>OY970829.1:75208900-75886400 GCA_963853835.1 Calendula officinalis
AGTATGAAGAAAAGAAATGAGAAGTGTGAAATTTTTTAGAAAAAGATTGGGTATTTATAAGGTAAAAAAATGGGTAAAAATTAAGTTTGAAAGGGGTGTTGGTGGTGGAAAATATAGCCGTTTGGGGCTGTTTTGGAGCCGTCGGAGACGAGTTTGAACGGTCGACTACTCGACCATTGGAGTGGGGGGACGCGTCGCCGGCGACCGGCCGTAACGGGGGAGGACACGTCGGGGTGTCTGACTTGGCGGGTCACGACCGAACTTCCGGTCACCGTTACGGGTGGTCTAAACATCAGTCACTACTAACTCTTACCCTAAATATAAGTGTATAACTATAACTATTAAATGGTAATTTAAAATATGATACAAAATAATAAAAATAAAAATAAAAATAAAAGTAAATGTAAATGTAAATGTTTATTATTTTTACGCGTAAAGAATGCATAATAGTTTTTATAGCATTTATAAAATAAAATAAAAAGATATTTTCCTTTTTTTCGCCTTCAAAAAGGTATATTCTTGAATTTGTAAAAGGAGATAACTCTGTCAAAAATCAAGTGCGATGGTTTTTGGCATATTTTTTGGGGCAGATATTCTTTTATTCTTGACTTCTTTCTCATCAACCGACGAACCTAAACCATGAATTTAAAAAAGGAAAGAAATCCATAAATAAAATCTATTTTTACTTCTTTTTTTCTTCAAAAAAATTAGTTTTCTACAAACAAAGAAAAAGTCTTTCTTCCCACTCCTTTTCAGTTTATCTCAATATTACAAAGATTACGAAATTGATTAAGTGAAAACCCAGATCGGTTTCCGGCAAATTAATCGTAATATCCGACTACCCATTTCAGATTTTACAAAACCCAGATTGGGAAACTGTAGATTTCAGAAGAAAATGATAAATTTATTTTCTAGAAATTATTGAGATTAGGATTAAATGGAATAAAAAAAGAGGGATGGTGAGTAATTTGACTAAAACTTTATAAACAATGTGTTAATTGTGAGAATTTTGAATCTGGGTTTTCGGTTATAGAATTATTGATTGATTAATGGGTAGTTGTCTCAGTTCTGAGTATGATGAACAACATTCTTTCCAGACAAAGCCAGGTATGGTTTTTATTTAAATTCATGTCAAATTATTGATTTTTTACTTTTATTTTCAGTTTTTATGTGCAATGTTAAGTAGATTAACCCTAAACTCTGCTGATGATCCCTAGATTCAATGATTGTAATTTATATGTAAACTTTTACTCCGTATTAAGGATTAATCATGAGAGTTGAATCATATATATATATATATATATATATATATATATATATATATATATATATATATATATATATATATATATATATATATATATATATTCATATTTGCATTTAATGAGACTATAGTTATTGATTGATTAATTAATTAATTACAAAAATCAGGTGAGAACCAACCATCTTCAACTAAAGACACATTAAAGATTCCACAAAAACAGAGTGTTTTGGATTCACCAAACATAAAAAGCCCGAATAGTGTTAAGGATCTTAGACAAAACCCAGGGTATAGCAATCTTGATATTTTCACATATGATGAAATGCGAATTGCAACCAAATTATTTAGGCCCGATCAAGTTTTGGGTGAAGGCGGATTTGGGGTTGTTTATAAAGGGGTTATTGATGAAAATGTGAGGCCCGGTTATGTTAAAACCCTTGCGGTTAAAGAACTTGATCCAGAAGGAATTCAAGGTGATAGAGAATGGCTGGTATGCGATTCTTAATTCGTGTTTGTTTGTTTGTATCTATATCTATATATATATATATATATATATATATATATATATATATATATATATATATATATATACACAAACATGACACATATAGATGCATGATCGGATAAAAAGTTCTTTATTATGAGAGACAAGAAGAGATCTGGGCCTTCGATTATGATTCAAGATCATAAATGAGTGAATCATCGCAAAACTGGATCATAATCAAAGGCCCAGATCTCTTATTATACATCTATCTCTTATTATACATCTTATCCAAAAAAAAAACAACCTTTTTAATGGATCCGAAGCCTATATATACATATGTGTGCATATATGTGCACGTACATATGTACTTAATTTTGTTGTATTTTATGTTTTTATTTAAATTATTATAGGCGGAAGTAAATTATTTAGGGCAATTACAACACCCGAATCTTGTGAAGCTAATTGGATATTGTTGTGAGGAAGATCACCGTCTTTTGGTGTATGAATATATGGCATCTGGGAGCCTAGAGAAGAACCTATTTCGCAGTGAGTATCCAATATTACAAAAAATTTAATTAATAATAAAATTATTTATTATATGTGTGAAAAGGAGTATGTGCTACATTGACTTGGTCAAGAAGAATGAAGATTGCTTTAGATGCTGCAAAAGGGCTTGCTTTTCTCCATGATGCTGAAAGACCTGTTATTTATCGCGATTTCAAAACATCAAATATTTTGTTGGATGCGGTTAGTCTAAGTGATTATGGTTTTTGTGTTTAATTAGAAAAAGAAATGATAAATAATAATTATTAATTAATATGAGAATAAATTTGCAGGAGTTTAATGCAAAGCTGTCTGATTTTGGGCTTGCAAAAGATGGGCCTATGGGTGATCAAACCCATGTGTCAACTCGAGTTATGGGTACTTATGGATATGCTGCTCCTGAGTATGTCATGACTGGTGAGTCATCTTTTAGTATATCTATATCTATATATGTATCTATATCTATATCTATATCTATATCTATATCTATATCTATATCTATATCTATATCTGTATCTTTTTTGTATCTATATATATATATATATCTGTATCTATATCTATATCTGTTACAATTACAGGACACTTAACGGCTAGAAGTGATATATACGGGTTCGGTGTGGTTCTTTTGGAGATGTTAATCGGGCGTCGAGCCATGGACAAGAGCCGACCTAGCCGTGAGCACAACCTGGTGGAATGGGCTCGACCACTTTTGGTTCACAACAAGAAACTTGTGAGAATTCTTGATCCAAGAATGGAGGGCCAATATTCATCTAAAACCGCCATTAAAGTGGCTAATCTAGCTTACCAATGCCTTAGTCAAAACCCTAAAGGGAGGCCCGTTATGACCCAAGTGGTTGAAACCCTTGAGTCCATTCAGGCCCGTGAAGTTAATCAAGAAGAGAACCTTTTTCAAAACGGGTACGGGAGTGTGACCCTGTTTGAGGCCCGTGATCCCGAAAAAGTGAAAAGTGATGGTGAAAATGTGGCTCCAAAGGAGGTTAATTAAGATGTGAAAGTGGTTAGGGAATGAAGGAATTATGGAATTTATTTTGATTAAGAGTTTATTGTACAAGATTAAATTGATCTAGTTTTTTTTTTCTTTTTGGGAATGGGTGGATATGTTTATGATCTTATTTGGTTAGAAGAAAAAAAAATATGTTAATAAAGGACATGTTTAGAGAACTATGTTAAATTTGCCCTTAGATGGGTTTAGATAACCAACTTTGCGTTTGACAATAACAACCATTAAGCTTTCAAGACAACTAAATATCAGCAATAGTTCACTTGTAATATTCTATGAAATATAAGTATAATTTATTATTCATATAAATTTCATCTTCCCCAAGCATACTTTAATTTCCATCCAGATGGACTATCTCTTGCGAAATAAAAACCAATATCTGTTACCAACCAAAAACATCTATTCTGCTTCAAAATGCTCTGGCCACATTTGACCGCAACATCAGCATCGAAAACATTAAAATCAACCTCTCTGAGAACAGTATTGTCAGCATTCATCCAGAAAAACTCTCCTTTAAACAAAGTTGTTTCAGGAGAATTCATGCGGAAATTTCAATGGAACGCGTCGTTTATGGTTAATGTTTTGTTTCCAAGATCATTATTTTTGGAGTAAACATGAACAACTAGTTTCTCGATTTTTGAGTCAATGATCTGCACTGTATATGGCTCGAAAGAGTTTATTAAATCTAGACTTGAAGATGGCCCGAAAGAGTAATTTATATCTAGATCTGAAGATGTTACAAAATAAACAAGATATAATGTTGAAATCGTAAATAGTAAGCAATTTACAGTAAGAGCCATGTTATGTTTTTATGATTATGCACCAAGAATTTGTTTCCTTTTTATAGATGCTTTCATAATTAATGTATATTATGTAATGTTACACCTTAATTGCTAAACAATAAATGGAGATTCCTCGAGCAATAAATAATCATACCACGTACATAGTAATGACTCTCCAATAAATGAATTCTATATAATCTCTCAATTAAACTAAAACGACAAAACTTCACAAATGTGTATTTATGAAATGTGATTTTTTTTGAAAACGGCAAATATATTATAAAAGGGGAACCAACTTAGCAAGACACTAAGAAGGAACCAAAGTACAAAAACAAATTATACCAAGCCTAAAAAGGCGAAACAACCCAATCAAACCAAATACAAGATGAACTACTTCTATATTTTAGCTACATGTAACTCGTTGAAATGATATCACCCGCGATCACCGTATATGATTTGAAACTATTGTTAAACACCATGTTGTTTCTTTCCTTCAACAAACTCCAAATTGTGCATTGGATGATCAATGTAAGTATTTTCCTCTTCTTAGGACAATTGCCCCATGTCGTCCCAAATTCAATTAGCTCAACCACCGAGTTAAAAATAGGAAATGAGATTCCACACCAATTAAAATTCCATTTCAAAACGTCTATTGCCAACGAGCACCTAATAAAAACATGGTCTACGTCTTCTTCATATAGGGTACATCTTTTACAACTAACTGACCCGACATTGATGCCACGTTTTTCCAGCAACCCCCAAACCTACCCGCCAAATAAAACAATTTGTTTTCAGTGGTGCCGTGTTCAACCATGGCATGGAGATGTTAATTTTGAGTCGAGCCAGTGTCTAACTTTATGTACCACAAACAAACCGTCACCTGCAACTTTACACTTAATGTAGTCCTTGTGCGTGTGTAATTGTACATTGTTGAGAACCTGAATCAGTGGGATTACTAAGGCTATGTTTCCACTCCCTAAGAAAATCCCGAAGAAGAGATGCGTTGAGCAATTGTGGCCGATTTGAGCTTTTCTAATTTATATAAATTAGGAAATTTGGCCTCTAAAGTCTCATCACCAATCCACCTATCCTTCCAAAAAAGAAAAGATGTACTTGTGCCGACACAAAGTGTAAATGCATCAAAAAAATCGAGGCCAATATTAACTATATCAGTGGATACACCTGCGATATTGCACCAAACAATACGCGGTTTCTAATTTGCCATGATGTGAACCGGTTTCAAATGTAATTTGTGTATTGCCATGATCACGTCTTTCCAAATACATCTTGTATTGTCCCGTAGCCTCCACCACCATTTTGTTAAAAGTGCCAAGCCGATCCCAAGCCCGCCACTATCTTTGGAAGCCAAAACAATTTTCCATGCAACCCAACCTAATTTCTTTCCGGATCGCCCCATAAGAATTGTCTTCTAATTTGTTAACCACACAAGATGGTGCTTTGAAAAGAGAGAAGTAGTATAACTACTAAGAACCGACTTGACAAGTGTGAGTCTACCACCAAACGATAATGTTTTGCTTTCCAATAGGGAAGTTTAAATTGAAAACGATTAATAACCGGGACCCAATGTTTCTTTAGATTCATATAACCACCCACCGGAACACCTAGATAGGTAAAAGGAAAAGTTCCGGCCAATACCATAAACTTTAGATTTATGAAAGTTTACTTGCAAATCGGAAGAGGCATGAAAGCATCTAAATATTCTAGCAAGGTTGGACATATTAATATCCGAACCCTCACCAACGAATATTGCATCATCTGCATAAAACAAGTGAGAGATGATGGGTCCATTTGCACCAATTTGTTGACCACGGAATAAATTTTTTCCACACGCCATCTTCATAGCAATATTAAGACCTTCCATAGCTATGATGAAAAGAAAATGATATAATGGGTCACCTTGCCTCACACCTTTTGTAACTTGAAATTCGGTGAACCGTTAATTCGACTTGCAATGGAGATTCCTTTTTACAGTTGCATTTATGATTCTTAAATTATGTAAATGGGGTCAAACAACAAAGAACTAATTAGTATTTGGTACAAAGAGAAGTAATTGTTTATACTTTGTTTTTTTAATCAGAAAATAATACAAAACAAAACAAGAACTCTAATTTCAGTCATCTCACGAGCATTTTCCTGCATAGCAAAAATCCTCATCTCATTAATCACAGTGCTTTAATCAGATAAGAAATTCATTCCTGACTATTAATCAAATGACTAAAACACCCTTTTACATACAACCTTCAAAACCACTTTATTCAAATATTTCCATTATCATAGTAATAACATAGTTTCTGTAATCATAGATAATTTATTTAAAAAAAAAACAATTTACCCCAAATTTGATACTAATTGTGTAACATATCTCCTTTCTGGGAACTCCATGTTTACAACTTGTTGAATCAACCCCAAAAATTGTCTTCTTGCTTTTGTAGTCAGTACAAGCCCATGCCCACTACTCAACTCAACCGCCTGACAAATAAACATAATTATTAATATTAATTATTTATATAACATTTTAAAAATTAAAAAGAAAGTGTTTACGGGTCAAACCCATACTAAAAATGTATTCTCTTTAACCCGAATTTGTTTATTGCCACCTCTACATACAACCTTCTAAATCAATTAATAACAATATGGAGATCATTATTGCATTAATATAGTTTCTTTTTATCAAATTATACACATTGATTAATTATACAAAATTTTAGGAAGGTCAAATGATAGAACTCATAAATAGTTGTTGAGATAAAAACGAAGCCAAAGTACCAAGAATATCATTTGCAGTTCTGTTTGATAAATTTTCCAAAACGGGCCCCGTTTTATCAAGAAGATCAACTAAAACCATTTCATCACCAGAATTCAAAGCTTCAACAAAAGCAGAATCCAAATCTCCTTGTGACAAATAACCATTTATAACCTTAAACGGGCCATTCTCAACTTGCAAATTATTCCTCCTAAAATTACCAAAAGAAGTGGGCCCGTTTCTATTCGCACTGTTTACAGGATTTCTATTTGTTTTTACCATGGTGTCACCCACACTGGATTTGGCCCTAGAAAAAGTGGAATCTTCCCAAGAATCTGACTTTCTAACAGGTTGTAGTGGAGATTTTCTAACAGGTGCATCTATAGAGGATCGAGGGGTGCATGTTGAGAGTCTAGGGGAAGCTATGGTGGAACTCTTTTTTAAAAATCTTGTTGATTCAGAATGTGAGTGTTTCATTCCTTCATGATTGATGTTTTTCGACATTTGATCGACTAATTCTTCTAAAGTTGTCACCTTTTGTTGAATTGTGGATAAGCTATCCATTGTTTTTGTAGCAAATACCTGACAAACGAAACGCGTCAAAATAGCTTAATACCCGACCCATTTTGACCCAAACCCATTACCCGCCCAGCCCATTTTACCACAACAACCAAAAAAAAAAAAAAAAAATTATATCAGTTACCTGTAACAGATCCAACAGATTTGACTGTTTAATTTCAGTTTCTAGAAGCTTCTCTTTAATAAAAACCAATTCTTTTGTTGTTTGGACACAACACATGCGTTGTTCATCCACAATTTGTGAAAAATACCTCTGTTCTTCATTACTAATTTCTTCTTCCACTTGATTATGATTCACTCCCAGTGAATTTACCAAATTAATATTAGAAGCAGAAGAGCATTCATTACTAATTTCTTCATTAGTAATTTCTTCTTGTCTGTCATCCAATGGTACATATTCACACCCAATATCTTGAGTTGATGTGAGATCAGATCTCGTCTGTTCAAATGTTTTTGTGACAGAACTACCCTCAGATTCTTCATTATGAACATATTGTAAAGGAATATTACATTTTTTTGGAATATTAACTTCTATATTCCAATCATTTGGTTTAGAAGGACTTTCTACATAACTATGGCCCGTTTTTCTGACTAATAAAGGAACCCGTTTTCTGACTGATGTAGTTTCAGAATTACTCGGAATATCACTATAATCACCTGAAATTTTAAGCAAAAAAATTTATTATATAATAAATTTAATATTTCGATTACCATTTAACACATACTTTGATTAAGTCTATAAATAATGATTAAATATTTAAATTGTTACTAAACCTTTAATAGAAGATCCAGTTTCTGATAATTCAGATGCATCAGTTCCTAGAAGACTTTTCCAGAGCTGTAAGGCTTGAAGTACTGTATCCCTAACTGGTTTAACCTGTATAAAATATTAAAAAAAGAAAATCAAAAAAGAAAAGAAAAGGACATATATACATATTTTTAGAGGTGGTAAAATGGGCGGGTCAGGCAGATTGTGTCATGGGATTGGGTCAAAACAAGTACTTGTGTTGCGGGTTGGATGGTGTTGACCCAAAGTGATTCTTTGTCAAAAAATTTAGATTAAAAACTAAACGGGTCTTAATTGCTAAATTTGGATACAAGAAAGTATATATCAATTGCAGAAAAACAATAACCTTATCAAATCGACACATTTCAAGAGATCGAATGCAAGATGATTTAATAGAAAGAGAATAAGATCCATTATTTGAAGCAATTTCTGCTAATGCTTCTGAAGCAGCTTTTCGTGTCCTCCAATCACTGTTCTTAAGTGCTTCTTGAATGCTTGTCATTGCAGCAGTTAACATACTTTGAGTTGAAGCACCACCTGCCTATAATTAATTTTTAATGTTAATTAAATCTTGAGTAAATTACAGAAATTGTCCCTGTGGTATTTCAAATTCCACGATATTATCCCTAAACTTTTTTTCGTGATTTTTGTCCCTATGGTCTTCAAATGTCATTTTTTTCGTCCAATAAAAAAACCATTAAAAATATTAATAAGGGTATTTTGGTCATTTTAGGTTAAAATGGACCAAAAAATGAAGGGATAATTTCACACACGTCCTTGCAAACTTCCAATATTACGTATATATCCTTGCAAACTTCATTATTATATATATATCCTTCCAAAATCTCAAAATTCTCATATATATCCTTTGACCTAATTTAATAATATTTAAATCTTTTAAAATTTAAAAAACATAAATCAAATCTAAATTAATGGTAAAGTCGCCTAAAAACCATTGACGAAATAAAATGCAATTGTCGAATTTGGCAAGAATATACCCTTGACGAAAGAAAAAACTCTTGACCATTAAGGATATTTAGGGCTTTTTACCATTAATTTAGATTAGCATTTATGTTTTATTAAATTTTAAATGATTTAAATATTATTAAACTAGGTAAAAGATATATGTGCGAATTTTGAGGTTTTGAAAGGATATATACGTAATAATGAAGTTTCCAAGGATATATATGTAATATTAGAAGTTTGCAAGGACGTGTATGAAATTAACCCAAAAATGGAAATTTGAAGACCATAGGGACAGAAATCACGAAAAAGAAGTTTAGGGAAAAAATCGTAGAATTCGAAAGACCACAAGGACAATTTCTGTAATTTACTCTTAAATCTTTTATTCATGTTATACTTAAGTAGTAAAATTAAGAAAACTAACCTGAATAATACTTCTGTTTAACTCAATCATGGCTGGTTTTGCCATAAAATGTGGATTCTTCAACATTTTTGTTGTCCTACTCAGCATACGTTGTAAAATTGGCAAAGGAGGATTATGTGTATGATCAATTACCCGAGATAAACACAATGCAGAACCAAATTGCACATGTTTATTTTGTTCACCTAATGCTTCAAATAACGGTCTCACTAACACAACAAAACTTCCTTCAGTTTCATTATTACTAAATTTAGAAGCCAAAATACCAACTGTCTCAATACACTCATTTCTCACAACAGAATCTGGATCCTTAAGCCGTTTAACTATACTATTAACCATTTTTCCTAAATGGGGCCCGATTAAATCATGATGAAAAGATGTAAGCATACCGATTAATTTGATGCATTCTTTTCGAACAGCTATTTTCTGATCTGAATCGGTGTCTAAAATGCATGATAAAAAAGGTGGAATTGAATCTGGAGTTAAAGTTTCGATTGTTCTTCCAAGTTCTTCAACACCGATTTCGTATGTGTCTCTATCTGAAATTTTGTTTAATGCGAGAATTACTCGTTGTTTTAGCTCGAAAATTGCGTTTTGAGTGTTAACCCTAGTTGATATTCCTTTTGATTTTAATTGAGCATGCATCTTCATCTTAGGATCGATAAAATATCCTGATTATACGCTTACGTGTTACTAGATTCCATTATGCATCATCAGATATCATGCCCAAATGTTACAAGCTGCAAAATTATGAAATAAAATAATAAACCATTGTAGCATAGAACTCTACATAATGCAAAATTACTGAGTAACAAAACTTGTAGTTTCATTAAATAGATCATAATGTAAAAAAATTAACTTCAAACAGAAAAAAACCCACTGAAACCGTGAAATGTATACAGTCAAACCCTAGATTTAGAAACAGTAATTGATCAAATCTATTTAGAAAAACACAAGATTCCAAATTAAATTAGATAATACCTCGAAACATACTTACAGATTTGGGAGATAACATTGAAGGTGAGTTTAATTTGAAGGAAATATGAAGCATTGAAGAATGAGATAGAAATTAGAACAGAAAATTCAAAATATTATTGTTGAAATTTGAAAAAAAAAAAAACTGAAAAGGGGTGTTTGGGCGTTGAACCTCTGTTTTCGCGCTTTATGAGAGTGTGGATTTCGAATTTTGGAGTGCGATTTATGGTGTGGGTTCCAATGTGTGTCCTATTCTTTGTCATTTTTTACAATTTGGTCCCCCAACTTGTCTTGAATATTCAATTCAAATTCGAAATTATTTTGTTTTAAAATCCTTTTCTTTATACTCCCTCCGTCCCTAAATAAAGTTCTCATTTCTCCTTCAAGTTTTGTCCCTAAATAAAGTTTCCATTTCTCAAACTTAAGGGACCCAATTAATATAATAATATTATTACCAATACTTTCACCACTAACTATCTCTTAAAACACTTTCTCTCTCCAATCAAACCTTATATTTTAATCAAAAATAATACCAAATACCCCACCACTAACTAATTCCTAAAATGTTGTGCCCAACACAAATGAGAACTTTATTTAGGGACGGAGGGAGTACTATTTAATAAAGTAAAATGGCTGTAATATCATAAATAAAATCCCTAAAATTAACTTTGCCACACATTTTTATTAGTTGACTGGTCTCCAATTTGCAATTTTTTAATGAAATATTAAATAAAGTAAAATGGCTGTAATATCATAAATGAAATCCCTAAAATTAACTTTGCCACACATTTTTATTAGTTGACTGGTCTCCAATTTGCAATTTTTTAATGAAATATGTAAGATCTATTAGTTTAAAATTAACTGTTCAGTTTATCAATTCATAACTTTGATTAAAAACACTATGCCTGCTTTTACTAAATTGGTGTTTCTACTAAATTGGTGTTTGGATTTTTTATTTTTTTTGTGCGATATATTGGTGTTTGGATTTGCTATGATGTACGAAAAGCTATAATAAGATAAACAATTGTCACACATTTTTATAAATTAAAAAGGAGCAATTACAGTATCCACAAATAATCTGTAACGTGATAATTAAAACAAAGTGTTGAAATCAATTTTTGTAAATCAAATGTTACTTCGATTGATCTTCATCCATTAGATCAGAACTGGATGTTTTTGCAACAGAGTCTTCAAGTGCCTCGAGAAACGATAGGACTGTGAACTTGTCTGAAAATAATAATTAAATTAAAAAATTAAGTTGATATGGATTCTAATATTAAGTAAAGAATATAGTAGTAATTTTGATGCATTTGCTTATAAACGGGTTTATAGTTGGGTTTTATCTATATGAAAATTATCTAAACAGCGAACGATTTTTTTAATTTTTGTTAACGTTCCTCATATTTCTACTTAAAAAGATGGGAATTTTGTAGTGCTTACATTTACTTGGGTCAACTCCAAATTGAGTTAGATCTATTTGACCAGTTTTCAGCACCTGCAAAGACCACAGATTATGAACTTCAGATATCATTTGCAAAAGAAAAAATATTTAAAAATATTAATATATGTAATCAGAAAGAAAAAGTAAAAGAAAAAGAAAGGAGATAAAATGTGGATCATTACATATGTGAAAGAATCTACTTGTTGGCGAAAAGGAGGGCTTTGCAGTAATTCCATTAATTCCTCTGGAGTCCATTCACCCTGCAAACCCGTTACAATATTTAGGCTTTTTGAAATTACATATTTATTTTTTATGTTTCAATTTTTTTTAAAAGTATACATGATTTATTTATTTGTTAAAGATAATCTAACAGGAAAAAGTGTTTTATGAGTCAACCAACCCGGCCCGTTTTGACCCATACTTATATAGTTATATTGACCAAGTTTTGGCAACATATTACCTCAGGTAAATGGGCTACTACTTGTTCCAGTGATATAGTCTCCATTAATGGTAATAGAAGTTCAGGCCTCAAGATATCACCCAAACCTAAACCTATATACAAAATTAGCAGCAAAAATCAGAATTAATGGAAAATAAATTATTATTTTTTCCCCAAATAAATATGCAAAAACATTTTTTCTTAATTTGGTATGTTCTTGATCAAAATTACTTTTTTGTCTATTTAGTAATAATTACTTTATATTTGTAGAGACTAGTAGTAAATCATTTTTATAGCCTTTAAAATGGACAAAAAGATGTTTGTTGGTCAGCCCTGCCCGTTTCAACTGTACTAAAATGAGTAAAATCACCCATTTTTCAAATAATTAAATTATTACCTCCATCAGGATCTGCTGCTTCACCTGAACATTATCCCAATTAGACATTAGTTCAAAGTAATAATTTTCAAAAATCGAAAATTAATGTTCAAGACAATTTAATATTTTTATTTTTATGATCAATAAAATTTAAAAACCTACCTGAGGGTCCAATATTACTTAAAATTCTCTGAAGATCTGCCAATTTAACAGGTCCTGAAGATGACACGTCACTAATTACTTCTGAACCCATACTGGGTCCCACCAAATCTCCAGCCCTGTAGACAAATAATCTCATATACTCAACTAAAACATTCAGCCAATAACTAGCTTATTTTCTACAAATAAAGTATATAAATTCACAAAATCACAATATGGTTTCTATACGTCTTTTAAAAAAAATAAAAATTTCATGAATCAATATATATACATACCGTGATGAAATATCTTCACCAAGAGTGATGTCTTCTTCTTCAATAGGAAAATCTGCAACATACAAGAATCATACAAAAATATTAAACTAAATCTAAAACTAAAAATAAATGGAATTTATTATCAATAATATATTTGTTAAAAATATTGAAATATAATATCTAATACCTATTGGTTGATTCAGGTAGAGATTGACTGATTTGCACAATTCTTCATCATTATCAGCTCTGGGCTCCTGCATCCAAAAGAAACACTTTCTGTCGTCTGTCTGAAACTTTAATATGTAAACTCTTCCAGAAGCTTGACCAACCTAAGTTGACCAAAACAAAATATAAGCCAAATATGAACAGAAATAACTAATCCAACTAGAAAAAAGGCTAAGAAAAAGAGATACCCTCTCAAAAACTGCCTCTTCTGGGAAAACGATCTGATCCTATTTTAATTATGTTAAGGAAAAAGTGAAAACCTGTTTGGAATAAATATTCATTTATTTATAAATAATAGTGATATATATAATAGAAATTAGGATACATCTTCAATGGTGTTATTACTCCGGTCAAGCCACTGGAGATGAACTAGTCCTTCCTCCCCCTGTAATAAGTCAACAGTTCAATTATATACAATTAAGAATAATAAAAGATAATTAACAGATAAAGTATGCAATAACGAATTTATAATAATTATATTTAAGATATTAAAATTATATATGAGTGATCATACTCTTCCAATGCGAACAAGTCCTTTACGTGGATCAGCAACAACACGATTTCCTTCCATATGCATTTTACCAGCACGAAACTCCAACAAAACCTCCTGCCACAGTAATAAAAAAATTAATTAAACCCTAAATTCGAGTTTACATGATTTTATTTGTTTATAAAGTCAACAACTTATAACTCGAATGAATCACATCTGGTTGATTTCGAATACTAAAAATTTCAATTTGAGAAACCCTAGAAACGATGTACAACAAACTCCCCAAACCTAAATAAATAAAAAGATAGAATTTCTTTCACAAAACCTGCATAGCTGGAAAAAGCTCTATGTCTGAAGAATCCATAACTCCAACTGTTAATTAACTGTAAATTAAACAAACATTAGCTATACGTCAAAACTGATAATTGGAGTATTTTAATTCAAACATAGTGACGTCAATTTTTATATTGTTTTCACGTCGATTGGAAATTTTGAGAGCTTGTAACATTAACGATAATAGTATGCGAACTAAAAAACAACTACAGGAGTGAAGTTTTAAAACCCTAGCTATCATATTTTGAACTGCACAACTATTGAAAACATGAACTTATGAATTAGATTAGGGAAATAGTGTAATAGAAGATGAAGATGATGATATTGATGATCGATTACCTTTTGCGTATGTGTAGTTTGCTCAATCTCAGAAGCGTTTTCCTGCTGTGATGAACTTGAAGCAACTGCCCCAAGGTTTGGGGAAAAGATTGTTAATAGAGTGAAGCCCAAGCCCCCCAATGGTTAATTACGATTATATCCTTACCTCTAGCGGCGTCTTTTGTTACCATAATTATAAACGAAATTAAGTGTTTAATTCTTTAATTTTCTTATACATATAATAAAAAAAATCATGTGCAATTTGAGAACGGGTGAATTAGATTAAACCGAGTTCCTTAAATTAAAATAAGTGATATATTTTAGAAAAATATTCTATTTGACAAAAAATAATGGGCCCACACCCACAACTATTTACTTTAATATAGTGAAATGATCTATTCACCCTTACTTTTACTTTTAAATATCATTAATCTCACTTTATTCAAAAATTGTCGGACTCATTTCATACTAACTATCCAACAAATTTAATTTAATAATCATTATAATATTTTGGCTCAAAAACTATAAAAGTAACAATGTAACACTTATTTTGAATCAGTATAAGTATATCGGTTTTTAATTTAAATTTTCATGTAATCTCAGTTTTCAGTCTGGTCAAAATTAAAAAAGGCAAAAAAAAAGTAAAAAGAAATGGGAAATCTGATTTTTTGTCTGATCCAAAACATCATCAATTGGATCTTAAATATTGTATTTAACTAAACATTTTTTATTATTAATTATTATTATTAATTAATTAAATATACACCGTATAAGTTTTAGTAAAATAAAAGAAAATTAGAAAAACAGACCATCATAAAAGCAAAGCCGCAGCAGCAACTGCGGCGCCGGACTGCCGGAGTTTTGGATGATATTAGCGCACCAACGGCCGACAGCGGTGGTTGTGAAATTACAATCTCAGATAACCACAAGGAAGCTCGTTTCTTTGATGGAGAAAAACGAAAACGTTAAAATCCCTCCAACGAAAGACTATTCTCACTATAATCACACTGATTCATGCAAATCCTCCAGATGGACTTCTAGGTTATACTTCCCCCTTTTGCTTCTACAAATTCACTAGCTTGATTTATATTAATTCATATTCAATCGGCTTCATATGATTTTAAAACCAATTCAAGGTCCAAATTAAGTTAAATTGTATCCAATTTTGATTTCTGGATTTACATTCTAATCATTGAGAATGTACGAATTCCTCACACGGATGACCTAAACCAACGCAATTGTTGCTACTTTCAGAGTATCGATTTTGTAATGTCTGATTTAGCTTCTAAATCAATGTGCTACATTAATTCCTATGGTTAATATTATCAAATTTATAAGGTATGATTTCTTGCTGTTGTAGGGAGTCTTATGTGTTCATGTATGATAGACCATGGGAAAAAGTAGTCAACTTTTACTTGAATGTGGTCAATGGTCAAACACCATCATTTCCTCAGTTGTTTGGAGCTAAGGTTAGTGTTTGATTGTTTACTGGAATAGACTGAGTGAATTTTATATAAAAAGCACACATTAAATCTAGTTTAATCTCTACAAGTTATACAACAACAACAACAAAAAATCAAAAGTATAACCATTTAATTAATTTATGCTTAATAATATATTTGCAGACACATCAAATTCCTGATGATGATAATAATAGTAGTATAGATCCTTCTGATGAACCTGAATTTGTTATTACCCCATCTCAAAAACGGGCCGGAAGGTGGGCCCGAATGAATTTCAAGATAGTTCTGTCATATCACGGGGGATCATTTGATGGATGGCAGAAACAACCGGGCTTGAATACAGTTCAAGAGTAAGATTTTTTAAAAGATACATATACACAATGTAGTATATGAAACTAAAATGATATATTATTCGTGTTTGCATATTTTGAAAGATTTAATTTTTTTATACAGGGTGATTGAAAAGTCTATTGGGAAATTTGTTGATGAAAGGAAAGCTGGATTATTGAGGGATAAAGGTTTACCACTTGAAGGAAATGTTGTAGTTGCTGGAAGAACGGATAAAGGGGTCACGGGTTTTCAACAAGTTTGCTCTTTTTGTATGTCATAATTAATAATATTATTAACTGCTACTTTTTTAAATCTAAAGTAGGTATTTTAAGGTTTTATTTATGCCTTTAATCATAAAGTATATTTATATTTGTCCTCGTTTAGTTATTGTACAAATTTCGGGCCAACTGGGTTATTAAAAGATGGTTTTGTATCCGGTTTGGTCATTCAGCAACCAGATTGCTTGATCAACCAATGACATGTCACTTGCCACCTCAGCATGATATGGACATGTCATTGGTCTATAAGCCATCTTTTAATCACCTAATTAGTCAGGTATTTGTGCAATGACTAAACATGGACAACTGTAATTCTGTAATACTTGTATACCAAACGGAACAAAGATCTTCTAAATGCGCGTATTTAAATTTAATATTTTTTGATAAATAATATAATTGAATAATAATGAACTTTAATTGCATAAATGTTTAGATACATGGAGAGAGGATGTTACACCTCAAGATATTGAAGATTGCATTAACAACATAGTACCCGGAAAACTTAGGGTCATATCTGTTTCTAAGGTACCATAATAGTTAACAATTTTCTAACTTAAATATATATATTTTTTGTAATAATTAATATTAAAACATTGATATATATTAATAATTACAGGTACCACGTACATTCCACCCTAATTTCTCTGCAAAATGGAGGCGTTATTTGTATATTTTCCCTTTAAATAATGGCGGTGAGGAAAATATAGAATTTGTAGTGGATAATGACAAAAATGACCCTGAAAGTATAAAGAAACCAACAGGGTTCAAAGTCAGCAAAGTTAACAAGCTTCTTCAACAACTAGAAGGAAAATTATTATCTTATAAAATGTTTGCACGTGATACAAAACCCTCAAGAAATACGTACGTAAGCTTCAGTTTATATATAATTAAAATAGAAAATAAAAATGTTAATTTTGTAACTGCATAATTTGATTCATTTTGCAGTGGTCCTCCAACTGAGTGTTTTATTTTCCATGCACGAGCCACCCAAGTAACTTTAACCATTGACTCTGAGGTTCTCAACTTTGACCTATTTGACTGTAACTTATAAAATTATAATTTATAACCACTAACTGTTTTTAATTTTCACTTTTTATGTAGAAAGGAGAATATACTGAGGCAATGTGCATTGAATTGGTTGCTAATCGCTTCTTACGCAAGGTATAATATACGCTGTTTTATTTGCAATATATAAATTTTTAAAAGTATATATTTTTTTTTAGCCCGTGAAAGGATATACATACAGATAAAGGGCAAACTGCATGAAAAGATACTGAAACTTTTTAGAATTTTCATGTGAGGTGCTAAACTTTTTTTTCTCTTTTTACAAAAATGTAACTGAAAACGTTCTAGAAAAGGTAAAATAGAAATCCTCATTTTGGTCACACAATAAAAAACTTTAATATATTTAATTAACTGAAAAAGAAAAAGTTTGGAACCTGAAATGGGTAATTCTAAAAACTTTAGTACTTTTTTATGCAGTTTGCTATACATATAAACACACATTTATAAAAAAAATGGAAAACACGCTCTAGTTACGGGTATGAAGGAATACTTTTTAAAAAAATTTGATTGGTTGACCATGTTTGACCAGATGGTTCGTGTTGTTGTTGCAACTTCAATAAGGGAAGCAGCTGCTGGTGCTGAAGATGATGCATTAATAAAGCTGATGGATGCCACCTGTCGACGGGCCACAGCCCCACCTGCACCCCCTGATGGCCTTTGTCTTTTTGATGTCGGGTACAACGACTTTGATTCAAGAATTTGTTTAATTAATTAAGGTAAAATCGTGTTTATTATCATTGGATAATTTTTTTATTGCAAGTAAAAAACGTGGTTATTTCAAGTTTCAACCCGTTTACTTATGCCCATTTTGCCAGATATTTAATGCTTTTTGTCCTCTTATATTTTATACGGTCTTTAATTTATAATTCCTTTTACAGTCGACATTTATTTGTTTGATGTTTTGCGAGTGTCAAAGAAAGTAAAGATGGGGCCCATGACAGGTTTAACATGTGAAAACCATTGGCAGCTAAAAGTCTAAACTCTAAACAAAGAATTACAAAAAAAAATGTCGACTGTAAAATGAATTATAAAAAAAACAAAAAAAAAAACTATGCATGAATAGTTATTAACATGAATAGTATTTTTTTTTAACTTTTTTTTACATTTATACTAATTTTTTTTTTGCTGATGTCGGCTTTCTCTTTGAGCCTTTCGCGTGATTGAATCATCATTCTTATTTTTTAAGGTGTTTAAATGATATTCTTTTTATACAATAACAGTAATTTTTTTATTTTTTTATGGTGTCTTTTATTTGATTTATTTTATTATTAAAATTATTTTATACAATTATAGTGTACAGATTAAGTAATTTACAACTAATCTAATTATTTTATATAATTGTAGTGTATAAATTAAGTAAATTTGCAATAAGTCCAATCTATTTGCACGTATTCTGAAGGTCAACTAGGATAAAAACGGTCTAATATACCCTAACGAAATTAATAACATTTTAGTTTATAAATATTATGTGTATCTTTGCAACCTGCCGCGAAGCGTTTATAATATTCGTGTAAGTTTCAACCGTCTAACAAGAATTAAATAGAAAAATAGCTTTCAATGATTTTCAAACAAAAACTGAATTGAATTAATATATATGAATCAACAAAGGAATCAGATTGTTTTGCTAGAATCCTCGGTGCTACTCTTGTTGTACCAATTTTACAAGTAAACGTTTTTAGGGGTGATTGAAGTTATCAATATTTTCTTTAAATCCCTCTTTATATATTGCACTCTACCTGTTTGATAAAAGTCCTCAATGAAACTTGTGAATATGTTTGAATTAGGTAGTTCAAGATTCGTGGATTTTGATCCCCAAATTCATCAAATTCTTTCATTTTGTATTGATTGGATTCGTAATTTGTTGGTCTAGTGAATTTTCTGATAAAAAATGGAAAATGAAATACAAAATGTGCGAGCTATGGAACCTATAACATGATCACAGGTAATTTTGTGGTTAATGTTATAATAATTTTATAAATCCAAATTAACTATAATATCACTATAACATTCTTCACGCACCTTACACTCTAATAATTTAATTATATATAGAGTAAAATGACAAAAGACCAATTCATACATGTAATACTTGAATTTACTATTTTAATATTTTTAAGTTGGAAAAAATAATATGAATCATCAATTTTAAAATGGGTCCATCTTGCATTAATATACAAACCCTCGTTAAAATTGTGCAAATGTCCCATCAAAGGAAGAGATGCAAATGGTCCCCCATTGACATCTCACACTTTTAAGCAACACATCAAGTGGACAAATACCTATTGTTTTTTCCTTAATAAATTGTAGGAAAATAATATTTTTTATAGAATTTAATAAGTATAAAGATTACAAAACTTATACATCCTCCTATTCAAATCTTATTGATAAAAGATGACACAAGGGAAATATAGCTTGACGAGGATTAATGAAATGAACGGCTTAAATGGGTTGATAGGATGAAATTGAGAAAATAATAATGTCATAGATGTAGTCTTTAGTAAGATTACATAACAAATTACCATTGACTCTAATTCTATGTTTTTTTTTTATTTATATTATTAAATATTTGATTGTTAGTAAGGAATATAGTCATATTAGTATTTAGTTATGTAGTTACTTTCTCAAGATTTAGTTGATATGATTTTATCACTTTTTAATCAGATTAGTTAGTTAGAGCATAAATAAATCGGTTTGGTGGAGTATTTACTTAATACGAATTCATTTTTACACCACATGTATTACTTCTTACACCATAAAAATTGATTTAATATATCATACAGTTTGTTATGAGATAGATATACATTGGTGAAAGAAATGCTTTTCATTTTATTTTTCCAATATTGTTATCTTTCTCATTCCCTATTTTGTAAGCAATTCTGTAGTCAACCTATCAGTCTTCCAAGTTAGGACAAAAATATCAATTTTGCAATTTTCAACAAATTGCCATATTCCTTTTAGTGAAGTTGTATCAAAATTTCATATCTACGTCTTTGTTGACTGAGAAAGATAACTCTAAGCTATTCACGATATTTAGTTTTGTCAATAAGTTTTGAAAAATTGTCAAAATCAGAAAATATCCAAGTTTCCCATGTTACGTCAAATACATGTTTACTGCAATATTTTTTTTTAATCAATGAAATTTTAATTAAAAAAGTTTGTTCATTGGTTAGGTGACTATTACATAAGTTTGATTATGTATTTATCTAGAAAGAAAAAGCTAATGTAAAACTAATATGATACTAATTGAACATATATGGGTTTGTTCTACTCTTGTGAAACTCACAAAAGATTTTACACACACATATTCATGTTTTGTTCTTTTGAAATAACGTGGGATAAAACTTTGACTAGAGATACATAATTAGAAAGCACATACTTTTTAATGTTCAATTATTAAAGTGAAATATTGCATAAATTTTATTTGGATGGTTATTATGATATATAAAAGGATATATCTTCAAGCTTTTTAATGAACAAATATTCTTTATATTGAATAAAAAATAATTCTTGATGTTTGTTTTGAAGAAATCTCACTTTGAACTCTTTAAATGGTCCCAAATTCCAAATGGGCATAATTTTCAAGAATATCGTGTTATATATTTATTTTCACATCCATTAAGTGTTTCTATTTGTGTGGACATGGTCACGTTTGTAGTGGAGATTTTAGCATATGTCATATGCTTTCTTGGAAGAGTATTTTTGTCATTTAAATCGGTGAGACGTGTGACATCAAAAAGCAAATTATTGACATATAAGAAGAAAGAAATTAAGTAAGAAAATCGGAGGAATAAAAAAGATGGTATAAAGTATAACATACGGGTCGACTGGCAAAAAAAATGCCTTGTGTGAATTCACAAAGTTTTCAAGCTGCATTCAAACACAAGGATCCGAGCCATTTTCACTAAGTAAAATGCTACATAAATATATAAGATATTGCTCACAAATATAATACGTACACATATTTATTATAGTAAACTACACAGGCGAATTATATAATTTGCTAAAAATTATGGATTTGATCCGCATATCTCTAACAATTACATATTTACATGGATGATCCATAATCCTTAAACTCGTCACATTTGAACATGATAGGTACCATATTATCTCATACGGAGTATAATTTGTTTATGGAAAATTAAGGGGTACACTTTTGACTTAAAGTGAATAATAACCCACTCTTTATTTATGTGAGGAAGTGACTTATCATGTCCAAGTTCAACTGAAAAGATCCTGATCCATCTTGGTACATATAACAAAACAATATCAGTTTTTTTAAAGCCTTTTAAATTTATCCTAATTTTAATATCACTAAAATATTACTAGGCTACAACCTTAAGTACAATATTAAAATATCTCACTGAGAGTGTTGTGATGTTTCCTAGGGATTATATGTTCCCTGAATACGACACAAAGATGGTCCCTTGGGGAGTGTTTGGTGTAACCCATTCCCTTCCCTTGTAAAATGGGAAATGGGACTTTTTAGGGTTTTCTCATATAAACTATAATAACGACATTTACTCTTGAATTTTGATTTTTATCATGAATATTTTTATTGAGGAAAATGATAATGACAGCCCTAAGGGCTGTCAATAAAAAGGTAAAATCAAAGTAAACCAGCCCCTGAATTTTAGGATCACTGCTATATCAATGAATGTACAAGCTTTTTATACATGTTAGAGTCAACCCTTAGACAAAACCTTTTTTTTAATATTATTAAAACTCAACCCCAAAAAGGAGGGGAAGTGGCAAAAAAAATTAGGGTTTTGATAATGACAGTCCTAAGGGCTGTCATAAGACATGCATTAAATATTTGTATTTTAATTTTTCAACCGACTCCTGAATTTCAGGAACTACTCAATTGTACAACATTTTATGCATTTAGTGACAGCCCTAAGGGTTGTCATTATCAAAACCCAAAAAATTATAATAATTCTCTAAAACGTCTAAAACGGTTAAACCAGAACACAAGCATACCCGAATACTATGGCCATCCAAATTAGTAGACAAAAACACTGACATTGAAAGGGAAACTACCGATTCTTTTAAACTAATAGAAATCCATAGCAAAGCCAACTATTAGATATTGGGAGTAACATAACATATCTTATTGCGCCACCTTTATAAAGCACAAAAAAGATACATACCACAAAGCGATAAAAACTTTAATAAACCACTTATCCTACAAACAAGAGCATTTACAATTATATTTCAAGGACTAAAATTGATTGAACGTTCCAAACTACCACCAAGAGAAGAGTTTAGATCGGCTTATCGTATCGTGTTATATGTATTTTTCAAAAAATATAGATTGTTTACAAAGCTGAATATTCAGTGGCGGTACCACCTGCCCACCCCAAATTTTTTCCGATTAGTATAAATTTTTTAGGTGTCGGTTCATTTTTTGGCTTGGTTCATTCAAATATACATAATATATGAGCGATAACTAATACACATCATATATTAGCTCAGTGGCTAACTCATGTATCTTAAAACATATAACATTTAGTTTAAATCTCTTCCATATGCATATATTTTTTTTTTAAATCTTTTTTTTTTCTTTCTCGTTCTAACGTTTATTTTACTCTATTTCCTATTAAAATTTTCTTTTCTTTTTTGATTCATTTTCCCATAGGTTTATTGGTTTAAAAATATGATGCTCAAATTAACTAACACGTGAATTTTGATTCTGACTAATTTAGTTTAGGTTTAGACTTTCTTCAAACTAAAACTGATTTGATTTAGTTTACGATACGATTTTAAATAAACCTCAATCAAAGAACCTGACGTGCACTCTAAAATTTTGCCCACCTTTAAAAATTTGTCTAGTACCGCCCCTGTGAATATTTAGAATGTTTGCTCAATAAAACTATTAGTTTCGGTGTGATTTTCTAGTTTACATTTTTTGAGTACAAATTAAGTTTTATTGATTTGTGTTTTTAATTGTTTTTCACTTATTGAAGAGAGATGGTTGTTAAAAGGAAATTGAATTAAGGTGTAAGGGTAAATTAGTCAATTTAAATTACTTAAAATTAAGGTTTTAATACAAAAGTTTAAACACTTCATTGAGCGTTTATTACTATTTTGAAGTATTTAATTTAAAAATATCACACCTTTTTTTCCCTCTGTTTCTGCATCACCCGATGCATATATATGCAGACTATGCACCTACGAATCTTTAAATTTTATTTTTAGTTGTTCATCAATAATTTAAAGGGGTAATTTTCACACCATAATTTTTATTTCATCTATTATAATTATTTCATAACATGCTTGTACAGTTACCTGTAAAACTTGTACTATGTGGTATAGGAAGTAAAAATTATGGTGTGAAAATAAATTCCCATAAATTTAGTATGTGTGTACTTTTAAAATATAAAAAGTTAATTTTTATAAATATACCGATTTAAACAATCTTAAATTAAAATTATTTTGCTAGTTGTCCACTAAAATTTGATTCTATCCTAATATTTGTAGTAGAGAGAGAAATTTAAACGTTGCTTCACAAAACCAATACAATATGATGGTCGATGTAGACTTG
This sequence comes from Calendula officinalis, assembly GCA_963853835.1. Taxonomy (NCBI): domain Eukaryota; kingdom Viridiplantae; phylum Streptophyta; class Magnoliopsida; order Asterales; family Asteraceae; genus Calendula; species Calendula officinalis. The sequence goes on from OY970829.1 coordinate 75,233,190, forward strand.
ATATTGTGGTGAACGGTGAACCACTTTTGAAGCATGATTGGAAAGATATTGGAGATTGGGTTTTGGAGAAAACAATCATAAAGTGTTTCATAAGGTGTCACTAACTACTAATTTATTGAGCCAAAGAATTGTAATCTAATGGTATTTGAGGAAGGTTTAAGGTGTTATTCTTGAGTTAAGTCCCATCGTGGACAAATAGATGGAAGGTTCGAGGAAAGCATAATGCCCCTTGTGGATGTCATTATCTAGGCTCGATTGCTCGAACCACTAACTTACTAACTAGCCGTTCAAAAAAAAAAACCTACTAATTTATTGATTTTTCTTTTCTTTTTCCGTCTAGCGAAAATCCATCTTTTTTTTAATGTTAATCATAATCTACTCATAAATCTACTTAGAGCATTTCCAATGGGAGGTTGAATAAGAGGTTGATACTATTTGAATAACCTGTAAAATGACTTTTTACCATTAGATTTGATGACTTTTTTAAGAGGTCACTCCAACCACTTATTCTTCCCCAAGCACTTGAACATCTTTTAATGTTTGATTCTTTTAGTCCCTATATTTAACAATTTTACATTTGAAACCTATATATATATATATATATATATATATATATATATATATATATATATATATATATATATATATATATATATATATATATATGTGTGTGTGTGTGTGTGTGTATATATATATATATATATATATATATATATATATATATTTATATGTGAATCATTTATTATTTATATAACTATAAATTATAACTTTATCATATTTCAATACTTTTTAAGAAATACTCCGTATCACACATGATCATTAAGAGACATTTTAAAAAATATCAAGTTTTGTAATGTTATAAAAATTGTGAAATTACATAAATGAGGGACCTTTATAAAACATTTGATATAGTTAAAGGTAAATTAGTAATTTTAATAAGAAAAAATCTTTGTAGAGGTTAACCATTAGAGAGGTTTTTAATTAATAGGTTATTAGATTATGTAGCAAAAGTAATAAGTTATTGGAGAGGTTAACCATTATGGATGCTCTTAGGTCCTCTATGATATCCAATTTCATAAATATAAAACTGAAAAGATATTGTCAAAACAACTAATACAAATCCTTGTTTGTAATGTTCTAACTTCTCGCTAGTTTTTTTTTAATGATGATAGCTATTTAAGAAAAACATCCATCAACTACTGTGATTTTTGTAGACATAAAATAATTATTGTGATTTTGTGGGAAATAAAAACAAATGAATAATGTAACCACTTAATTAATTTATCTTCAACTTATTAGAAAAAATTCAGCAAGAATTCAAACCGATCAATTAGTCTATCCCTTTGAGGATGATTAGTACTTTTTAAGACTGGAAAATATATATGTACATGTTCATCTATACTACATTGTAATATATATGAACTTTTTTAAATAGAAAAGTTTTAAAATTCAACTAACACACTTATTTTTTTATAGAAATATTTGTGTTATTTTTTATATAAATAAAGGTAGAGTAAACTAAACGTTTTACCCGAACTTATCTTGTGGTTGTCCCGAAAACAAAAATAATTTTGTGTACGATATCAGTATCCAAAACTTGTCATACATATTATTTTGCTATCAACACTATACATAAGAATGTAAGATCATCACATGATTTGGTTGTGCATATACTTTTATAGGATAGGCTAAAATATTTTTTATGGCATTAAACTAAATCTGTGACAAACGAAATGAAATTTATAAAATTATTTATCGAGAAAGTTAATAACGATATGTGGATTCTAAATAAACATGTACGGCAATGTTACAAAGAAATAATTACACTATTTATGCATGTAAAAGTTTAACAAAGATATTCGTTGACGGCATGGTGATAAAGTTGGGATTGCAATTTAGAAGACTGTCTACTTATTTATTTTAAAAACATAAATAATTTAAAATATATATTTGATAAAATTTCTGTAAATTAATTATTTGCATTTTAAAAATATATTTTTTTAAATATAATAAATTGATTATCTAATTATTGTGATTTCAAATACGAAGTAATATAATTACACAAATATTATTTTTAAAATCATATTCTATAACTATTAATCATCTAATTCTTAATTCTTAACATACATAATTTATTTTTAAATAAGTAATTTCGAATACATAGCGTGTAGAAATTCATGGATTGCTTAATGCTAAAATATTTCCAACGAAACAACATAGAGAAAAATCGGAATAATATTTTATTTGATTATAATATATACTTCTATTAAACATCTCAATAAAATAAAGAGAATTATTTTATAAATCACATAAAATACTCGATTTTATTGTAGTGTCTCCATTTGGCATTAAATAATTAATCGAAAAGAATCTTTGTAGGTATGACTGGCAAAAAAATATTACTCCTATATTCTAAAGAGTTTAGACTAAATAAATACATAAATAACAAAGAAATATGGAGAAGAAAACAAGGAGGAAGTACAGATAACCCCCTGAGGTTTCCAGTAGTGTGTGAAACAGTCCCCAGTACTTTGTAAACTAACAGACCATTTCCTCTGCTTTAATTTCCGGTAACATCCCTAAAATTACCAATATGCAAAAATGTAAAATAGATAGAAACGAGAGTATGTGTCCACATAGGGGTGTTCACGAGTCGAGCTCGAGCTCGTTTATATCGAGCTTGAGCCTATACTAATTCAATCTCGAGTCGATCTCGAACATAAAACAAGACTCGATTAATTTCACGAGCCGAGCCTAATAATTTAATACTCGACTTGGCTCGTTCGATAGCTCGTTTAATCTCGAGCCGAACGAGCCAGACGATCTTAACGAGTCGATCCTAACGAGCCGAACAAGTGTTTTATACAATAAGTTGATACAATAAGTACAAGAATATACATATATTAATGGGGGTGTTAACGGGTCGAGTAATTAACGAGCTTTTCGAGTTTGTAAATTAGTTATTTTCATAAAATATGGAATCATAAACGAGGATCGAGCTCGAGCTCGAACACTATATAAATACTCGAGCTCGAGCTCGAGCACAATTTTAAAAGCTTATTCGAGCTCGAGTCGAGCTCGAGCCGAGTAATTATTAAACGAGCCGAGCCCAAATTTCATGATATTCGACTCGACTCGAATCGTTAACACCCCTAGTCCACGCTCAACAGATATTGCAAAAATACATCATATTTATAAACTTACATATTCATAGCACTATGTAGAACATTATATTTGTTGTTTTAAAAAGTTTGGAGAGGAATTAAACTAAATATTTAAACACCAATTTATAAAAAAATAAAAAAACACTATTTATGTATATTCGATGAATAATATTTCTCCCTGAGAAATGTTATAATATACTCCCTCCGTCCCACAAAAAAGTTTACATTTCTCTTGGGCACAAGATTTTAGGTGATAGTTAGTGGTGGGGTCACTAGTATTACTTTTGATTAAAATATAAGGTTGGATTGGAGAGAGAAAGATAGTTAGTGGATATTAATGATGAATTTCTTAGTAATAATAATATTTTATTATGTGGGGTCCATCAAATGTGAGAAATGTAAACTTTTTTATGGAACAAAATTTTAGTGAGAAATGTAAAGTTTTTTGTGGGACGGAGGGAGGGAGTATGTAATATCCTATATGTGAAATATGTAAAATAGTACCTTGATTAATTACTTATAGTCTGTTTACAATTGTTTGAAACATACATCACAACATTAGATATACGTTTTTGCCATCGATACATTGAGAAACTTTTAGCCATTAAATCTTTACGATGATTATGAGCCAATTGCTAACCCGTCTATTTACAGAAAAGATATAATATTTATTGGGCGTGCAAGTACTTCCAAGCAATGTCACATTGATGTTGTTTGGCAATCCATTAGGCGTGTTTGGCAAATAGTGAATAATTTTTGTTCAAGTAAATTACTGTTTTTGTCCCTGTGGTTTTTCTGATTCTGTATTTTTGTCCCTATACTTTTTTTTCTGTTTTTTTGTCCCTAAGGTATGCAAAATTCTATTTTTTTGTCCTTCCGTCCACCCTCCGTCTCTTTTTGACCGTTAAAGCCCTCACATGCTGAAAACGTGAGGGCATTATGGTCTTTCACATTTTCTATTTTTTTTCACTTTTTTTTTCTTTCTCTCTCTCTTCTTCTTCTTCTTCTTCATCCAATCTTCATCACCTTCATCTTCATTTTCCTTCTCTCTTCTTCTTCTTCATCCAATCTTCATCACCTTCATCTTCATTAAACCAAATGAAAACCCTAAATGGATTCAGATCTTAATAAACTGAAAATCATAAGCAAAAACCCTAATTGATTCAGATCTTAACAAACCTTCTTTCACTTCTTATTCAACAGATCTGAATCTCGATCTCCCCCTCTTCTTTTTGGCTTGACTGCATCTCGATCTCTCTCTCGCCTAATTGATTCACTTTCATGCGCCTAAATTCTTTCATAGCAATCTAACCAACAATTACATTCCCCAAATCTCCATTAAAATTCGTCAATTCCATTTCATTCCACAAACACACAGAAACCTAAATTCTAAATCCATTATATTCTCCATTGTTGTGTTCTTCATGAACAAACAAACAAATTGAAACCAATAGTGGGCAGAGAGTTTCTTTAATCGATGTGCAGATAGAACTAAACCATCAGCTTCATCTTCTTCAAAAGGCTTGAAAACAACTTCAGAATCGGCGGAGAAACCCATGTACACCACCGGCAACAGAAACCCATTTACACCACCACCGTCAGAAACCCAGATCTATAAATCGAAACTCAGACCTATAAACCCAAATCGAAACCCAGATCTATAAATCGCATCATGGATTCAAGCCCTCACCTTCTCTCCGGCGGTGGTGAAACTCGAGGAAGACGAAACAACCACCGTCTCTCCGATGACCACTGAGTCGCCGGAAAATAGGAAGCAATCGAAGAAGACAGAAGTGGAAGATTAGAGAGTTGAGAACGTGGACGAATCGACGGGTGTCTGTGTTGTTCGTCGGTCGAGTTGCTGTTGTTCGTCATCACCATTTTTTGAACCTCCGTCAATTGTCTAGTTTCTTCTTTGTGTGTATCACAGGTTCATTTTGGTGTTTCATTTTGCGTGAAAGTTTGTTGCAGGTTCTTCAAGAAGGAGGAGATGGGGTAAAATATAAAAAGAAGAAAAAATAGAAATAAATTAAAGGTAAATATGAATGTACAAACTCTAAAGCACATGGTATAAGTGATTTGAGTAAAAAGACATTAATATCCTCACGTTTTCAGCACGTGAGGGCTTTAACGGCTGAATTAAAACGGAGGATGGACGGAAGGACAAAAAAACGGAATTTTGTATACCTCAGAGACAAAAAAAAAAGAAAAAAAAAACATAGGGACAAAAACGTAAAATCGGACAAACCACAGGGACAAAAACTGTAATTTACTCTTTTTGTTCAATCATTATGAGAGTTTGTTATGATGACAGAAACTTAGGCAAGCACAATTTCTATTTCCTAAATTGCATAGATATATTTGAAAGGTTGTTGGCGATTGCCAAATTAAAAACTTGCTAGCTAGAAAGAGTTCACTTGATCAAAGCATAGTGAGCTAGCACTTCGATTGATATGCACATGTCATTCACATTGAATTGTTTGAAATCAACTTATTGATTCTTATTATTAATACAGTGATAAGAAAAGTCCAATTTTTTAATCATCTAGATTGTATTAAAAAATCATTTGGTAATTACATAGTGGTAATAATTCTCAAATAACTTTCTATATGCCACAGATTCGATCCTTCATGGTAACTATTAACCAAATGGTCAGCTAGAAGGTTCGGAAACAATCACGGCAACAGTATGATCGTGTATATCTTGAGCATAAGCTTGGTCATCCTGAAGAACCTATTATAAACACTAATACCTTTAAAAAAGATTGTAAGTAAAGATGATTAATAAACGCCACACATTTTTTTTAGCAAAAATCGTTATAAGCAAACCTTTTTCAAAGATACAATCTTTAAACACGATTAAAGTATATGCTAATGAACTTTTATATTATGACTAATGAGTTGTGTTTTAGGTAGTCCACCTTTAAAATATAGTTCTAAGAGACAAATCCTAGTCATTGGATTAAAAAATCCCTTAACAACCACAATCATCAAATCACATGTGATTGAATACACAACCACCACCTCCAGCTACCACCACCATCGCCGACCACTGTCGCTGCCAACCACCGCCTGCCGCCTCCAACCACCGCTTGCCGCCTCTGACGCCCACCGTCGCCTCCACCCATGTAATACACGTGGGGTGGTGTGATGGTTGGCGGTGTATAATCACATTTAATTTAATACACTTGAGGTGGTTGTGGTGTTGATATATTGAATTACATGTGATGGTGGTGGTGATGGTAATTTGAGGTTTGGTTAATCCATGACTGAAATTTATCCTTTATGACTCATAAAAATCAAGAAATATGCTCAACATTTTTTCATAATTAATTATATGTACTACTTTTATGCTAATATTTTGATCTCATTTTTATTTGTCATATTAAAGTATCAATGGAGTAGTCAAACTTTATTGTTCTTATTGAGTTGGAAGGAAGCATAAACCCAAAACAACTTACAAAAGTGGGTGAATTTGCAAATCATTTTCAAGTGTTGTAGGATTAAGTGGGTGAATATCATTCTCAAGGGACCAAAATATATAAACGCATAAACCCAAGGGAGTAAAAAGAAAAGAATAATATAATATAATGTAATAAATAACTTAACCCCTCAATTACGAGTTATTTACATAATTACCATTGTAGCTTCTTTATTCTCTTTCTGTCTCCATAAATCACTTGATCCTCATTTCAGAGAAGAAGAAGAGAGCAGGTGGTCTTCTCTCTCAAGCCATCTCTCCCGCTCTCCCCTTCTCTCTCAACACATATACGTACATATATGTGTATATATACACGGTCCAATTTGTTTAGCGTCTAAATTTTCAGTTTCGTCAGAAACCCAATTTTGTTTTGATGAATTAGTAATTTTGTAAGCTAAAAGATCCGATTTTGATAAATCCCTAATACAATCGTGTTTAAAAATGGCGAATTTTAAGGGAAAGAATAGTAACAAGTCAAGATTAACGCTAAAAACCCTATCTTTTTTCTTATCGTCATCAAATTCAAATGATCAAAACAAATCAGTATCACCAAAGAGATTTGGAGAACAAAACGGTGTCGTAGGGTTGGGAATTGTGGTTGCTTTAAACAATGAATCATCGGGTCAAAATACCCAAAACCCGGTTTTCTCTGTTTCGCCAAGATCCAACCCGATCCCTATATTTAGCAAAAGACCCAATAAAGATGATGATGTTGAAATGGAGTTATTGGAAGAGTATACATGTGTGATATCACATGTGGGGAATAATTTGATTAAAAAAAGGGAGTATTTTGATGATGGGTTTATGAGAAAAAGTGGTGTTAATAGTGGTTATACTACTAGCTATTTGGTTAGTACTAACGGCGGCGGAGGTAGAGGTGGCGGAGTGTTTTGTGCTCCGTCGCCACCGATTGTTGGTGGTGGTGGGATGGTGTTTGATGACGTGGATTTCTTGAGTTCTTGTAATCTTTGCAAGAAGAAGCTTCTTGGATTGGATATTTACATGTACAGGTATGAAAAGATTCTTTTTTTTTTTGGGTTATGTTAAAAATTGTGAATTTTGAGTTATTTGATAGTTTTACAAAATGGGTTCGTATGATTTGATATCTGTTCTTGCAAAGCTTTGTGCTTTTGGAATTTAATTTTTCAAGATTTGGGTTTTCCTTTCTTGAATATAATACAATACAATTACATGATTATTTCTTGTTTTGCTATAAAAATAGATGATTTTTGTTGTCTATGTGAAATAGGTATTCAAAGTAGATTATGGATGATGATTTTAGGATGATAAAACGGTAATCTTGTACATAAGTTGGGAGTGTACGTGCATACCCTAAAAAACTTTTTGTAGCATAAAAATATTATAAATGTAGAAAAAAGTAACTGTTGAGCATATGGATTTGAAATTTTGATGAACACTTGAATAAGTGACATTTGGCTTAGTAGTATTAGTAAACTATTCTAGGTTGTCTTTAAGTCTCTTTACATTTTTGTTTCTGTTGTTTTTTCAAGATATATATTATTGATAACATCTAATTATGGCTGATTAATTTTTTATTTTATTTTATTTAATTTTTGTAGAGGTGAAAAAGCATTTTGTAGTGAAGAATGCCGATCCAAACAGATTTCCATTGATGAACACAAAGAGAAATATGCATCGGGTGTCAGAAAACAGCCCAAATACGTTGACTCTATATGTTCCAGTCCTATGCAGTTTCCTACTGGGATGGCTGCTGCATGAAGCTTTTCAACTTATATATACATAATATATAGATATAAATAACGGAAATGAAAATACATAATTTGGTTCAAAAATGAACCCGAAATAAGTTATTTATGTTCGTTGGGGAAAAAACAATGGAGAACGGTAACAATGGGATATCAAAGGCGAGAGAGAGAGAGAAGGATTTTAGGGTTAGGGATTGTTTTTAACATGGAAGTTTTGTTATCGATTATGGTTGTTTATAGTTTGTAATGGGATAATTCGGGATTTTGATATGTTGTTACTACCCGTCATGCGTGATGTACAATACATTGATGCATGAGTTAGCATAACTGTTTTCGCCAACTTATGAGTTGTTTAGTTGCTTGTTTTGTTGACTAATTGTCGTTGATCATGCCTATGTTGTTTAATCAATATTGAAGCTAGTCATTTATGAGAAATTAGTCGACCGTCTCTACCTAGATGCATTGTGATGTTTCTTTTGGTTTTTAAAATGGTCTAAACATACACACATTTTTTATGATGTAGTTATAACAATATTTGTATCAATAGATGGTTTTTCAAAGGTGATTGAGACGTGCTAGGGTTTTATACAAGAATGTGCAAACTTGATGGTACTCGTTTGAAAACAATTTTGTAAATATAGATGTCATAACATTATTATCCCTAATACATTGGTCTCTGTTCAATGGTTCTCAATAATCCTATGAAACTAAAGATCTAATTTTCGGATATCGACCTTCCTAATGATGTCATAACAATTGTATCGCTTAAAAACTCTATAAATGGGGGAAAGAATCATTTGTTAAATTCAAAGACAAGTTGATCATTTTCTCCTCTCTTTTTTTTTACCATTTCTTTACCTTAATCTTAAAAGCTAAATAGATATTTTTGCAAAATTCGTTTTGAGTTGTTCTTTGTTTTTCCAATTCTATCAACAACCAACAGACAGATTGAGACGCTAGATATTATGATCATATATTAAATTAGTAATAACCATAGCGATTAGGTAACTCAAAATGATTTGGTTATGGGATCGATCAATTCTCTATATAAACATTTATCAAATGCTGAGAAAAAAGTTCAAAAATAATCACAATAATAATTATATCACGTACTTCACAAATAAAACGCTACCATTATATAAGAACCCATAATTAAAATTTTAAATTAGTAATTGTTTCATGCACTTATTTATCTCAATACTTTTTTGCATAGTACCTATTAAAGAAAAAGGAAAAAACCACTAAAACCCCACAACTTTATCGTGTTAAGTGCTTTTGGATTTGATAAATCTTTAAGCATAAAAGAATTATTTCTTTTAGATATACGATAAATAAACAAATTTTATTGCTTTGTATTTCAACCTTGGTTTGCGTCTTTCTACTATGATTAAAATTTAAAGATTGCTAATTAAAAAGGAGTTAATTGGTTATTTAGTAAAAACTAAATATTCAGTAAGAATTGTAACAACAATTCCCCCTTGCTATGATGAATATAGTCATCACCTAAGTTTATGTGGTGTATTTATCATGTTAACAATCATTTCATAAAAACAAAAACAAAATTCTGGTACAAAATCCGATTACAAATAAAGAGAATTTGCAAACATAATTCCTCTGCGTAAACTATCACTTGCTGCAGCAAACTTATCTTCTAAACCAGCTTCTCCAACAGCATGAGCAGCAAGACGCAACTGTTAAAAATAATTAATTAATTTTTTAATTATACGATTAATAAACATTTATTAATTTTTTAAGCAGAGATTAAACTTGCCTGATTTAGAAACTCGTCAAGCCTTCTAGCAAGTCTAATAATACTCCCCTCGAATATATCAGTCATTTGTATAACTTCAGAAAAAGATGCTCCCTGCAACAATATAAAATCATATTATTGAAATAAAAATACAATTTTATAATATAGACTAAATTTTTTTTTTTAAAAAGTCTTACTTTTGACCAACAATAAATGACATCCATCAAGAAAGGTCTAACAACAGCCTCCACATACTCATCAACATTAACTTCCAATTTGCATTCATGTTGTATCTGCACATTTAATTTACATATTAATAACTAATAATTTTGTAATATTTAATTAATAATTCAGTTTTAGCAATTTACCTCTGCTATTCTACGCGCACTATCTTGAAGCTGTTGTAACGGTTTATTAAGTTCTGATCTTAACTGTATTTGCTCACTTGATTTATCTCCTGGAATAAAACAACTTGCAAGTGCTGCAATTTGATGATGATCCAGATCATTAAAAGTACCTGATAAAACAAATAAATAAATAATAGTCAAAATTTAATCAGAATTTATAAATAAATTAATATGTTTTATTACCATTAAACATTAATTCGGTTACTAAGAGTTCATCTCCTGTATCAATCAAACATGCTGCACGACCTTTTACTTGAACAATCCCATCACTATCAATATGTCCAAGTTTTTTTAAAACTCGTGATCGGTTTTTAAGTTCATCACGAAATTTTTGTAGCTGCATGAAACCAAATTCATGTTTATAAAAATATTTTTATAAACTTAAAAACATATAATTAATTAATTACCTGTGAATCGCGCATTTTTGTTTTCAATTGTTGTATTTCATGATTCGCTTCTGCTTTCCTCTTGAAACATTGGATTTGATTCTCATCTTGAGACTGATTAACACAAATCATGTATAAAATTAACAGCAATATTATATAAATAATATAAAAAAATTTAAAAGTTGACTTTTTGACTAAACCTTGTATAATGGATGGGAAAGCAATTGTTGTTCAAGTTTTTCAATTTGATTGACCAAGTCAACAAACTCAGGATCTTCTATTCCCATTTCCTGCAAAGATTAATCATGTATTAAAGATTTATAATATCCAGATAAATAAATAAAAAATGATTATTTTTAATTATTTACCTTAACAGGATTAAGTTTTGGAAGGCCTTGAGGAAACCGTTTTTCGAGTTCTTGTACTGCCAATAATATACTTTGTCTTGCTTCCATTGGTCTAAGATCAGAAGGAATTGATATTCTCAGTTTGCTTAATCCTGATATTAATGGCAATTGCACAGGAACCTGAAAGAAAAACAGTTGTAATTTAATCATTTTGACCCATACCTGACCCGACCCGCCAGTTTTGCCACCTAAATCCAACTATTAAAAAAAGAACTTACCACATGCATTTCACCCTTCTGCCCGGAACGTGGCGGGCAGGGTTTCGGGCGGGAGCCACTTTCACTTGAACCAATAGAACAATGAAGCAAAGTGTCAACTATATAACTGCTGCCCCGTGAATTAGGGCCCGTTGGCGGGCCCGGTTTTTTTACCACATTTACAACAACCCCCCACCCCCAATCTGTCCCACCTTCTAGAACCTTCACTAGTCTACCAGGTAGGAGATAATATAGAGCTCTTTCTGGCCTTGTTATTTCTGCCATCATCTTCTTCTCAAGTTCAGACATTTCAAGCTTAAGCTTATGGTATTCAGCCACATCAGCCTAAACAAATTCATTAATCATTCATTATTCATAATTATTAATAAAAATTAAAATATAAAAACTAATTTCATGATGTCATCAAACCTCTCCAGAAGCATCGAGGTTAGCGACTTCCTCTTCTAGCTGAGCAACCTTTTTCCCTATATCAGGTAAGGTCTGAAAAATGATATTTTAAAGGCTATTAATTATTTTTAATTAAAAAAAGATAATGATAAATATAATTTGGTTTGGGTGAGAAAAAACCTTTTCATACTGAAATTGGTGAAAAGAATTTTTGATAACATGTTCTGCTGTAAATTGGCCTTCTGCACGTCTCATTAGGTTTAAGATTGAGTAGTAACTCAGCCTGAAAGTACTGACTAATGGAGCTGGTTTTCCCAATACCATATCTTTAAGAGTATTCATTTCCATCTGAAAATTATAATATTATTTTATTACTAATTATTTATTCCTGATTTCCTAATCTTCAATAGCCATTTTTGCTTTAGGGGACTGTTAGTGTTACAAGTTTCAAAATCAGGGACTATCTGTGTAATAAAAAAAGTCAAAGGACAAAATACATAATTTCGTCAAAACAACAAATGATTTATGTAAATTACTATTAATTTTATTACTTTTTAATCAGCACTTGAAATATTTCCTATCAATATCTAAAGTAAAAAAAAATCAAGACTAAATTTTAAAATGGTATTTTATATGAAGAATATGATTCACTTAAACATCAATATAATCAATTTACAAATTTAGTCCGTTTCATTCCATTATTAACAAAATCAACCGAATTAATACCTGTTCATCGATCATTATAATACATATACCACGTTCATCTTTACCACGGCGCCCAGCTCTTCCACTCATCTATAAAATACAATATAACAAGAAATTAATTTACATAATATTCTATTTTAATTAATTAATTATAATGTTATAGTTAATTAGTTATGATATTCACCTGAATATATTCACCAGATCCTACATACCGATGACTATCACCATCCCATTTCCTAACACTAGTAAAAACAACCGTTTTTGCAGGCATATTCAACCCCATAGCAAACTGTTTCACATTTTAGCCAATTAAAAACATATTAAGCTATTTAAAAAAGGAAATAAAATTTAAAAAGATTCCAAAATCGTACCGTTTCGGTGGCGAAAAGTGCTTTAACGAGCCCTTCTTGGAATAATAACTCCACAAGTTCTTTAATAATAGGAAGAAGACCAGAGTGATGAACAGCAATTCCTCTTTGTAACAATGGCAGCATTAACTCAATTGCTGGTAAATTTCTATCTTCTTCACTTAAACATAAAATTGCATTTTTGAAAACTTGATCCACAATGTCTTTTTCTTCTTGAGTGTTGAAATCAAGTTTTGCCATTGACATTGCATGTTGCTCACATTCTCTTCTGCTAAAACTGAAGATTATAACCGGTTGAAACTTCCGTTCCATTATCATCTGAAACATGAAAACTAATCCCTTAGAACTAATAAATAAATGAGTAATTTACAGAAATTGTCCTTGTGGTCTTCCAAATTTTATGATTTTATCCCTATACTTTTAACTTTTTTTTGTCCCAGTACTTTTTAATTTCGTGAATTTGTCCAATGTTCTTCAAATTTCATTTTTTTCGTCTACTTTTTACCTAAAATGACCAAAATACCCTTGTTGATTAATTTATCTATATTTTAGTTTATATTTTAATTTTCTAATATTTAAATCAAAAAATAAACTAAAATATAGATAAAATTAAAAACAAGGGTATTTTGATCATTTTAGGTCAAAAATGGAGAAAAAAAAATGAAATTTGAATACCATAGGGACAAAAATCACGAAATTAAAAAGTACAGGGACAAAAAAAAATGAAATTAGAAGTATAGGGACAAAATCATAGAATTTGGAAGACACATGGACAATTTCTGTAATTTACTCTAAATAAATAAATATAAAACAAAAGAAAACAAAAAACACCTTAACAATTTTGTATATATCCGATCCACCAGAAGCATTTCCTCCTTTAGCAATTCTACCACTCGGTTTACTCGTTGCTGCTAAATTCTGTTTATTATTAAAAGTACTTTGCAATTTCAAGAAATTATCCTCTCTAAACTGCTCATTTTCATCAACAACCAGATATAATCCTGACCCTCCAATTGGAAAAACATAATGTTGTAAAGGTGTAGGTCTAAAATCAGTATAAACAACATGACAAGGTTGTTTATGAATATTACAGATCCATTCTGCAAATTCAGTTGCATTCGACATTGTTGCAGAGAGAAAAACCATTTTTATAGCTGGAGGTAAGAATATAATACTTTCTTCCCAAACTACCCCTCGTTCACGATCCTTCATGTAATGAATTTCATCAAATATAACCCATGCAACTTCTTTCAAAACCTCAGATCCTCTGTATAACATACCCCTGAGAATTTCAGTTGTCATTACAAGACAGCTGGCGTTTGGTGAAAGTGTGACATCACCTGTCATTAATCCGACATCAGAAAATTCTTGACTTAATTCTCGGTATTTTTGGTTACTTAATGCTTTTAATGGTGATGTGTAAATGACCCGTTGTTTGTCTCTAAAAGCCATTGCAATTGCATATTCTGCAACAGCAGTTTTTCCAGCTGATGTGTGTGCAGATACTAAAATGGATTCTTTTCGCTCCAAACATGAAACGGATATTTGTTGAAACGGGTCGAGGACAAACGGGTAGGTTTTAGCCATTGGTCCGTTGTAAACTGGGTCGGATAACGACCCGTGGATCGTTTCGTCTTTAGTGGAAACATACCCGTTTGGAACTGCTACCTCGTGTACACAAGTTCGGGCCACAACCCGTGGCTTCTTTGATTCTGGTTCTGAGGTTTCTTCTGGAAGCTTCCTTTTTTCAGCACTTGTTGAATTATCCATCTCTTGATTAACTAAACCAGGTATAAATTCAAAAACTTAAACAAGTGAAAATCCAAAAATATAATAAACCGGAAATCGGCTACAACAACATCTACTGCAAATAAGCATATATATGTGACTGTATTTCTCATGCATGTTCCTGTTTGTTATGCTCTGTTTATTTGTTAGTTGCTTTTTTTAAGATTCTAGGGTTGTTATCGTTCATCTGGTTATTAGCAATGTAAGATTATATAATATATCATCGTATATCTGCTCTTTTATATTCATTCAATAAAAACCCTAAATTTTAAGCTTCCCTTTCGATTTTCTAAATAAACAGAAATCGCCGTTAACGTAATGCAGGAGCAATTTATACTACCTCTTCTAGCACAAAAAAAAGCAAAACTGAAAGTTTGAGCTACGTAAACCCTAATTATCAGCTCTGCTAAATTATATCTAGCAAAAATAAATAGAGAAAAGTTGAACATATGTTACCTTCAAATCTGCCGAAAATGGCTGCCAAATCGTTAAATCAATATTGGTAAACGCTAAATCCAATTGATTGTAGCTTCTGGTTGTTGCTCGAAAACCTTTTTGTGGAGAATGAATTAGCCGAAATGGAGGCCAAAAGGCACGAAAATTTGACCTAATTTATAACTTGGGAAATGATTATTTGAATTACAACGGAGGCTGTGAATTTCAAATGTACCACCAAAATAAAGGGGTAGAATTGACTTTCATGAGAAAACTAAGGGTCATTTGTGCTAGTCTCATGACAAATCATGACGTAAGCCAATTGGTATGGACTTTCCAATAGCCCAAAATAGATTTTAGTACTTTGTTTACTACATTTTTCACAACTCTAAATTATTAAATATGTATAACGATATTTTGAACTTGACAAAATAATTGATTTAGTACATTAATTCATTAGTTTTGATAATGTTTTCTTACTTAATTTACTTTTGTTGGAATTTTTAACAGAGTAAAAAATATACATTTATTTTAATATATTGATATTATAAACAAATTAAGTGAGAAAACATGACCAGATTAGTAAATAAGCGTAATAAATCATATACAATTACTTAGGGTTTATAATTATAACAAATTGATAACCGTAAACCACACGCGATGAATATAGGTAGGGAAATCATAACCGATAAGCAACTCTCTCATTACAAGGCTTCTAAGGGAGCAAGTCTACATTTCTATACGTACAAACGGATGAAGATATTCTGTACTAAACGAAAACATAAAATTTCCTGCAACAATCTCAGTATCTAGACAATATAAAATTTTAGTTCAACCGCTAAATAACTTGCGCTCCAATAAACTAGGAACACAAGTTGCTATTTCCCTAGAGATTAAAAGTTGGAAAAAGATAGATTTTTTTTACACTTTTCCACCACCCGGACTACTACAAGCTTGATTTGAAATAACATTATTCCCGCCAAAATCTCCATCCAAACTCATTTGTTGCACTTCTTGAGGTGACAATATTTTGATACAACGTACGCAATTCACAAACTCCCTGAAAGAAAACAAAAACAATTCAAAATATTGTTAATTGTGAATTATAAGTTTATTTATTTATTTATAATCATATATAGAAGATTTGTTGACTTACTCCCAAGGGTCATCACCAACAAGAAGAACATCATTTTCATGATCCACATAAACAAGTTTCCAACCGATTCTCTGACGATCTTCAAGTTGACCCTCGATACCAAATCTTCTAGCAAGATCTTGTTTAAGATCATCATACCCTGAATATGCACTTATATCAATCGATCTTCCAACTGCTCCTCGTTTGTACACCTAAATCAAATCAAATAATATTTTTAGTCACCAAACACACAAAATTCGTTAACAAAGGTGGAAACGGATAGAAATTGTCAGCTGAAAAGACTGGTGTTCAGAACCAGATATTCGGATTTTCGGATATCCAGATTTTTGGATAGTGGAATTTACTATCCGAATCAGGTAGATATCCGAAATCCAGATATCCGCTATCCAAAAATAACAAATTATTCAAATATATTTCGGATATCGGATATCCGGAAATATTGAAAACACTATCTGGGTCCGGTATCCGAAATTCGGATATCTGGATTTTCAGATACCCAGATTTCAGATATCAGATATTTTTCAGATACCTGATTTTTCGGATATTTTTTAACACCCCCTGCTATAAATAGGTAGCATAAATCATCAAGTCAAACCTTAGTATAGGTCCGCATTCGTTGAAACGGTTGTGGTGGTGGGGCCCACACGCCATTATTCAACAAACTACCATCATTTATACTTGAGTCAATCGAGTTAAACGTCATATCTGGAACACCAAACGATTGAGACACCATTGATGAAGAAAGTTCAGGTTGAGCATCTTTTCTAGTAGTATTCTCAATTTCATAACTCGAAATCAAACCACCTGAACTTAAATTATTATTATTTTGAAAATCTTTATCAGATCCCATCATCCCCTTGTTGATCAAAGGGTCAGGAATCATTGATGACATCACCCCAAACGGTTGTTGTGAATTAAACGATATATGATTTAAATGAATATCGTTTTGTGAAATACAGACTGAAGTTGCAGATGATGAGCTGTCCAAATAATCGATCTGGGTCCCACCGAGATTATGTAAGTATGTTTGTGGGGCTAAAAAGCCTTGATTATTTTGCATCTTGGAAACGTTGACTGAAGGTTTGACTTCAGTTTTTTGATTTAATTCTTTAGTGAAGTTCGCGTTTGTTGATATTGTTTCGAAACCGTTTGTATTCATTATATGATTATTGGTCATATTTGGGATGATATTCGGGCAGTTGTTTGTTGATGGTGATGTGGAACATGATGGGCCATCATCACTACCTGTTCCAGTCAATAAACTGCTGCCATTTGTCGAGATCTGATTGGTTGGAATCGGGCCAGGCCCGTTCATCTGGCCCGACATTTGTTGAGGAAGATGAGAAAAACGGAAATTTGGTTCGTTTTTAATGTTGTTTCTCGGCATTTGTTGAGGTGGTGATGTGATGGGTGCTTGTGAGGGCATTTCGGTCATTTGTGTGGTTGAAACTGTTCTTGTAAAGATTTGATTTTGATCTTGATGGTGTTGTTGTTGTTGTTGTTGTGCTAAAAGTGATTGTTGCTGCTGATGAAGTTTTTGCAGAAGTTGTATCTGATTTTCTGGCATCTGTAACTTTTGACAAATTTGTTGATCAGGAAACTGGGTTGGCATCGAGATTTTCTGTTGACTTTGAATTTGACCTTGACTTTGACCAGCTGCCATCATCTGCTGTTGCTGTTGTTGCTGTTGTAATTGAAGAATATTTTGAGATTGAATAATTGACTGTGACTGGTTCTGAGTCAACGTTTGACTAATCAAATTCTGCCTAGCCGTTTGCTGGGTCAACTCGGTCAACTGTTGCGGTTGCATCATAGTCGGTTGACTTACCTTTTGTAACTGATCCAGCTGTGCGTTTAACCGTTGACCATTACTAAACTGTAAACTACTCTGACCAGCCATTTGGGGCCCACCATAATTTTGCAAAACGGGTCCTGCTAACGGGTTCAAATAACCCGGTTGAATTTGATTACCAACAGACGAATTTTGTTGCTGCATGTTCATCCATTGAACTAAACTTAATCCTTGATCCGTCACTATATCTTCACCAATCCATGGCATTGTTCTTTTGAAATTATCAAGATCTGCTGACTCATCACCTAAATTTGTCCTCGGGCGTTTTGATTGGTAAAAAGGCGGACTCGGGCAGATAAAAAACGGGGCGGTTACCGGTTCGATTTCCCATATCGAGACCCGGTTTCTTCTTTCACCAGCTGTCGCTTCATCCCAACCAACCTACTCAAAAGAAATGATTATTTTGGTCAACACTTTCAGTTGACCCAAAATATGGCAACATTTTATACCTACATATATATAGATATATAAAACTTGTATGTAACTATATACCTGTAGGTTACGCCATTGTGAGTTCTTCCATCTCACAGCATCGAGATCACTGATTCCAGTAATCGTACCCATATACCTGCAGTAAATATATATTAATAAATTATTTAATTAAAATTAAAAAAAAATTTATAAAATAAAAATAAAAAATGACCTTCGTGTTCCCGATTCTTCGGTTTCGAACATCATCCGGAAACGCATACCGAGTGATATTTGATTACTGCAAACTGCTTTGTAGTATTTGGCTAATGGAATGACGAATTCAGATGGACTGGCCCTGTTTTTATAAACAAATAAATTTGAAGTAAAGGGTAAATATGTAATTTGGTAATTTAATTATACTTTTGATAAAAAATTACCTTGGATTATAAAAAACAGTAAACGGGCTGTTGTTTGCAGCTGCATGAGCAGCAGCAGCTAATATTCCAATATGCATACTATCACTTGATAAAACTGATGATGATAAATTTGTTGGTTGTCTGTTTGCTCGTCTAATTCCCAATAAAAGTTGTTGTTTTTCGTCCCTATTTATATAGATATATATATATACATAAAAGATATTATATATCAAAAATTATTATAAACATTTTTACGGTTATGGAATTACCTTATAAACAAGACTGAGTCTCCTGCAATAAGCCTTTTTCCACTAACAAAAAGACTCCAGCCAGTTGTGAGTAAATGACGTTTTGGTTGGCCTATGAATTGAAGCATGAAAATGATTATTTATATAATTATTTTTATTATAAATATATTTTTTATGGAGTATTTTAGTTTTGGTAAAAAGAAAGATGGACTTACCGCGATAGATATGACGAAATGTCCATACGTTGTCGTGTAAATCTCTTGCCACTAGTTCTTGTGCAGGTGGTTGCATTGAAAAATCCTATTGAGAAATTAAAAATAATAATAATTTAATAATAATAATAAATAAATAAATAAATAAAAACTCTAACTGACAAGAGGTGGGAAGATTTTTTCAGCAGCTCGACGAGGAACAGAAAATCCACCATGAGTGCTTGTATCACTAGCTGTCAAAGTTTTGCAGAAAAACTCAGTTTGTGGCTTATGTGATTTCATTAACAAATCTGATCTTAATAATGCCTCTCTATCAAACTGCATATAAATAAAACCATAATTTATTTCAGTCAGTAATCTACATTTGTTCTCAATAAATAAATAAATAATCAATTAATTCAGGTCAATACCGAAGGAACAGGTTGGAGTGTCATTTGAGCATATACTTCATCTGTTTCTGTATCAGCCTGAATATATAAATTTATTATATAAAGAAATAATATGTTACAAACTTTAATTTAAAATAACTTAATAAAAATAGATATACATGTAATGTTATGTTATGAAGGATGCATAACAATTTTGACTGGAGATTTGGATAATTTGGAATTTGAGCATCCACATCTTTTTTCATAGATGCAGCAACCTGAAAACATATATTATAACAATATATTAATAACTGTTAATATACAACAAACAATAGGAAAAAATAAACTATCAAAAGTTTAAACAAATATTTTCTGGTCATGTACTTTTAATGTCTAGTAACAAACAAAAAAACATCAATAATTTGCGATAAAAGAGGGCATTTAGGTAATTTGAGGTTGAAGATGATGGTGACCTTGCATAAATTAATTTCTGGCAAGTGGGTCCTGATGAAAGCATATAATATAACATTTTTGCATCATAAAAGCCAAAAAACATCAAAAACTTTCATTAGTTAAGACTAAAGAGAACTAGCAGAAAAGAAAATTCCATCTCACCAACCATTACCATATCATGTGCCATTAATATTATATTTAATTTTATACCCTTTTGTAATAACTGAAAATATTTATTTATCCAGGAAAATATATTTGCTTGTCCTTTACTACATTATTAAATTTTAACTTTACATTTATTTTGATCCATTTAAGTTACATGTCAATTTGCTTTCCAACTTATAACAAATTAGCCCTTATAAGGTGTAACACAATATACCTTTTTACAAGGACAAAGTTGCCAATTCCTTGTTTTGGCAAAAAATAAAAACAAACAAATCCTAATACTTCATATAATAGGATATAATAATGTAAAAATTGGCCACCGAGCTATTCAATTTTTTAAATATGTATCTAATTTTGTTTATATTAAGACCGGAAAAAATAGGTGGATGGCGAACATAACCTTAATTTTTTTTGAAAAATCAAGAATGAGTTTACTTTTGTTAGTATGTAAAGTAAAAAAATTATCAAATAATCAAAAATCTGTATAGAATATTATGTCAATCAACATATATTTTATTCGAAAATGGTATAAACGAAACTAAATATAATTAAAGCCATTTAAAATGAACTCAAATAGTTCCAAAAATAAAGCGATAAACATTTATTGTGATGTATTATACAGAGCAATTTAATCTCAAATGACAATTATGCTCTTCATTTCTTTTTACCAAATTTTACATTTCACCCCTCCCTTTAAGGACATGACTGTCATTTAACATAAAATTACTCTACACGTATAAAAATTGCAAATTGCTCTTTAAAAATCATATCCCTTGGAAAAACTCTGTGTAATATTACCAAGTACCAACAGCCCATTGTACAATTATTCCAAAACTGATCAATCAATCCTGTTTTCCTAGTTTTTAGCATTAAATAGTTGTACGGTACAACTGCATAATCAAAAAAATTATGCCAACTACTATCCTCCACACACACAAAAAGATGCCAACTTTTACTGTTAGTAACTGACTAATTCCTACTTTCAGGCCGGTAAATTCAATTTCCAAGAGAGTACTTCTTTAATCTAGTTGTACGTAATGCATCAAGACTTGTACACTATTTGGATTTATTAATGGGTAAGTGAGTAATTTTCACAAAATCACGAATTAAATGAAATTGATGGAAAGTTTGGCAGCCTAGGAATTTGTTCATGTATCGGCTCACGTTAGTGTCTATTGGCGCAATATAGCAAAAAATAATAAAAAAAATTAAGCTAAAAGGAAACCTGTTCGCTGTGTCCTTGAGGGAAATAAACGACGTGTGTACCGGCCGCCGGTAAGTTGACCAGAGGTCCGGCACAGGCTTGCCATAGCTCCGGATTTATTAACCGGGTTTTCTCTCCACCTATTTCCGAAATACGAAAATTAGAAAAATAATTACCACCGAAAAATTAACTTTTTGCACTTTTTTAGCAATACAATTATCTAATCGGTCGGAGAATACCTTCTCCGCGATTCGCCGTTGTTAAAGTGGAACCTGAACTGTTTACCGCCATCTTCATCACTAGTTGAAATTCAAATCACCGTCCAGCGTATTGTTACAATAACTGACCGGAGAATACGTCCTACAGCCGGAGATTCATCGGAGGTTTATAAATCAGATGAAAAAGGATGTTTGACTTTACAGGCTTGTTATTTCAGCTACGAAAACGCTTTTTCAGAGGAAACGCCTAAAATTAGTTGACCGGATATGTTCGCCGGAAATACTCGCCGGAAACAGAAAAACCAACAGACATAATAAAAGTTGCCGAAAAAAGGTGGAAATGAGACAAGATGAAGACCGGAGACACTTTATTAAAAAAGAATTTGTTAAGTATTGCAAAGATCAAATGCAAGCACCTTTGCCCCCCTTTTCTCTCTCTCTCTCTAAAAACTTTGTGTGTGTATATCTGAATCGGTCTTTCTCTCTCTAGAGTTTGTGTATGAATCTATTTGTCTCTATCTTTATTTTGTGTCTGAAAGCAATCTTTCTCTCTCTACTCAAAGGGGAGACTTGCCAAAGGAAAGGGGAAGGGGAGCTCTCAAGGTTGACCAGATGAGGTTGTTTTAGTAATTTATTTTGACCATAATTTAATGTATTAATTAAAGTATTCACTTTCATTAGAGTAGATGTAATGTGAAATAAGATCCTATTTGGGAAAGTTTATTAAGAGTGTTTTTTTAGGTTATTAAAATTAAAATTAAATAAGTTTGAAATTATCTATATGGTTTAGCTTAAATTCTACGTACGAGTATTTACTAAATAATTATATTGGTAGTTTATTTTTTGAAACATTTTGCATCTACAATCTTTTAGTCTAACGTCCTTTAAATATTTTAATAGAATAAGGACGGTCGGTAATTTTAAAGGACTATCACTGTAATTTTCAAACAAAAAAACTTAACGAACATCATGCTAAAGGATTGTAAGGCCGCTCACATCGGGCACATCGGTTGATCAACTGATGGCTTCTCTTTTACCCCAACCTGTAACACCACAATCATAGAGCCATTTTTTTTAATATGCATACGGAAGCGATTTAATAAATAACATAACTCCTAATTATTACATATCATAAAACCATTTACATATTAACCAAATATATAAAGTATTTAAGGTGTTACTGAAAACGGGCTCGACTTGGTTTACAAAAATCAGAGTACGGTTAGACTTCCAAAACCCGACTCTAGTCAAGCTAAATCCACAACCTGAAAAGAGTCAATAAATGAGGGATTAGCACAAAGTTAAGTGAATAGAAATAACAATCAATTTGCATAACCACAACAAACTAGAGACAAGAGAAATCAATCTGGAAACTCGTCCAAACTTCCACAAGCAATTGGACGTTATGAGAGTATCGGCGGACTTGCGCAGAACCTACAACTGTTGTTGGCCGAACAACAGTTTACCGATGGCTACTTTACTATTGCACGGTAGTCCCCCCTGACGGAACACATCCGTAGGAGTCCGAGCACCTCATCCAATAGTAACGAAGCCTAGCCAAAACCCACTCATAGCTAAACTCTAGAAAACATGTGCACATATTACCATTAACAATCCCACAATTAATGGCACAACTGGAAAATTATTAAAACCAAGAAAAATGAATTTTCCCAAAATCAGCCAAGATAGCGCCGCTATCTTAGATAGCGTCGCTAGCTTTCATGGAGATAGCGCCGCTATCCAAAGATAGCGCCGCTATCCACCAAAAGATAGCGTCCGCTATCTAAACACCAAACGCTATTTCGGGTCGCTGTTCAAATTTTCCAAAACGAAGCAGAGATAGCGCCGCTATCTTAGAGATAGCGCCGCTATCTCCTCCAGACCAGCCAAAATACTGCATTTTTCTCCTACAAGTCTAACATACCAAAACCTTTGTACATCACACAAGAAGAAGGTTAAATCCACTCACCTTAGCTTCCTTTTAGTACCGAACTCAGTAATCTTATATCACTGAGACTCCTTCCCTTTTCCTGTACAAAACGAACACCGAATTAGTCACCCGAAATCATCAATTGTGTAACAAGTAATATAAGCTTAAGGCTACATCTTTGCAACAACAACTTACAACTTATTACCTGCATCTACACACATTAATTACCAAAGTCTAGAATATCATCTAGTTAATTCATTATGTTTTACACTAATTTACTCCTTAGGCCCAAACGGGTCAAAAACAAGAATAATGAATCGGGGTCACACACAACACCTTCCAATGGGTTAGACTACTTGATTAACATCAAAATTACATTACTAACATACTACTTGCATCCAGTTGCAAGTATTACCAACTTTGACTTTACTTAAGTCAATTTGCACAATTTAACAACCAAACGGGTCAAGACCCGAAACCAACCCAATCAAGCTTACAATTCATTCAACTAACACATTGTTAACATGAAATTGGTAATTAAAGTTTGCAAGTCACACAAGACTAAAGTCAACTCCCAGGTTTGACCAAAGTCAACAATTCATAAATTAAGCTAGTTTATGACTAAATTCCCATCTAGCCAAACATTACCATCCTTTATGCATTTTCCAACTATTAATTTTCATAATCAACAATTATCATTCAAACATGCATAATTTATCTAACACAACATCAAGAACACCAACATACACAATTCATCAATATTAGGGAAGAACTCCATCTTCTTCCCAAGAACACCATTGATGGAGCTTCATAAAAACTTCACCAAATGAGCTATAACTAACAACAATCCATACAATACTTGCAAAAACTCATATAATCACTAATTCATCTAACAATTTTGGATTACAAGCAAGATTTGACAAAAACTTCATAAAAACCCAACAACTCAAGAACCCTAGTGCATCCAAGCTCAAGAACAAGAAACCCTATCTATGGAAGAAGAGAACTTACTTAGTCTAGCTTCTAGATTCCAAAAATCATAAAGAGAATGCAAGAACTCCAAGTAACAATCTTCAATTTAGGAAAAAAAGCTTCAAGTGAGTTGTGTGTGTGTGTGTGTGTCGACTGGCAAAGGAGAAAGGAAAGAAGAAGCAATTTTGACACATACCCTCAAACACAACACGTACACCCCACCCCCTTTTTAGAAAAATTCATTTAAACACATTACAGGATATTAGGTTCGCAGATAAATAAGTTAGACCTAACTAACTCCAAATTTAACAACGATGATATTTTTAGAACACTAGTACAAAATTAACATATCGCCACTACAAAAAGCCGTGGCTATAAATGATTGGCCACAGTTTTATTTTACATCAAAAGCGTAGTCTATTCTCTCGCGTTTTAAAGTACGTTTATGGCTACGCGGGTCATATCACAGGAAAAGTGTGGCCATAACATATAGTCGTGGCGATTTAGTACTATGTAGCCACGTATAATTTAAGTGGTTGTAGTTGTAATCCTACTTTTAAACACACTATTTTTTATACAGCGTGGCTAATTATCTCCATATAGTCACATGCAATTATGTTGGAGGTGACCATAAGCGCGATTGTAGACATGTAATTATGCATACAATTGTGGCGATTTCGTACTATTTCGCCACATATTATTAAAGTGGCAGTAGTTTTAATCCTACTTTTAGAGACACTATTTTTTATACACCATGGCAAATGCTCACCATATAGCCACATGTAGTTATGCTGGTGGTGACCATAAGCACGATTCTAGACACGTAATTATACATACAATCGTGGCGATTTCATAATATATAGCCACACATAATTGAAGTGGCAATAGTTATAATCCTACTAATAGAGACACTATTTTTTATACACCGTGACTAATAGTCACCATATAGCCACATGCAGTTATGCTGGTGGTGACCATAAGCCCGATTGTAGACACGTAGTTACACATACAATCGTGACGATTTCTTAATATATAGCCACACATAATTGAAGTGGCAGTAGTTGTAATCCTACTTATAGAGACACTATTTTTTATACACTGTGGCTAATCGTCACCATATAGCCACATGCAGTTATGCTGGTGGTGACTGTAGACACGTAATTATACGTACAATCATGGCGATTTCGTAATATATAGCCAAATATGATTAAAGTGGGTATAGTTATAATTCTACTTTTAGAGACACTATTTTTTATATATTGTGGCTAATGGTCACCATATAGCCACATGCAGTTATGCTGGTGGTGACCATAAGTCCGATTGTAGACACATAATTATACGTACAATCGTGGCTATTTCATAATTTTTAGCCACGTATAATTAAAGTGCGGTATTTGTAATCCTACTTTTAGAGACACTATTTTTAATATACCGTGGCTAATGGTCACCATATAGTCACATGTAATTATGCTGATGGTGACCATAATCCCGATTGTAGTCACGTAATTATATATACAACGTGGCTATTGTATACCGTATAGTAACATATAGTTATGTGGCAATAACCCCATTGTAGACACACACTTTCTCTATAATGTGACTTAGGTTTACCATATAGCCACATCTACTTGTGAAAATTGTGGCCATAAGCGTACTTTTAGATACACAAATGTTTTTACAATATGGCAAATCGTGACAAATAGCTACATGTAGTTATATTAACTGTGGCCACAATCCTACTTATAAACACACATATTTTCTTATTAATGATGGCTAATGTGTACTTTATTGTCACATGTAGTTATCTTGAAATGCGATAAATACAATCATATATAACTAAAATGAAATGCTATTAATACTAATAAAAAACTGTCGATATAATTCTTCAAACGAAGTTTAAAACAAAAACAAGTGCATAAGACATTTAAATAAATCCGATGTTCAAATACTAACGACAATTCCTACTTTGTTGTTTCACATTTGCTCCTTGTTCTCTTTTTCATATCTTGTAATGTTGTGTACTGTTTCTTCCTCTTCTTGACACCGTGTATCGCGTTATGTTGTGGATCCTAATATAATTTTTTGTAACAATGAAAAGGGATTAGTTTGAAAAGCTTATTTATGGAATAACAATACAATAAATTAAAACTACTTAAACAACTAACCTTTGAGTCAGAAATGACAAGGTCTTTGGGCCAAGCTACGAAACCACCAAGAGCATCCTCTACCGTTTTGTGCTCACCAACTTGAATGGGTAAAAAGGAGGCCGCTTTTACTAGTTCATCAATTGAAACTCTATAACAATTATCTTTAAGTGAAACGTCGTGTATCTTTTGTTCTCCCGAAGAATAGTAAATAGTTCCACGTGCAACAATGTTTCTTAAATTTGGATATGCCAAATTACACTTTGCGGTCTACAAAGATATATGACATATCAAAACCATAAATTGAAATTATAAAAGAAAATATAGGTAAAATAGTCATGAAAACATACTCTTTGGACTTCTGTTAATGAGTCTTTCGGTTTTGTAGCATTTGAAGTGTCTTTCCCAGATCTAATGTCATTTTTGTCACCTTTCAAAGAATCCTAAGATTTTACACAATTATAATACATTGCAGGGAAATTTATTAAAATTAACACATATAGCCCCGATCAGTTTACTTACCAATGCCACAATTTCCTGTTCGGCTACCTCAGTTGTCGTATTTTCAAAATCCAACGTATTAACATCAATATGCAGCATAGGGTTAGGAGTGTCATGCTTAGATCCAGATGAGACTACTTGTTGGCAATTTGTTAACGAATCCTGAAACGTACAATTAAAGATACATTAAAATATTAGAGATATAATTTAGCAATTATTAGAAGTAAATATTTCAATTAAATTACTAACTCTGCTATTCGAAGTAGATGGGAGGTTCGGTAATTTTTTTCCTTCAGAGGCTAATTGAGCAAATAGTTTATCATATTTATCAAAATTTTTTTCTTGTTCCATCGTCTTCTTTTCTTGTTCCTTCATCTTTTGTCGCAACTCCATAACTTCTTTATCCTTTAGCTCGTGCTCACGCCTTTCATCTTCTAGTTGTTTGCGTAGTTGAACAATAAGTTCTTTCGATGAACCTTTACGAGATGGAAGTTTCCAATATTGACCTGGAGTAACTCCCGTGCCAACCCCTCTAACACGTCCACTACGATCTTTCCCAAACACAAGTGTGAGGGCATCAGTGCCTTGATCAACCTTTCTAGACCCCTCTTTAATCTCATTTTCATGGTGAGTCTGCATACAAAAAAAAATACATTTATAATAATTAACAATTGACCTAACTTCTATATGTGCAAAACCTGTTATAACTAAATGGGTCAAAATGACCCGTTTATACCTAAATGTATTGGTAAAACAAAAAATTCTAAAATTCAAAAAAATGATAAAAAATAAAAAACATACATGATATGAATTGTTTTTAATTTCATATATTTTTAAACATTTTTCTGAATTTTTTAAAACATAATCCGGATCGACCCATTTATAACTAAATGCATTGCTAAAAAATTTGAAAAAATAAAAAACATCCATGATAAGAATTGTTTTGTTTTCATATATTTTTAAACATTTTTCTGAACTTTTGTAAAACACAATACGGATCGACCCATTATTGACTAAATGGGTCAAAATGGCCCATTTATATTTCTGCACGTAACAAAAATCGTTAGTTTGACCAG
Organism: Calendula officinalis; assembly: GCA_963853835.1. Classification (NCBI taxonomy): domain Eukaryota; kingdom Viridiplantae; phylum Streptophyta; class Magnoliopsida; order Asterales; family Asteraceae; genus Calendula; species Calendula officinalis. Next base: position 75,261,739 of record OY970829.1, read on the forward strand.
AATGAACTGTTTGACCAATCTGGCCCGTTTGACCAAAATGCCCGTTTGACCCACTTTAACGAACGAAAAAAACAAAAAAATCGTGTTTCTTACTATTTTATTTGCCAGAACCCCGAGCTCACCATCCTCGTATCCTCCATCTTTGTTTTCACGTCCTTTCCTCCACATGAAAGATCGTAAGGGGACTTCGTCTTCTGCAATTTCTTTATTTTTGACCTTGTATTTTATCAAACACATAGAATTATAAACATTCAACAATATGAATTTTGAAGCTTGAGAATTAGGTGATGAACTTACAAGTTTTTCTTGTAGCCCCGAGTATCCGGCTCGTCCCATCCTGTGTGGATATTTATTTTTTGCACGTGCTTCAGTTCCCTTGCGAGACGCAACCTTAAAAGGGATTCAAACTATCCATAGAAAATTTAGACTAAATAACAAAAATAAAATGATTATTAATATAATTATAAATATTTAACCTTGAATTTGTCTGAAAGTGTCCATTGTACGAACTGATCCCAGTATTTTTCTATTTGAAAAAACGTACGGTATTGTTTAGGGACAATTTTAAGTTTTTGAGGTTTACTCAAATTTGGCATTATGAACTTTGAATACAATTTTCTTCGAAAGTCGCGTAGATGCTCACTTAAATGATGGTTAGCTCAAATAAGGGAGTTGGAAATAGAAGTTGAAGAACCGTGTTTTATTGATGTTTTTAGAGTTGCAAGTTTTTAGCGATATTATCATATTCTTTTTGTCTTTTCTTTTTTTAGGTTGGTGTTATAATTCTATTAAAAACATCTTATGCTTCTAAATTAGAACTTACGTGTAACATTTCTTCGATTTTATTACAAACTCTGACTATTTATAATATTTGATATTTGTATTATAGTTTGTGACAAATACTTGATGTTTGCATTAATACTAACACATAAGGTTAGATTTATGCTGTATCGTGACGATTTTTTATACACACATAGACTAATTACAAACACGCATTTTAGTTGTATCGTGACTAGTTTTTATGTTATAGCCACACATAAGTTTAGATTATTTGTGGCTATTGTTTTGTAGGGTATGACACATATTTATTAGATAGCCACGCAAGTACACAAAAAATTATGTGGCCATTGTTTGTCGTATAACAACATAAAACACACAAAATAATGAACGTGGCTGTATACTTCTTTCAACAACAATGAATTCATGTGGCTAATGAATACCATTTTTTTGAACATATCTATTATATAGCCACACAAGCACAAAAAATAATATGTGGCTATTGTTGGTCGTATAGCCACATAACAAACATAATAATGATCGTGGTCATATACTAACTTTTAACAACAACGACTTAATCATGGCTATTGTTTGCTCTTTAGCCACATAAGTCGTTATCACGTATATGTGACCCTTGGTAATATTTAGCCATATTTAACATCATTAATGTGACAATTTGTTACTTGTAGACACACATACATATACAATTAAATCGTGGTTATAGACTAATTATAGAGACCTAATTTTAATTTTACCTTTACCCTTGCTATTACTTAGATGATAGCCACATGTAATTTTAGTTTTATCGTGACTTGATTTTGCGTATGGCAAATATCCATCATATAGCCACACAGACAAAAAAAGGTTTGAGTGACTATTGTTTATCGTACAGCCACATAACACAAACAAAAATGACCGTGGATATATTCTTTTTTCAACAACAATTAATTCATGTGGCTAATGAATATTAATTTTTGGAACATGTCTATTATATAGCCACGTAAGTGCACAAAAAATATGTCGCTATTGTTTGTTGTATAGCCACATGACACACATAATAATAATAGTGGCCGTATACTAACTTTCAACAACAACGACTTAATCATGGCTATTGTTTGCCCTTTAGCCACATAGGTCGTTATCACATATATGTGACCCGTGATAAGATTTAGCCACATTTAACATCATTAACGTGACAATTTGGTACTTGTAGACACACATTCATATACAATTAAATCGTGGTTATAAACTAATTATAGAGACAAAATTTTAACCTTACCTTTACCATTGCTATTATTTAGGTTATAGCCACACGTAATTTTAGTTTTATCATGACTTGTTTTAGGATGTGGCAAATATCCATCATATAGCCACACAGAAAAAAGAAATTTTTGAGTGAGTATTGTTTATCGTATAGCCACATGACACACACAATAATGATCGTGGCTGTATACTTCTTTCAACAACAATGAATTCATGTGGCGAACGAATACCAATTTTTGGACACACAAATAGTTGATTCATGTGGTTAAATATATGTCTTTTGCCTCACGTATTAACCGTGGCAAAATAATGTCACATTTTAACAAAAAAATCATGGCGAAAAGTCTGACATTTGGCCACGCTACATGACCGTGGCTAGCAATGGACACGTTTATCATGTTAAATCGTGGCGAAAGTGTTCAAATCTAATTTGCAATTGTCACGGTAATTTAGTTAAAATGTGGCTAAAACAACATTAGAACATTATTTTTGAGATTCAGCCACACGAACAAGTCAAACTGTGGCGAGACTGTTTAAAAAAAAGCGTGGCTAAAAGCTAATTTTGTACTAGTGGAACCCCGGTTCAGAAGTGAACCCAAATATGTAAAAATCATCTTAATATTTAAATATCTCAATTTTTACTAATTTTAACCCCATGGTTAAAATACAATTAAATATAATTAAATCAAATAAATTATATAAAACAATAAACAATTAAATTACTTACCGAAAGTAATTAAAAATTCTAGGCCGGGTCTCAGGATGTTACACAACCAATGGCACACCTCGTTAGTTTGGGGTCATCGGTTCATTTAGCTGACGTTATATTGGTGGGGTTCAAATAATAAAGAGGAGGGGTATTGACTACATGAATATGTCAGTTGAATGTCAGTTGGAGTGTTAGTTGACGTGACGCTGATTTAGCAAAAACTAAAGTATTAATTTACGTAATGAATAGGAGTGGTTTAAGTGCAATTTTTTTCTATAAAATACTATCGGTGTAACTTTAATTAAAAAACATAGGTGAAATTTTTTAAATAAACCTCAAAGAGCATCTTTATAATTTACTTTATTATATTATTTACTAAAAAATGATTTATGCTTTGCCCTCCATATCTATCTAATCCATTCCTGGTTCTGATGCCAAACTAATCCACATGGGTACTGGCCGCTGGGTAGTGGTGGTATACTGGTATTTAAGATAATTACTTCACTATCACATCATTAATCTTTGTTTATTTTTTCCATTTAACAAAAGAAAAGATTAATTTAGATAACTAACTTTATAAAACTAACTTTGTTTATAAAGCATAACTAACTTTATTTTAAACATTTAATTAAATTTGCGAATTATAAAACTAACTATGAAATGTATATTTAAAGCTTAATGGATGAAGTAAATTGCCAATTCTGTCATGCTTTAATTTAGATAATGGCAACCCACTGTATATACATAATTAACAGATTTTAAGTATTTTTTTTGGGTAATTTTCAAACTATGATACCCATATTATTATAAAGTTGGTCGCTGTTGTTTATATTTAAACTAAAACAGATGCAAGCTTTTCTAATCGATACATAAAAATCTATAATTTCTTTTGATACTAGAAAGATTGTTGTGTTTCAACTTTCAACCTCTTTATGTTTAATGGCACTTTGTGTATTACAGGTATATAAATAATTACTATAAAAAGATTAAAAACTTTTAAATTCAAACAAAGCTTTAATTTTAATAGAAATTTTTTTAAAACAAAGGTTAAAAATTTCAAATTACTCGCCAAATACACCCAATATAAGGGATGATACGGCAATTGCGCCAATTTTTTCAATTAAAAGTATTCTCGCTATAAAGGCTTCATTTAGTCGAGCTTTGTTTGTGACGTACGTTAATAATTGAACTCGCGATCTCTAAGAAATCATTCAGAAACCCTTACCATCATGCTATCACTGGTTAAAATGTTAATTTGATAATTATGCATGAGATTGTGCCAAAGCAGATATATAATAAGGGAAATTAACGTAATTATGATACATAAATTGTGACTTTAACTTTTGTATATCAAGAGCTTTTACCATGGCCTGAAGTTAATATGTTTACATTGATAATGCTTATTTAGTTTTAAGATATACCAAAATGACGAGGGACGTCTCCGAGATTTTGATGGTCATGTGCAAATAGACGAAAATGGCCCCCTAAATACAAATTTTATACAATATAAAAATTTGGATTTATTAATTTTTTTCTATTAAATTATTAAGTTGGCTTGAATTTTAAGATTATATATATATAAGATATATAAAAATTGGGCCCCTATAAAGTATGAGTTCTGTACGACTACACCTCCTGCACCTCTTCAAAGACACCCCTGAAAATGACGTTGTATATCAATGTTGATATAATAACAATAATAATATGAGTTCTTCTAATGTGTGCTCTTAAAACACATGTTAAAGTGCAATTATTGAACATAAAATTTTCATTCAGATTTAAAATCATATTAATACAATATCTTCTTAAAAAGTTTAAAAAATACATAGTTCATTAAAGCTATTCGATACACATTTAAGAAACAACGACTTCATTAAACGTATATTAATGTGTATCTCCGGGACATACATTAAAAAAACCCTAATTATATAACACAGTGTTTACAAGATTATTTTCTATTTCAGGGTCGTAACTTATACTTCATATACAAACAACTTGTTGGAAACATAACATGTGTCTGTGTCATATACTAAAACTTATTTATTTAAGCAAAATGTAAAATCTAAATCTAAATCTAAATATAGATTAAAAATATCCTCTGTTATTTATATCCTCCATGTGCATTTTCTAGGATGCAACTTGCTCTATTGTTGGTCGACCCAATGAATCATAAAATAACTATAATTTGGATTAAATGATTTATAAAACTAAGTTTATTTAGTTTAGCCGATAAAACTACTCTAATTCATGATACTTATAGAAAGTTTAGTATTTAAAAGGTTAAAAAAATTTAAAGATTTTCACGTGCCAAAAATCACAGCCACCAAAGAAATATATACCGGTTCAAGTAAACAATATATTAAAGGAATAATTTACTTTTATATTATTGTAAAACTCATAAATTATTTCTATATCTTTCTCAAATTTAATTATAAATTATATGTATATCTTTCTAAACTTTATAATTACCTACATATCCTTCTAAATCTCTAAAACTCTCTTTTATGTCCAAAAACATATTTTAATATTTATTAAATCATTATAATATCAATAATTATCATATAAGTATGTAATATATCTGTTGATTATGTATTAGAAATCATATTTATTTGTATGTATTATTGATATTATCACGATTTAATAAATAATAAAACAGGTTTTTGGATATAAAAAAGAGTTTTAAAAGTTTGGAAGGTTATGAAAGTAATTATAAAGTTTAGAAAGATATATAGATAATTTTTTAATTTGAGAAGGATATAAAAATAATTTATGAGTTTTACAAGGATATAAAAGCAATTGTCCCCTAAATTAAAATGTAAATTTGGAAGTTTAGCACATCAGAAATATGTTTCGAAATATTATACATATGATATGATACGGTATTTGTGTTGTAGTTTGCCCTTCTATATGAGATTTTTTTTAGAGCTAATAAAAAGATAAAACACTACTCTATTTTTTAAGATATTAACATATATTGCTTGATGAAATCAACTTTATTATATAATCATGCAATACGATGTCTTTTCATACACCGATACCATCAAAATAGACAGCTACACTGGTCATACATCTACATGTTCGTGATCCCTCTCATTGATGTTGTATTTAGACTGTCATTTAGGTTCCCTATCACCGTCATTATTTATACGTTTGTCTACAACATCCCTAATGAAGTTGTAATCAATTAATGACTAAAACTTACTATGCCAAACACTTGAAATCAAATCAAAAGCTTCCATTAGGAAGTTCAAAAATCAAGTAGATATCTTCGTCATCGTCACTTTCTATTGTTAACAATGACGGGTAGTGACCGGAAGACATATGAACATTTCTAGAAAGAGAATTCAATTCTACACTATAATATTTAGCTCATATATCACAACATACAAGTTTTACAGCTATGTATACAATAATATTAAATAATGATTGTGATGAATGCAATAAAAATAATGGTATACATACCAGTCTTAGTGAAAAAGGTGGTGGTTAGATGATAAGACCGGTGCTGAGTATATATGTTGCCTGATCTAGCACAAAAAGTCGCCAACCATCATTTAAGGTTCGTGTGAATTCACAATACATGGCTAATACATGTATTTAACTACTACAAAATTTATACAAAGCCCTAACCTTTCATTGAATTGGTTGCAATTATTTGAAGCTATCTCGATTAGTAAACTTAATCAATGTAAAATGATTATATATGAAACAAAGACCCAACAATCCAACATAATGAAACCTTTAATAACAACAAGCATCCAACATAATTGGCCCCAAGGCTTTATATACGTGTACTTCAGACAATAAGTAGACTGGAGGAGTAGTCGTAGAAAATCTTTTAAACATCCGATTGAATATGGTCGAACCATAAATGAGAAGGTAGCCGGTTGAAATGAGTCGGTTAGATCATGGTTATTGCCTATTCAAAACCGACCAATTGGACATAAAAATCATGATGAAGCGTCCGGTCAAACTAAAAAACTAGATAAATAAAATAGATATATATATATAGGGTTGAATTCCATACAGAACCCATATTATTTACAGAACTCGTAGAACTATTTTCAACCAATCAGATTTTAGTAAATTAATTTCTGATTATTTAATTTATTTAATGATTCAGGGGTATTTTTGACTTTTGACATTTTTCTTTTTTATTTCCTTTTTTGTAAATTTTCTAAAATTTAGGAATTAAATTCAGAATTTTAATAATACATATATGTCATATTTACGGTTCTACATACATGTATATGAACAAAAAAACACTTATGTATCTAAAAAAACACTTATGTTATTTTATAGTTATTTTAACCAAATCACACAAGCCCTTTAAATAACAACCCAAAATAATTGATAATATATATGTACAAAGTAAGACTTATGTATAAATAAATAGTGAATAACATATATGTACAAATAACACTAAATTAACACACATATACAAAACAACATCTATGTATCCGAACGTTAACATTTATGAATAACACACATGCACAAAAAAGACATGCATTCAAGAACTAACACCTATGTATACCGGTTTGATATATTAACAAAACCATATATCTTCATTAACTACAATATTCATTCTTGGTTTCCATTGACACCAATACTTCTTTATCGTTGTTCTTTTTATCATCTCCAATTGTTCCAGTTAATGTATTTGACCATTTTTACCCTCTTCATATTAATAACAATCTTTACTCTCGCCACGAGTTCCCTTTTCAAATACGGAATCAAGATTTTAAACCTCCTTATCTCTCTCAAGTTTGACCCTGCAAGCTAGAAAAAACGAAATAAACTCATTTCAAATATAATTTTCGATATTTACATATGGGTATACCGAGTAACATCAATGTATATAGATAGGGTAATACCGATGAACACATTATAGATATGGTAACATCGATGTATATAGACTAACATCGATGTAACTTAAACAAATTGATAATAAAACTTTTGAAATAAAGAATACCTACTACAAAGAACAAACATTAATAATGAAGAGCCTGAACAGAAACATCAATCCAACACCAAAGTCGAACAACAACAATCACCTTTAAAATATTTGTACCTAAAATGGATTAAAAAAAAGTGACGGTGATGATTAGCATGGTAAATTACATTATTTTATGGTGAAGAAATATAAAATAAGAATTATTAATTGAAGTTTATCCACCCACATATGAGAAACTATTTCTTTAAAATATTTATTGAAGAAATTGTGATGTAGCTTATCATGCTGACTAATACAATAAAATAATATATATGATAAACTTACCCACATAAAAATCACCATCGACATCTTGACCATTTTGTGGGAAACGCACAGATGAAACCTGATTTCTCAGGCGATGATTTTGTAGACGTCGAAGATCTTATTTCTCCGGTGATTGCTAAAATTTTAAGTCGAAAAATATGAACTCTGACAAAAGGACTCGTATACAGCCGGAGAATCTGCAGGAAATCCGCCGAAGAATATTAAAATCCCCGGAAACCGCCGAATACTAACCTTTTTGCATCGCCGGAACCCTGATCCACTGATTTCCTTCTCCTGCGCACTGTTTTTGCACGTCGGCGTCTTCCCCTTCCTCATCTGGTTTCAGAATGTTGATTTCGATGTAAATGGAGAAAAACAAGGGCATCCTAATAATTGATGAGAGAGTGGACGATTTTACAGGGATTTAGTTATTATTAATATTTGTTTTCTTTAAAAATACCAGTATTACCCTTTTTATTTATATTTTACCAAAAATATAACTTGTTTAATTTACGAAAATACCATAACCAATCTTAGCCGTTAATCATTTAATCAAATGGTCTAGATTAAGTTCTACGGGTTCTGTATATAATATGGGTTCTGTATGGAATCCATCACTATATATATATATATATATATATATATATATATATATATATATATATATATATATATATATATTATTTAACTTTTTGTAACTCAGAAATGATAAAATTATTTGAAAAATAGGTTTTATAAAAATTTCTATGTTTATAGTATTTATTTTGTATATTTATAGTTTTTTTGGTATTTATATACAGTTTACATTATTACTGTATCATAAATACTCAACAATATTGTCATTCAATTTAACCGCCCGGCTAATCCAGTATGACTAGTCCAACCGTATTTAGAATATTTGCTGATTTAATACAAAAATCTGTTTTTAATACATTGGTAGTAGATAATATCTTTTGTTATTATTAAAGGGCTAAATTCACAATAAGTCATTTGTAGGTCAATTGCCAACTGAGGCAAACAAATTTTTTACACATAATAGCACAAGGTGTGGAAGGTGTGTTATAGACATGTTATAGAGTTTTTGGGGTTATAACTTGGCTATAACTTGGGGAGGTAAAAGTGTCTCCCTGGTGTTATAGTTAAAGTAGTGTTATGGGGGTCCCACATTTGTTATTTGGTCTATTTTGATTGGTTGGACAGCCCCACCCCCACCCCCCATCCCCGCTCGTTTGCCTTTGGCGATACGTTTTAGCCATGGCGAAAGTTATAACGGCGACGGAGGCGGTATGGCTTTGGCGAGGTTATACATGAAAAATGGGTGTATAACGGGGGTTTAACGCCCCGTACCCTCTGCTCTAACAATATACTTTGGCTTAAAAATTGGGTGTATTGTAGTTGGTGTACTTTTCGTATTTTGTATAATAAAAGAATAACTTTAAATGTTCTTCCATTACGAATACTTTATACTTTTAACAAGTACAATAATTACCGCGCTTCGCTGCGGACTGTTCCCGTTTATATGATTGTAGTTTATTTATTTTGGTGTTTAGTATTGCACATGACCTAAGATTATGAGTTCAAGTTTTATTGTGGATATAATTTGAAGGGTTTCTATTAACACTGATTGACCACATGGGTCAACCTCCTAGTCACTTGGTTCGAACCACACTGACCAAGAACATGAACTTGTTCTTGACCGGTTAAAACCAACTAGCTAATTTAATCCCTAGAAGCGGAAGTGGGATTAAACTTAATCCTTAAACCCTAAAGGATTGGGATCTTGGAAATCTAGATTAGATTAACAATGAAAGAAACCTTGTACGAAAAACTCGAACACACACACACATGCTTGTGGTATTCGACGAACACCAAGAACCCTAGGGTTCTTGGGTTCGAATTCGGCCAAGAGGGAGAAGGAGAAAAAGAGTTTTCTCAAAACATACCTTATCTTGCTTAAGTTAGTCCACTGATGATGAACACAACGAGAAACCTTCTAGTTGGTTGATGCAATGAACTTGGATCTTCAAGAACTATGAAGAACACGAAGAACAATTGAAGAACACAAGAACTTGTGTTCTTCCTTGATCTCGGCCGAATGGGAGGAAGTATGGGGGCTAGGGTTTCGGTTTTGGTAGCATGGAATAAGGGAACCCCATGCCTTCTATTTATAATAGAAGGACTTTCACTTAGGGCCCTTCTAGTTTAATTAATATTAATACTTAATTAAACTTATCCTTTTACACTTTAAACCCTTGTAGTTTAACTAGTTATTATTATCCCACTTAATTATTAAATGTCTAGTATTACACACTTATATATATTTCGTGTATATTACATATACGAAATATATACTTGTATTAAATACTTTTAATAATTAATTAGACAATAATATTATCCAAACATTATATGATTTAATAGCTTTAAATCATATTATGGATAATCTATAATTAACACATTGTATATTTACTCAACTAGTAAATGTACAAATACTTGTATTAATTAGTTAGTTAAACTAATCTAGTAATAAGTCAAACTTGACTTAACACTTAACTTGATTCATAAATGACTATTATGAATCAATCATCTTCCAAGTATCATTACATATTTTACTCGTATTACATGCACTCACCGGTGTGACCCTTAGGTGTTTCATAGGCATGGATGTATCATCATAGGTTAACTAACTATGCACATAAATCCTTCATAATTGTGGTAGATTTATGAGTTAATTAAAAAAAATATCTATATAATAGTTCACATATATATAAAAAATTATTAAACCCTGTAAACTATGTTGTTAAAACTATTTATATATTTATAAAGTTTATTTACTTTTAGTTTTTACATTTGGCCAAAATAATTATTATACCAAACTATTAAATAATAAATTTATATAAGTTCAATTAAAACAAAGGTAAGTGATGTAGTGAGGATTGAATTTGTTGGGGACAAAATTTCGTGTGGAATCAAAATCTGCTCCGGACCATTTAATACCACTTTTAGTTTTCACCTTATTTTAACTAATAGCTAGCTTTTAGTTTATTTCAACCAATAACAATAACCTTTAGTTTATTTCAACCAATAACTTTAGAGTGAATAGTAAATGTTGAACCACAATTGTATTATAGGTACAATACTGCATTTTATTACAATTTCATGGTCTGGATTTGTATTATGAAAAGCGGAAAATAATTGGTGGATACATATTCAAGTTATTGATGGTAGTCTTTTCATCTGTCACATATATATTATGAGAATTCAATTTTACACTATAAGTTTTAATGTATACACTATATAGTATAAGTGTAGCAGCTAATAATATAACTAAACTAAGTAATGGTGTAAAAATCACTCCCTATATGTTATGTATACATATGAAAGACAAGATTAATCATTATTTTCTTCAGCAAAAATAAAACAAACTATTACATAAATCATGCAATATGTGAAATTGTCTTCTTTTTCCGAATATGCCCCTATCCATGAAAACACGTCTTTCTTGAATTGGATCACTATATATGTCCCATGAAAGGTCATGTTTGAGGTAGTAGGCCCATACTTGGGCCATTGTTAATTAATAAATTTGTTTTTTTTTTGAAAGAAAAGTTTTATTAGAAAAGGGAAAACAATCTAACAAAAGAGAAAACTAAATATTGCATGATTTTTCTTGGTTTCTTCAAGTTTAAAATGTTGTTGGGAAAACCTTGTTGAATAATTGTGCCAAAGACGATAATTCATAAATGCATAAATGAACCAGTATAACTTTATTATGTAAAACAATAAAAAACTGTCCGATGTTTTACGTACACAATAAAAAGTGAGTAAATAAGTCGTCGTTAAATAACAATTTATAGTGACGCAAAAAGTGTGTAGGAATATAATTTTTTTCATATTTTATGACACGATTTCTCATAAAAAAGTGTCACTAAAACCCAAAAATATAACTTTTTATCCACACTTAATGTGTCAATGAGAAAAAAATGGTGCTGGATGGCCGACATTAAAAAATTTCGATGGCCCATTAAGAGATTCTTTCTTGTTTTATATGTAGATTAATGGCTATTTGCCTAATCCCATGAACCTAATTGCAATCTAGCCTCCAAAGTCTATGACAATGATAAATTGGCCCTAAATATTTGAAGTGTTGCCTGTTGTAGGTAGTTTGTGCCCTTGTAATGTTGTCAAAATGTCATTAAATCCCCAAAGGTAAAATTTGTTATCGTTTGAATCCAATTTTCAAGTTAATAATCATTCAATAAACAGTACATATAATGTTATGTTCATTGGTAATTAATTTGCTGGTAATTGTTGTATGTGATAGTTAAATTATTTATGTCACAAATATATTTTCACACATATGCTGGAGATTCTTCTAAGAGCAGTCTCTCCACCCCGATAAAGGAAATATTATATACATCTTACGTCTCATATAGTCTGGTTTTTTCAGGATTGAGTATTACTTGTTGTTGTAATGCATATTCTTTATTTTCAATGTTAGAAATCCTCAAACTTCATTCTAGATCGATCTGTTTAGTTTGAGTAGTTCACACTTCAAATTTTATTTCACTCCAATTTTAATTCTACTTTTATCCATATGACAGTATTTTTTGGTTTTTGAAGAGACCTTCATGAGACCTTTTTTTAAAGCAATTTATGGTGAAATTGAAGAGCATCACATTGTCTGGTAGTAGTGGAGCCACAAACCAGAAGAAGATTGATTGAAAAGAAAGGAAACCACACAAACACAAAGAAGGTAGAGAAGGATATCATATCATATCATATCACCATTATGCATTTGGCATTAGCATCGAAGATAAGCCAAACAAATCATTAAATGTAATAATACCTTACATATATATGTCAAAAATACGCTAATAGATTATGAAAAGTTGTATTTATTCGTACTAAATTTTCATATTTTATCTTCCTACCTATAAAACGATTGACATATGAAATTCATTAATCCTTTTTTTTAATTGCATAATTTGATTTAAACACTTATATTAATCAAATGAGTAAGAAGATATAGTAGAAATCCACACAATCTCTCATATACCAACGTAAGGTAAGAGTAGAAAGATGGTTAGTGGAGACAAGATCAAATTGATTTTAACGCTATTAGATATGAGCTAGTTAGTGGGGACAAGATCAAATTTTGGCGGGATATTTGGTTAGACAATCAGCCGTTGATTGAATAATTCAACCGTTTATTTCATTTAGATTTAGACAATGTTTGTTTTGTAAAGGACAAATGGATTGAAGGCGGTTGGACTTGGAACTGGAGAAGACAATTAAGAGATGGTATTGAAGCGGAACAATATGAAACTTATTGATTCTTCTTGCTCGGATCAATATAGGAGACGGAAATGATAAAATTTGTTGGGCTGCGGATCTTCAATCGGGTTTTTCTGTTGCTGAGGCCCGGAAGATAATTGATAAATCTCTCCATCCGGGCATTGATCGCAACACCATTTGGTGCAATGACGTCCCTTTAAGAGTTAACATTTTTGTGTGGCGGCTTAGATTAGACCGTTTACCGACAAGGTTAAACTTGTCTCGAAGAGGTATGGTATTAATTGATAATATTGGTCAATATTTGTAAAAATTGTATTTTATTACTTTCCATATCTCCTCCCTTAATTGAGGAGTGATTGTTGTAAGTTTACTCTATATAATACGTATTACACCCCATTGTACAATTAAGGGGTTTTGACCATAGAATTCTTTATGGTATCAGCCTAAAGAAAACTTCCCTCTTCCAAAAATTTCTCTTTCCTGGAACCCTAATATTCGATCAATGGCAGGCTCCTCTTCTTCCCCAAATGAAAATCTCTTCTCCATGAACACTATTCTACATATGATGACTATAAAACTTTCCTCCTCTAATTACCTTCTTTGGAGAAACAATATCCTGCCCATCTTCACGTATCAGCAGCTTCTCAGCCATGTCGACGGAACTTCCACTGCACCACCGTCGATCATTACCGATGCTGACAAAACAGAGCCGAATCCGGCTTATCTTACCTGGATTGAAAAAGATCAACGAGCAGTCATTTTACTTCAATCTTCGCTCACCGAAGAATCTGCGGCAGAGGTCCTCGGTTTAACCTCTTCTCGGCAGATTTGGGTGGCTCTTGAGGCGGCTTATAGCAATACTTCCGTCGAGAGAGTCCATTCCCTCAGAGATGCTCTTCGTCAGCTTTCCAAGGGAACCACTACTGTATCGGATTTCTCTCGGAAATTCAAAGGAATCTGCGATCAATTATCGGCAATCGGGCATCCGGTTATCGAGATAGATAAGCTACATTGGTTTCTTTGTGGCCTAGGTCCGTCTTATGAAATGTTTTCCACAGCAATCAGGGCTACCAAACCTGCTCCAAACTTCCGCGACCTCGTGTCCCAGGCTGAGAGCCACGAGCTGTTTTTACTTTCATTACATGGTAATACTCATTCTTCCACAGTAGCTTTTAATGCCCAACAACATCATATTACTCATAATCATAACAGTGGCAATAACTATCGTGGTCAATCTCGATCCACCAATTACCGGGGCAATAACTATCGTGGAAGGGGTCGTGGGTCTAATTGCCGCACGCCTCATTGTCAACTTTGTCGCACCAATGGCCATTATGCCTCATCTTGTCCTAACCTTGCAAACTATGCCACTCAAGCACCGACTATCGATGATTCGTTAGCCAAAGCTTTTCATGCCCAATGTCATGTTAACAACAATAATCCCGATTGGCATGTTGACTCGGGAGCCACGGATCACATGACTAACTCATGTGAAAATCTTCATCAAACGGGTCCTTACAAAGGTAATTCCCAAGTATTATTTGGAAATGGTAAAACTCTTCCTATTTCACATACGGGTATTTCACATATTAATAAAAGTTTGTCTTTACGCGATGTTCTTGTTATTCCGAATCTCACCAAGAAATTACTTTCCGTGAGCAAACTAACCACTGATCATCCTGTTGATGTTTTGTTTTCTCAACCATTTTTTAATATTCAGGATCGGAAAACCCAAAAGATTCTCGCTAGTGGTAAATGTGAAAATGGACTTTATGTGCTACAAGATGACCATCGAGCTTTTGTTGCTACCAAAAGTCTAAAAAAGGAGTCTTATGAATTATGGCATACCCGTTTGGGTCATGTTTCGTTTGATGTTATTTCAACTTTGAATAAGTTAGGTTTTTTTATCTGTTTCATCATTATTACCTAAACCCATTATTTGCACTTCGTGCCAACTTGCTAAAAGTCATAGATTACCTTTTGAAAATAATGAGTCTCGCTCTTCTCATCCTTTAGATTTGATGCATTGTGATTTATGGGGCCCTTCACCTATTTGTTCTAAGGATGGATTTCGTTATTATGTTATATGTGTTGATGATTATTCCAGGTTCACGTGGTTTTATCCACTCAAAACAAAGAATGGATTTTATTCGATTTTGACAACATTTATTAATCTTGTTCAAACAATGTTATTGAAAAATCAAAATTTTTCAAAATGATGGTGGAACGGAATTTGTGAACCATACGGTTCGCAAAAATTTTGAAGACAATGGAACTTTTCATCGGTTTTCTTGTCCCTACACCCCACAACAAAACGGTCGTGTTGAACGTAAACACCGTCATATTGTTGAAACCGGTCTCGCCATGCTTTTTAATGCAAGCATACCGCCCTCATATTGGGTTGATGCCTTCTCATCGGCGACATTTATTATAAATAGGGTCCCCACACCCTTGTTGGATCACAAATCACCATTTGAACTTCTTTTTGATACTACTCCAAATTATGAAAATTTTAGAGCCTATGGTTGTCAAGTTTTCCCGTATTTGCGTGATTACTCGCCACATAAACTTGCACCAAGAAGCATACCATGTGTGTTCATTGGCTATAGTATGCAACATAAAGGTTATCGATGTCTTGATCCAACAACCTCACGAATATTTATTACTCGGCATGCTCGTTTCAATGAAACAATTTTTCCTTTCAAAGGCGAAAAACAAACCACAAATATTCGCAATTTAGTACTCAGTACATTTTTACACGATGTGCCATGTTCTACAACTTTATGTGATATACCCACCGAGCCCACAACCACAAATACACCACTCCAAACTACATCACCTTCCACATGCAACCTTTGTCCATCCCCTGCTTCCTTGGCCCAATCATCTTCGGCTAGCCCAACACCACCACATAATACCACTAACCTTCATCAGCCCATACATGATACATCCTCTATTGGCCCACCATCACCACAACAGCACAACTCTCCTACCAATGAACCCACTTCATCTCATAGCCCAACTTCCTCTACTACTAGCCCAACAGAAACAATTAATCCACCCACAAATGCTTCCACATCCGAACCCACTTCACCACCTGACATCGATCCAATACCAAACCCACCCACTCCACCCGACCCTATACTACCCGAACCTATACTACCCGAACCCATTCATAACCACCCACCTCCCGATCACAATCCAAACGCCCATCCCATGAGAACCCGCTCCAAGTCTGGCATATCCACACCCAAACACATTGCGGATTTAGCCTCTTTAACCACTACCTCTTCACATTGCATTATCCGCTGAGATGGAGCCTAAAAATTTCAAATTTGCTTCAAATGATCCTAAATGGGTTAATGCTATGCTTGAAGAACTCAAAGCCCTTCACCAAAACCAAACATGGACATTGGTTCCTCGTCCCACATCCACAAATGTCATTGGCTCTAAGTGGATATATCGCGTCAAGTATAAATCGGATGGCACTATCGAACGGTTTAAAGCTCGTCTTGTTGCTCAAGGTTACACTCAAATTCCGGGACTTGACTTTTCACTTACGTTTAGTCCCGTAGTAAAAGCAACAACCGTTCGCATTGTTCTCTCCCTTGCGGTTCTAAATCGTTGGAAATTGCATCAACTCGATGTCAAGAATGCATTCCTTAATGGCAATCTAAATGAAACCGTGTTTATGGAGCAACCTCCGGGATTTGTAGATTCGACACATCCCTCATACGTTTGCAAACTTTCAAAAGCTATTTATGGTCTCAAACAAGCACCACGAGATTGATTTCATCGCTTGAGCACATTTCTTCTTGCATATGGCTTTCAATGTAGTCGGCCGATACATCCTTATTTGTCTATTCGGGTAATTCTTGTATCATGTACCTCCTGGTATACGTTGATGATCTTATTCTCACCAGGAATAATGAAACCCAAATTAATACCTTTATATCGGCCCTCAACAGTGAATTTGCAATTAAGGATCTTGGTGATTTGAATTATTTTTTGGGTCTTGAGGTTGTTCATATGGAAGATGGTCTCTTTCTCACTCAATCTAAATATGCTACCGATATTCTTAAGAGAGCTCAACTTGTTGATTCAAAACCGGCTCATACACCGCTATCTCCACACGTTTCCTTTACTAAAGCCGGCGTCCCATTTAGTGATTCTACCATGTATCGTTCTCTCGTTGGTGCTCTACAATATTTAACGATCACTAGACCGGATCTTTCTTATGCGGTAAACCAAGTTTCACAATTTTTGCAAGCACAACCAATGATCATTTTCTTGCGGTTAAACGTATTCTTAGATATGTTAAAGGTACCATCTCCTTTGGTCTGACGTATAAACATCCCACAAATAATAAAATCATTGGTTTTTCTGATGCTGATTGGGCTCGTTGTTTGGATACTCGCCGATCTACATACGGTTATTCTATTTATTTAGGTGGCAATCTCATCTCGTGGAGTGCAAAGAAGCAACCCACCATTTCAAGATCAAGTTGTGAATCCGAATATCGTGCTATGGCAAACACCGCAGCGGAGCTCGTATGGATTACTCACTTGTTACGAGAATTATATGCCTTACCTCCGGATCGTCCAACCCTCTTATGTGATAATAAAAGTGCTCTCTTTATGACCCAAAATCCCGTGGCTCCCAAACGAGCAAAACATATCGATTTGGACTATCACTTCATACGGGAACTCGTAAACTCCAACAAACTTGTCACCAAGTTCATTCCTACCAATCTTCAAGTGGCGGACATCTTCACCAAAAGTCTTCCTCGGTCGCAATCCGAGACGTTTCGTAAAATGCTTCGTCTAGGACCGCCACCTTTTCGATTGAAGGGGGATATTAATTGATAATATTGGTCAATATTTGTAATAATTGTATTTTATTACTTTCCATATCTCCTCCCTTAATTGAGGAGTGATTGTTGTAAGTTTACTCTATATAATACGTATTACACCCCATTGTACAATTAAGGGGTTTTGACCATAGAATTCTTTATATGGAAATTAAGGCAATTTCGTGCCCGGTTTGTCAAGGTTCTGTGGAATCTGTTGAACATTTGTTTTTTGGTTGTAATGTTGCGGTTCAAGTTTGGATTCTGGTTTGTAAATGGTGTGATCTAGGAGGGTTTTCGGGCAAGTCGTTGGATGATTGGTGGGTGTTTATTTCCGGCTTGAAAATCCCGAAGCAGAATGCTCTAAAGTTGAAGGTTATAGGGATCGCCACATGTTGGATGATTTGGCGGCTCAGAAACTTGATTTTATTTGATAGTGGTAGCATTAGAAAACGTGATCTTTTCGATTTTATTGTTTTGTTTTCTTTTAATTGGTTAACTCATCGGAATCAAGCTTGTAAGATTTCGTGGGTTGATTGGATTAAAAACCCTTTGTATGTTTTAGTTTAGTGTTTTGCTAAACTAGTTTTATGGGAGTTTTTTGGAGGGGGCGGGAGGGTGATGACTATGCCGAAGCTCTTCTGTTTCCTTTCTTCTGTTTCCTTCTTTTTGATGTTAAAAAAAAGAGAGTAGAAAGATGGTCATGCCCTTTGTCTTTTTAGCTGAAAATGGTATGGAGATGAGTTGTGTATGAGTCTAAGACGCATGAATGCATAACACGTGCATGGAGCATTTGGTCTTTATAACCTAAGAAAATGTTGTCATTAAACTTCTTTTTCCCAAGTGTGCTTTATCTTTGTTGTTTTTTTTACCCAACAAAAGTCTATAAAAGATGTGTTGTTTTAGAAGATAAAAGATGTATTTTAGTATTTAGAATTTGGTTTATCGGGTCCTTTACTAGTTTGGATTATTAAAGTAGAACATGATATCATGAATTTGCAAAAAGGTGATCAATATAATACACATACTCATTAATTTAATCAATTTTCTTACAACGTATTTACTTCCCTTTTAACTTTTGGCGAATTAGAAAATATAACTAACTTTATCTCAATATATTGAAATTAAAAGTAATGATGTGATAATTCAAGATCAAATTAGTGAGTCTTGATAGTAATTGACCATTTTTCCAAATCTAGGGTATCATGATGCACATTTAATAGTTCAGAGTAGTAGAAAACCCGACTAATCAAGTTCAGTGTATCAGAATGTATCTTAGCCTTTTAGAAAAAATAGAAAATAAAATAAAATATGTGAAACTGATGATGCATACAGGCTATAACAAGAGATATATCAATTATTAAATAAACTTAACATATATTTAAATATTTTTATTAAATATATATAACATTATTTTATAGAAAACTTCAGAAAGATTAAAATGATTTAAATTTGGTGGGTATGAAGACAACCATTATGTATGCATGCTCATCAGCTCATCCAATAATGCCCTGTGTTAGTGATGAAGACAACTCATGTTGTAAGTAGGGTATGATCATGTGTGCATTATGGCATACCCGTGGACCGTGGTGGCATCTTATATTTTTATTGGCTTCGAATAAAACGAAACTCATAACCTAAATAATAAACATAATAATGATAATAATAATACTAATAATAATAATAATCTAAAATACACATGTATTTAGAGACCTTCTTGAGGTTTCTCAAGGCCTTGAATCTTCTTGACAACTTTTACAAGCGTGTCGTTTTGCTTTAAAACTTCAAATATTCATTCCTCAAAAGGAGAAAAGGAAGAAAATAAAATAATATGAAATTGGATATAAATTAAAGTAATATAGTAATTTCTATCTCGAATTAAACATATAAATATGGATTCTAATTACATTCAACCAAACACGAAATTCCATCTAATTCTTTAAAATTACTAAGGATTCCTACCAACTAATTAGCGCTTACTGATATCCACGTATACTATTCCTTGTTTACAATGTTACATTAATGTAAAGAGTAAAAGTAATATTTACACTAAACCTTGATATATGGTGATGATTTTGGGACCATATAAAGTGCTCTACACATCACAACTAGTGCTTTACAGTACTTGTACAACATGCTTTAAATGTTGTATAATGTGGTACATGGAGTAATTTATGTGGTGTCAGAATCATTTCCCTTGATACCAAGGGAGTATTAACGATAGAGCCTAGATGAGCAACAAGTTAAAGCTCAAACAATATATGGGCTTGAGCTTGAACAAATTTTTATAATTCTATTCTGAGTTCGAGTATTTCATGAATGTAACTAATTTTTACGCTCGAATTGCTCTTTTACAATCATGAACTCAACAAGCTTATTTATTAAATGGAGCTTGGCCGGATAAACTCAGTTATGATCATGATACATATTCTAGAATTTAAAAGCTCATGAAACCAACCTTAACACTAAGTTATGAAAAAAAGTCGTAGAGGAATTTAATCGCTAAGTTTATTCATTTATTTATTTAGGACTTGAAGATGACATAAATTAGAGTTCGTTAGTATTATTCAATATATATTTATGAAATAACTGCTTCATTAAAATCACCTTAATGTATGTCTTTTTTTATAATGGTTTGATTAATTCAAGTTGTTTAACTTTCAAGTTTTGAATAAATTAAATACATATCTTATATTTTGATGGTTATCTTTATAAAAAGACGTTATAAGCACTTGATCAATAACAATATCTAATATTAAGGTAATGCATCAACACACATTTGTTTTTTAGGGTCCCCAACAAAAGGCGTAACTCTAAGCAAAGTGGTCCATCTTGAGTTGTTGCAAGGCCCTTTCCATTGTTAGCATTTGACACAACTCATGTACTTTTTGGACCAGTTTTTTGCATTTCTATTTTTTTGTTGATATAATATCCAACTTTTGAGAGTCAACAACATAATATTCCAAAAAAATACTTTTGGAAAGATAAAATCCAATAGATTAATATAACGTTTACGTTCGATACCACCACTCAAATAGATTGCTAATGTTACACGACAAACGTGTTATGGTCCCAAAATCTAAAGTTATTCACTTTGAATTCGTATATCAAAAAAAGTTGGAAAGTTGGAAGGTTCCTTAAACATATCGAGCCATAGTCACACATGATATTTAGTTTAATTTAAGCATACACATAGCATCAATTTATTTTGAATTTGTGACGCATAAAGTTGATATTGTCATATAAATTATGTATTAACTACAAAGAAAACAAATCCACAAGTTAAAAAATTACCTAAACAGTATTTTCAATGCATACATGATACAACCTACAAAATCACTTAATTTAGAAAAACTAGATTATGATTGTAATAATAATCTTTTATATCATATAACAATAAGGCCCAATCCAGCAAGGCCCAAAAAGGAAGGGAAGTTATAATAACAAACCATAATCAATTAAACTAAATCAAGCATTTGAAAAATAATGCCACTAATTAGATTGTTTTTTCCATTTACATTCCTCACAATAAGGCATCCTCCAATTCCGCTAATCACCTAAATAACCTATTAATTAAGATCAAAGTCTGTTAATTCCACACTAATTTCTTTTACTAAACAAAAACAAAGAAATATGTGGTTTAGTTTAAATATTGTGTTACCTAACACCTACATTTCATGATGATTAAACATCATATAATCGAAATTATGTCTCCTTTTAGCAGGTGCACTCCTTGCCCGTTTTGGTGACGGGTCGAATGGGTATGGAGCAGAGAACCCGGGCATACCCACCTGCAAATATGGGTTGTGTTGTGGGCCCCGTAACAGCGTTTGTATTGCTGCAAGAAAATAGAAAATGAGTATTTGTTATCAAATGAAAGTGCGACAAAGTTAAGGGTTAAAAATGTAATTTCTTTAAAACTTTTTTTGGTCTTTGCGGTACGGATGAACACCACCACCACCTACCATTTTCTCGGTGGTTATTGTAATCACATTTGACACACTAAATATTTATAGAAAACAAATGAGTAAATTACACAAATGGTCCTTTAGGTTTGTACCATATTACATATTTGGTCCTTTAGTTTCATAAATTACACTGGTAGTCCCTATTTCTGAAACTATTGCCACGTTTGGTCCTTTACCTTAACAGACATTAACTTGAGCCGTCAAACAAACGGGTTTTTAATTTTTTATGGGTTTCAAATTGGTGAATAGAAAGGGAAAATGACAGATTTACCCCTTCATGCTTCACATGTGACCATACTTGACGGGAAAAGTAAAAGTCTGGTAAAGGACCAAACGTGTCAATAGTTTCAAAAATAAGGACTACCAGTGTAATTTATGAAACTAAAGGATCAAATATGTAATATGGTACAAACCTAAAGGTGTAATTTACTCAAAAACAAATGGACAAAAGATGCTTAGAGTCAACCCAATCTGAACCAAAAAGCTACCTACTTGACCCAACCCGACCCATATCGACCCGTTAATTGACCCGCTCATTTTGCCACATGCAAAAGAAAAGTCTCTAACCTGGATTAGGTTGAAAATATGGAGGTATCCTCATATAACTCTCATCTTGCAAATCTGACACACGACCAGCCCGTTTTCTAACATAGTTTTCCTGCAACGGTTTCGGGATTTGAAATGAAAATTGTGCAGTTGTCACCCCTTGTTCCATAAATTCTGGATGGTTAAACAAGTACCTGCACCATTAAAATGATCAGCAACCGATTTTTTACCCGTTAACATGTCATGAAAGTTAAAAAAAAATAAAAATAAATAAACATACTTTTCAACATCAGGTATTGACCGAAGTATCTTGCCCGTTGGTGATGTATAATATCTGATTACCATAAGAAAACCATAAATTAACAAAAATTTTAAAAGTTTGGAGGAAAAAAGTGATTCGGGCCAACCCAACCCGACACATGCAAAATGACCCGTTTTGACCCGAAAAAATTCATACATATCAGCAAATTTTGTGCTTCCTTCACCCCTAATCCTCAAATCCCTATGCCACCCGGGCGGGGGTTGAGCAATATCGGGCTTATCAATGGCCCAAATTCGACTTCCATCTTGCTCAATATCAGCTGGATCATCACACGAGACACCTGGGCACCATTCAAGAGCTCTTTCACACACAAAGGGCATTTCGGTAATTTTCTCCCGTATTTCCTCGTATTTCTCTTGGGTTGGAATAAGCCTCCATTTTAAACATGTAGCACATTGGACTGTGAAAACACCAATGGACGGTAATACCCTTTGAGGAAGTGGTTGTTGATGTGGAATCGGGCCCACAACAGAAAGATCATAAAGGACTAACTGTTTCTGAGATTCATTATCGGTTTCGTCTTCTGAATCAGAAGAAGATATATCGATAACATTTTTATTGAAGTTGTTAACACTAATTGTAAGTTTTGTAGCACAATGCTGCATTGGAGTAGATCGAAAATTCCTGATGCAAAAAAGAAAAATGATTAAATAATTTACATAAATTATTCAATATCAAAAAAAGTGTATCATGTAACATTTTGCATACATATGTATCAAAGCATTTAAGACCATTAAATTATTTATAAATCCGTTTAAAACAGCATACTTTTCAACCTATTTTCCAATTTCAGGTGCTCCTATTGCTCCATAACTAGCAATGAGATTAAGTACGGTTACAAAAAATCGGGCTTTAACCCGTTGACTTCCATCGAGTCAAAGATGCAATATCTCTTTGAGGCATTTTATCAAACACATTATGTGCGAGATCTATATGGTCACATTTTACATACACATCCATCACTGATGTTTGCACATATATAACAACGATTTCACGATTTGTGCAACATTGATTTTTTCATGACTTTTATTATTGAGTTTTCCACATGCTTTTGCAACAAATCGGGTAAGTTAAATGGTTGGGTTGTAAGCTATTTTCCATCATTTGGTGAAATATAATTAGGGCTTTTTGATATTGACCTAGGTTTACAGTTTCTGTGATTGTGTAGTTCCATTGGCTACTTGTTGAGAAATTTGAAAATTGGTGGGAAATTGAAGAAACTTTCTGTCTTTATTAATGTAATCAAAATCAAAAGTTTCTGCAAATTCAAATAAATTATTTATGTATTTTTTCCTAAACCAACCAAAACAAGATTGCATGAATTAATAACAAGTAAACCTACTTAAACCAACATTTAACTTCTATAAAACGCAATCCAGCATTTAATATTCTAATCAGAAAACAGAAAAGAAGAATAAATACAGAACATATGCATCACAATGAACAACAATTTCCGATTTTAGATACATTAATGGAAAAAATTGAAACGGAAACAGCAAAAGTTGTCAAAAGTACAAGGAAATAAGGAGATATTTGTTCGATAGTTAGAGGTCACTTACGAAGAAAGATCCGAAACGAGGGTTGAACGTTGGGATTACGAGAAAGATAATGAATTTATGCGTAAAGATTTGAAGATTGCAATGGGGTTTTGTTCTTCTTTTTTTCCTCGTACAAGGAAAAAGGGACTCGAGATGTGTTGTTTTGTAGAGGAACGCAATTTAACATGAGAAACCTTGAAAACTTTTTTATGATGTTTTGAAGAGGAACACAATTTTCTCTTGGGTAAATTATTTAAAGAAAAATTAATTTCTATTTGGAAATATTTATTAATCAAATTAGTATATTTGGAAATATGTATTAATCAAATTTTAATATGAATTAATGTCATATATCTTATTAGTGATGGATTCAATGCAAAACCGGATTAAGCTGAACCATTGTCCAATCAATCAAAATTTAATAAAATAAATATTATTTATTAATATTCATAATATAATCTCAAATCCTACAACTACAAAATGATGAACGAAAAAGGAAATTCAAAACCTCTTGATCAAATACATAGATGCCAAACTGCTTGTATCCATTGATGTCCTAGTTACATCAATTCGTCGATACATAGATGTCAAACTTTTCAAACCCTCCGGACCACTCAATTGTTAACATACATTGATGTTCCGCTTACATCAATGTCAAATATATGTTAATACATAGATGTCAAACTGTTTGTATCCACATGCATCAATGTAGGCTTCCCGACATCAATAGTTCTATGGTTCTGTAGCTTAAATCGGTTATGCGTTGAATCCAACCATATCTTATTAAATGAATTAATATCATATATATTACTCCTTCTGTCCTAATTTTATTATGCATCTTTCTTTTTTGGTTTATCCCAAAATTATTATCAAATTGAAAAATCACACCAATCAAAAAATAGTTAAGTGGTAAATATTGAATTTTATTAGTTAGACAGTGTAATAAATGCACTTCTCTTATGTGTGATTTTTATTCATGAACAATAAGTTTGAGACAAAATGAGTATGTATGTAAGTTCTTTTGTATGGTTACTTATATGGTGCTTGGTGGTGAGATTTTTAACGTTTTAACTTTCTTTTAAAAAAAAAAGATAAGCTCTATTTGAAGGAAAAAATTGCTTAGTTATAGGTCTTTTAAGTTTTTATTTTTCTAAATATTAATTCTTAAAAATAAATTATTAAATTCTCATAGTCTCTCTTTCGAAAGTTTGAGGTTTTCGAGTGTTTTAATTTGAACTTTTAAGTTAAACGTGGGTGAATTGAATTGCAATTTGAAGTGAAGTGTGATTGAATTGCAATTTAAAGTGAAGTGTGATTGAATTGGAGTTTTGCATATGGATATTCGGTTTTTAACATCAATACACAAAAAGTAACATATATTCGGTTTTTAACATCAATACACAAAACGTAACATATATTTAGTTTTTATTATATTAGCGCTACATCAACTAACATTACGACTGATGCTTTAGTTTTTTAACCTTTCCATTATAAAATATGTACAAATACTTCTACTTTTTACATACTAGAACACGTGTTGACATTTTATTGGCATGAAAACTGGGTCACGTGCCTCTATATGGGGGTCAATTTCGTCATTTTATCTTCACCAAAATGGCCCATCAGATTTAACAGAGTAACGTAAACGGTGAAAGTGACGATGGAAAAGAAATGAGAAGTGGATCAATTGCCTTCTTGTCAACAACTCTACCTTCGCCGGCAAATCTCACTACTTTCCGATCAACCGCCGTTGCTCGCTCTGCTTCAGTCGCACCTCCGCCGCTCGTCCACCGTCTATCCTTACTACGCTACTTTCCGATTCCGATAACTGCTTATAAAATCCACTCAATCAGCGGTCGTCAGAATCTATTCAACGCTCCCGTACAATCTCTCGTGCTTCAGCATCATCCATGTCGTCTTCGTTTAGTCCCGAGAAAGCTAGGGTTCCTCCTGCTATTGAATCGCCAGTTCCTCCTATCACCAAGGTCTTATATTCTGAATCATATGTGTGATTCCTTGTTACTTATATGCAATTGAGGATGTCAATCTTCACAAACAGCATTCAATTTTTCATGTGTGTACTTCAATTGTATTGCCTGATGGCCGAATTTCAATTGTAGGTGTGTGATTGGGTGGGAGTTATATCGACATATATGATTTTTGTATCTATTACATATTCTGCTTCTTTTTGCAGTTCAAAATTGGACTATGTCAGTTGTCTGTGACAGCAGACAAAGAGAGAAATATTCGACATGCTCGTTTAGCAATTGAAGATGCAGCTGAAAAGGGCGCCAAACTCGTTCTTCTGCCTGTAACATTCTATTATGAACTTTTTACTCTTCTTTTTTTTTTTTTTTTAATTTATTTTAATAATTAACAATACTGCACTGTCTGCATTCAGGAAATATGGAACAGTCCCTACGCAAATGAGAGCTTCCCAGTTTATGCTGAGGATATTGATGCAGGAAAGGATTCATCTCCTTCAACAGCAATGTTATCTGAAGCTGCTCGTTCTTTAAAAATCACAATTGTTGGTGGATCCATACCAGAAAGATGTGGGGGAAAATTGTATAATACTTGTTGTGTTTTTGATACTGATGGAAACCTGAAAGCTAAACACAGAAAGGTACTGTTTTCAATAACCTATTTGCTAATAAACGGGTCAAATTGGGTTGTGTTATATCACTAACGGGCCCAAATATTCTATTATGAACAGATACACCTTTTTGATATAAATATTCCTGGAAAGATTACGTTTGAGGAATCAAAGACTCTTACTGCTGGAGAAACTCCTACTATTGTTGATACAGGTTTGTTAGTAATTTAATATCATATTTTATATGTTACAACAACGCTAATTATATATTTAATAATTAATTTTTGCAAATTTTTATGCAGATGTTGGGCGCATAGGTATAGGTATCTGCTATGACATTCGATTTCAAGAACTGGCCATGATATATGCAGCTAGAGGTTCGTTCAAATTCACAAATTCTACTTTTTTTTATTTTATATTTTTTATTTTAATTAATTAATTGGGATAACGAGTATATAACAATTCAGGTGCTCACCTACTATGTTATCCTGGGGCCTTCAATATGACCACTGGTCCACTGCATTGGGAGTTACTACAAAGGGCAAGGTATGCACAGATATTTTACACTCAATTTTATGTTTTAACAATTTAATATTTTCATCTTTTTTCCTTGCATTATTTTTTCACTTTTAATGTTTAAAGAATTAAAGTTTAAACTTAAACTAACCCGCTTCTCATTTTGTATGCAGGGCTGTAGATAATCAGGTATGCTACTAATTCCTATTCTTGAATTTATATGGATTACTCTGACATCAAACATTCAGATGTTAATTAAACTAAATTTAAACTAACTTTTGTTTTTTTGTATTGATTTTTGTGACAGTTATATGTAGCAACTTGTTCTCCTGCTCGAGATGCTGGGTGTGGGTATGTGGCTTGGGGCCATTCAACCCTAGTTGGACCAGTAAGTTTGTCAATTTCAGTAGTTATTTTTTTTTTTTTTCAAATTCTACAAATTAACCACATATGCATGTTATTATGTGGATTTTATTTATTTATTTATTACCGACACAACTTTATGTGATATGTGACAGTTTGGAGAGGTTTTGGCTACAACAGAACACGAAGAGGCGACCATCATATCAGAAATTGATTATTCACTACTTGACCTAAGGAGGTGAGACTTGACACTAAAATGCCATAATAGCTTATTTGAAACCATTATCTAGAGGTTGTAATTTTGACCCGTTTGCTTATGAACGGGTCGATTCAACCCGACCCATACAAAGTTACCAGTTTGATCCTAACATGTTACTTATTAAATGTACAGGACCAATCTCCCGTTACAAAAGCAACGTCGTGGAGACCTTTACAGCCTGGTTGATGTCCAAAGATTAAATTCTAAATGAATGCCTTAGGGGTATTTTGGTCATTTGATCGTTTGATTTAAGTTTAAGTAGCGTATGTTTGTGTACCATTTTCTCGCTGAAAAAAAAAGTTAAGTAGAACTTTTGCATCCATGTTTTTATGTTGGTCATTAGCAATAAACTTGTCTCCTATTGACGAGTATGCAATAACAAATAATCGTGTTGACATGTTGCAAGATATGAGCACGTATTAGGCATTTGGGCATTATTGTGCCACTAAGGTAAGTATAGTAGCAACTAGACAAATAAATAGAGTATGGGCACGTATAACACATTTAGGTATGGAATAAGCAACAAAGGAAATATTGAACATATAAGATCATGTAAAACATGATAAATCTAAGATCTTTTAAATAAAATTGGGTTAATAGATCAGGAAAGCCTAAGGTGGCGTTTGGTTAGCATAATTTTTCTGAATGAATTGAAATCTGGCATATAATATTCCTTTAGAAGTTTGAATTCGAATGTAAAAACTGTTTGGATGACAGGAAATGAAATTCAAAATCAATTTCATATTTCATTTGGTTTGTTGGAAAAGACATTGAAATTCATGTAAAATGATAAAATTGTCCTTATTTTTTTACTTAATTTTAGTTTGACGGTGGTGAGTAGTGACGAACTAACGATGGTGGTGGCGTTAGAAAGTCTTGCTTGTACGTTATTATATGAAAAAAAAAAGTTTATATTCAATTACCAACTAAAAGAAGTTTTATTCGCTAAACTCTAGATTAATTAACTTAAACTATCTGTCCTAGAGTAATGAACTATCTTTACACAAACATTAAACACAATGCCCTTTCTTTCTGCCTTATATCAAGTGTCACACCATTCTAATGACGAATATTTTCATGTTATCATTTACAAATACCCAAAAACATTCAAACACTTTTTCTTCAACCAAAATGAGAGTCACCACCAACCCTTATTCCATGGTCAAACCAGCCGAACCAACATGGTCCGGTCGACTCGCACTATCCGAACTAGACCAAACCGGTATGACCACACATGTCCCAACCATCTACTTCTACACCCAACCCTTTGAAAATTGGAACAATGTCCTACAAACCCTAAAAACTTCACTTGCCACCGCACTTGTTCAATTCTACCCTCTAGCCGGCCGCCTAGTTTCTATCACTGGTGGCCGTCTAGAGCTCAATTGCAATGCAGCTGGCGTACAGTTCACCGAAGCGTACACTGATGTAAAAATAGCTGACTTAGATGATTTCTTTGAAGTTCCAATCTTTGATGAACTTATACCTTCGGTAGATTATCGCGATACACCCCTTGATGAAATCCCATTGTTGCTTTTACAAGTTACAAGATTTACTTGTGGAGGGTGGTCTTTAGGGTTTTTCATTTCACATGTTGTTGTTGACGGGCAAAGCGCACTTCATTTTCTATCAGAATGGGCTAGGGTTTGTCGCGGTGAACCATTTGGCTCGCCACCCTATCTTGATAGAAAAGTTTTGCGCGCTGGTTACCCTGCGACAACAACATGTTTGAACATAAATATCGAACAACACGCACAATTTAGTCCACCCCCGATCCTTTTAGGTCAAACGAGCAATGAAAATGAACGGAGGAAAGAAACGAATGTAACAATGTTGAAATTAACTGAAACCCAAGTTAGGAAACTCCAAAACAAAGCTAACAAAAACCGAAAAACCGCAACCGATCGTTGTTTCACACGATACGAAGTCGTAACCGCACATGCATGGCAAACCGCATGCAAGGTAAGGAATCTTGAACCGAATCAAAAAACTTCAATTGGCGTTTGTGTTGATGTTAGAAGCCGGATGAACCCACCGTTGCCGGAAAAGTATTTCGGGAACGCCATCATTGACGTAATCGCCGCCGGAACTTCCGGTGAGATAGTATCGGAGACATTATGTTATGTTTCCTCAAAGATTCGAGAGACAATCGCGAAGGTGAATGATGCATTTGTGAACTCGGTGATTGATTTCTTGAAGAATCAAGATGAGTTATCAAAGTTTCAAGACTTAGACTTGAGTAAAGACGATGAAGGGTCGTTTTATGGGAACCCGAATCTTGGTGTGATTAGTTGGTTAACATTGCCAATGTATGGCATTGATTTCGGGTGGGGGAAGGAGATTTTTACGGGTCCGGGAACTCATGATGCTGAAGATGGCGATTTCTTGATTCTTCGCGGTGAAGAAGGTGGTGGATCATTGGTTGTAGCATTGTGTTTGCAGGTGAGACCCATGGAAGATTTCAAGAAAGTGTTCTATCAAAGTATTGAAGAAGATTGAAATTGTTTATTTCATTTCATTATATTTGATTTGGAACATTACATCATATATATACATGCTTTTATTAAGATTGCTTATTTCATTTCAACTATGACAACTGACTCGATCAGTGAAATTTAGTTGAGAAAATACATAGTTTAGCCATTCTGGTCTTGCTTCCTTGTAATCTTTTGTTTAATTTTTAATGAATGTGTGTTTGGTTTAATTTGATTTATCTTATTATTTATTTTAATTTATTCAGTTATTTAAATTTTGAAAATTAAAAGATAAGATAAGAACTTCATAGCAATGTACTTCAAAACACAATTTAAACATTCTTCTCATCCTCAACAACTTTAAAATTCATTCAAAATGACTCAACCAAATAACAATATCAACAACAATTGTTTGCACATTTCACGTGTTACTAGCAGAATATGATGGAACGAGAACAAAGAACATTGGTTGACGAAGGTTTTTACTAGATCAATGAGGCAACATAATCATTGAATACTAATCAATCTAGAGACTAATTTTGGGTAAGTGTATAGGAGCTTTACAATTCGTCAATGATTATTAAACGTACAAAATCAACTATTCTCCAAACGATGGATGTCGATGTCGCAATCAATGAATATTTCTCAATTTTAGCTATAATTTTTAAGTCAATTTTATGTAACTATCTATCTTAATTTAATGTAACTTTTTTATTTTAAGTAACTTAGTAACGTATTTTAATTTAATGTAATGTCTTGTTTTAATTATAATGAATGTGTTTGTCTATTTGATTTATTTTGCTATTCATTTTAATTTACGATTTGACTTTTTAAAAAAAATAAAAAAAAAATTATAACACCGGCCCAGGACCCACATATTTTAAGGGCCCATTTATAAGAGACCATTCCATTTTCAAAATAAAGCCCATTCTGCTAATCAGGTAATCAATTGATCCTATATGATTTTGAAATTCTGAAATTTTGATGTTGACTGATACTAATGTATATTAGGTCTAAAGTTTTGAGTTAGTAATATAATGGTTTTGATAATGACAGCCATAATATAAGACATGTATAAAATATTTGTATATAAATCTATAACTACCTTCTGAATCTTAAGAACTACATTCCCCCATGGATTAATGTACAACTTTAATGCGTCTAATGACAGCCCTAAGTGCTGTCATTATCAAAACCCATATAATATTGTAGTGTTCATGTTTATGCTAGTAAATTGATCAGGAGATTAAGAAATTAGGTTAAAATGCTCTAATTTATAGATCCTTGGATATCATCTTATGATTTGGATTTATCGTCTTGTCATTTGTTATTCACTTATATGATATTGTAGATTTCTTTAAACATCAGTTGTATTGTTAATTTGTTAACAGGTTTACTGTGAGTGATGGTAAGATGAAGTTGAAGGCAATTTTGCAGTCTAATTTGTCATCTCAAATTATCAATGGAAACATTCAAAATTTGGGTCTCATTTGTGTAATTGACTACACTCTCAATGACATTCTAAACAAGAATGAAAAGTAAGATTTTACTTGCAACTTGCTTGCGAAACAAATGTATGATTTTTTAAAAGAATCGACATTTTAATCAAATCTCTGTTGCTTTGTTTCCATTAGGTACTTGATTATCACAAAATGTGAAGCATTATCTCCTCCTTTAGAAGCACAAGTTAAAGTACAAGTGAAAACTGAAGGCATGAAGCTCCAAGAATTATGTTTAAACCAAAACATGATGTTGTCATCAAATCAGCTCAAATTATCCATGAATAAAATGGAAAGTAAGTATCATTGTTTGTTATTCTCTGCATCCCATTTTTATTATCCACCTTACTATTTTAGTTTGTCCCAAAATAAGTGTCAATTTCATATTACAACCAATCATATGAATTATAAGTGGGTAAATATGAGATTTTATTGGTGGACAGTGTTGCCTTTTGTCTAGTGGACAATTAATTTGGAACGGAGGGAATAATATTTTAATGTTTCTATCGATCCATTTTCAAACAGTTTGGCAATTTCAATAATTTGAATCACAATTAGATTATTTGATTTAGCTATAGTTACATAACTTCACGATCTGGTCACGTCTGAGTTGAGGTTTTCATAAAAATATTATGTTTTAATAATTAAAATTCAGCATTGTTTTTTTAGTTATAAGGAGTTTCAAGAAAGTTTTGAAGACTAGAAGTCGAGAATTTGAGATTAACAATGGTAACTTCATATAATTGTAAGTTCTTAATTTCTTTATAATCTTCATTTAAGGGTACATATGATCTACGAAGTATATGAATTTACTTATTTAAAAAAAAAATTACTCTAATGGCTCTTTTTTAAAAATTCTGTCTAGGACCAAAAAATTAATTGGACCGGTATATTCCCATTAAAACAATATACTTCGTATAAGTCTATTTACATAAACTGTTGGTTATTTTGTAAGCTAAAAGTCTACCGACTATTTGATAATGATGAGGTACTTGTTAATTTTCGCTAACAAAAAAAAATAAGGGATATATGTGAATTCAACCTCCCAACCTCTTGTTGAAAAGGCAAATACGTTTTCCACTTGGTAAGTCGCTTTTATTGGTTTAAGGATATCTTCAAATTATTAGTTATTAAGTGCTCTTTAAAAAAAGATTGATTATTCATATTTTTCAAATAATATCAACTTCATAGTATTTATAACTTTAACGGTCCGCATTAAAGTATATAAGTATTTATTCTCTCAAACAAATAAAGGTTATTTAAAAGTATCATGTATAAAACTCTAATTATTCATTTCTAATGATTAATTTAATTTATGATTATTATTTGAATGACATAAACTTCGACGGTGTTTGCTTATAGTTTAGGTTGTTTGGGATTGCTTACTAAAAATGCATTATGTGTTTTGGAATAGATAATTAAATAATTAACTATTACAAAATGTGATTATGAAAGTAATGTTTTGATTATACTAGATGATAACCCGTGATGAATCACGGGCGTCGAGACCAAATTTCTCAATAATATAAGTAAATATTATGTAATCAATCACACAATGAAATGTATATAAAAACAATAAATTTAAAAAGACACATGGATTTACGTGGAAACCCAAATCGGGAAAAAAAAACCACGAGCTGATGAAGTCGAGAGTCAATCCACTATAATATTGCAATGTTTATAAAACTTGACTAATACAAAACGTACCAAAAGAACATAAATTATAATAAATTACAAACAACCAACTACTTCTTCAAATTTTTTTTTGTACTTCATGGTAGACCACATTCAAGGTGTTGTTCGTAACCTTTCCATCTTTGTCGTATATCAATATCTTTAATCCTTTACGAATTTTGACCCTAAATACCGCAACGTATAGCTGACCATAAGTGAAGACAGGTTTGGGTAAGAAAATCCCCACATTTGATAACGACTATCCTTGACTTTTATTGATTGTCATGGCAAAACAAACTATCAGTGGAAATTGACGTCTATTCATCTTCAATGGTAGTCTCTTGTCATAAGGGCTCAATTTCATATGTGGTATTAAAGTTTCATGCCCAATATTTGTTCCTGTTATTATTTGTGCTTTGATTACATGTTGACCGAGACTAATTAGGACTCTCAATCTTGTTCCATTACATAATCCAGCTGTCTGGTCAATATTTCGTAGAAGCATAACTGGTGCATCGACTTTAAGTCTTAACATATGGTTAGGAATCCCCTATAGTTTAACATATCTGATAGGCTCTCGTGTTGTATTACAATGGCTATCTTTTATATAATGAGCCTGCAAATAAAGCAACTATAAACAAAAGCATAGCAGGACTTACATGGTAATTAATACAAATTTATAACAAAAGCTCGTGTTGTATTACACTTATGCGATTGCCTTTCACCAATATTTTATAAAATACAATTCAAGGTTTTTTTCTTTATAAATTCAAACTAAAAAAACTTGTAAAATGCAAAAATAAACATCGATATTTTCATGAACTAAAGGTACATTTCCATTTTCTACCAGGATCGATAGAAAGTGCGTTTTAGACCATTGCAAGTGTCTGAAAATAAGAAGATTCTGATTGTGTCTGGAAATAAGAGACTGACTTAAACAATCCTTCAATTGTTCCACCTTTAGTGGCTTCCATTTAGCACTATTTCTTTCTGTTATAGTCGGTAATTTGTAAAATGTATATGATGGTAAATAAAACCTAATATGTTTATAAAACCTAATTCTAATACCCAAACAATTCAATAATTCGTGTTGGTAAATAACTGAGTATGAGAAAAGGGAGAAATAACCTTGGGGAAGCCATTGTTCACGAAGAACATCAAAGATACTCTGGGTTAACAATATAATCATAAAACAAGTTGTTCTCACCATGCAAAAGCTGCCATACATGCAGTATCCAACAGCTAGCATAGGCTGCAATACATATTCTAAACATGCCTTTTATCATGTAAATCCCAATGGGTCTAGATTGTAGAGATTTAATTCATCAAATAAATTAATAAGCATAAATTTAAAAATGCCTTTTATCATGTAAATCCAATGGATCATACAGTTCCTATGTTGGAGGATCCATCCAGTGGATAAAAAACAACACAATACCTGCATAATTTGCATAGAATTAATTTCTTGAAATATATAAAATCAAAACAGAAAAAATGATATTAAAATGAAGTGTTTGCACATGCACTGTTGGCTCAACAACCATGTCGTAACATCACAGTTAATGGATGTCCTTAATCAAAGTTTTACAATTGTTTTGTTGTATAATGTCCGGTAATCTAGCATATAAAAATAAGAATATTAACATAAATATCACAGGTTACCCAACTGTAACCTCAAAATCAGTAATCAAAAAACAAACATTGTTTTCGTTTTAACAAACAAACATAATCAAATTCAGAAATAAAAGACACGATTAAAAAGCTTACCAACTGTTTTTGGCACAAGCTGCAATATCATACAATACAACAACGACTGGATAATAGCCTTCAGCAGTGATAATAGCCTTTATATGCTGCAATATACCCATATATAACCAGAGACCATAATTAGTTCAAACACAATTTTCAATCATAAACTAAATTAAAAATGTGGTTTCATAACTGGTTAAAGTGTCTGAATATTAGCCCAAAGTGCTTATGGAAAAAGCACTTTTGTTAAACGAATTCAATATAAACTATAAATTAAAGATTTTTCCACCAAGAGAATAAAATCTAGACTTACCTCAAATCTTTCGAGTCTTCATAAGAAGTAACTCGTTGATATATGGTCTGGTGTTGGTCAATCGAAGTCAAAGACTATAATAATTTACACAGGTGAAAACCCAAACATGTTGGCTACATAAAATCTTGTAATTAAAAGGAAGATACCTGACGCAGGCCAAAAAGAGCAATGAGTTGCAGTGTAAATTCCAATCGCATTCTTAAAATCAAAATTTGGAAATAATACATATCTAATAATGCATAAGTAGCTGCCAGAAAACCCCGTGGATAGCACAAATGAGACAAAAAGTGTTAACGATATCTATCAATGCATAATTAATAGTATTAAAATGATAAATATGATCTTATTAATAAAGTGAAATCGTAAGTATGATGTTTAAAGTTTAAAATGGTCTTACCACACTGTACCCAATAACTTGCACGGGTGTGATTCCCTCTAGAATGGCCTCAACTTCCTGTCATTAAACTTGAGATACATTTCAGAAGACTTCAGCTACAAGCCTACACATATGAGGGTTTTAATAAGGGTATGATCGTGACTATGTGTGCAAATATATATGTACCAAGGATTACTGATAGCTACATCCCGAGAAAGAGGGTTTTGATAATATAAATACATAATAATCTCACTATTAAAGTTTGTACCAGAATATCGGCACCATGTTCGTCTGCAGCTTGTTACTTAATTACTAACAAATCAGTCCAACTAACATATAATCATAATCTCTTATAATGCTATAAAATGATGCACTTTCTGGTTAAAAAGCAATTTTTATTTTCACACAGGCAAAACATCAAACACTTGGTGGGCAAAAATATATATTCAGACTTCCTCATAACTACGAACGTCAAACACCAATAATTAATTTACATACCGATTTCAAATAGGAAAGCTAATTTGCCCTTTCCTCCACTCGAGCAATTTTCGTCTTAAAAAGTCGCATCCACGGGGAAAATATCCAATGCACTTGAGTTCACAAAATGAAAACACAAAAATCAGCAAAAGTAACATATTTAGCAGTTTACAAATTCACCCTTTGATCTGTTAAAACTATTGGCGGAACTAATCGTTTATCAACAATGAATGTTTTGATAAATACGTGAAAAGTGAGATTGAAAAGGGAACTGCAATCCCTATTATTTTGCAGGAGTGGTAAACCATTTGAATATGCAGAAGAGGATAAAGCGTGATGATTGCTGAAGAGGATTAGTCCAGTCAGCATAGCTGATGTGGACAAGATGAGGTGGCAAGCATTCAAAAAAACTTTCATTTAATATATATAAAGATTGTTCGATATCACGATAATTAAATAATCTTTTTTTAATTTTTGTCAAATTTGATAAACTTGATAAACTTGAGATCTTCTTCCACAAACCATAGAGAATTTTGAAGTGTGTTTCAAAAATCATGATAGTATACCATAACATACCCAATTAAATCATGTTTTATAGATTAATTTTAAACAATAATAATTCTATGACTTGTCATATATCATTAAATTTATAAATATTAAAATCAATCACCACCTAAAACAAATTATTTATCCCAAAAAGCTAATTGGCAGTATTAAGAGATAAGCTAATTAAATATATAAAAGCCGTATATATTGACTGGGGAATGAGCGTAGGAGTGCTTTGCAACTGTCGAAGCACATGGTACGGTTCCGTGACTTTAGCATTATTTTTTTCTTTTTACTTCAGTATTTGAGGCACATGTGTCAGCTCAGCTCAGCCACATGAGTTATAGGTAATTCCGGTACTCATTTTAGATGAAGGGTTGTTTAAAAAATGTTTATTTACATTTATTAAGGTTTAATATATTAATAAGTTTAAAAATCTTCTAAATAAGCTTTTCAAACAGCCCCAAAATTTAAAACATTAAAAAAATGGCATTGGTTCATATAATTTGCGATTACTTTATCTTACTACTAATCTAAAGATAATATATTTGACCCACTAATTTTTTTCTTCATATTATCATTTAGTTTTGACAATTATCTTAATATATTAAGTAAGAATATAAGTGGACATAATTATAAGAAGCAATAACATTTATCTTTAATAAATTAACATTTGTTTTATTTAAGAACAAAAATCGGCTTTCCATAAATGCCCTAACTGTATTGAACTATTGATATTGAATGTCATATATGTGAGAGCTATATTAAAGAGACATTAATAGGGAAAATTATACCCAAGACTTATAATATAGTGGTATTGGAGGGATGTTTAAGTGTTACCCATGATCTATTGGTCATGAGTTTAAGTCCCGTCGTAGACAAATTGTTGAAAGCTTCGAGGGAAGGCATACTACCCCTTATGGATGTCACTGTCTAGGCTCGAACCATTAACTTACTAATTAGTCGTTGAAAATAAATATAGAAAATAACTGTGATTTATCATTTATTATAATCTCACTCTTTTAATTTTGTTTATTAGGTGTATGTATTTTGTTATTATGGTTGTTTCTACCTTAAATTGAGTTCTTAAATTTTTTTAAATGAGCAACAACCTTTTTGTAATAAATATATGAAAGATTGTGGGCACATGTAATAAATTGCAAATCACGGTGACTATTCGTAAAATTTACTCTATTAATTGATTTCTTTTCTATTGGGGCGCAAGAGATTGCAAAACCCTACATTTATGTGAGATCGTTGGGAGATCGATAATGAATAAACGGAGATCGATGGCGGTGAATGGGATCCATTATTCTCGACATTATTGCAATTTCTATTTGGAGCTTATATCTAACAAGCATAACATGAACACTTAAAATTATATTTTTCAATCATAGAGTTTTGAAGTTTGTTTTTATTTATAAAAACAACACAAGCATAATGTGATATGTCAAATGGGTTTGAAGTTTGTTTTATTTATATAAAAACAACATATTGTATTTTTGTGAACTAGATTCGTTTTTAGAATGCCTTTAGTTGTGTGTTTTCGTAACATATACAAAATTAAGATTTATTTTATAACTGATATTATATTGACGTGTTTGCATGATTGATTTATCACAATATAAGATGAAAGGTAAATTATTAAACTTTTATTTGTATAAATAAGCAAAATAGTTAGAACTGAGGTTGAATTAAAAAATGAAATGAATTAATATAAGACATAAATAAGGAATGCGGTAGGAGTGTGAAATAAGCCACTCGTCTTTTAAGACATATATATGTAAAAATAAAAAAGAAGTTTAGGATCCCTACATTTTAAAGGCTACTTTTTTCTAGCAAATACTCGTATTATTTTATGCTATCGGAATGTTCCACAATGATAATTTTATATAGTTTCCATTTTGTATTTCCATGTTCTATTAAGAGTATTTTCTATGTAAGTCTTACAATAAATTTAAAAATAACTAACAACAATTAAATTTTTGTGAAAGTAAGCGGAATCCGTTTTAAGAGCATTTCGAATATATAAGTCATTTCCAACTATACGTAAAAAAAAAACGTTTCCATTAAATAGATATATTACAGTGCTATAGACTGTAGCGTTGAACAAAAACATACCAAAACACAGAGACATTGAGTAGAACATTAAAAGATTGATATCTGATTTAGATGAATGGATAGCGATTATTAAAAGTTCAGAATTAAATGTTGTCAAAAATTTAAACATGGCCAATAAATGTTGGATCATCTTATAATCTAATATTTG
This sequence comes from Calendula officinalis, assembly GCA_963853835.1. Taxonomy (NCBI): domain Eukaryota; kingdom Viridiplantae; phylum Streptophyta; class Magnoliopsida; order Asterales; family Asteraceae; genus Calendula; species Calendula officinalis. The sequence continues at coordinate 75,301,374 of OY970829.1, forward strand.
GGAGGAAAAATAGTATTGTTTCCTTCTGAATATTTTTATTTCATATTCACATTCATAAAATAACTGAAATATGAAATCCATTGATTTTTTTTCTAATTTTATCATTTGATTTGAAATCTTATATTATCATTGAGAAGAAAAATAATTAGTAAAATTTAGTATAAAACAATATTAACTCCCGGAAGAAGGTGACACATATTTTTTTTACTCCCTCCGTCCTACAAAAAAGATCTCATTTCCCCCTAAAAATTTTCTCAAATATAGGGGCCCACTTGATAAAATATTATTATTATCATGTATCTACCACTGATTATATCCTAAAAACACTTTATCTCTCCAAATAACCTTATATTTTAATCAAATATATTACAAAAGACTTCATCACTACCTATTTCCTAAATACTTGTACTAATGAGAAATGAGAACTTCTTTGTGGGACGGGGAGTATAATACATGGAATAATAAACTTTTACTACTACGATACAATTTATTACAATATACTTCATATAATTTTGATGCATAAATATATATAAAATATTGTATATGAATAGGTTCCCGAAAATTTATTTGCCTCGATTGAACTTGAACCAATAGAGAAAAGCGATTTCAATAATTGGCTAGAATGATGACATATCAAAAGGAATATGTTGTAGGAAGTAGGAACGGTAACATTCTTATTGGAAGTTTTAAATTACAAAATCATAGTTCAAAAAGTTATGGTTTAAAATCACCGGCGTGTGGAAAAACATCTGTAATATTGAATCTGTGGTTGCCAAGCTTAACATTCCATTATCATGTTGGTTTCAAAGATCAGGTGATCTGGGAGCATCTCCAACCGACTGTAAGTGGATTCTCGAATCTTCAGGTTTGTACTCAGTTTCGTCTCTCAAAATTGCCATTGATTATTTTGTCTCCGGGCCGAAACTCGTGTACAATTGCTCGTGGATTAAGATGTTGCCTGTTAAAGTTAATTTATTTATCTGGCGGTTGGTTTTGAGACGGTTGCCTACATGTTACAATTTATTAAAACGTGGTGTCTTGTTGAGTTCGTCTGTTTGTTGCTTTTGTGAACGTGAAATCGAAGATGAGGACCACATTTTTTGGGCTTGCCGTGATCCCGTAAAGTGTGGATCGAGTTCTGTCAATGGTGGTGTTTAGATGTTGGTAACATTCAGTGTATGGATCATATTATGTCGGGAAAGGAGTCGATAAATATCAACATAAAATCTCATCATATTTATATTGCTTCGGTTTATTCTTTGTTATGGGGCATTTGGAAAAGAAGGAATGCAATCGTTTTTCAACACCAAAATCCTCCGATCATTTCAATTTTTGCCGAGGCTTAAGCTCAAAGTTTCTTCTGGATTAGGTGTAGATCAAAGCTTGGTTGGCCGAGTTTGTATTGATCTGCTTGGTGTAGTAATCCTAGATCCCTTTGTTAATTTCGTTTTGTGCTTTGTTTTGTTGTACTTGTATTGTGTTTACTAGCCACTTGCTAGTTCTGGTATAAAATTTATTGTTTAAAAAAAAAAACATTTTTTAACCTGAAAATTCATTTTAACAAGTTGACTTTATATAATGTGGTTGACAAATGATAGTTGAAAAACTATTTTTTTCTTGTCAATGTTATCAAGTTGACATTAACTATTTTGAGATGGTATGAGGTAGGCTAAATGCCCGTTTGATTTTGTTCCAACTCAGTCCGTATTCAGATTCGATCTGAATCGGTATGTTTGATATCCTTTATTTTATCTAATTCAGTCTGCATATTGAACTCGGTGCAAACCATTTTACTGATCCGATCCAATTGAAAAAAGCCTTAGACTCGATCTCCTTTCTTGCTCTAATCCCTCAATTTCGTCTAACTCAGCCTTAGACGACACATTTGTTTTTTCCTCAATTTCTTCTGATGCAATCAGCAACTAACTCAGTTAATACTAACTTAATCATCAACTATCAAACAATTTTAGATATGTCGGGGTGTTTGTATTTAAAATGCAATTAAAATTGCGTTATCATAATTATAATGTAATCCTTATGTTTCGAATGATACTGCCATAGGATTTATTATCCTATTATGTTGAGACCATAGTTCTAAAAAGCCCGCCTTGGCTTCGTCATGTCTCGAAAAGGCTTAAGGCTTGACCATGCCGCCACGCCTTGGTCCAAAGCTTGGACGTTAAGGCTTGGCGTATGTTAAGGTCCAACTTGACTCATTTTTACCCGTCATAAGCTGTGTTTTTAAGCGTATTAAAGATATTGAGTTATATAAGCCATATTTATAGGTATATATATAGTTATTTAGTTATAAGAATCGTTGTATAGGTCGAAAATGAAGAAAACAATTGATTAACTATGTTATAAATTATAATTTATATACAAATTTGCCGCCTTAAGTCACGCCTTGAAAAACGCCATGTCTCGCCATGACTCGCCATGTCTTGAGGCTCGATGGTGACGTCACACCGCGCCTTACGTTATTTAGAACCTTGGTTGAAACCAACATTAAATTTTTTCTTTTGAACGACAACCAACATTAAATGTCTTGTCCCCTTTAATGTTACTTGAATTTTTGTGTAGTTTAATGTTACTTGACACCAACATTTTTATTGAATGGCAAAATCATAATTTACTCCTAATTATTACATATGTCCATGACGTGACTTAAACTTTCGACCTTAAGGAGGGGGCAAACATCATACCATAGGACTTGAAACCAACATTAACCCAACATTTTTGTGTTTATTTTATATTTTTGAAATGAGAAATTACTTTCAACTAATTTTTTTCACTTTATTCTTAATTTTTTTGACATGTTGATGTAAAACTGAAAAAATAGAAAATATTAGAATCCGTTGATTCAAAGGAATACCGGATTAATCTAACACAAAACACGTTGATTCAAGAGAATGACGTGAATTGGTCTTCAAAAGTTGTTCAAACACAAGAACAAAATTCGGGAGAGAAACTCAAATTTTCATAAACATTCAACTTCCTTCTTTTACAATGCAAATGACTTATATAAGCCAAATGAAACATCACCTAACAATAATTACTTCAAAAGGAGTTACTAAAATGAAAAGACAAATGACTCTAAAAGACTTCTTAAAAAGCTAAATTAAAACTATCACTTAAAAATCATTATACTTCTTAACTTCTCATTACTCCCATTATACTTCTAATAACTCCACTTTAATGATAATGTTTTCATTCTCTAACTCACACCAACCTTCAACATTCATGCATGTATCACTTCCACATCCATGCATATATCAACAACCATCCACATCCATGCAATAATCCATGGCCACATCATGCATGCATCACATGTGGATACTATTAAATCTTTTTCTTAATTTTATCATTTGATTTAAACATTTATATTAATTAAATAACTAGAAGATATATACGAGGTACAAATATTTAGTAATAAACAATATCATCTATGTTTTGAAATTCATAAGTATAGGGTTTTTATTTTATCAATTTATTATCAAGTTTAAGTATTTTTTATATTTGTATTGCAACAAATGAAAAAGAAAAAAAAAACATAACATTATTATAAAAAACTTGTAGATGACAATTGAATTCATTAATACTTAACAACTAACAAATCAAATAGGAATCTAATAACAAAAAAGATTTTGCTAATATATATGCTTAAATGTTTATTTTGCTTTTGTATTAAATTTTAAATCTTCCTATTTTGTCAATTTTTTTAGATAAAGGGTCACCTGGCAAAATATATTAATCACAAAAAAATTACAAAGGAATATGGCTGAAAACCACATTAACCTCAAGCAAAAACTTGACACCCGCTAAGACTATTTTGTCAATATTAGCAAAAGTATATTTGATATAGTATATAAAAATTAGTGATTCATTAGTATCAAATTACACGAGTTAAAGAAATATTAAGTCACTAAGAGCATCTTCAACCAATCCCTCAATTAAATGCACCTTATCTCTATAAATGGTAAGTTTATCTAATCTAAATAAAATCTCAACTCTAATTATATAGTTTATATATCTCTATTATGTCGCCTTTGAACCTTCAATTATAGTATTGAATATGACATGTTGCTTACAAAAATAGTTTTCGTTTTTTTTAAACATTGTCATTGCATTCTACACCCCTACATCAGTTAGAAAAAACCTATAAACGAACAACAATTGTTCGCCTCCAAATAACATAGGGTATCCGCCGCCGCATCGCGTGGGTACCCTGCTTACGCATAAACAGATCTTTTTCCACTCTATTTTATACTTAATTAAGTTTATTTTTTTATAACAAGAAACATTGGAAATAGATCATTTGTGTTATTATATATCAAAACATGTAACCAGACAACATTTCAACGTCAATGCTAATTCTTGCTTTTTACCGCTATTTTGTACACAATTATCATACTTATGTATTGTATTCGTTATAACAAATATGTAACAAATGGACATTTAATCGCCAGAATTATATAGTTCGCAGCCAACGCATCGCGCGGGTTTCAACCTAGTCTCTATAAATGGTGGGTCTATCTAATCTAAATAAAATTTCAACTCTAATTATACAGTTTATACATCTCTTTAAAACTAGTGAGACCCATAATAATAGAAAAGATTTTTCACTTTAAATATATGTGGGGTTCATGGATAAAGTGAAACAACTCACTTTAAATATAGAAGCATTTTTCACTCTTTTTATTTTGATATAGATGATAAAATGTGGTTGGAAAATAAATTAACTTTAAAATAGAGAATTGGAGTATGATTAGAGATGCTCTAAATAAATACTAACATATGCTCGCAGTGGACATTATAGAAAACCCTATAATAAAATTAATTAAAATTAAAATTAAAATAATATTATATTTAAAAAGCTAACACAATAATAAATATATCATACTCCACATATATTAACATGATTTTCGGGTACGCAGGAGTTCCTTAATCCTTCCTTCTATATACACCTTCTTGGGGGCATTTCGACACTTGCGCTCATATCGTTTATCGCTTTACAACACTGGTTTTCATTTTTCAACCGCAATGAAGACCGGCAATAAAATCAACCAAATCGTCCGCCTGAAACAAGTTGTTCAACGGTGGCGCCGCCGCATCCCCACCGCCGCCTCACTCGCGGTGTACGTCGGCGCTGAACGTCGCCGTTTCGTAATTCCTACACGCTATCTCAACCTGCCTGTGTTCGTTTCGTTACTCAACAAAGCTGAAGAGGAGTTCGGTTTTCAGTCTACCGGCGGCCTTGTTCTCCCATGCGACGTCGTTCTCTTCAAAAAATTGGTGAACGTTTTGGAGCGAGACGAGCGTGGATTCGCCGATTTAGATTTCGATGATTTCATGGCGATGTTTTCCGATTTGGACGTTGATTCGTCTTCGAATTGTAAAAAAGCTACGATTTCAGATTCTCATAGCTTCACTCCGCTATTGCAGAAAGCTAGGGCTTGAAAGGTTCGAAACTCTTCATTTTTTACGCATTAGAGAACGAACGTCGGAACTGGGGCTTAAATCGTGATTTCTTAGATTTAGCCGTTTAAGGTTAGGGTTTTCAATTTTGTATAGACATGGTGGATTGAATCAAATTCGATCTCTCATTTTTTTTTTCCCTTTGTTTCGTAAGGGATTTTGATTTTCAATCATCCTTGAACCTGATTTTTTTTATAAAACAGGTTTCAATGAGACGATTGAGTTTGCGATTTAATCCAATTTTAGCTAGGGTTTTTTTCAGATTGCAAAAGCATGTTTCGCCAGTTGTGGCAATGGCGATTGAATTAACAATGGAAACTTTATTTTGTGATTTCTATTTTTAGCTAAATTTCAGTTGAAGATTGTCCTATTAATTTGCTGTGTGATTGAAGGTTATGTACCAAACATCAATACTCATCCAGTTATTTTAGCAGAATAATTATCCATTTAGTAATTTGTTATTCAGTATTGATAATTGATGTAATATGGTGATTTCTTTTTAGCAATGAAGTAGGTAATCTTAATAAAATATTGTTGTATTATTAATTTTGGTTTACACTAAATTATATTTAATTATAGTTTTAAGATGTAAAAGTAGATGTTAGATATATATATATATATATATTTATTAAAAAATGAGTTTTCTAATATATAACGTACAATTAATGAATATTAAATTTTTATTAAATAAAAATTGTATTTAATGAATCTTATAAATTAGTAAAATTAAAGTTAATTTATATTAGGTTTAACTTGCACCGTTAGCTTTCTAAAATTGATTATTTGATATCATGTGATACAACACATAAGCATAACTCTATTCTTCTAGGTTATTAAAGGGGTAATCGCATATTTTATGAAGAATATTGTGAAATAGTGAAAATGTACGAACAAATCCTACTTTTTAAATATTGATGTTGCCAGGTTTGTTCCTTTTCGTTTGACATCATCATCAATCAATGAACGTTATTATGAAGGAATCTTTACAAAGTAATATAAATCAAAATAGTATTGTACAGCTTGCTGTTTATTTTCAAAATTAACAATATTCATGATAATGACAACCATTAGCATATATCATGTTATTTCTCTATCTTTATAATTGGAGTTTTCTGAATGTTATTATATTGCAATTATGAAGATACGTGAGAGAATGAGATTGAAAATTTCATTATAAAAATATCATCCCTAACATTCTATTTGGTATCAACCAAGGGTTTTCGAATGTTATCTAGAGGTAGAAGGTTCGATCATTCATCGTGTAAAATTTACCAGGTCAGCGGAAGATTCAAATACGATCATGACAACAATTATGTCGCATACATTTGGAGCATAAACTCGGAAACCCTCGGAAATTCGATATAAACAAGAATACCCTTTTAAAAACAAAATAAATAATACATAATAATATACCAAATAAAAGTAATAGTGAAATAGTTCGTTTCAAAAGTTACATTAGAGGAACTCTTAGACTATCCGCAAGGGGGTACGTACCCCTCCGTCCACCGATTAAAAATCCAATGTCTCGGATCATATATGAAACAAATAAATTCCTTTCTTTCAGAAAAAATGAACATGACCCGATACGAAAAACCCTTATTTAGACTCGTTTTCGTCTAATTCATGTCTTAAATGCATGAGATATGAAGTATTAATTGAACAAAATATTTCCTGAAAATGCATTAAATCAGTTCAAATTTTACAACCATTAATACCAATTTTAAATATAAACAAGGAAAGTTTTTATCCGCGCGTTGCTGCGGAATTTTAAAATTGATCTTTTCGACAATTAATATAAAATTTTAATTTTGTTGGATTTTATTTATTTAAATTGAGTTTAGATATAAAAATTATTTATTTACTTTTAAAAAAACTAAATTGGGCTTTAAAACACACACAGAACTAAAAGACAACATCATATTCAAAACACATATTTTATTATATGTACCATTTCAATTTAGAAGTTAAATTTTAAGAGAATTTATATGTAAAAAATATAGTAAAATTAGACTTATTTTGATCGTATTTTAGTAAACTTTTAAAAAAAATAAATATTTCATTTCATTTAAATATATATAATTAAGATACTAAATACGGAGTATAAAATTTTAGTCATTAGCTAATAATTGGAGGGTGGAAAAGTAATATTATTTAACTATTTACAAAATCAACCCTATTTTAAGGGTATTTTGTGTAAATTGTATATCTCAATTACTCTTTAGCAGTTGCCTCTGTTCCTTTTCAACCGTTTATTCCCTCCGTTCCGTTACATTAGAATGAACAGTAGACAGTGAATGGTAATTGTAACATTAGAATGAACAGTAGACACTGAATGGTAATTGTATATAAGGTAGAATTAAATTTTTTTTTAAATCAAGTATCCTACCCTATATATGAGGCCTAAATTTGAAGAGGATTTGACACCATGGCAATTTCAAGCATTCCTATTCGTCCATAATGCCACTTGGAATTCCCTGATTGGTCCACGTCATTTGCACTAATACAAACGAATCTGGTACAGCTTACGGTCTACATTCATACGCTCCATATACGGCAAACGAATCTGGTACGACTTACGGTCTACATTCATATGCTCCATATACGGCTTCTTACATACAAGGAAACAAATAAATAACTATTTAAAAGATCCTACATACAAGGAAACAAATATTTAAAAGATCAATCAGCGACTCAATCGTATTTATTCAGAAGTGATACACGACTCAATATAATTTCCATAAAACCGGCATTCTATGATTACGGCATAAAAAGCTGGATTGTGCAACGGAACCAGACTTCAGATATAACGGATTACGGCATAAAAACTGGATTCTTCATTTAATAAAATGCCCGTGTAACATTTCTTCATTTACCGTTTTTTTGTACAAAATCATCATCACATCTATCGATTATTATGTCATTTAGAAATATATAAAGTTTTTGGACATTTTTCTACATACTAAAATTTACAGCATACCCGCCCATCGGGTGGGTTTTGTAGCTAGTATAAGTATAACTGCATAATTTAATAAAAGTACGACTCTATATATGAGGCCTAAATTTGAAGAGGATTTGACACCATGGCAATTCCAAGCATTCCTATTCGTCCATAATGCCACTTGGAATTCCCTGATTGGTCCACGTCATTTGCACTAATACAAACGAATCTGGTACAGCTTACGGTCTACATTCATACGCTCCATATACGGCAAACGAATCTGGTACGACTTACGGTCTACATTCATATGCTCCATATACGGCTTCTTACATACAAGGAAACAAATAAATAACTATTTAAAAGATCCTACATACAAGGAAACAAATATTTAAAAGATCAATCAGCGACTCAATCGTATTTATTCAGAAGTGATACACGACTCAATATAATTTCCATAAAACCGGCATTCTATGATTACGGCATAAAAAGCTGGATTGTGCAACGGAACCAGACTTTAGATATAACGGATTACGGCATAAAAACTGGATTCTTCATTTAATAAAATGTCCGTGTAACATTTCTTCATTTACCTTTTTTTGTACAAAATCATCATCACATCTATCGATTATTATGTCATTTAGAAATATATAAAGTTTTTGGACATTTTTCTACATACTAAAATTTACAGCATACCCGCCCATCGGGTGGGTTTTGTAGCTAGTATAAGTATAACTGCATAATTTAATAAAAGTACGACTCTTTACAGTAATCGTGTTTCCATCAAATGGGTCATGAATGTTGTATGTATTTGGTGGATAAATGAGTTGTTTTTATTTCCTTTTGAAGAGATTCTTTCATGTATTATCTTTTTTTGGGTGGCACCATTCTTTACATTCATTTCATTCTTAGGATTTGGTCGGTTCCCAACACTATTAATGTATCTCATCATTCTTTACGTTTTCCTAATATATCCACAACAATATTTTTATATTTATCGTATTAATATTGTTCAATTCTCTAGTTTTTTATTATCTCTGCTACAAATGAAATATGAAAGATGATATCGCTTTTTTTAATATATTTACTTATCTTTACATTTATTTTATAAATACAACTATACAAGTGTCCAAATCAAATGAATAGATTAAGAAAAAGAATAATTGATTACACATGTCAAACATTTTATAAGTAAAAAAATTAGTAGAAATCAATACATTTTCAATAAAATATTTATGTTGTTTAATTCAGAATTTAAATAATTGCTTTTATATCCTTGTAAAATTCATTAATTATTTTTATATCCTTCTCAAATTCATAAATTATCTCTATATCCTTCTAAACTTTGTAATTGTCTATATATCCTTCTAAATCTTTAAAAATTTCTTTTATGTCCAAAAACTTATTTTAATATTTATTAAATCATTATAACATCACTAATTATCAAATAAGTATGCAATATATCTGTTGATTATGTATTAGAAATCATGTTTATTTACATGTATTATTGATATTATCATGATTTAATAAATAATAAAATAGGTTTTTGGACTTAAAAAACAGTTTTAAAGGTTTGGAAGGATATGAAAGGTAATTATAAAGTTTAGAAGGATATAGAGATAATTAATGAATTTGAGAAGGATATAGAAACAATTAATGAGTTTTACAAGGATATAAAAACAATTATCCCTTATTTTAAATTAACCTTATAAAAAAACCCTACTCTTCTTTTCTTTGAACAACAAAAGGAAGAAAAGAGGGAAGTTTCCGTAATGTCTATCACCCCCTCAAAACCCCCTAAAAACAAGCATATATATATAAAAACAGACTAACGAGCTAGCAATGTTACATTACATGTGGTAAAATAAAAGAGTTGGGCTAAAGCACCAAACGGGCAACGATAAGTATTTACATTTTGCTCTATGCATCAACCAAAAGAAAACCATAGATTGCAATTCATCTTGAATCCCCACCACCAAAATGTTGGAATTGTTGAAAATTTTACTACATTTGGTTTCTAAGAATTTCTTACTACTTTTGACCATAAAACATTATCTTTTGAATCTCCAACACCATTTAATTAATAAGGAAATGTTTGCATTTTTTTAAAGGATTCCTACTCATATGCTTTCTCTTTTCTCTCTCAAAATGTCACAAATTCCAATCTCCTCCGATCAAGACGATGACCTTCAACCCCCTCGGCATTCGAAACAAGACATTTGATGGTGGTTTTCGATTCAGTTGGGACATTGGTGACAGTCCACAAGTGACTGAAGTAGGGGTGATCTGTGATCATCTGGGCTGAAAAAATCGCACAGAATCCAAAACCAACTGAAACCGAACCGAAACCAAAAACATGTATCTGTTTGGTTTCGATTTTGAAATTTCATGATTTTCGGTTTCGGTCCGGTCCGGTCCGGTCTTCAAACAGGGGTAATTCACTGATTCCTAAAATATAAGAGTTGGTTATTGATATTTTTTTTTTCGAATGGCAAGTTAGCTAGTAAGTTAGTGGTTCGACATATGTAATGACATCCAAACGGGCAATATGCATTCCTCGAACATATCCCTTTTGGGGGGAATAAACCCACCTCATTTTTAATCTCCCGAGGAATGCCCTCAACAAGTCTTGAACTTAAAGAACGCAAATCCTCCAAGGCAATCCTTAGCAGCCAACTGATCTAGATTTCGTTACATTTTAATATAGATCCTTTGAGTTATTTGAGCCGTAACAAAATTAGCCGTTTAAAGAACATGATTGGGAGGTTGTGCACTAGTTCTAGATTTAAAAAGACCATTATTTAAGTAAAAAACTCCCATTATTTTGTCAACTTTGTAGGCTGGTTGGGCAATGATTATTTGGTAACTTTATAAACATGCATTCTTTTTATCATTAACAGTGAATCCCACTCTTCACGACCCCAAATGATCTCTAATACTGTAATACATTACCGCCTTTTGAGTTTTGACCAATCTGCCATGCAACGCGACATTTTATTTTTGTTAAAGTAATATAATTATTTTAATAAGTCACATAAAAGTGTAATTTACTTAGATATACTAGTTAAGTTCGCTTGTATGATATCAAAGGCTTGTTGTAAGTTGTAACCAAGGGGTATTACAATTTGGTATAAAGTGTTGTTCATAGGTCATGGATTCAAGTCTCGCTGTGAACAATTAGAGTAGATTAGAATATGTTAAAAAAATGGCTCTTGTGATGCACTTATACAATTATTTGTCCTCCTTATATTATTTATATCTTATATAATTCTACAATTGTACTTGATCAGTTTCTCAACTTATGGTCTTACAACTTAGCCAGTTTCTCAAACTTTAATTAACATAAACTCATTACTACAATTATATCAAAACTCTTGGGTTTTATAATTTGAGAGTTTCTTAATCTTTACTAACATTAAATTTATTATTTCTAATTTATTACAAAATTGAATTTTTATAAAGGTTTTGATAATGACAGTCGACAGCCCTAAGGATTGTCATAAGACATGAATTGTAAACTTGTACGATTATATTAATCAACTCATGAATTGTAGGAATTATTCCCCATAATTTGTTGTATAATTTTTTATGCACTTAAAGATAGCATGTCATTATCAAAACATTTTTTATAATATTATTATTATAGATAATCTCTTTTTAGTTTTGCTTTTAATCAACATTTACTAATGGATGACTTGTCCATGATCAAGTGTTTTTAAAACATCTAAAATATCGCATTATAATTATAATTTTTATATATGCAAGTATATTTAACGACTTAATTTGTATGATACAGTAATATTTACTTAGAAATCACGTGAAGTTTGATGTTTTTTGCATTCTAATTGCTTAATTAGTTTACAAGAAAAATTATCGTTCATGAGTTTGTATTATTGATTTGTCAAGTGGCATAAGTTGAGTGTATTGTTAGCAACACCTCAAAGTCTTGCTCACCAAAATGCCAACTTTGGTAATAGCTCTTGTTACAACTTAAAGGTCACACTTGTGATCATTTTATATTAATTGGCCTATTTTTAGTTTTATTTAAATTTAATTAATTGGTCACATAATTAGAAGAAAAAGTATGTGTTTATGAGTTTATAAGCTTATAACCTTACATAAACTAATAAGATCTTATTAAACAAAGTGTTTAAAAGGACTTATATAAAGATATTGTAAAATAACTAAAAAGGACATGTTTCATAAATTAAAAAAAGACAGAAGTTATAAACTTGAAAACTTAGCATTTGTTTTTCATCACAACTGAAAGTCTGTAGAATGCTTCCACCATAAGTGACATGAACCGTCATTACTGCTTCTATGTTATCAATGTGATCAATTTGTGTTCCTTGGGTAGTTGGGTGCTTTCAACTTGAATGTAATAAGTAATTTGCTATTTTGTGGTTAGGATGCTGAGCTGGCACAACCAATAATTGATGAAAAAGTGACATTGAATCCATTGTTAATCGAACAATCAATTGTAAGCAATGTGCATGAGAATGAAGAAAGGGCTATTGTTCTGTTCAACCCCATATTATTAGGTTTCAAAAGTAAGTTATTTCAACTCCAAACAACTTACTTTAGAATATACATATGGTATCTGAATGCAAGTATTTTTAGTTACTTTTAATGCTGAAATATGTTCAAGAATCAAACATTTAAGAGCAATGATTGTTTGGAAAAAACAGAAAGATGAAGCTATGTGGTCATTTGACAAAACATCAGATTTATTATCTAAAATCTCTTAAGGGGATATTACAATAACTAAAACCTTTTTTTACCAAAGATTTTTAACTACATCTAATATTCTTCCTAACAAACACCCAAAAGCATATATTATTATTGGTACAAAAGAATCAATCAATCCCCAGAAATATACTTCCTTTCTTCATAATATTTCTTCTCACTAGCTTCCTTCTTTGCATTTCGCTTCTGCACGGTTTTAGTAGTTACAAAATAAATAAATAAAATTATTATTAAAAATAATCTTAATTTTGAACCAGATAAACATGTACCTGGTATATCTCATGATTAGCTTTTATTCTTTGAGCAACAGAAGTAGTGGTGATGTTATTCGGGCTTTCTAATGTCCTGAAAATGCCCATACTTTTTGGAGCCTTGTAAGGATCCTCCATACCCTGCAGTAAACAAATATAGGGGTAAATTAGTCTTTTACTACTAGTAGAAGTGTTAACAAAGCATGTGAAAGGAGTTCATCTTACATTGAGAGAAACGTTGCTCTCAGAAACAGTTCCGTGCACAACCACCGAGATATTAAACGTCGTAATCTGACCATTTTATTAAAAAAAACAAATACATAGATATACCATTTAAGTCAAAAAATCAAACATAAGTAGAACAACCAGGAAACAAAAAGTGAAAAACATAAAAAAATAATGAATTGAATACCATGTCTTTTGAGATTTCCCAAGGAGCACCAATGATGACCTCATCAACATAACGACAACCCAAAACACTGAGACTTCGTTCGTGCAGATGCATTAGTGGGAAATTAGCTCCTCGTTGTTGGCTGCATGATATAAAACATGACAGTTAGTTTACTGTTACTTATTTATCATTAATATATTAATGATAATAATATCAAGATGCTAAAGAAAATACCTAACAGTTTGATCGGTATAGATTCCCACAAGTAAAAAGTCTCCAAGCTGTCGCGCACTCTTCAGAATCTAGAAATAATAGCCCATGTGCATTTATTCGTCTCAGTCAAAACCGGTCAAAATTGGTCACGGTCAACTAAACTCAAAATTGATTATTTAAAAAAGGGTTTGATAATGACAGCCCTTAGGTAGTTAGGTTTGTCATAAGACATGCATAAAAAAGTTGTACATCCATTTATAACCGACTCCTGAAATTTAGGAATTACTCATTTGTACCATTTTTAATGCATTTATAGACAGCCCTAAGGGCTGTCATTATCAAAACCCTTTAAAAAAATCATTTTTAGAGTTTGTTTTTTGAGTGTTGGTAGTTTGTATATAAATAGAGGAAATCACTGAATTATGATGGTAGTTTGTATAATTTTGCAAGAATTTGCTAATATATATTTATTTTAAATAAATTTCTTTATAATTTATGGTACAGCCTAGAAACAGATTAATCACCGTCGCAAAGATAAAGATTAAGAAAAATACCTCAACATGACCAGCATGAAAAAGATCAAATCCTCCATCAATGTACACAACACGAGCATTTGGGCCAGGACCCTGAACCCACATACAGAAACACACTAAATTAGATACTGATCATATATATAGACATATACATATACATATACATATAAAAGAAACTATAGATAACACACCTTGCCATTAGAAAATTGCACGATTCTTCTTGATGTAGGCAAAAAATTAGAAGCATGTTTAGCTACCAAATCGCTTTCAAGACCATTAATTTTATTTACTTCTTTATCCTCCATGGACGCAAGTATCCGTCCTGAATTTCAAATAAAAATGTAAAAAAAAGAAATTTTGAGAAGAAAAAAAAAACGATTTATTTAAGTTAGTTACAGTACCTACAATATCTGTACTTGATACACCTTCTGTACGTTTAATTTGCTGGTAACGGCCCACTTTTTTTGCTAAATCATATGCATCACTTCCATCAGGAAGTAAGCAAGGATCATCACCATGAATAATATAATCAATTCTATGCTCAGTAAATAGACTGTTCATGAAATCTTCAGTTATTTCATATGGTGCATTTGCAATTACTTCATCTACCCACTTTAATCCACTAACAAGTGACAACCTTAAAAAGAGTTTAATAGTAAATTAGTACACAATGAATATAATTATTATGTGTTTATGATATCATACCTTTCTTCCATGGATAAAACGGGCGGGCCTTTATTCTTTATAATTTCCTCATCACTTACAATTCCAACCACCAATTCATCTCCCAAAGCTTTAGCTTGTCTCAAAGCATTCGCGTGCCCATAATGCATAAGATCAAAACATCCATCCATGTAGACACGAATTCGTTTTTTACCGCCTTTTTTCTTCTTGAGATTTCCTAAATTAGGTAACATGTATAGTAGTGTTGGAAAACCAGCAATACCACTGAAATAACTTGTTGAAACACCAAGTAATGCAGCTGTTAGCATAATGCCACCAAATAAGTGTGGGTGGTAGTATACTCCATCCCAAATTGAGTAGGTACTGTGGTAGTCCATCTTGCTTCTCAAGGGCCTCTAGAGCCCTAAAAAAATGAGATCATGATTTTTATAATCAGTGAGACTACAAAATTGTAATGATCAGTTATGAATATATGCAAAAAGTGATTTTGATTTTGATAAATATAAAATTATTAAGGATTACTAACTCTAATTAGCTCATTATAGGCATGCATGATTGTTTGAGAGGCAAATTAATAGTGGCCTAACTCATATTTCAAATCATAACCGTCCATAACTTCATACAAAACAAGTGAATTGCCTAAATCCGTCAAACATGCCCAAATTAAACCGAGTTTTGAACAGAATTTAAGGGGAAACCTTCATGTCATGATGAAACGAAATTATCAGAAAAGGTAAGTGCATCGGATTCATATTAAGCATTTTAGTTGGATCAACGTGCAAAGTGTGAAGTGATTCTGAACGAATTCGGTACAATTGAAAAAAAAAACCTAATTTACAGTAATCGAAAAGCGGATCAGAAAAGGATAGCCACTTGTGATCTGGAAAATTGAATGCTAAATGAGGAATGAGATTGAAATTACGTTTTGATTACTGAATCTGCATACGATAGATGGAATCTTAAGACGATGATTACCTGTTTTCGTGTTGGAATCGGTGCTTTCTGTGCCGTTTTTGTGTGTTTCTGGTAGGTGTAAAGGGGAAGAAGAGTTTTCTTCGGTGGATTGAATTGAAAATCGGAAATTATAAAGAAGATTTTTGGAAGAAAATGACGAAATGATGATGGAAGCAAAATTCACATGGGCAGCGAGAAAAGACACGAGGCTTGTCTTGCTGGCCTCACAGACCAGTTGACTCATTATCACAAATTAAATAAATAAAAAAATAGAAAGATATTTATTTATTATTTATTATTATTATTTATAATTTTCCGAGTGATGTGTGTTTTTTTAAGCCGGCGATGTCCATAATTCTAGTCCCATAAGTTTTTCCAACAGGTGTTAAATTAGGGGAACTTTATTTTCAATTTATGCAAATAATAAGCATTATTTGGTTTGAGACTACGTATTTGATGGTATGTTGGGTCATAGGATCTAGGTTGTTGGATTATAGAAGGGGTAAGTATTCGGGTCGAAAAATTGAATGGAACTGAAAATCAATTTAAATCGAACTGAACCGAAACCAAAAATATGTAATCGGTTTGATTTTGTAATTTCATGATTTTCAGCAGGCTAGCGAGGGACAAGTAGCGGTTGTCTTGTAGGTTTATAAAATTAGTTTTTACAAACTTGATAAAATATAATCAAACACGGTGTTTCTATGATAGAGTCCTTAAAGTTAAATTCATTTTTGTTTCAGACACTACCCTTCAAACCCCACTAGGGGGCACTGCTCCTAGGATCCTCTAAGGGGAGTGCCCCTTAACCCCAACCTTTTTTATTCATGTAAAAGTGTTATTGCTGATGAAAAATTTAATTCTACCCTGATTACACAAGGGGCAAAAGCATTTACATACACGTGTTCTACCACACAAACTTGGAATACCAAAAGATACACACATGTTTTGTCAAACAATTTAGCATTCCAAAAACAAAGATTTTGTCATACAACTTGTCATCCTTCGAATCATACACGTGGTTTGTCACACAACTTGGTATACTAGACTCAAAGAGTTGTACAAAGCCCGGGGCTAGATCGTATTTAGGCACGGGCTTAAAAATGTCGGGACTTTTATGATTAAACAAGCTCCGGTCGGACTAAGTCCAGTACTTGGACAAAAAAAACTATAGCCATTTTTTTTACTTTACTTAAAAAAAAAAAAAATACTAATATGTGCAATTCGTTCGAAACATGTTTTGAATTTATTCGAAAACAAACCAAAATCATGACTTTTTGAATGGCCGGTTTGATTTGTCTTTGTGTTAATCTTTGGGTTTTTTTCTTTTGTTTAGAAATGCGAAACTGTTATTACTAAAACAGAACACAAAGAGGCTTTGCAATTACAAAGACTTATAATTTGTATCTATACATTACACTTCTAGGGATTATGAATACACACTGTTTTAAATGGATATAAATTCAAGCCAATATATGAACTTTTGTGCATGCGTTTACGATTTTACGTACTGTATCATTAACATTAAACAAACAAGCTTTGATCTCAATTCTATAGACCAAAAATCAATCCCTAGGAGTAATGAAATGATATATTTTCAATGAACACTAGTTTATTTATATATAAAAATCAGGTTTTTATTTAAAAAAGTCTGGCTTTTTGTTATAAAAAAATCCCGGGCTTTCAGCTTTTCCCCGTCTTGGCCCAAGCTAGCTCGGGCCTGGACGAGACTAGGCGTTGATAAATAATTTCAAGCATGTTGAGACTTTCAGCTATGCTTTATTTTGGGCATGGCCTAGGCTAGGGTTAAGTCCTTTTGTGCACCTCTACAAGAAACATACACATGTTTTGTCACACTAGTTAGCATATCATAAACACACACACATGTTTTATCACATAATTTGGCATAGTAAAAAGACATACATGTTTCGTCTCACAACTTGTTACACTAGAAAGTCACACATGTATTATCCCACAACTTAGCATACTAGAAAACATACTTATTTTATCATATTACTTGGCTTGTGTTTCATAAATTAATTTTGTTTGTTTGTAATTATTAAAAAAAAAACACTAAAATCCGTTTCTACAAACTAAATAACATATTACCAAACAGTCTTTGGCCCAGCGGTATAGTATTTGACTCAAAATCTTGAGGTGGTTTCAAGTCCCTTCGTGAATATATGTGAAAATTAGGTGTAGATTAGGATTTGATGTTAAAAAAACTAAATAACATATTTGAATCATAGATTTCATTCTAGATTTCTCACTTTTATAAATTAAAATTTTGAAATAACTAATTTACCGTTTATTTAATTAATCAATAATTTACTTTATTTTGAAAACTAAACTCTATTAATATATTTAATTACTCAATTTATTTCCTTTCAATTTAATTTAATAAATATGTCAAATTTATATTATTTTGGAAAGTATCATCAATTATCCAAACCGAAACTTCTGAAAATTCAGTTTAACCAAAATGTTATATCCGAATCTCTATTTTTTTTCTTTCAAATTTCATTAAGTCGTTTATATAATGAAATGAAATATAATAATTAATTGTTAGCTTTGTATAAGCATATAAATAAAAATTATTAAGATAATAATTGATTGTTAGCTTTGTATAAGAGCATTTCCAATGGGATGTTTTTTAAGAGGTTATTACTATTTGTATAACATCTAAAATGACTTTTTACCATTGGAATAGATAACTTTTCTAAGAGGTCACTCCAAACACTTATTCTTCCCCAACCACTTAAACATCTTCCAATGTTTGATTCTTTTAGTCCATATATTTAATAATTTTACATTTTAAACTTCTTTTTTTTTTAACAGCAAAAGAAGGCAACGAGTAGAGCTTCGGCATTGCCATCACCCTCCCGAGGACCTCCAAACTCCAATTAAAAGTTTAGCAAAAAACTAAACCAAAGCATACAAAGGGTTTTTCAACCAGTCAACCCATGAAATCTTATAAGTTCGATTTCGATGAGTAAACCAATTAAACGAAAAAAGAACAATAAAGTCTATTAAATCTCCTTTTCTAATTCTACCAATATCAAATAACATAGAATTTCGAAACCGCCAAATCATCTAACACGTGACCATGCCGATCGTCTTAAGCACCTCCACCTGTGATTAGGGGTGTTCACTATTCGGATATAACCGGATTGTCCAATTGGACATTTTGGATCGGACTATTTGGATTGGTTATTTGGTTTTATGGATCGGTTTGGACTTGAACCAAATTAATATTTTGGTTTTCGGATTGGATTTGGTTTCCGTTGTGAAAATCGGATTGTCCAAAAAAACCAAATAGTAATATATATACCAATCTTTTTTGAGTTTTTGATGAAGTTGATGTCAAGATTTTCGCATATATATTTATAAATGTCACAAGCTATGAATTAGACTTGTTTTTATGTACAAAGTAGTTTATCATTTTGGAATCGTATATATCGAACTTAATATTATTTATGTTATATAGTTTTTAGTATTTTAAAATTTTTTTAGGAAACCAAACGGATAAAACCAAACCAACCAAATTGTTATTTGGTTTGGATCGGTTTGGTTTTCGAATTAGTTTGGACGGTTTGGTTTGAACTTTTAAAAACCGGACTTTGTTTGGTTTCATCTATTTGGTTCGGATAAAACCAAACCGTCCAAACGAACACCCCTACCTGTGATCCTCTCAATCCGGAATTAAACGTCCACCACTCATCAAACGAAGAGATATCGTGCCTACCTAGGCCGCACCATTTCCGAACAGCATTCCACACCTGGATCGCAATATCACAACCAAAAAAAAGATGTGACACAGATTCAACATTACCTTGGCAAACTGGGCACGAGATAGAAACTATCTCCATGCCTCTCCGGGACAAATTTAATCTAGTCGGCAGACGATCTAATCTTAACCTCCACATAAAAACATTTACTTTAATCGGCACAGTTTTACACCATATAATACTCGTCCCAATACCCGGATGAAGATGCTTATCAATAATCTTCCTAGCCTCGGCCACTGAAAAATCTACCTGATGATCAATATAACAACCCACTTTATCACTTCCTACGCCCATGGTTATATCGTCAAGGAGCAACTTTAAATTTTCAAACTGCTCCAATTCAATTCCACCTCGAATATTTCTCCTCCAATTCCAAACCCACACTCCTTCCCTCCATTTATCTCTAATGAAATCACCATTATCCAAGTCAAGCCGGAATAAACGATTAAACTTTTCCTTTAACGGTTAGCTATCCGCCCAAATATCTGACCAAAACTTTATCTTATCTCCACTTGCAAGTGTATATCTAATAGCATTATGATCAATAATACCATTAATATGCAAGTAACTAACAGCTCCAACTATACGCGACCACGGACCTTTAAACACCCTTAACGATCTAGGATTCAACAAACCGCCATCTTCTCCATATAAGGCTTTAATTAGACGACACCACAAAGCATTTGGTTCATTATATAATCTCCACTTCCATTTAAGTAACAAGGCAAGATTTAAAGCTTTTAGACTTGCCACCTCAAGACCACCATCTTCTTTAGCTGCAGTAACATTGTTCCAAGAAACCCAAGATAATTTTCTTTCTTCTTCTTGACTCCCCCATAAAAAACGAGCTCTCATACGTTCCATCTTCTTAATAATTTCTTCAGGGACTCGGAATAATGACATCCAATAAATACCAACACTTCCCAGCACTGATTTAATAAGGGTTAAACGGCCACCAATTGAAAGCAACTTGGCTTTCCAACTAGACAATTTTTTGCTAACAGCTTCAATAACTCGATCCCAACTATTTATCCGCGCCACATTCCCACCACTCAAAATACCGAGATAGATACACGAGATTTCAGTCGCCGCGCACCCCGTTCGAGCAGCCATGGTAACAATTTGCTCGTTACTAACTCCCACACCATACAAATTTGATTTTTGAACATTAATTTTCAACCCGGATTCCTGATAAAATTCATTCATAGTCCGAATAATACCACCCATATCATCCCTGTTCCAATCCGTCACCACAATCACGTCATCCGCATAAAAGAAGTGAGATATTTTTAAACTACTATCACCAAGAGCCACCCCTTTTATGATATTTGCTCCCACTGATTTTTCGAGAGCAAGATGTAAACCCTCCATTGCTAAAATAAACAGAAACGGAGATAACAGATCTCCTTGCCGTAACCCCCTCTTCATAATAAATTCCTCTGTCGGGTTGCCGTTAACCAAAACCGAGAGAGACGCAGACGACACACACGCCTTCACCCACAATCTCCATTTAGAACCGAACCCCATTCGGTCCATGATACTATCAAGATCACACATGATGATTAATTTTATTTTTTTATGGTATATTATGTATATAAAATGAGATATGATTTTAGTTGTATATAAAGTGAGGGGCATTTATAAAAATTTGATATAGATAAAGGTAAATTAGTAATATTAATAAGAAAAAGTCTTTGGAAAGGTTAACCATTGGAGGGGTTTTTAATTAATAGATTATTCAATGATGTGACAAAAGTAATAATTCATTGTAAAGGTTAACCATTGTGGATGCTATAACAATCCATTCTGACATACTCATCATAATAATAATGTAGAACACTTGATGGACGTAATAATATGGTAGGATGAGCTATCTATTGGGAAATTTAAATACAAAGTATTACACATTTACACCCCTCTTTTGAAGGTGTTGTAAAAAAAAAAAAAAGATTCTGATACAAATTCCCGTAACCATGTTGACACACTCTTGTGTTTATTAAAAATTTCCCTTTGGTACTCCTTTGCGTTTTGAATTTGTAACGGCGGACGTAGGAAAACTACCGAGGGTAATCGGGTATATCACCGATTGTATTTTATTTTTCCTTGAAGTATTATTAACACTAAAAAGAGATTTAAAATATTTTAACATTATTTCAAACACATTCGAGAAATTTTGAATAGTTGTACAAATTACCCGTACCCAAAGACTTGTATACTTAAATTTAAGATCAAGTTGTATAACTATTTGATAACCTTCATTGTTTGTCATATTCCTAAGACTGGGCGTAATGGGTGACCAAACCCAGTTTGGTCACCCCCGCCACCTCTGCGCCACATCAGCTTTCTCTCTCCTGATCAATCACACGACCAGACAGCGACCAAATGCCCGTAATGGGTGACCGTTCGGAATTTTTTTTTTAAATTTAAATTAAAAACAAATACATTAATTATAAAAAAAAAACATTACATTAATAATTAAAAAAAAACATAAAAAAAAATAACATTACAATAAATACTAAAAAAAATAAACTATCAGTCCAAATTATATTTGGCCCTGATTTTCGCCTTCTTTGCCAAAACCCACTCAAGATTTCTGCCGGTGAGGTGATCATGGGACGAATTGTAGAATTCCATGTGCTTGAGCTCTTGGGTATCTTTTTGTATCTCCATGAAATCAGATATGTTCGCTTTGCGGAAGTCAAAAAATTCGTTCGTGGCCTCTTTCCAATGCCCGACTAATTCCTGAGCCGATGATGGCGGGGGTGGGGGGGCACCGTAATCTGAACTTTGAAAAGCTGATGACGATGCCGCTGCTTTCTTCTTCGCCTTGTCCCGCCCCATTGGTCGAGGGGGTGCAACTTCCACTTCTTCATTGTAACGACCCGAAATTTATAGATAAATAAATTTTATAAAAATATGATAAATAAGGATAAATCATTTAAAGGACGTAGGAATTGGTTTCGTGTCATTTGGACGTCGTATGAGAAAGTTATGGACGAAACCGTGTCGAAGCAAAGGTTGAAAAATGCAGCCTGGGCTGCGTTGCCCAAGATAGCGGCGCTATCTTGGATAGCGACGCGATTTCTCGCGCTTCCAGCAGAAACTCAAAATAGCGAACGCTATCATGGACGCGATTTATCACGGGTGTCAGATAGCGGCGTGATTTCTTGATAGCGGCATGATTTCTTGGTCTGAACAGCATTAAAGTCGGGATTTGGCTCATTTCTTGTCACCCCAAACCCTAGTTCTTCTCTCTGCAAGTGAGTATACGTTTTTGAGTGGAAAAGGTCGTTTGGAGCCGATTTTGGGGTCCAAATCAAGTGATTTTGCTTCCATTGTTGAAGATCAAGGTAAATCTTCACTCCTTTGTAGTGTAGCTTTAGATCTATGGGTGTGTGAGCTTGGGTTTGAAACCCTAGTTCTTGTGGTTGTGATTAATGGTTGAATAAATGATGTATACACTTATAAGATGGTATTTTAACAAGAGAATCAAGTGTATGGTTAAGATTGGTAAGAATCTTAAGGGTTGGTTAAACCTAGGGTTTTGGAAATCATCAAAATTGGGGGAAAGTATTATCAAAGAGTTTCTAATAATAAGGGGTTTATTATTAGTGGTATTTGTTGTTGAACAAGTTGTGATTTTCATATTAGGGATTTCGGTGGATTCTCGAAAGTGAGCAATCTTGTGGATAAGGAAGGATTGTGTGTGAAGAACACATTTGGAGCATTAATTGCTAAGGTGAGTACGTGTGGACTTTACTGAGTACATAGCCATTGAAATATGTTTTCTTGTTTGTGATTTGGTCTATTTGATTAATTGTGTAGACTATTAGTTTGTAGAGTTAGTTATATATTATTATGAATATTAAAACTAACTTGTGTGATGATTTATGAGATAGCCAAGGGCTTAGAGGGAATAACTCGAGAAGTTATGACGTGTGATAGTGTGGCGGTGATTCGGGGGATCCCCGGTCACTTTGGATGGGGCGGATTGGGCATCGACCCATGGACCATCATGTGTTAGGAGGCTTGCTACCGGACGAGATCCGGCTAGAAGTCAGGTAACGGTAGATTGGGCGATTCCCTCTTACCGTTACCATAAGGCTTATTAAGGCGGGGGATTCCCGATTAATAAGTATGTGAGATGACGGGTTATTTGGAGATGTTCCGGATAACTAGATAGACTTGCTAGGAAGGCAAGAATGATAGAGTCACAATAGGGTGGCCAAATGTGTGATGATGAGATATATATATATATATATATATATATATATATATATATGTTTATATATAATGTGATACTTATTATTTTATCGGGGTCTAAACCCATGTAGCTCACGAGACTTCCTTGTCTCACGTACTCCTTGTTTGTTTTGCTATGTACTCATGTTCAGGATCGAAGATTTAGGTTCGCATGGATAGAGATGCGGGGCCTAGAATAGAAGAACATTAGAGTGGATTTGTGCTTAGCTTTGGTTTTGATATACTTTGTAACACCAAACCTCATACTCTGATTTTCATACCAAAGGTTTTTGTAAATCCATATTTTGGAACCGTTCTTCTATTTATAAAATGGTATATTTTGGTAAAATGTTTTGTATTAAAAATTTGAGGTGTTACAACTTGGTATCAGAGCTATAGTTTAAGTGAATTAGGTTGGTTGACCATCCTAGTCTTAGACTGTAGCATTAGGAATGTAAGATTCCTTGAGATTATAGGTTGACATTGAGACTTTATGTTAAGTTTAGGGTTGAACCTAGGGGACCTATGGAAATTGATATGAATTTGAATGTTGAGTCTTATGAGATTCATGGGTTGTACATGAGGTACTAAATTATTTGATGTCTACCGTATAGACTTGAACGAAAGAAAATGGTGAACACTCGTAGAAGTGGAAAGGCTCCACAAGATCAAGGGGATGAAATACCCCGCGTTGAGGTTGTGGTTGAACAAGAAAATCAACCGTCGATGCATGACGAATCAGAGGTCGGAGCTAATAAGACTCCGGTAACCATGGCGGATCTCCAAACTATTATTGATCAAATCAAAGGGACGGTGGCCGAAGAAGTGCACCGTATTATGAGAAACCGTGAAAAGTCGGGAGGTGATCGTGAATCCGAAGCTAGGTCGGACGAGAGGACCGGGGGTAGTGACACCGGTGAAAGAAAATCATCTACGGGTGGTCAAAGTGATGCTAGGGCAAGGCCCGATGAGAAAGAAGGTTGCTCATTTAAATCCTTCATGGCTTGTAAGCCAAGCGTGTACACGGGTAGTTCGGACCCGAAGATAACTATGAGGTGGATCCGAGAGACCGAGCGAG
This sequence comes from Calendula officinalis, assembly GCA_963853835.1. Lineage (NCBI taxonomy): Eukaryota > Viridiplantae > Streptophyta > Magnoliopsida > Asterales > Asteraceae > Calendula > Calendula officinalis. Next base: position 75,326,664 of record OY970829.1, read on the forward strand.
TCATCGGAAGTAGCAAATGTAAGAAAGCCGATATGGTGACGTATGCGTCACAATTGTTGAAAGAAGATGCTATGGTATGGTGGGATATTGTCTATGAAACCCTCGGAAGGGAGGTGGTGAAGAAGATGTCATGGGATGACTTTACCACGAGGTTGAGGAGAAAGTTTTGCCCCGAAAGGGATTTGGAAAAGATGCATGAGAGGTTTGTGACCCTAAAGAAGGGTGATAGGTCGGTGGAGGAGTACTCAAGGGAGTTCACAGGATTGCTCCCGTTTGTTGCAAAAACTTATTTTGAGGAAAGATCGAGGGTAGTCCGGTATGCTTGTGGGCTACCTTGGGAGTACCAATTGGAGGTAAAGAGAGCGGTCACGCTCGATGAGGCCATCGGTGCCGCCCGGGGTGTGGAAGAGGTAAATGCGACGAGGAATGCCGAGAGGGCCCTGATGGGCGAGAAAAGGAGAGCCGAGAGCGGCTCGGGAACTTACAAAAAGGGGAAGTTTACATCGAATTCCTCCAAACAAGGAAGTGTTGCCTCATGCAAGAGGTGCGGGAAGAACCATACCGGCGAATGCCGGGGGGATCCGAAGGCGTGCTACAATTGTGGCAAGCTGGGGCACTTGGCTCGGGATTGTAGAACCAAGGCGTTTTCCGAGATAGAGTGTTATTCGTGCCACCAGATGGGACACTATAGCAATGTGTGCCCGAAAAAGGGAAGCGAGCCAATGGTGCCCACGGCTCAAAAGAAGGCGGAACCGGCTACAGTGAAGGGGCGTTCCTTCCAACTGATTCGGGAGGAAGCAAAAGAGGTGCACGATGTGGTATCAGGTACTTTATTCATTAATTTCTTGTCAACTCATGTGTTATGTGATTCTGGTTCTACTTATTCGTTTGTGTCTCACAAATTTGGTGGGAAATTGAATGTGATATCGGAGTTGTTAGATTAAGTCGGTTAAATAGAGTTAACTAATGGGAAATCTCAATGGTCGAATGTGTTTATAGAAATTGTGACTTAGAAATAAGTGGGAAAAAGTTTAAGGTCGATTTATTGCCCGTGAGGATAAAGGATTTTTATATGGTTATCGGTATGGATTGGTTGAGTATGCACCAAGTCAAGATATTAGGTGATCACGGTTTAATTGTTTGATTGATTGCACGAGTTGATGCCTACAGAAATTGGAAATGAGTCGCATGATGTGGAGACTTATTTTGGGAATAGTTTTCCCGGTTAAGTATGTATAAGGAAACATGTATTTGAAGGAGTATAGACAAGTGTGTCGCGTGTAGTAAGGATATAAGGATTGATACTATTATGTAGTATCGAAGGATGAGCCGCGAGGATGGTAAATGTATTTCAACAAAGGATAGTAGTACAAGGAAGTACAAAGTCTTGGTAAGGAATGTTAAGGTGGATTGGAATTCTAGGAATAGAAACCTTGGGGAAACGGAACTTGGATGTTCGGCGAGAAGCCGGATAGGTAATGTAATGATTGTTACACGTGAATGGTAAAGAAAAGAATGAGTAAGGTAGGGTGATGTCTTAGAATTCATAAATGGGATGTATGTGGAAAGGAATAAATGTCGGGAACGACGGATTTTGATTGTTGAATGTGATTGGGTAAAAAGTTGGCATAAAGCCATGTCAAGTTTTGTGACAATAATGATGAATTCGATATCAAGGGTGAGAAAACATTATGGGTTACATGTTATAGTAATGGCATGACAGTATATGACATGGAGTAGTGTGAAACTACGGTTGGAAAAATAAGTGTTTCAAGTATCGCGATGTATAAAGACGAAAGTATGGAAAGTTGGGCCAATGTGTGCCAAATCATGGGTTACAAATGTGGACCGGAGTCGATTGGTCGACTTAAGATGACCGGGTTGACCGGTGAACTATGGTTGAAGGAATAGATTGATGGTTACCCCGGTGGTGACAAAGGATTTGGAAAGTTGATTAATAGGGAAATGAACCGTTTAAGGGTGATTAGTGTGTGAGTGAGACGGTAAATGGGAATCGGGAATTTTATTGGTTACCCGCGAGGTACAATGTTTGTGCATTATGTGATGGCCTTGAAGGCATGTGATAATGAAAAAGGTAATGTTATATGAAACGTGTTAAGTAGTATGTCCAACGAGAAATGTGTGAAAATGAAGAAAATGATAACGTGATGTTATGAGAAATGTGCTAAATTGCATGGTGAATAAATAGACGGTTAAATGGGTAAGATAGTGGTAAGGTATGTGATGTGAAAAGGTGTATACTAGTGAAGTATGCATGATAGGATAAGAAAGAAATGATGTGATTAGCTCGGGGGATCCCCGGCTACTATGATGTTTGGGGGTGGAATCGGTTGGGCGAATCCCAATGGTTCCATTCCGAGATTGGAGATGTTCCAATCACTGTGACAGCTTGGATCTTGATGGATTGGAGGCTTTCCAGTCATCTTGATGTGATAGTTAAATTATGGATTGTTATGCCCGTATGATAATGTTTATGTATTTATGTGATGAATGTAGAACCATGTGGGTAATGTGTATGGTTATGACTTTATGATAAGTGAGAATGTGGTTAAAATGCGGATCGCATTAGGTCATGTATGGGTATGGGATGCCTACGACTTCTAGAATATGAGTAAGAGGATGCTTTTGGAAAGCAATTGTTATTGGGGACCAAGATATGGTCAACTGGTGTGAAATTATGGTGTGTGATGCAAAAATGATTTAAATGGTTCTAAGTAATGGTATATGTGACCGAATGAAGGGTAAGAAACGGTAAGGGTTGATGTGACCTTAAGGGAATGCGAGAACTCGGAGAAATTTGAAAAGATTAGAATTTTGGAAATATGAGCGATTTTGGAATTTTGGAAAGATTAGAAATAATGATTATAACCGGAAGTGATAAGTCGAGAATGATATTCCGCGAGTAGGGGATTTGTTGATTTGGGAAAGTATGGTTGACTTTATGCAAAGGTCAAGATTAGTCAATGTGTGATTTTGTTGACTCGGTCAAGGATGAGCTTTGACTCTCGTTTCGAATGATTAGTGAATGATGAGAGCATAACGTATCGGTCGTATGTATGTGAAAGGATTAACGGAATAATTAAAAGAATTATAGTCGAATTATGCGACTTTGACCCGATGGGTGTGTAGAGTTGAATTTGGGAATCGAGTGTATGATCATTGCTGGATCATAATTTTAAGGTCAATTGTAATGGAAATGATGGTTAATGGAATCTATAATGAATAAAGAAATTGTTAAGGTATAGTTGACTTTGTGCTTAAGTCAAAGTTTGGACGATGTTGTGAGATGACGACTTGGTCGAAGCTAGACTTTGACATTCGATCTAATCAATTAGCTAATTGTGATGATTGTATCATATCATTGTTATGAATAAAAGGATTTGTTGAAAGATTGAAAGTGTTATGGTCCAATTGTGAAACTTCGACCCGTTTAAGTAATATAAGTTCAAGATTGGGTTTTGACCGTTTGGACCTATCCGGGTTAAACACATGCTTAAATGTATTTAGTGATGGGTGAACTGTAATGAGAAGAGTTCGATTGTAACCAACACAGTGGAATTGGAGTAGGATGCTCGGTCAAATGTGGAATGGAAATTTCTGAGTGATTCCGAGGACGGAATCCTTTTAACGGGTGGATAGTTGTAACGACCCGAAATTTATAGATAAATAAATTTTTATAAAAATATGATAAATAAGGATAAATCATTTAAAGGACGTAGGAATTGGTTTCGTGTCATTTGGACGTCGTATGAGAAAGTTATGGACGAAACCGTGTCGAAGCAAAGGTTGAAAAATGCAGCCTGTGCTGCGTTGCCCAAGATAGCGGCGCTATCTTGGATAGCGACGCGATTTCTCGCGCTTCCAGCAGAAACTCGAAATAGCGAACGCTATCATGGACGCGATTTATCACGGGTGTCAGATAGCGGCGCGATTTCTTGATAGCGGCGCGATTTCTTGGTCTGAACAGCATTAAAGTCGGGATTTGGCTCATTTCTTGTCACCCCAAACCCTAGTTCTTCTCTCTGCAAGTGAGTATACGTTTTTGAGTGGAAAAGGTCGTTTGGAGCCGATTTTGGGGTCCAAATCAAGTGATTTTGCTTCCATTGTTGAAGATCAAGGTAAATCTTCACTCCTTTGTAGTGTAGCTTTAGATCTATGGGTGTGTGAGCTTGGGTTTGAAACCCTAGTTCTTGTGGTTGTGATTAATGGTTGAATAAATGATGTATACACTTATAAGATGGTATTTTAACAAGAGAATCAAGTGTATGGTTAAGATTGGTAAGAATCTTAAGGGTTGGTTAAACCTAGGGTTTTGGAAATCATCAAAATTGGGGGAAAGTATTATCAAAGAGTTTCTAATAATAAGGGGTTTATTATTAGTGGTATTTGTTGTTGAACAAGTTGTGATTTTCATATTAGGGATTTCGGTGGATTCTCGAAAGTGAGCAATCTTGTGGATAAGGAAGGATTGTGTGTGAAGAACACATTTGGAGCATTAATTGCTAAGGTGAGTACGTGTGGACTTTACTGAGTACATAGCCATTGAAATATGTTTTCTTGTTTGTGATTTGGTCTATTTGATTAATTGTGTAGACTATTAGTTTGTAGAGTTAGTTATATATTATTATGAATATTAAAACTAACTTGTGTGATGATTTATGAGATAGCCAAGGGCTTAGAGGGAATAACTCGAGAAGTTATGACGTGTGATAGTGTGGCGGTGATTCGGGGGATCCCCGGTCACTTTGGATGGGGCGGATTGGGCATCGACCCATGGACCATCATGTGTTAGGAGGCTTGCTACCGGACGAGATCCGGCTAGAAGTCAGGTAACGGTAGATTGGGTGATTCCCTCTTACCGTTACCATAAGGCTTATTAAGGCGGGGGATTCCCGATTAATAAGTATGTGAGATGACGGGTTATTTGGAGATGTTCCGGATAACTAGATAGACTTGCTAGGAAGGCAAGAATGATAGAGTCACAATAGGGTGGCCAAATGTGTGATGATGAGATATATATATATATATATATATGTTTATATATAATGTGATACTTGTTATTTTATCGGGGTCTAAACCCATGTAGCTCACGAGACTTCCTTGTCTCACGTACTCCTTATTTGTTTTGCTATGTACTCAGGTTCAGGATCGAAGATTTAGGTTCGCATGGATAGAGATGTGGGGCCTAGAATAGAAGAACATTAGAGTGGATTTGTGCTTAGCTTTGGTTTTGATATACTTTGTAACACCAAACCTCATACTCTGATTTTCATACCAAAGGTTTTTGTAAATCCATATTTTGGAACCGTTCTTCTATTTATAAAATGGTATATTTTGGTAAAATGTTTTGTATTAAAAATATGAGGTGTTACATTCATCATACTGATCCTCCTCTTCTGGACCAACCCCTGAACCTTGCGCAGCGGATGATGACGAAGTCCTTGATTTTTTCCCCCTAGCCTTCGCGAACATCGCCAACTGTTTTGGGTATTCAACTTCCTTCCACTTTGGATGGTCCTTCAAAATTCTCCAGCACTCCACCTCTGTGAACTCCCCTGCATATTGAGCACTAAATTCACCACGAGCACGCTCGTACAAAATTTGGTCGTTCGCCCCACTTGGGTTTCTTTGTACGAGGTTGTCATAGATCGCACAAAAGTTTGTAATTTTAGGACGAAGCCTACTCTTCCACTTGCAATTGAGGGAGTCGTATGTTCGGTTCGTCCCACCCATTTCGCTCGCAAAGCGAACTAACACATCCTGCCAAAATCCACATTTAGCCCTGGAGTTCGACTTGATGACATTTTCGGAAGTGTCGATCCAAGCCTTGCATAAGCCTATCTCTTCAAGCTTCGTCCATGACGCGCTTCCGCCGGTGACCCCCTTTGTCGGTGGTTGACGCCTTTTTGGTACCTTTTTTGGCGCTACAACGGGCTCGGGCTCGTCGGAAGACTCGGAAGACTCGACGTCGAGGGGCGCGGCTGGAGTGGCGGGGGAACCACTTTGTGTTCGTGGTTGGTAGTCGTATTGGTCGAGCCCGGCGAAAGGATCAAAATTTTGGTGGTCGTATTGGTCCCCACCAAAATAATTTTGATAACCTTGTTGTGGTACTTGTTGATATTGTGGTGGTTGTTATTGTGGTCGGTATGGTTGTGGGAAGTAGGGGGGAGCAAATGGATTATTTTGATAACCCTGTGGGATTTGGTGACTTGTTTGGTGTACGAAACCGGGTGGTCGAAAGTTGATCGATGGTGATTGAGAGGGTGTAGTAGAGGGTGCTCCGCGTCGAGATTTTGTAGCCTTTCCTTTGTTCTTGGATGAAGACATTTTTAGAGAGGGTGATTGAGAGATTTGAGTGTGTGTTTGAGTGGAGAAAGAAATGAGAGTTGTGAATTATTTGGTAAAAGAATTGGGTATTTATAAGGTAAAAAGGAGGTGTTTTAGCCGTTGGAGAGGGGGAGAAAGAGCCGTTCAACGGTCGTGTTGAACGGTCGATTACTCGACCGTTGGAGCTCCACGACGCTTCGCCGGAGAGAGGCCGTAACGCGGGAGACGCGTCGCCAACGGTGACTTGGCCGGTCGCGACCGAGCGATCGGTCGTGCATTACGGGCGGTCTAAGAAACAATATCTTGATATTTACGCTAACAAGTATGCTTCCATTACATCAACTTGGTTGGATATTCTGAATTTGCACATGCTTCGACAATTGTATTTCTGTCAAAGATCAAATTCTTTATTTATTTATTTATCTATCTATCTATTTATTTATTTATTTATTTATTTATTTATTTATTTATTGGGTATGTCAGTATGTTTATTACCGAGTGTTTGGAACTCCTAAAGTTTACCTTCTGATTTTCTAAATAATAAGTTTAAACTACTTAATGATAAAAATAAGCTTATATGTGCAGTGCTACTTTTGATAGATTTTTTTCTTCAGAAAGCTGAAGCTTTTGAAAACTTTTGTATGGTTCTATCATGTTTTAAATGTCAAACTTTTAGAAAAGATTGAAAAAAACCTACATTTTGTTTGTCTTACAAGGAAGTGATATAATAAAGAAGAATCATGAAATTTTGTTAGTTGGCAACGGGAGTTTCTGTCAACATAAAAATATTTTGTGGTACTTGGGGACCTATAAACTTTCGTTGGTTGGACATTATAGTCTAAGTTGTATATGTCATCCAAGTATGTATTTGTTTTCGTTTATATCAACTCTTATGAAATTTATGCTGAAAAGTGTTAAATTGGCATAAACAATCGTAATCATAAAATATTAACATAATCCAAAAATTAACTATTATTCTTTTAATTGCATATTTATTTTGTTGGATGTAATTTAGAAAAATATGACTTATATTCCACATTCAGATTATTATAATTAGTTTCACATTAATATGTTAGCAATAAATCCAAAGTGTTATTTTTTAACATAGATTTCGTAGAAATGTATATAAGTGATAATGAATCTATATTTGAGTGGCTTTAATATTTTAACCAATTACACCCTATATAACTTGTTTATTAATAATAGTGGGACATGATTTATTCTTCATCTTATAAAGAAATGTCACCTGAGTTCTTCTTTGTTTTAATAAGAAAGTAAGACTAAAAGTCTACGTGTTGGAGTTGGTGTCATTCTTAATACGAGTAGAGAATAAAGCAACACGTCAAATATGGTTCAACTACTTTTTTTTCTTAACCATGTACTCTATGCTATTTTTATCTGAATCCGATGATAACGTAATAGTAAGGATGTGTATGTATAATTATTTTCTATATGTTTGATTCCTTATTTGGGTAAATATTTATTAGATGGTCAGATGAAGGTTTGGAAACGGTCACAACAACGATTAAGTTGCGTACATTACGAGTAAAACTCAGTCACCCTAGGAAAGTCCATTACAAACAGGAAAATCTTAAAAAAAAAAGGAATGAAATCAGTCATACAGTTTTATTTTCTTTTTACCAAATTAATACTCAAAGTTTGAAAGCAAATGGTGTATAAAATCAATGGTGAATAGCTTAGCACCATGCCACTTGTTACATAGCACGAATTTGTAGTTTTTTTTGGTAACCTGGCATTTGACTCGTTTTGTTAACTAGCTAATCCTAAGACGACTACCCGTTTTGCAGGTAGCCCGAAGTCGGTGCGAATGAACCCCCGTCGCCACAAAGGATTTTTTTTTTCTCGTAAGGATTGAACCTGAAACCTTCAAAGAACTCATTTTTATGGAAATTAAATTCAACCATTAGACTACCACCCTTGTGTAATTATATATCGTTTTAGATATAGTGACATTAGGCAGATGTGTTTGACGTAATGCTACAGCTTTCAAAGATAGTATGACATTTCTAATTTCTTTGATTTTTCTATAGATAAACAAATTCGTAGTATTATCAGGGTTAACCTGAAAATTTGGAGGGCTTGTTCAATTTATATATTTAAAAATTATAAGCAATAAAATTTTAATTTGTATTTAATTCCATAATTAGTTACATATATATAAATTTAATCAAGATTTGAACCCTAATACACACTAATATATAAAGGTAAAAAATTTAAGGCCTATAAAAAATGGGCTCTGTTTGTTTGTAGGCACCTACTAAATCTATTTTAAGGCTTTAAATAAAAACTAGTGATGTTTAGTTTACTATTGCAAACTGATTGCATTGAACATTTTGATTTACAATTTGGGCTCTAATGAATAGGCCCAATATCAACCAATTGGGCTACATGAATACATATTAAAGTAAGGCCCAAATTACATCCTAAAACGCTAAAATATAAACTCATTAAGAGAAGCTTATACTTCAATGATACTTAGAGGACTCGGAACGTTAAAGAGCCATTAAACACTCTTTAGTGTCGCCAACTCCAGCTATACCGCATCTTCCGTTGCGCTAAAAAACTATTCGCTATAGATATGGCAGTTCGTTAAAAAGGTAATCAGTATAATTTTGCATGAAAAATTGCGAAATCGACTAGGTAGCATCAAAAAAGATGATTTAAGCTATAAGAGCACAAGGTATGGTGATGTGGTTATAGCCATATTAAATGGTTTTTGAGGCTTTAACAATGGGTTTAACACTCATGTTAAAGCTAGTGTTAAACAACTATGCTTGCCAAAATAGATATGAGGTAATTATATATTTTTTAAAAGGGTATTCTTGTTTATAACAGACTTCTATACTCGAAATGAATCTGAGCTAATTGTTGGTTGTGGCCCATTTTGAATCTTCTCTTGTTCATTTGATAGTATAGATCGAACTTATAACCTCCAAAAAAATTATCTGAGAGTTCTTATTATAACCATTTCGTCATCACATGCAAGAGAGATATTGACTCAAGGATTTAGGTGTAAGAACTCCATAATAAATTATTTTTCGTGAAAAAAAGAAGCAAAAACAGAGTAATTTGGAAAAAAATTCCTGATTGGTGGAATCATTTCTCTCTCACTTTCTGGAAGAAGCCCTATGCCCTGTTTCTTCTGCCATTTTCATATTTATCCAAACTCTATCTCTCACACACACACATATTATCTAGGAACGGAATCCTTGTAATTATTCATTGTATCTCCAATATTGTTTTTAGTATTTATCTTGTGTTCAAAGTAAGGGGGTGGAAGTCCTATTGACTGTTTTTACCGTTAATATTGACCGGACTCTGTAGAAGGTCTTACAAGCCATGCTTCTGTCACACTTCAACTATTCTTGAAATTATTTAAACAATAAAAATAAATCTTAAATGGAAACAAGGTCACAAGTATGTGATAGAGAGGATGGTATGGAGCAATTCCGTCTTCATTTGACCCGTTTAAATGTGCCTTCAAGAATGTTCAAATTCTAAGCTTTAATACCCGACAATAATCATATTTGTCTATTTTGAATCTGGTAGAACGGTTTATTGGTGGGTAATCTGCACGAGAATGTATCGTACTTTAATACTTTTTTTTAACGGCTAACGCACACTCTTTAATTCTATATCTTTTTGTCCACGTCGGGACTTGAACTCATGACCTATTGTCTCAAATACCACTATGCTATAAGCCTTTGGTTCGTACATTAATACTTATCATTTGAGGTACTAAATTTCCCAAACTTACCTTTTGATATATTTAAATTAGTAAAATATTTAATGTAGTCTTTAATTTTTATGTAGTTTTAAGAGACAAATCTCAACTATTGATCAATAAGATTTAATGGTTAAGATTAATCACATATTTTTTTTACATGAATTGGTATTTTGGTCATTTGGTACTTACAAAAAAATTCAATTTTTTTATCTTTTTTTTTTAAATTATTACTCGTATATATTTTAAAATTATTTTATTATTATTTTGTTCATTAAAAAAATAATATTATTTAATAATTACGTGTGGTACTTAATCAAATGTGATTTTAGTGTACAATCATATGTGATGTTTTAATACAATATTCACATGTGAATCAATAGATATGTGAAACTACAAATTTGCGACCAAAATTTTCAAATAAACCATCTGAAGGGATTAAGAACACTGTTTTAGATACAGTGATATGAATCAACGGTTAGATTTGAGTCACTCATAGCTAGGGCTTTCTATTTCATCTGGACTTCAACAATACAAGTAGTAACCTTCTCAGATCAACAAATGGTACTTTACTCATCTCAAAAACTTTATTTGCCACTAAATAATGCTAAAAGGTCAATTGCGACCTTCAGAATTCAATACATATCAATAGGGGAAATTTGTCATTCATCTTTTTTCAAGTACAAACCAAAATTTCCGATAAAAATTTGGTCTAAGTCCGTATTTTTGTTAAACCTCAGACCAATAGCTTCAAACAAACCATTTCCTTACAAAAGGTTTAAAAATGATAATAAATATTAAATTTATCAAATAATTAAATACTAGAAAAACTACTTAATGTTGTAATGGAAACTGGTACTATCTTGCTCTATTCATGGTATGGAAGACAATACGTACATCAATATCGGTACATAGAAACTGTTTGTACCAGTTGCTTCAACTTTATATGATGTGTTTTTTTTTTTTAATTTATTTACTATTTTAGGCAAGTAGTTTTTTGTTATTTCCTTTTTTAGAAAGCAGCTTTTGATGATCCTATAACATGAGATCTTGTGTGTCTTTAAAAATTAGTGACGACTTTAGAGTCTATTGTCAGTATTGTGTTAAAACTTGTTTGTTCAAAAATAATATAAACATATGACAAACCAAATTCTTGTGTTTATTTTTATCATTTTTTTACTCAACTTATATTTACTTTTCTCGTGTTTATTGTTTCTTTTGTTGCTTGTGGCAAACTGGCAATAGGTTGGAAGGGATAAGATTTAAAGTTTTTTTAATGAATGATAGGTCAGAGGTGGTCAAATTGGTTTAAAACAAACTCAAATCAGATTCAAAACCAGATCGGAGTTGGTCAAAACTGAATCAGATTGGAAACAGATTATGATCAAAAACTTAAAAATCGATAGATATCTGATCGGATCGAAACCGGATTTAACTTAAAATAGTATATATTGTACGTTATCCAAGTTGGGTTTAAACCGGTTTCCCTTAATCTAGTTTTCAATCAGATAGATTCAAATCCAAACCTATCGATAGGCTTCAAACCCGTTCTCAATTCGATTTGGATCCAGTTGCATGCAATATTATTAACTTTACTTCCAAGTATTATCGCATAGGAAAACAAAGGTACACAAACTGACACACATTATGGTAGTACTTGTAAATACGGTTCGAGATAAAGGGCAAAATTTGTTTGTATTAAATACAAAAATAATGAGAACCTAGTGGCTTACCGTAATAGGAAATATCCAAAACTATTTGGTTTTCATTACAATAATGGAGAGGGAATCTTTGTACTACATGATCCCTGTAGATTCTTTATTGCATGAATTAAAAAGGGGAATATTAATACGCATCTAAGGGTTAAAATTATAATTATTACTTTTAAATTATTATGATATATATGCTAAAAGTCGTGGTTGCAAATACTTTTTGATGGTTTTCAGAGATGGTTGATGGTTATCAGCAACGGTGGTGTAAAAGGGCAGGGAGTATTTAGTATTATGGGTTTTGATAATGTCAGTATTAAAAGCTGTCTTTAAATGTATAAAAAGTTATTTGATAATTCTCGGAGAGTAGATCCTAAAAGTAAAGAGTTGGCCGGTTATAAATTGATGTACAAGTTTCTAATGCATGTTTTATGATGGCCGTTATAACTGTTATTATCAAAACTCTTGTATTATTATTGAGTATTATTGATGAAATTTTTTCCTTCTTTCTTAAAGTGACAGAATTCTTTATTTATTTTAGGAATTTATTTCAGATATAAAAAAAGGTGGGTCCTACTTTTATGGGAAATTTCGCCGTCTAGATTCATTTTTATGAAATGGATTGTCATTATTTAATCCTGGTGTAAGTTTAAGTTTTCCCAGAATTTGGTGTTAGATAGAATGTTAGATTCATTATAATTATAAGGTTTTTGATAATGACAGCCCTAAGGGCTGTCATAAGACATGCATAATAAGGTTGTACATTCATCCGTAACCGACTCCTGAATTTTAGAAACTACCTATTTGTATAACTTTTTATGCACTTAATGACAGCCCTTAGGGCTGTCATTATCAAAACCCTGATTATAATATATACTCTCTCCGTTCCATAAAAAAATTTACATTTTATTTGAGCACAATTTTTTAGGAGATAGTTAGTGGTGGGGTCATTTGTAATAATACTTTTGATTAAAATATAATGTTAGATTGGGGAGAAAAAATATTTTATTGGTTGAATTATTGGTAATAATATTATTTGGAGATAGTTAGTGGTGGTGACCTTTGTAATACTTTTGATTAAAATATAATACGGAGTAATAGATTGGGGAGAAAAAATGTTTTATTAGTAGAATGATTGGTAATAATATTATTTTATTAGGCGGGCTCCCCAAATTTAAGAAATGTAAACTTTTTTGTAACACTAAAACATGAACGCAAAGTCTTTTTTTAAGGACCAATTAGTGTTTTGAGTCAGACAGTGACATCCATAAATTACAGTATACTTTATCTCACCACTTTATTCACATAAAGAAAAGTTTATCATGATTTACATATTTATTCTTTTTAGTAATAGGTATAAAAGTTGGCCCATACAAATAGATAAATCGGGTTGAATTCAAATATGTGTTTGACATGTTATTCAATCCGTCAATCTTTCAATGTCAATCATTAACCTTTGCTTTTTAACCTTAGACGGGTGTTGATGGCGCCTTCAGTTATGTGTCATTTGGTGTCAGTATACTAATACTATCTGCGCGGTGTCTTCGGTTTAAGCGTCAGTTGAATTACTTTGGTTTGGAGAAGTGTAAATTGCCGAGGGAGAGCAATTTTTATGTGTATTGATATTTTTTGTATGTGTATTTTATATATAATACATTAATTGAAAAAATTTTGTTGGCATGAAAATATCAAATTGAAATATCAGCTGACAGTTAATTAACAAAAGCTAAAATGTCAGATCGTATAACGTACAGTTGGGAGTGAGATTAATAAAGACATGTTTGGATAAGCTTTTCATTAGTGCTTATTAAATATAAACAACTTTAAGTAGCTCTAAGTTTCACTCAATTGAAAAGTAAAAATAAAATAAAATAAACAGATAACTACGGGCCAACTACTTATAACATTCAAGAGGTCTGGTGACTTCTGTGTTTTACATTACTTTTGCTTACACAAAGGGAAACCAAATTTGTCCACCATTTTTGTAGAGAGATGAGGGGTAGATCATCTTCAAAACAAGGAAAGATCACCAGAGTAATAGGGGTATCAATGGAAAATCACAAAGTTGATAAGGTTAAACAACAACCTCATCTCTCTGGTGCTTACATACGTAGTTTAGTCAAACATTTGACCTCTACAAGAACCAAAGATTCCTTCAATGGTGGAGATGAGAAATTGCCACTAACTCTAAATATAAATGGGGAAGAAAGCTTTAGAAATATTGATCATAACAACAATATGCAACAAGAATCACCACCACCACAACCACCACCACCACCGCCACCCAAGAAACAAGTTAGAAGAAGACAACACACCACAAAACCTTATCAAGAAAGACTTCTAAATATGGCTGAAGCTAGAAGAGAAATTGTAACTGCCCTTAAGTTTCATAGGGCTTCAATGAAACAACAAAAAGCATCCAATAATCATGATTTTCAATCACAATTGGAAGAAGGAAAATTAAAATCCAAGAGAAATACTAGAGCTTATGCCACCATTGCGGGCGCCACCACCGCTGCGGCCGCCGCCACCACCACCACCACCAATTCATCCGATCTCAATTTTCCTTATTATTGGCCCATATCCAAAATTAGTCCTCCACCTTTACCACCACCTTATCATGAAAATATCAATTTTATACTTCCTAATCAAACCTTGGGTTTGAATCTCAATTTCCATGATTTCAAAACCTTAGGTGCCAATCTTTATCACAACCCATTGTCAAATAATTCCACGTCATCATCATCATCCTCTTCATCATCGTCATGTCCATCAACTTCCTTTTCAGCTGTCATTTCAGCTGCACCGCCAGAAGAGGTGGTGGCCACCTCAACCGCCACCACCTCCTCTAGTTCTGGAGGAGGTTTGCATCATGCAATGGATGATGATGAGATGGAGGAGATTAGATCTCTAGGAGAGCAACACCAAATGGAATGGAATGATACCGTGAATTTGATGACGTCAGCACGATGGTTTGAGTTCTTGAACACCATTGAAGGTGGACAAGATGATGGGAATCATACCCATACCCATACCCATGATTATGATGCGTGTGATTCTTTTGATCAAATTATGTAATTCAGTTCCCACCTTGGTAAGATTATATAATTCTTTGTTACATATTTTATACTTACAAGATTATATTAAAAACCGAATCTTTACGATGGTGTGATCAATGTTTGATTTTCTTGCGAATTCTATCCGTACAATAGTTTGTTAAAGTTAATTTATTATTAACGTTTTATGATGTTTAGACATTGTTGTTAATGTTTATTCTGTAAATTTCTTGAACATATTAAGTAGTAGTAAAGTAACTAGTAAGAAGAGGTGGTGCCATAGTTGCTTCTGAATACTTGCAGTGTGTGACTTTAAATCTATTGCAGTGGGCCCACAAAGGTCCCCACCACCATGTCTGCTTCTGAACTTCTTTTCCTTTTTTCTCTCATAAATTATATTTTTATATTATGTGACACCTTCAGTGACCTCGTAATCATTTAAATTGTCTCGCAATTGTTGCTTATGAATTAAGAGTATACATTTATAGCCTTTGAAAAATCATTTCGAATGATTTTCTAGAAGTTACGAGATCAATCACTCACTGAGTAAATATTTATTAGATGGTCAGAGAAATATTCAAAAACAGCTACGACAATGATTAAACGAATTATAAATAATGCAACCTTATTGTTTAATATATCTGGTTTTGTATCATTTCAGAGGAAGACATTATTATTTTTGTCATATTCCTATAGATATAACAAGAATTATTTATATTGCCTTGGCCCTTGTGAATGTGGCAAATGAATGGCATATCTTACGTATCTTACTATGTTTCTATTTTTGTGAATAAACCTGTATTGCTTCTGGCCCAACTTTGTAGCCCATTATACAATCTCCAGCCCAATTAATTTCGGCTTGGACTATTTCTTCTTAGCCCATATTTATTCTAACGTACCCTACAATGTTTTGCATTAAACCACACCTAATACAATCCATATTAAACACTAAGACTTGCGTTCAAGGATGTCCTTCATTTTTATAAGGTTTCAAGGGATAAATCTTAGCAATTGGATCAGAGGATCCTTTAACCACCATCATTATCATCAAATCACATGTGATTCAATATACAACCACCACCATCATCAAATCACATGTGATTCAATATACAACCACCACCGCCGGCGACCACCTCCGTCCGCTGTCCTCCGCCGCCTGCCACCGCCTCCGGCCTGCGCAATCACATGTGATTGGATACGCAATCACATGTGATTGCAAGCAGCCGACGGTGGTGAGGGGTTGCTGGTGGCGGAGACAGTGGCCAGCAAAGGTTGGTGGTGGTGGTGGTGGTAGACGGCCGTGTTGAATCACATGTGATTTAATACACATGGGGTGGTGGTGGTGGTGGTCGACGGTGTGCAATCACATGTGATTTAATACACATGGGTGGTGGTGATGGTGGTGATGTGTTGAATCACATATGATTTTGGTGGTGGTGGTGATTTGGGGGTCGATTGATCTAAGGGCTGAGAGTTTTTCCTCGAGATTTTATAAAAACCATGGACCTTCTTGAACATTTTCTCTAAATACTAATCTCCATGTTCTTATTATAATATACTTTTTCTGAACGACAAATACTAATCTACTCTAAACGTCATATGTGTTTATTATAAGTGTTTAACCCTCAACTATATAAATAAAGAACAAATATCAATATCATACTGCTATACCAAATTAACATCCAAAAATCCAAATATATATAAACACCAATCGATATTCATTAAATGACATGTTGATGTTATAACATATTTTTTTAGTATGCAAGTTTACACGATGTTTTAGGTTGGATTTTAAATATGAAAGCGACTATTTGGCTGTAGTTTATTTCTGGATTGAACATATATCTTCATGATAGGATAATGTTATATGTCTTTTAGGGATGACATTTTCGACACAAATTATTATAAGAAAATGTCAAAATAGTAGCATAGACAAATATATATTAGTTAAAAGAAAATGATTCAATTCAAATGAACCCTAACAGGGTAGCCATAAACTTTCAACATGAACTTCAATAACAATAATCAATCTTGTTGAATGTGAGGTATGAAAAAATTATAATATAAATAGTTATACGTCTGTTGGGAGTAGAAAAACTATTTTACAATAATCTATTTTGTCCTAAACACGTTAAGACTTTGTTATCTAATCCACCTAACTCGTCCACTTTACTTCTGATCTGGCTTGAATAACTTTAATGATATGTATAAATCCTATCCGTTGAAATGTTGGTTTAGGTTAGCATTTAATTAACGAAAGCAGCCTCTCATATACTGATCGATCAGTACAGTCTTTAATGAGCTTTCATTCTATCACTTTATCTTTCGTTGACTTATTTTTTATAGTCATACTTGACTAGTAATCCTTTGGTCTAAAATACTACCATAAAAATATTTTTGGAGGACCATGTGTTATTATTGATTTAAATTCTTATCAAAAAAGTTTTTGAGGACGTACACACCGATTAAAATAGTTGAAAGAAGCATTAATTTGATGTTTATTTTGTATTGTGGATCTTGTCAAGTGAGTATCTAATATGTATTAGCTCGTATGTCTAAAAATATCATTTGAGATTTTCTTGTAGCTTAATAAATTATGTATAAAAACCCAACATAGTGAATAAGATTATATAACTTCAGAATGAGAAAATAAAATCTTGGTATTGCTAGTTGACAGAAAACAATATTCGACAAATTCTATGATGAAAACGCAAAACAATAATAACAATGAAAATGAGAGAGTTTCAACATGAGAAATGATTCTTCCTACCCATATTCCTACTCACTTTTAAATTTGACATGTGTAATCTATTAATTCTCTTTCCTTACATCATCTCTTGATTTTGACACTTGTCATTAGGGGTGCCCAAAGGGTCAACCCGACCCGACTCTTATCGGGTCAGGTCCGTCGGGTTTGAGGTTAAAAAACCTAACCCGAAACCCGACCCGATAAGGATTCGGGTTTATCGGGCTCGGGGTTGGTCGGGTTTCGGGTTTGTCGGGTTGACCCGATCGGGTTGTCGGGTTACACTTGAGTTAGGAATTTTTGGTAAAAATTAAAGAAATTATTTAATATATTGAATTTTATGAGTTTTTATTTAACACTTATAATTATTAATTGATTTTTATTGAATACTTTATCATATAATTTGCTAATTAATTGATTTAATAGTCAAAGTATCTTAATTTCTATAGGAAATAAAATACTTAAACTTTAATCGGGTCTAATCGGGTCAACCCGAACCCGACAAAGCTAAAAAATTCTAACCCGAAACCCGACCCGATAACGAATCGGGTTGGTCGGGTCGGGTTTAAAAAACCGATAATAATATGGAACCCGAATTGACCCGACCCGATTAGCATAATCGGGTTCGGGTTTGAGTCGGGTCGGGTCAACCCTTTGGGCACCCCTACTTGTCATGATTAAATTAGTAGACACATAAGGTCATGAGTTCAAGTCCCGCTATAGGGCAAAAGAATAGATTAGGTGCCCTTAAAAAAAAACATAAGTAGACACAAATATTAGAAACTACTCCCTTCGTCCCATAAAAAAGTTTACATTTCATTTGGACACAATCTTTTAGGAGATAATTAGTGGTGAGGTCCTTTGTAATACTTTTGATTAAAATATAAGGTTAGGTTGGAGAGAAAAAAATGTTTTATTGGTAGAATGATTGGTAATAATATTATTTTATTATGTAGACCTCCCAAATTTGAGAAATGTAAACTTTTTTGTGAGACAAAATTTTAAGAAGAAATGTAAATTTTTTATGAATTTCTCTTTCAATATAAAAAACATTATTTTACCTAAACACGATTTCCAAATAAAGAAGCCCTTTGGGGGAAAAACTTGTTTAATTAATAGAGCTTAAGCTTTATTATTTTTTTTAAATAACCTCCTAAAAGTTATCAAAATCCCGTTTTGTGTTTAAGCTCCTTCTTTGTCATTTACCAATGTGCTCAAAGATGATTGAGAAAATATCAAACGGAGTTATTAAAAAATTAACCTCCTAAAATTATGAATTTATATTCAAATTTTAAATGCTTTAAATTACAAAAATCTAAACGGTCAACAACACGAGTCAAATCCTACATAAGTCACTTCAATCAACCATCAATTTAAGAATCCTTATAAAGTTGATAACATCAAACAAATTCCAAACACAATTAAGTTGTTACAACATAACAAATAGTAAACCTCGGATACAACACATGAAATAGAGAAGTTTGCAAGAAGCTTTTAACCTGTTATTTATAAAAGGTATCCAAGTGTAATTAAATGAAACTTTGGGGGGCAGATCTGGCTACTCTAAGAAAGTGCCTCAAACGGGTACCTCTCTAGGCAATCAAGCCAAGGGTTGTTACTTGAAGGTTTCTTTATAGTACGAACCGATTTCCACACGGCACTATTGCACTTAAAACCCGACCCGAATGACAATTGCCAAACCCGATCACCCCGCTTGACCCGTCCTTTTGCCTCGAGGTACGCCAGCTCATACCAAATACTGCTACTCGAGGTATTCCCGAACCGGTGCAGGGTGGCCCGTGACGGCTCGACATTGGCGTCACTGAGCCCGAGGTTGCGTTGAAGCTCGTTGACAACGGTTTTACTGGCGGCATGGACACAAAAGTGCTCGAATGCTAGCTTGTAGTCAGGGATGTAGGGTTTGGTGCCAGAGGCAGAAGGTGCTGCTTCTTTTTGTGAGCCGTCAGTAGTACTGACGGCTTTACCATTAGTGGCACCTTTTCCTTTGGCACCAGAAAAGTATCTTTTCACTAATGTTGCGAAGAAAAGAAGTTGCTCGGATAATGGCAAAACTAATGGACCTAAAGTTGTTATGTTTGTTTTAAGAGCATCACCTCCTATCTCCACAAGATCTTTGCTAATTCTCAATCCTTTGAATCGTTGTTCGTCTTCCTCTTGATAAACACTCCTATAAAATATTGAAATATAAATTCAAATTTATAATACTCAGTAAAAAAAAAGTTGATATCTACATCACAAAAACCATTCTCCTCACCATACTATACAAATTTTAATGTAAACTGTATAAATATAAAAATATATATTATAATGTATGAATAAATTTTTTGATGTAAATATTACCTCCTTTTAGTAAAAGGCATACCAAATGGGTACCAAAATTTTGTCTATGCTCCTAACCTAATAAGTTAGGTCTAGAAAATCGGTACCTTTTACCAAACATAACAACTTTTTGTTGTTGAAATGGTAGTTTTTACTAAACGTAGAGCAATAATAAACTTTAGAACATAACATGTTAATGTGAGGTAAAAGACCCATACCTAACATAACAACATAACATGTGTATTTTACTTTTATAGTTATAATCAATGCAATATAACCAATTAATTTGAAACCTAACTTTTTTGTATGATTTTTAATAGAAAATTTGTGTTTCTTTCTAATTTACTTAGAGCAATGGTATTTTTTTTCCTATCATTTGTTCCTACTATATTTCTACTCATTTTGATCATGATAAATGTCATAATTAAGGGATTTTGATCATGGATGACACGTGTCAAGCTTAAAAATGAGTATACTTATAGATAGGAAGAAATGATAGAAAGAAATATTATTTATCATTATTCACGTAAATGATTTCATTAATTATTTTTAATATTTTTATTTTTTAGATACCTAAAGTATCGGTCATCGGCTCCCTTATGTGTACGGACGATGTGTTCAAGGCGATACTTTGCACGGCGGTAGTCACGGCCGCGATTGGAAAGCAGCACGGCGGAGCAACCCATCCTGATATAACAATTAGGGATGAGCATAGATCGCTCTTTCCCCGGATACCAATTGTACCCCACCATCTCCGTACTCACCACCACCGCCACATTATTAGGGTTCGCCTGAAGCATATCACGGGCTAAATCGACGGCAATGATTCCGGCACTACACCCCATACCGCCCAAATTGAAGCTCAAAATGTTTCCCCTCATTTTGTAGTGGTTGATAACCATGGCGGATAGCGATGGCGTTGGGTTGAAGATGCTGCAGTTTACCACTAGGACTCCGACGTCCTTTGGTCGGACACCTGTCTTCTTGAAGAGTTCATCTAGGGCTCCGAATATCACCATTGATGCCTCTGCTCTACCTTCTTTCATGGTTGTGATGTTTTCCGGCGACATTATTGCTTTTGGGACGTATGTCTCGTCACCGATTCCCGATGATTGAAGGATTTTCTTCTGGAATTCGAGACTAGCTTCATCGAATTTGCCTGATTTTTTAGCTAAATCGATAAATTCCTCCTTCGTTACCTGCAATTTTGTTAGATATTAGTTTGTCTGTTTTTTACTGATTATAGCAAACTTAACAGAAATATAAAATATTACTTTTGATACTAATCACAGAAAATCATACAACGATCAGGTAAATACATCGCTACCTTTGCATAGAAATGAAATGTATACTTTCAAATATTTATTTTTAATAGGTATTTTCTGGTTATAACATACTTTTTCAGGCTGATTTAGCCTTGATATACATGACATAACAGTTTTTAATTATATTGTAATGTTTAACTAGGAAGAAATCGAATTTGTTATCCGTAAGAGATCATAATGATAATTATCATAGTACATTATTGTAATCAATAGTAAAACATAGAAATTATCTTGCTATTTTAAGCATTTAACTTTTTAAATAAGAAGCTTTATTTATGATTAGCAAACAAACACTATTGATATGATAAGTACGTTGCTATTACATATAGTTTTCTGGTATTCTTAATAGTAAGTCACTGTAATCAGTGAACTATATAACGTGTATTACTATTTTAAGCAATTAACTAACAAAAAAGGAAGAAAAAAAGTAGATAAAATATAATTCAACCAACCTTCAAATCGTCGGTAGGTTTAAAACACGCGAAATCGACTAAATAGATAGATCGAGGCCGAGACATGAAGTAAACCGAGAGGGTGAACACTAGAACTGCCACAAACGCTAAAATCGTAGCCAAATCATAGCCGGCAGTGCTATCCCAAAGTTTACGCCATAGCTCCTCCCTACTCAAACTCCCGATCTCAGCACCAAACACAAGAATCAACACTGGCACGGTGGCCAAATAAACCGCGTGGTTAATCAAGTAATGATAACCAAGTTTCACATATTTCAAATTAACAGACTGGACAAAATCTGGTAACCGACGACGGACTCTGACTGAAAAAGTCATAGATCCGGCGTCGGGACCAGATGATTCGATCCCCCTGTTGACGATTTCAGTCGACAGGAGGTCTTGTTCTCCGGCAGGAGCCATGATTGGAGAAAATATGAAAAATTAGGTAATGGTGATAGGTGTGAAAGAGGGGTGAAGAGTGTGTGAATTTAAGGGGGTTGATGTGAGTAAATGAAGGACAGCAAACTAAAGGGAGTGTAGTTGGAAGATTAGAAACTGCATTTAATTGAATTTGTTTGGGAATGAAACTTACTTGCATGGGTATATATGTAGTAAAAAGTGTTAAGAATGTGTTTTTTATTTACTTGTTTTCATCGGTTTAAATCGGTTTAAGTCTGTTGTGTATAATATAGTGTAGATTTATTAGTGGTTTAAACTTTAAAGAGTGTTTGTTTTGATGTTAAAAAAAAATTGCATATGTATGTAGGAATATATGCATGTACAATATTTTGCTTTCTTTTTCAAACTGTAACAGCATTTGCTTACGTATTTTATGGCTCCACAATGTGCATATGGAGATGGTAGGGTTCTAGCCGTAACTAATGCTGAAACAAAATGGTGTACGTACTAAAAAAATACGGAATTTGGTCTAACGGATTAGGTAACAAGTTAAATCGGACAAATTCTAGTACTAGTTGAGTTAGATAACGTTGGATCGTAGAAATTGTATTGTTAGGATTTTTTAGGTCAATAACAAGATTCTTTTTTAGGTCAATTATTTTAAGGGTTTTATTAATGCTCTAACATGCATAAAATGATTGTACATTCATTAATATAATAGTGCTCCTAAAATTTAGATAGTGGTTTTACATTAATTTTACCTTGTTATTGACAATCTAAGGGCTGTCATTATCATTTTCCTTATTTTAATATGTTATAATATATGAAATACATCATGCATCGGATAAATGGTGTTTAAATGTTTTCATCATCAACCAAAACTTTTTATTTAACTGTAATAAGAATTTTAGGAGAAAAAATGCTAATATAAAAGGAAAAATTGAGTGTGTGGCTGTTATATACCTAAGCTTATGTGTGGAACCACCTAAAACTATGTATTTTTTGTTAAAAAAAAACTTATAACTCACTACATAAACTCATTAGTATATCAAAGCCCCTCTAAAACTCATAACTTATCTTAAATTTTAATATGTTTTTGTTGAAATGGTATTACAAGTTTCATAGTCTATAATTGGTGTTCATATTCAACAACATGTGCATATGTGTGTATATAGTTTTTTTTTATTGTCTAAGGTGGTGTTTGTTTGCAGCTTAATGGAACCATTCAGCGCTTAAAGCTGAATCATTCAGTATTCAGTGCGTTTGTTTAGCGTCTCTTAATGAAATCTATGCTGAATGGGACAACAAAAACGTGCTGAATCATTCTACCTTAGAACATATGTTGAATCATTAAGCAGCCAGAATACTTATAAAAAAGTTTCTCACATTCAAAACAATTTTTATATATAGCCTCTTAATCATTCAGACGGTTGAATCATTCAGCGCTTAATCATTTTATTTCTATCAAACAGCACTTAAGTGTTATAATATGTTTGGAAAGTGACAAGACATTGTAATAATAACCGTTTTTAGTTTTTTTAAACTAAAACTATGTAGTTATGGGTGGTTCCACACCTAATCTTAGATACGTGACAGTCACACACTCACTATCCCCAATATAAAATAATGTATTCTTGTAAGGAAAAAAAAGAAAAGAAAAATAACACCAAAATTAAAAATGCATTTGCATTATCTTATCAAGAAAGAGGTCATTTAATACACCACTTGGCTTTCAATCGACTTAAATAGATATAACAACCATTTTATAATCCATTTACTGATATTATGTATTTGCATTATTAATATCCAACTAGAACTCTTCAACAATAACAATTTGGGGTGTGGTGTCGAGCCCCTACCTCTCACCGAATGCAAATGCCTAGGTGCATCCATTTTACCCTCCCCACTTGGGTGAGTGAGGGTGCACGTCGAAGGTTAACGGATGAGAGAGAAGAGAGTGTTTATTTTTTTAAAGGGTATTTTGTTGGTGAGAGATATTTTAGTGGGTCTCAGATGAATGTTATTGGTTAGTGATGGGGTATTTGAGAGTTTTAAATGTAAAATATAAAATAATAATGTGGCGCATAGGTGGCGCTGAGGTGAGCATTTGGCTTAAACTACCATACACACCTCTCTAATTAAGATATTTATTAGCATTTATTTTGTTAAGTATATTCAACTGACAATACATGTTATATAATCGAATCGAATATATTAAATTATCAAAGGGTATTTGGCTTAGTGGTATGGTGTTTGCCCCTCAACCTTGAGGTTGGGGGTTCAAGTCTCGTCGTGGACTTAGGTGCTGAGGTTTATTCCCCATAGGTGGAGGGTTCGAGAGAAGGCATACTGGCTACTGCCCCTTGTGGATGTCAATGTCTAGACTCGAACCACTAAATTACTAATTAGCCGTTCAACAAAAAAAGAATATATTAAATTAATTGAAACATTTTAGAAAGGATTTTGTTAATATGTGTCCCACGAGCATACAATTATGAATATTTAATAAACCAAAATTTTCTTAATTAGTGTACAATGTTATTGATGAGTCATTAATGCTTTTGTGTTAAATCGATTGTACTCTTACCATTATTGAAATGAAGTTTTTTTTGATGAATTAAATGTAAGGATATAGAAGGTATTTAGTATTTATTATCAGGTGACTCTAGAAACATACTAGAAAAACCCTTTTATAAAATTATCTTTCAACATATGATTAATAAAAGTATTTAAATAAATTAATTAAAAACTCCTATCTATTTTCTCTAAAGTTTAAAATAGTGACACTTTCTAATACTCGTAGCATTTAAGAAGGAAAAGAAATATCATAAACCAAAATTTTGATTGGTTAGTCGAAGAGTTTGATGTGGTGGAATGTACTATTGTTACTTTGTTAGACACTTACACGTACTTGCATGGTATATCGGTGTTTCCCACCTCCTACTTCCTCTGCCTTTTCATTTCTAAGTTATTCCTATTTATAATATGATTTTCAAATAATCAATTTTATTTGTGATGTACGCAATAACTATTACTATGATTGTTTTGAATTTCCATTATTCATTTGAAAAATGTTTACTTAAATATTAATGGGTGTCACATTCAATGTGGGCTGGTACAGTAACATTTTGATTTACAAATTTTGGTGATAAATTTATCATTTCTCTTTTATTTTGGATAGTAATTTCCATTATTATAAAACCAGCCCGCCTGGATATTTACAAAAACTTGCCCAAACCAACAACAAAACAATTTGATCCAAAATGGAAATGAATGATTGAGTGTAACCATACAACATTCCGGGAAAAATAGAACTTCTCATAACATAAATAAATAAATAATAATAATTTAATCTTTTCAAAATATATATATTTAAAGTGATGCAGGCCCAATTTGCACACTGATGCAGCTAAGTAGTTGAAAAAACTT
Organism: Calendula officinalis; assembly: GCA_963853835.1. NCBI lineage: Eukaryota > Viridiplantae > Streptophyta > Magnoliopsida > Asterales > Asteraceae > Calendula > Calendula officinalis. The sequence continues at coordinate 75,352,213 of OY970829.1, forward strand.
AAATACAGGGCCCACAATACCTATCTACTTCCATTTCAGACAATAAAACAACAACAAATGACTTGAAAATGTGTTTGGGTACTTGCAAAACCTGTATGAAAAAAGAAAAAAATAATAATTTTGTCAATCAATCAACAAATAAAAGTTTTTGTGTGCATTTTTTTAAGTAATTAAAATAACAAATTTATGTAATTAATTAATTGATCCTAAGTATTCCTAACCTTGTTTATTAAGATGATAATAGAGAAATCATCTTGTTTGCAGACTCTGAATTGTGATTATTTACACTTGGGATAATATGTTCTGGAGATACAAATTTTACAAATTCTTTTAAGTTCTGTAAAACTGCTATGCTCACTGTATGGCACATCATATCTGGATTTAAGAAAATTAAAATATGTTTCTATTAAGTCTTCATTAAAACAAAAATAACAGCTATTAAGGAAACAGGACAAAAAAAAGCCCCCCATAATTGTATTTTAATATTTTTAATGCATAAATCCTTCTAATTACTTTTATTTGACAAAAAAATAGATTATTATTTATATAAAATAATTTTCAAGCTTATTCTACACACAAATTATATATTAATTATTAAGTACCTTATAATAGTACCCTGCTGCGACATCTTTCCTGGGGATGATTTCTTTCCTTTACCAAATGACCAACCAGTTGGAGAGAAAGAAACTATAAGACTATATCGACCCTAAATAGTAATAAATACAATTATTATCATTATAATAATATTACAATTAATAAAAGAAAATACACAGTAAAAGTTAAAAACAATTATATTAGTATTATAATAATATTCATTGACTTCTATGGCATTCAACAACATCAGATACATGATCAAAAAACATGTTACTAAATTAAATTGACATTTAATTTAAAATTTGCAGGACCACAACATCTGTAAAAGGCCAAATAACTTTCTAATCATTCCAGAAAACCAATTTAATAATTATTAATCCATTTTTGTTCAGTTTTGATGTTATTGTCCCAATACAGCAGTCAACAAAAGTCAACCAGACCGATATGGAGCTCGTTTGACTTGGTTTACTGTATTAGACCTATTTTTAAGCCTATGTTTGACTACTAACTTGTGGGGAACTTAATATTCCAAATTTTGTTGACAGTGATTGTATTGTTTAAATAAAAAATAATAATAATTAAATTTGAAATACATACCATATACGTATTAGCTACATGTTTCAATCTTTTGAAACTTGCAAGAGTCCACATAGGCACAACATGAATATGGCTTTCGTTTTCATTTGATGTTAGCCATTGCATATCTTCTTTTGGCATTCCCAAACACTCTAAAACTCGCATCTTTGCAGCAGTTATATATATTTTCTTACGAAGAACACGAGCTACTTCCATAAAAACTCTCTCTTTTCCTGTTTTTATTAATATATTTTTTATAAATAATAAAAAAAAAAAAGATGATATATGTAAGCTAAATAAAGAGAAACTTTACCGATTGTATAGCTGCCAATTAGAAATAATGTTTTTGGGTTAAAAGCTTCAGCTTGAATTGCCTCAAGAACGTATTGGATTACAGCTTCTTGTTTCGGGAAATCATACTGCCAAAATTATTAATCAATTTTTTATTTTTTATTATTTTCATCTCCATTTTCCAAGAAAATTACTACTGAATTTATGGAAATTGTGTTCAAATATTTTATTTTCCAGAAATTTAGCTAAAATAATAATCTTTTCTAAGAATTTTTTCCCTCAAAATCCAATTTGAACACGTCTTCAGCTAAACTATTTTTTTTAATAAAAAATCACATTTTTTTATACGTGCATACCTGAGGGTTACAATAAGTGGTATCTAAAACAAGAGTATGAACACGTGTCTGCAAACTAGAAATCTCGGTCATATTCTCACAAAAACGAAAATCTCCTGTGTGTAATACAGCCTATGCATGAAAATAACAACGAACAAATTAAAAAAATATATATAAAATAAATAAATAAAAGTAAAAGCATCAACATAATACATACCTTACCATTTGGTGGTTCAAATAGAACCATAATGGCACCTGGACAATGATTAGCATCAAAACACGTTACATCAACTCCTGCAATATTTATCTTTTGATTAAGAGGTAAAACTTCAATTTTATCCAATGAAATCCCCATTTTTAAATTTACAAGTTTTGCTGTAATTAAGGAGCAGTAAATCTTTCCATGACAAAAAGACTTTGTAAGACCGCCATAATCTGCAGCAAAAAGCAAAATTAGTAAATGAAATATAATCATAATAACAAAAAAAAATTTATTTTTCTTATTTTGGAAACTTATATTAAAATAACAGGACTGAACTTACGGTCTGCGTGGAAGTGAGTAAGGAACCAGTGGGAGCAATCCATTCGCAAATATTTAAATGCATCCTAGTAAAATAAAAAATAAAAAATTAATATTCAAGAATATATCATTAATTTAATCTATTGAAGTATTAATGTAATTAATAATTAAATCACAAAATATTAAAACTTACCACACGAAATGGTGTTCCAGCTATTGAGCACCACGAAGGTATACTTCTGAACTTTCTATTTAAAAAGTTCTTTTTACGTTTATTACCATCATTTAAGTTGGTTTTTCCAACTTGTGCTTCAGTAACACAATTTTTTTTCACTTTTCCAGTAAAACCAGGGAAAAAATCTGTAATTAATTTACTTGTGACTATTTTATTCTCCTTTTGTGCAGCCTTTTCGGGTATATTAACTTCCATACGGTTTTCTGTTTTCAGTTCATTAAGAGCATGAACAATTTTCTTTCTGGGACCAAGAGCGGTAATACCTATATTACATAAATCCTGAAAAAATCAATAAAGATTAAAACTTTATCATAAAATTTACATGAAATTGTTTTTCAATGAAGCACACATAGAATTAGGCGTACCTCATCTGTCAGCCATTTTAGACTGTCGAAATCAATTTCTTCACGAATGAAAATTTCTTCATACCGAGATAAACCAAGATTTTGCAGCCATACTGAAATAGAAGACACTTGAGGCAGTTGACCAGGAGTTTGACCAGAAGCGCCAGAATGTGGATCATCAAGAACATGCCCGGGACATTCTAGCACATTGTCACTATCAGATATATCTGCCTGCAAAAAGTGTGGAAAATAAGTTTTTTAATTGTAATTTTTTTATTTATATTCTATTGGTAGATCAAGAATGTGTTGATACGTATACATATGGTATGAGTTTACAATCTTTTGCATAAATTAAGGAAATAAGTAACAAGCAGTAGTACGCACAGAAAATAATTTAAACAATTAGGTCAGGTAATTTGATAAAATAAACTAAAAATAATGCACGAGTAAGAGAATATTACATGATTATGAACCTGTTCTTTGTCAATGCACTCGTTTGTATGAACTTGTTTCATTTCATCACTCATTTTAGATATATCAATTCCACAAATTGGACAGCTAATGAAACCACCAGTTTCAATATCCACATTATCACCAGATTCAATCTCAGCTTCTTCAGAAGAACAACACAAATCGAGCAATACATCAAGTTGTGTAGTACCAGATTCCTTAGTTTCCTCAAATATTTCCTCTGCATCTTCATCCAATTTCTCACAGGCATTTTCACAAACACTTAGACTGCAATTATTTCTGGATTTCAACATCAACCTAGATTCAATCGAATTCGATAAGTAACAAAACCCATCATTTAATTTCGCCTCTTTCTCATCATTCGTATCCAAAACACCATCATCAACAGTACTTTTGTTGCAGAAAATAGTCGGATTTATAGATTCTAAAGAGATATCAGAATCTAATCCCAAACCTAAACCCAAATCAGATGGGGTTTTAGAATTCTCCTTACCGGGATATATGTGATTCTTTTTAGGCTTCTTTGATGGTCGATTGATGACAGATTTGGGTTTAATTAGCTGAGAAGAGCTAGGTTTTCTTTGATTTAGAGGTAACGATTGAGTTGGGTTTTGAAAATCATCGTCATCGTCGTGAAATTGAGAAGAAATGAAAGTGGATTGTGAAGATTCGATGGTTTTCATCTTGTTTGATTTTGACGATTGCGGAGTTCGATCGATTCGAAAAGACTCTGTCTTTATTTTATTCTGTGTGAAAGACGATTTGGGTTTTCAAATTTATTACAAACACATAAAATGGAGGGAAGTTGTACACGGACGAAACCCTTTCCTTTTTTGAAATGATTTCTGATTACTTTCTATTTTAGTTAATCTAAATCTAAATCTATTTTAGTGTTGCTTAATGGATTTGAACACAATACCTCTCCTAAGTAGTCACTGTGTGTTAACCACTTCAACTACTTGATTATTTTGATTTATTCCAGATATTAATATATATAAGCTTTAACGTCACCAGACCTCAACCATCATTTCTCTATTTAAAATGCCCATATTTACTTTCACAAAAAAGGCCAATTTCGGATCTCATCCTACCATCACTAATGTCAGCACCTACCATCACTACACATCACCACTCATCACCATCGCTATTGTCACCACCACCGGTACTGGCGTCACTTCGAAATATAGTTACGGGTTCCCGCCGCCGCATTGCGCGGGTACCCTGCTAGTCATATGTAAAATGGTAATTTAAAATAACTGTTTATAAAATTAAAAGCTAAAACTAGTTTTGAACACGTGTGATACTTGGCTAAGGAAATAATTGGTTATGTGGTATTGATGTACGAAGTATATGGATTTGTATGAGCATAATTAGTTACATGCTAGTCGGTACATTTAAAATATCTATTGAATTTGTGATTTATTGTGTTCAACATCAATATTATGCGTTTTTTAATTATGCTACATGATTAATTAAGATTTTTGTTAACCATAGCACTAAAGAATATGGTTAAGAGATAATTTAATGCTTAAACTAAGTGTACATTAAACATTATAAACCAACTAGTTAAAACCACCATGCTTAAAAAACAATACAATAACTAAAAGGTCAAGCTATGCCCATTACATGCGTTACTTGTTATCCTAGTATTAATAAATTTACAATCATTAAACTATAAACATAATGCCAAAATCCAAGTTGGACCTCAAAAGTCAACATGACCAATAAAAGTCAACAAAATAGTCAATGATTTTCTAGGACATGTTTATCTAGAAAAGCTTGAGCAAGATTGCTGAAGCTAACACTAACAGCACCAGCAGCTGCATACCTTTTAATAATATCCAAAACTTCTGCTTTCAAAATCAATTCTTTTGTAGATGCATTACAAAGATAATAAAGAGCACCAAGTGCATAATTCACCTACCAAACACCCCAAAACATAAATAAAAATGAAATCATATAACTTTAATACGTATATTCTTACCGTGTTCTTAACAGGACTTGATAAGCATTGTATGAGAAGAGGTATTCCATCACATTTAATTATTAAAGCAGCATTTGCAGGATCTGTAAATATAGTTAGTTAATATGGTATCATTATATATTTTCCTTCACAATAAAAATCAAAACGGGCCACTTTTTAATACGGGTGGAAAATATCTTGGAAACACTTTATATTTCATTTTATTATCACTTTTTGTAAGTAAATAACGTGATAATTTTGACTTAAAAGGTAAGATTATTATTAGAAAAAACTTTATGAGCAACTTACAAATCACTTGGCCCGTTCCCCATTTAGCTAAATTGTTTAATTTGACCCGTTTAACATAAAACAGAACCCAAATCAGGTGATAAATATGTAATTTGACCCGTTTAACATACCAACACACGAATTGCAGATCCCTCCTGCACCAAACTCTATAAGTTTTTCATTGGGTTCTGTTATGCAGTCGAGGAATAATTCCAAAACATTAAGCTGTTTATGGTTGAGTGTGATTGTCAATTACAGTAATTCAGTAAATATATTCACAATAAATTTAAAAAAAAAAAAATTAACCTGGCGTAGAAACGTATAATTGTACGGATCATATGCAAAGTTTGCTAAATTTGCAACAATTTTCTCCTTCGATTCTGCAATTACAAAGAATCATTAAATAAAAAACATAGTTCACAAGAGGATGTAAATGGTAATCCATCTATAACACACCTTCAGTAGAAGCATTCTGAAACTGACCTACAAGTTCCTACAAACATAAAAGATAAAAAAAAAAAAAATATGTTAATAAAGAATGGATTTTTATAACCTATGATATTATATTATCCTTACGAAGTTAAATTCATAGGTTATATAATTCACACCTGAAGATACTGTACCCTAGGAGTGCCATATTTCCCAGTACGGTCTTCTTGTCTTTGATTATTAGTGAACATATAGATTGGCTGGGTTGTAACGAAATTGGTGAAATTGCAATCAGAATTGTAAGAAATAAGGATAGTAATTTATTTTTGCAGTAAGAGTTTGGTGAATGTGGAATTACAGAAAATTTACGCGATAAATTTGAGTTATACACGCAAATGAATTCTATGAGCTAGGGTTCATATAGAAATATTAAGACAGCCAGTCGAAATTGAAATGCATAAGAAGTGAAGGAAACACGAACGAACAAGAATTCAATTAAAAGTCGATGAATTTGCAGGTTTTATGTTATAATCAAGACCTGAGTTGGGGGGGATTTAGCGCACAACAAAAATCGGGTACCATATATTGAAAATGGTACCAGCTTCTAATTCGGGTTTTGTGTTTAATTTACCATAATACCCTCGTTGTATAACTAAATTACAAGTCTTGCCATCTCTTTGCCCTTAACTCCCTCTTCGCTTTTGAGTTTTTTACTCGTCACGTTTACCAACTCAGGTCAGATGCTTACTCTCGCACACTAAAGATAACATTCAAATTTGTCGGTTTTAATTTGATTTATGTTGATTCATGCCTCCTTTAGTTGTTTGTGCATTTTGATTTCAATTTTTGTGTTAATATCTATAGCATTTATATGTAAATATCTTATGAACCCTAGCTCATGAATTCAATTGTGTGTTTATCGGATTTCATGAATTTTGCATTAGTTCACTAATTATTACACCAATGGTAAATTAGGTTTCTTACGATAATAATTGCAATCACGTTGAAAACAAACTACTTTTACTCAATCAAATGCAAATATTGAGATAAATATGCGTCAGAATGAGCAAAATTGGTCAATTTCAGTTTTTATTTTGCAACCAAACAACAGACCTGGATTTTAGTTTTACTTGTATTTTTATTAGGGATAATTATCCCTTTTTATTAAATAAAATTGTTAGCTTAACAAAATTAAATTATACAACTGTTCATTCAATATTAGTGCAGATTTAAACCTGGATTCTTTCTATCCTTTCTGCTAATTTGTTGATTTGTTTATTCAATGTCTGTGATGATGAAGTGAGGATTAATCTGAAAATTAGATTCAAATCTCTAATATCTGTAGGGTGGACTGTGGACATAAATCTGTGTAGTATGGTAGTATCTTTTCTTATTATAAATTATATTGGGTATTTAGTTACCAAGTTATAATCTTGGTTTTTAATTTTATTATAATGCATAACTTTCTAATGGGCTTTAGTCTGCAGGAAGAAATGGGCAATGAAAATAAGACCAATATTCTGCCAGATATTGATGGTCTTTCAAAGGAGATAGATTTAAACCAGGGGGATAAAAATATAAAATCAGCATCAAATGAAGATGCAGATACACCTCTAAATGAGAAGGGTAATATAGGAAACGATGGTAATAATTTAGGGAAAAATAACAAAAGGAAAAGGGAAGGAGAATCTACTGAAAATAACCATCTTTCTACTGTTGATGAGCTTGATATAATCCCAAAATTAAGTAAAAAGAAGAAAGTTTCTGCATCGATTACCGAGAACGAAGCTGAAACCAACAACAAATCAACTATTAAGAAACAAGATTCTGAAAATCCTAAATCAAAAGGCAAATCGAAGAAAGTTGATTTTTCTGACCAAGTCGCGATTTTCCCATCATCTGAAACAGACAAGAAAAAGAGAAAGAGAAATAGACCGAAACCAAAAACTGAAGAAGATGACGGTTTAATTCGAGGCAAAAGATTTACCAAAGAAGAAGACGAATTAATAAAAGAAGCAGTTAATAGTTATATAAAAACATATAATTTAGGCGAAGAAGGTTTAAAAATGGTTTTAAATAACGGTTCTTATCCCGGAATGGAAAACTGTTGGAAATTAATTGCAAAATGCATACCGTATCGCCCGTATTCTTCCGTTTATTCCCGTGCTCATATTCTACTCCAACAATCCGGGAAACACGAGTGGACACAAGAAGAAATTGAATTCTTAAAAGAATCTTACAAACAACACGGCAACAATTGGAAAATGGCGGCTGAAGAACTCGGGTTACATAGGCTTCGGGTGAAAGACAAATGGCGTCATTTGAAACCGAGTAATTTAAAAAGTGGGAAATGGAGTCAAGAAGAGTACCAAAGTTTATACGATTTGGTCAACTTAGATTTACAAATGAAGGTTGTTACGGAAGAGAAAAAGTCAAAGCACGGGATGTTGCGGGATAATATCCGTTGGGGTGCGATTAGTGACAAGCTTTCGACACGAAGCGATACGCTTTGTTGCAAGAAATGGTATAGATCGTTGACTTCTTCACTTGTTGAAGAGAAAAAATGGTGTAATAGTGATGATTATAGGTTAATTAGTGCTCTTTATGATCTTGATGCTAGTTGTGTTGAAGATGTTGATTGGGAGAATGTTCTAGAACATCGGTCGGGTGATGTTTGTAAGAAAAGATGGGATCAAATGGTTCTTCATGTTGGTCATCGTGGGAGTAAGCCGTTTTCTGAGTTAGTTGACATTTTGTCGAAACGTTATCGGCCCGATTTGGCGGAAACGATGGAAGCGTGGGAGAAAATACCGCGAGCCGATTGATGGTTTTTGTTGAAATTGTTTGTGAAATTTTGTTGTTGTGGTGGTTTGGTTAAGGATTTGGTATGGTTTTTGTTGCAATTGTTTGTGAAATTTTGTTATGGTTGGTTTGGTAAAGGATTTTATTTGGAAGCTTTTAATCTGATGTAATATTATTGTTATCTTTTTATGAGCAAATCGAATCAGACGGACAATAGATTTTGTATGAAAATTTATACCAGAGAACCGAATACTTCATGCAAAATTAATTCTCGGTCCGTTCTGATCCAAAATCGAAAAAGCATGTTCTTAATCCAGTCTAAGACGTCATTGGTTTTGTTCACCATCGGGCTAAAACCATTTTTCAAGATTCTTAGAACAAATTTGATTGTTAAATAGAGATTGATTCCCGAAATATATTTGGTAAACTTGTGTGGTGTGAAAAAAATTGTATTGATACCGTAAATAGATAAAAGCAATTTAAAAAATGTATGAAATATAAAAATACGAGTTCTTGTACTCATATACTCCCTCCATCCTACAAAAAAAAAAAAATTCATTTCTCCTTCAAAATTTGTCTCATAAAAAAGTTCTCATTTCTCAAATTTTAGGGGGCCACTTAATAAAATAATATTATTACATATGATTTCACCAATGAAATTCTTTCTCTTTCCAATCTAACCTTATATTTTAATTAAAATTATTATCAAGGATCCCACCATTTATAATCTCCTAAAAGCTTGTGTCCATGAGAAATGAGAACTTTTTTATGGGACGGAGAGAGTATTTAACAACGTTCAATTATCAATATTCTACATTATCTCACTCACAAATATAGAGTCTTTCAAGTTATTTAGGTGTGAAAAGTCCAAGAATTTAAAACGACGTCACGGTAAAATATAAACTAAAATCATGAGTTTCGTAGTTCATTAATATGACGTCATAATAAAAAGACGAATGGGGATGTAGCTCAGATGGTAGAGCGCTCGCTTAGCATGCGAGAGGTACGGGGATCGATACCCCGCATCTCCATTTCTTTTTCTAATAAATCTTTCCTTTTTTTAGTTATTTTCAACCCTGAAATTTAAGAAAAACACATAACAAGCCCTTAAACATTCCAATATCATTCATTTAACCCTATTAAGAAATCCATAAACATAGTCTGTCACTCATGAGTCAACCTCGTTTAGATATATAGAAACGGTTATTATATTTGGTGTATTAATATTTGAACTGAAAATTTACATGTATCGTAACACTTTTATCTGCCTTGTTTTATTTTAATTAATTTATCAAACATAAATCATAAGTTTGCCTTCATTTAGCTTATTACCCATTGAAACATCATCAAACGATGAATTTGTTGACACAAAATCAATATTTTAAAAATTAATATTTGCATTGAACCGATGAGTGTCTTGTATACTGTCAAATTTATCGGACCAGATAACCACCCAGTCAAACCAGATGACAATATAGAGTATTTATATGCAAAAATATGTAAATGGTATACAAATACAAGAAAACTCGAAAAAACAAAACAAATACCATAAAGAATTTAGAAAAGAAAACCCAAGACCTATTTCAAATTAAATTTAATACTTTTAGATTCCAAAATATATATAAAAAAATGTATATATTTATTTTATTTAACTTTTTTATATTAGAAAAACCAATTTTTTTCGGGTTCGACTAGCAGGTGAAACCGGCCAATTATAACTACCGATCTAACCAGCTCATTAATGGCCCTGAGTGGTTTTTAAAACACCGCACAAAACAACTCGTGTAAGCATGTGTTTATATCACAACTTAAATCAAGTGTTCGCTTTTAATATGATACATTAACACCTTCTTTTAAGCATATACGACCCACTAAACACTCAGATTATGAACCAATTGTCGATTTAATAATGTTAACACCTTCTCATTATATTCACCACATTTTCTCCAATCTCTGTTTTTGTCTCTTCAGAAACAGGCCCATCTCCAATGTACATGTCAAAAAAAGCCCCTGAATAAAACTATAGGTCAGATTCATAATCCCAACGGGTGCCTTTGGGTTGACCCGAAACGCTTTTTTATCCATTTTATTATAAACAACTGGTTCGTTAAATATGATTACCGAATCTATATTATTACAATAATCAATCTACTTACTAGAAAAATACGATTTAGGAGGTATGTATTAGGAGAATATATTGGGTAACTTTCAACCCGTTTGACCCGCGACCCGTTTCCTTTTTTAACTTTATTTTTGTAAATGCAGAAAAGATTACAGAAATTAGATAAACGACTTACTGCACAAATCCCTGCTACGAACTGCACCGATCCGATTCCCATCAACTACATATTATTAAAGTGGATAAGGTTTTATAATATATTACATATGACAATATCATTACAACAATAACACCTAAATATTTGAATAAAAATGATTTATTAAATCCAAATCAAGTTATTCATAGTAAACTTTATTATGGTGAAAGAGACTCACTCTCAGTAACAAGGTGTCCAGCAGCTGTTCTCTGAAATTTAATTGTTGTTCCCTGAAAATTGATATCATTAATCATCGTTCTGATAAATCCAAATACAAAAATGTAAAATAAATACATATTAATTACCGCTCGTATTGGAACATCCTCCAAGAAAAGGGAACCGAATTTTTTTAAGCAATCACAATCAGTGTTTGGGTTCATCTGTAACACAATAAATAATTAATTAATTAAATAAATAAAAGCAAAAAAAAAAATTACTATGTTTCACCTTTATCAATCGGGCTCGAAGTGATTTCTCAAAAGCACTGCAAGAAACAAAATTACAAATCAGAGAAGCTCATATAATCTAAAATAATAGTTAACAATAAATTAAACTAAATAAATAAACTTGTTAAAAAAATAGGACTCACTCTCTAACAGTACTAATTTTAATCCCGTTGCAGCTTACCACAAGCCTAACTGTCATGCTTATGTCCTCCCTGCAGTAACAAATCAAATACTTTAGTTATAAGAAATCAACCAATAGAAAATTATATTTTAGGATATGTATTAGCATAATAATTTCCAATTATTTCATCGTATATAAGAAAATATTATTATGGAATAATAATACCTGAGAAGATCGGAAAAAAAGTTATGATGTTTGTTGACCTCGTTTTCGGGGAGAGAAGCATATTTTGAACCCAATTTATTACAGACGTCATACGGGTGAACATCTATGAAAATTCAGATAACAAAAGTAACAATATGAAACATATATCATAAAAAGGTATATAATTTATTGTATGTTAGCTTTTAGGTAAACTTACAAAAACCAAAAGCGTAGAGCTTTAATGATTTTATTTTAATTATTTTCATTGTTTTAGATCCAGTTCCGACAAGAACCTGAAACACAAACCAAAGTTACCCATGACTACTTACTAAAAAATAAAAAATAAAAATTATAAAAATGAAAGAGAATTAAAGAACAATAATGTACCTCCGTATTTAAACTGGAATTACTCCCTCCAAAAATATTATTTAATATAGTTGGGAACTCGATTCCAGTTCTTGGTTCAACTGCATGCGTTGAACAATTAAAATTTCCATGATGAAAATCGCTACATCTTCGTTGCTCAATATCACATGGATTATGATTCATGTTTCTTCCCGTAATCGTATCGCCATTTTCATGTGAAACAGCAAGAAAATTCCTGGAACTAATTTTTTTTTTAAATGAAGAGAACAAAAAAGAAGGCAACTGAAAAATGTTAAAACAAATATGGCATTTCTTGTCAAATTTATTTTGCAGTTGTCTCTGTTTAGTCATTATACAAATTTTTGTCCAGTTGGGTCATCAAAAGATGGTTTTTTGACCCAATTGGATAAACAAATTATTTGTTTAAAAAATGATAATTTTTATTAACAAGATGTTAAATTCATATATACAAATGTTAATTTGTATATAATGATAATTGTTACATATACAATTGATTTAAAAAGTTTTTAATGATCCAACTGGGTCACGAAACCATCTATAAATGACCCAATTCACAAAAAGCTTGTAAATTAAACATGTACAAATGTAAATAGACAAAAAATAAATTGTGATTTAATTTAAAATTCAAGATTCTGAAAAGAAGAAAACTCACGTATTATCTAATGGCGGTACTAAATTACCCGCTAATGATATTGCAGGAACAAACTGAAGATCTTTAGCTTTACCCAACAATTGCTTTAACGCAAACCTCGAGAATTTATTTAAAATCTCTGGAATTTCGAGTGCTTTTCTTCTATAATTAATGAAAAAACTCGGGAGATCATGCTTATTACTAGAAACATGATTGGTTTGACTTTGACCAGAAAAATCAAATCTTTTTGGGTTATTATTTGAATTTGACCCATTAGCACACCATACGAGTACAGTACCAGTAAACTTTGAAATAAAATTAAAAGTTTCTTGAAAAGAATTTCTTGAATGATAATGTGAACTATCAACTAATGAGCTTATATGATATAAATATTGACTAGGGGAAAGTGATGCAACTGGAAAGAATTTAGCCCGTCCTTCATCAAGATCCATATTTTTTATATAAAAATTTTATAAACGGTTTTTTACGAATTTTTTGTTGCCTCTAGTTCAATAATTCAGAAGCCTGCAATTAAATCAATCAGACTAAAAATATTAATGTAACATAAATATGTTTATATTTTGTATAAGCAACAACTGGTCATCAAATTGGCTGCCACTAAAAGTTATCAAATTAACATCCAAAATTACGAAGAAAATTATGTAACAACGAACCTGAAATTATGAAGCAAAGCAAAGCAATGCATGAAATTCAGATGATCGATCACGCTTTTGTCTCCCAAAAGGAGAGCTTTTTAGGGTTTTTCGAACAGGAATCGAATAAGATTATGAATCGAATTTTATTAATGAATGACTAATCAGAACTTGTAATTTTCTTTCTTTTGTAGCAAGAGAAAGAAAAATCTAGCTAAAATTTAATCAAGATTTTGGAAATTTTATGTGAATTTGTTTTGGTTTTCCCAAAATAAATTGGGGTTTTTCTGGAATTGAACGAAGACGGAACTGGGAAGATTCGGGGTCCTGTAAAACGTGCATAGGTATCTCTCTCTTTCTTGCATTAGTTTAACAAATTACATTAACTTATTTATAGGACTTACCCCAAGGTTTAACCTAATTGCATAAGTCACCCTCTTAGTTTTAGAAATTAGGGATGAGTGAATTAATTGAATTGTAACCGAATTAACCGATGATTCACAACAAACAAGACCAAAATACCGTTTAAACCTTATCAGTATGTCATATCTATGATACATAATATACATATACATATATATATGTATATAGAACAAGTACAAAATCTGCATAATCAATATTAACATTTAGATTTAGATGGTCTATTGTTGAAATTATATTGTATATTCAATTTATATTAACTGCATATTAGATTTACATATTCGACTTACCTAAAATGTCTATTCTGTAAGGTAAATATTATAAGTTTTGTATATATAAGACTAGTTATGTATTGAACTTTACCCTATATATACATATACATTATACGTCTATAAATGGTATATGTATTTATACTTGTTTTATTTTGCTTATTACTTAGTTTGATTTGGTTAGCACGCAAATAATGATTTAGACATGGATAATTAGAATCCTTGTACGCAAGTCTATACCAAGAGTATAAAAAAACTAGTAACAAAAAATTAGTGTAGATTTTATCGAACCATGAAAATCGAGAAGTCAAAACTTGAAAATCGATAAAAGAAATGACAAAATTGCCACTATAATATAGAGGAAGACAAAGTCCAAACAGGGGGTATTCCGTATTTGTATTTAGGTGGTTACAAAACCAAAAGGTCATGAATGTCTACAAAGATTCAGGCTATATTCATAGCATGGATGAACCCACTCAACTATTTTGGTCATGCACAAATGTTTAAAACCGAACATAACACAGCCTTCAAGTACCCAACACCGAGCAGAACTAGAAATTTTTATCAGAAATAGCACCGCTGCATGAATATAAAAAAAAGGCAGTGGTCAAGGGGGATGTGTCTGCCGCCCAATACGGGGTCCTAGGAGCAACAACTAAAATAAAAATGAATTAAACTTTAAGACCCTATTACAGAAACACTATTTTTGATTATATACACAAATAAATCTTCAAGAATTAATTTCATAAACCTACAAAACAACTCGCTAAAAAATATACAATACACACTTTGGGTTTTTTGAGATTGCTTTACATTATTGAATAAGCTTTTAATCCTATAGTATCACCATAACACCTAAAAAAAATTCTACAATTTTTACCCTGTGGAAAAAATTTGAAGTAGTGTCACGCATGCTAAATTTCTTTAAATGGGTAATCAAAATTAAAATGCAAAGTTTGGAAATTACACAAATAAAGCTACATACATGGAGACAATATATGCGAAAAGATCCAGAATACTTGATATAAAACCAATTTTTTTTTAAAACCTGTGAAATACCATAATAATAATACCGATTGATTGTGTAGAGATCTCATATTGTAAAAAAATGATACTGAAATATTGACATTTTGTAGCATGTGAATTAATATAATGGTATGGTGGTTTTTGTGTCACAATAAGCCTGCTTCAAAGAGATTTCTCCTTCTTAGGGTTTCATCCACCAGTTTGAATGTTTTTTTCACCAGTTTTTGATCCAGTGCAGTTGTTCTGTAGATCTTGAAAACACGGTCTTGATCATCACATGTCACGTTTTTATAGTATAATTCTTCAAATTTCTTTTTCACAAACCTTATCACATATAAATAAATATAACATTAACATTTTTATTCAATAAAATATATTGTAATTGAAATAACTACTTACTCGTATGCATGCTCAACTTCTTGCTTTCCTGTTGAAACCGGTTGATAATCTTTGAACCATTCACATACATTCAGGGGCACCTAAAAAGTCAACTCCAAATCTTAAACTAAAAGATTAAACAAAAGTTAGTTATAAAGTTCCAACTACCACTTACTTTCGAAACTTTTTTCTCAAAAATATCAAATTTGTTTAGAAACAGCATGAACGACGTTTTCTGCATGAAGTTTTATTAATGATTATTGACATATAGTAACATTATATAAATAAATATATAAATGAAAACCTAATTACAGTTTTTAACCTCAAAACATTTTTGCTTTAGGACCCACTCAAAGAGTTCTTTAGTCTCCATCATTCGGTTCTTGTTTTCATCTTCAAATAAGGTTTGATCATACCTGACCAAAAATAGGTTAATCAATCACATTAGTGTTTAATATTTATTAAATATAATAATAATAATAACAATAATAATAATAATAATAATAATAATAATATGTGGTTAATTAATCTTACTCGCTAATAGCAGCACAAAATATGACAGCTGTCACACCTTCAAATAAATGAATCCATTTTCTTCGTTCATTTCTTTGGCCTCCAACATCAAAAAGTCTATATACTTCACCACTTTTTTTGTTCTCCCCAACAGGGCTGCAACCATTTATAAATTATTAATACTTTATTAACTGAATTAAATTAACCAAAATAATAATAAAAATTTACCTGAATTGGATTTCTACAACTCCGGTTGTACGTACACGGGCGTGAAGAACATCCTCCTGGCCAAAAAGAATTATTAATAATTAGAGAGTATTAATCAATAAAATTACCATAATTAAACAAGACTAAAGTAAGCTAAAAAACTGAAAGAGTGAATAAATGGAGTAATTTTTAATACCTTTGTAGGAATATAATTTGTATCTGACAATCTCTGCAGATTTTCCATGAAATAATCAGCACAGTCTGGAACTTGGAGCTCATTCCCACGAGCATATGTTTCCTGCATGCAATAAACATAATATTATTAAAAAAAAAATATTATAAGTTTTCTAGGTTAAAAAATTAAGTTTTAAATGGACATGTAACAGAAATACCTGTATGGCTGGATCCTTCCAAATCTTTAAAATGTCCTGAACGAGCTCTTCAGTAAGGCGAGGATAATCCAACCGGCCTCCAATTTCTGATAATTTCTCTCCGATTTCCTAGTACAAACATATGTTTAGATATTTATTAATTCGAAAAGACATAATAAAATAGGTTAAAAATAGTTAATAAACCAATATGTGAAAAGATTACCTTATTATCATCAGATAAACCATACTTTGATGAACCAGCTTCACTTAGAGCCAACTCCTTTGCACCATCATGTAATATCTATTATAAAAATTTAAAACTTTTAATCAAGATAATAACTTTTATATCCTCAACGTCACAAAAATTCAAGTAATCTTCAACGCAAGTGTTTAATTTTTTTTTTAGGTTTTTAATTTTAATTTTAATTTCAATTCGGCCAAAAACAAAGTAACATAATTTAAACACACCCTTTCAAGTATTGCATACTTTTATTGTCTGATAGACATTTGCATGGATGACTGATGTGTAGCTCTCGAGTTCTCTTTCATCAAATCCAGTTTGAAATAGTAGTTTTATCTGCACAAATAAATTAATAATCATGTTCTCCAATATTAAGTAATTAGAAAGAAAAAAAAGATTTAAAAAAATATCAGCACAATAATATTACCTGTTTGAAAATCGTGGACTTCCCTGACTCTCCAGCACCTAACGAAATTGATTCTAGTTTAAGTATTCAGGATAAAATTATAACCAAAATATTAAATATATATTACCAAGTAATAAAAGTTTCTGAATATGTTTCTCTGCTTTTGTTTCTTGCTCAATCCGTCTTTCGATTTCTGCAGCCTGAAAAACATTGAATCAATGTCAAATTTAATGATATTTGTGGAACTAATATTATAATTAAATTATTAAATGTTTTTGCAAATTAAATTACCTGAGCATTTTCTTCTGTGTTAGCTTTATTACCACGTTTGTGCCTACTGCAGAGTAAACCCATGTTTTGAACTACAATATTTAACATGGAATTTTATACCAACTAATTTTCATCAGGAAGTATGCTTTTAGAATACAAAGCTCGCCTGAAATCCATCACATGTCCAAAAACACCAATTGTTTATTATATTCTAATTATGTACGAGAGGAAATACATGGTGCAAATCGCAACTTTAGACTCTACAAGCAAAATGAAGAATTAAAAAATAGATTAAACAGTTTCCTAGTTGATAAATATCGAAAATATTTGGTGCAAATTGCAACTAACATGAGCATTTAATTTCTATTAAATATTGAAGATCAACTTGAAGCACAGGTGCTTTTGCAATTCACCATAGGAAGATATGTATTAAAACTTTCAATTTTCCAGAAGATAAACACTGCAATTCTTGCCAGGTGGATGGAGTATATTTCTCATATTAATTTACGACTTACGTAACGCAATTGATTACTCACAAAATAAAATGAAATTGATGAACTCAATTTTCAGATATTCCTAAATATAACGTTAACAAAAAAAGTACTTCAGATCGAGAAATCGCCAGTTATATTGCAACAATTTCGAAAGGAATTAGATAAACAAGCATTTATATTGCGATTCGCGAAAACGGAAGTAATTATTTTTTTTTTTAAATCCAAACAAAATGAGATAAGTAACTGCAAACGAGCACAAGCTCAATTACACACAGTCACAGAATAACGACGGCCAGAAACCCCTAGAAACAAGCCTCGTTACTATCCGTATGAAGAACAATGCCAATGTGTAGCAAACAAATTCATAGAAATACATTCAAATGCCACAGTTACACTTACATAAACAAATGAAACAATTTTCCTTCAGATTCATCGATTAAAAGCCGTGCGTCGATTAAAATGCAGAATCAAACAATTACACACAAACCACAATTTAACATGCTTAAAAAAATCGATTTGCATACAGAATCAATCAGTATATAGATTCTAACTAGAAAGCGAAGATGCTAACCGATATGACAGTGTAGGATCCACCGAAAGAGATGAAAGAGACGAAGTTTCACAGTGATCTGTTCTTGAGAGAGAAAGAAAGAAAGGGTTGGAAGTCCCAAAGTGGAGTTTTTATGGAACCATGGTTAAGTTAAGGTTTGACTGTAGTTTGTAGTAGAAATCACACTCCAACAAATGTCCAAATGCTGGCTGAAGCTGGACTCCATTAGTGTTTTTCTTAATTAGATTACTCAAACAATGTATGTTCAAAGAAAAGATTACTCAAATAATAGGGTGTTTAACTTTATAAATATTTAGTGTTTGTAATTTTGTTTTCTAAATTTGCTTCAAATATGTAGTTACATGGGCTATTTATTTTGCTATTTATTTTAGTGATTCTATTAAGTGGTTGAATTTGAATCCATAAAATTCAAACTGTTTATTTGAAGATTAATATTGGTATGAATCAAATATACAAACACCTTTACTAAAAACTTGTATCCGATTATTAGACTGGGCGTAATGGGTGACCATTCGCAGTTTGGTCACCCCTGCCACCTCTGCGCCACATCAGCTTTCTCTCTCCTGATCAACCACACGACCAGACAGCGACCAAATGCCCGTAATGGGTGACCGTTCGGAAAAAAATATATTTTAATTTAAATAAAAAACAAATACATTAATAATTAAAAAAAAAACATTACATTAATAATTAAAAAAAAACATAAATAAAAATAACATTACAATAAATACTAAAAAAAATAAACTATCAGTCCAAATTATATTTGGCCCTGATTTTCGCCTTCTTTGCCAAAACCCACTCAAGATTTCTGCCGGTGAGGTGATCGTGGGACGAATTGTAGAATTCCATGTGCTTGAGCTCTTGGGCATCTTTTTGTATCTCCATGAAATCAGATATGTTCGCTTTGCGGAAGTCAAAAAATTCGTTCGTGGCGTCTTTCCAATGCCCGACTAATTCCTGAGCCGATGATGGCGGCGGGGCACCGTATTCCGAACTTTGAGCAGCTGATGACGATGCCGCTGCTTTCTTCTTCGCCTTGTCCCGCCCCATTGGTCGAGGGGGTGGAACTTCCACTTCTTCATCATACTGATCCTCCTCTTCTGGACCAACCCCTGAACCTTGCGCAGCTGATGATGACGAAGTCCTTGATTTTTTTCCCCTAGCCTTCGCGAACATCGTCAACTGTCTTGGGTATTCAATTTCCTTCCACTTTGGATGGTCCTTCAAAATTCTCCAGCACTCTACCTCCGTGAACTCCCCTACATGTTGAGCACTATATTCACCACAAGCACGCTCGTACAAAATTTGGTCGTTCGCCCCACTTGGGTTTCTTTGTACGAGGTTGTCATAGATCGCACAAAAGTTTGTAATTTTAGGACGAAGCCTATTCTTCCACTTGCAATTGAGGGAGTCGTATGTTCGGTTCGTCCCACCCATTTCGCTCGCAAAGCGAACTAACACATCCTGCCAAAATCCAACTTTGGCCCTGGAGTTCGTCTCGATGACATTTTCGGAAGTGTCGATCCAAGCCTTGCATAAGCCTATCTCTTCAAGTTTCGTCCATGTCGCGCTTCCGCCGGTCACCCCCTTTGTCGGTGGTTGACGCCTTTTTGCTACCTTCTTTTGTGTTGGCGCTTCAACGGGCTCGGGCTCGTCGGACGACTCGGAAGACTCGACGTCGAGGGGCGCGGCGGGAGTGGCGGGGGAACCACTTTGTGTTCGTGGTTGGTAGTCGTATTGGTCGAGCCCGGCGAAAGGATCAAAACTTTGGTGGTCGTATTGATCCCCACCAAAATAATTTTGATAACCTTGTTGTGGTGGTTGTTGATATTGTGGCGGTTGTTGTTGTTGTGGAGGGTATGGTCGGTATGGTTGTGGGTAGTAGGGGGAGCAAATGGATTATTTTGATAACCTTGTGGGATTGGTTGATTTGTTTGGTGTACGAAAGTTGGTGGTTGAAAGTTGATCGAGGGTGATTGAGAGGGTGTGGGAGTGTTTGCTTGGCGTCGAGATTTTGGAGCCTTGCCTTTGTTCTTGGAGGAAGACATTTTTGGAGATGGTGATTGAGAGAATTGAGTGTGTGTTTGAGAAGTGTAGAAAGAATTGAGAGTTGTGAATGATTTGGTAAAAGAATTGGGTATTTATTAAAAAAAAAAGGGAAAAAGAGCCGTTGGAGAGAGCGAGAGAGACGTTGGTGAACGGTCGACTATTCGACCGTTCGTGATGCTCGACGCGTCGGGGAGGAGGGCCCGTAACGGGGGCGACGCGTCCCGGTTGCCTATGTGGCCGGTCGCGACCGGAGGTCGGGTCGTGCGTTACTCGTAGTCTTACTATTTTGATTGTATGTTTGCAATGGACCAATGGTTATGTGTTATCATCTTCCTCTAATGCAAAGTGAAAAGTACTTAGATGTACGTTTAACATCCAATAATTTTGAATTAAACAAATATCGTTAAAAATCTTACCAATAATTTCAATAAAATTACCCAACAGTTCAAGGCTTATGTATTTTGTCCATATTTTGTTTCACATATTTAAGATAATAAAAAAAAAAAAAAAAAAACACCTCATAAAATAAGAATAGCAATTAACAAAAATAGTATGTGTGCGTGTGTGAATGAAAGAAAAAAGGAAGAAATGAGTGAAAGTAAGAGAAAGAAAAATATGGCAAGTAAAGAAAAAAAGGAAGCAATGGTGCTGAAAAGCAAAGATGGGAAATAAAATTATCCTTACACAGTGTTTCACAATATTTAAATGAAAGAAAAGAAAATATATTAAGAAGAAAATATTTTTCTTTCTTGTGTTCCCGAATCGGATAGAAAAGAAAAGAAAATCATCAATTTTTGTGTTCTCGAGTTGGAGAGAAAGGAGAATAATTACCACATTTACAATTTTATCCTTAAAATATAAACAAATTAGGTAATATCAAGGGTAATTTAGTAATTGTAAATAATTTTAATTAATTAAAATTTTTCTTCTCTCCAAATCTTCCCACTTTTTGGAGGAAGATTAGGAGAGAGAAAAAGCCCAAAATTTATTTCCTCTTCTCTTCCTTTCTTTTAAAAAAATATCCTGGAACACAATTATTTTTCTCTTTTCTTTCCAACTCTTTTCTTTTCCTCTAAATCATTCCTCTGAACACAGTGTAAAGGAAATATTAGTAGGTTTAACAGTTATTATATTATTTTCAAAATTTTTATTTTTGTTTCATTAGCATCATATCATCCCCTTCTCCTTCTTCAATTATGTCACATCACCATCACATCATATTTTTCTAGTTAAACGTAAATCTTAATACTATCTCTGTATCATAATAAGACCCCTGCCAACGGGCACATCACAAACCCGTCAACACCCAAATTGAACCCGTCCTTGCACGACGCCATTGGCACCGCGCCGTCGGTAGCCGCGTCACTAAACACCCGTCGCCATGAGGACGTGAGGGAGGCGTCTGTAGCTTTTGTGTGTGGGTAGGGAGTTAAATGTAATATTTTAATATTTGTTTTAAGTGATGATGGATTAGTGATGGGTTAGTGATGTGTTGTTGTTGGCACGACCTCGTCAGTAACCTGTCGGTAAGGAAGTGTTTAGTGATGTGTTTAGTGACGTGTCACGGTTGGGAGAGACCTAAATTGTAACACCGTAAATATTAGGATTTTTTTTTTTTTTTTTTTAAGAAAACATCACAAAAACGTTATAAATAAATAAGTTCAAGTGTTAGTAAACCCATAATATTTTACACAAACATACAAAAGTTTAAGATAGTTTTAAACGGTGTTACTTAACAAAACGACTCGACATACAATCCATATCAGAGTCCGGTCAATCGTTCCTAGACAAGCCCATCACCTAACAAAAGCAACCATTACGAACCCTGCAAAATATTCAACGAGTTGGGGATTAGCACTAAGCTAAGTGAATAGAAATAACCAACAAACTGTATAACAACAATAATTAAGAGAATGCAACTTCACAGATAAATACGAGTTCACCTTCCACAAGTATGAACAAGTAAAACATTAGTTCACCTTCCACAAGAATGAACCAATAAAGTTCTAGTTCACCTTCCACAAGTATGAACAAGTAAAACACTAGTTCACCTTCCACAAGAATAAACCAATAAAACACTAGTTCACCTTCCACAAGAATGAACAAGTAAAACATTAGTTCACCTTCCACAAGAATGAACCAATAAAGTTCCAACTATCGTAACCGAAAGTACCCGTAGCCTAGCCAAATTCACCATAGATGACCTTTAAGTCTCCTATGTGCACAAACATCTATATAGCACCCTTAATTAGGCAACCAAATTATAAGTCATAGCTGCAATTTTCCAACCTAAATGCATTTTTCCATAATTAATATTACAACAACTAAGAAGGTTAAGTCCACTCACCTTAGCAATCCTTCACTTCAAACTCAGTGATCTTATTTTACCAAGTCTCCTTTCCTTTTTCCTGTAATACACAATATAAACCAAATTAAAACCAATTTCACCAAATGACAACCATTTCTAGTATAACTCAAAACCAACATTACACAACTAAAACATTACCAAATACTTAACGTCTTTACCCAATTTGTGCAATTACCATAACATGACTTTTACAAGTCAACTAAACCATTAATCTTGCATTTAAATTAACTTTTGACACAATTGATCAAACGGGTCAAAATACACTTTCTTTGTTAATATACTTTCACATTACAAGCAACAATAACAACACTTATTATGACCATTTTACAACTAGTTTAATTCTTTTAGGATGAAAGTCAAATCCCAGATTTTAACTAAAATCCAAATCTCATCAATTTGCCAAAACTCTACTTTTAGCCAAACACTAACATTTTAATTGAGATTTCTTTAAAACTTGTTAAAATATATTTTAATCTCAATTACTAACTATTAGATAACAAACCAAACTAACATAACAATTTAATCACAGAAAACCCAAATTCAAAGTTTTAGAACCCATCATCCCCAACTTGATCAACAATGGTGAAATTCTTACAAACTTCACAATTCATTGTTTAAACAAGCATAACACATATAATACTTACATAACATCAAATAAACACCAACTAATCAAATTATTTCGAGTTCTAAACAAAGCTTATCAAGAATCATCAAAACCCACCAAGAACTCAAGAACCCTAATTTCTCTAAATCAAGAAACATAATCCTTAGCTTAAATAAAAAGAACTTACTTTAGTCTAGCTTCAAAAACGTGAACACAGCCGAAGATTAAAAAGATTAAAGACTTAAATCTTTGATTTTGAAGAAAACCCAATTTGTAGTGTATGTAACTATTTGTTTGTGTGTTTTGGTCGACTGAAACAAACAAAGAGAAAAGTGATTACTCACTTTTTGAACTATCCACTTTTAACACGTGTCCAACCCAACACAAAAATCAGATTTTTAATAAATACACTATACTACTGAATATTTGGCTCACACTTAATTTATTTAATTCAAATAAAATAATATATAATAAAATATTACTTACAGAAAGTAATAAAATATTAAGCCGGGTTTCGGGGTGTTACAAATTTCCCCTCCTTAGGAGATTCCGTCCCCGGAATCTTATCACACACAAACAAAGAAATAAATAAATATATACTTTAGTGGTTTAACTTTGTCTTGAAACTCGCAATTTTAAAACCAGTGCTAACAAATCTATGGTTTTAATCCTCTATTTTTTAAGAATCCACCTTTTATAAACAAAAAGTTACTTCCTTTTAAGCACTTAATTGTGTTCAATCCCACAGAGTCCAACTTTATGTTCAACAAATTCTTTAATATGATCTAATCCTATTGTAATTTCAGGATATCTTCAATCGATATAACTGTAATTTGATTCAAACTGTTCAACAAAATTTTGTTCTTTAAGTCAGTTTTAAATTCAAATCCAACAAAGTATTGAATTAGGTAAATCCATCACAACATTTCAGGTCATCCTAATATCTATCATCGACTGTCTTTCATATTTAACATCCATAACAAAGGTAATAACTTAATTTAATCGCTTTAGTCGAATATTATCAGCTCTTTCTTTATGAGTCACTTCGTGTGACTTGACCGGTCACGGTAAGGTTTTATCTTTTCTTATATTAAAGTCTATTCGTATTCAAACTACTCACTTCATGAATATTATAACATCAATTTCAACTACAAGAATTACATTTAAGAAATTTACAACGATCATTTATAACAAACAAATTGAACTCCAGACACATATATTATGACTGTGATCAATATACCATTCACTACCTCCACTTCCAATGGAATAATATAAAAAACACATTAAGTAATATCATTTTATCACAGAATTCTCACAAAACACAAATGAACAATTTTCTCCAATATCAAATAATATGTATAAAAATTATAAAGTTGATCAGAAAAACATACCTGTGATATCATCTTCAGTGGCGGTAGCATCTTCTACTGTCATTCTATAGGCTCTACCTTCAGATGGAGAATAATTCTTTCTCTTTTGACCTGCCGATAAGAACGATCCCCCAACCGACCCGGATCCCGACCCTGAACCTAAACCCGTTGTTCTAGCCATCAGACATTCACCAGCTCTATGTCCCTCTTTCTGACAATTCCAGCATACACTACGTGGAAACTTACAATCTTTTAAATCATGTCCCATTTGCCCGCATCGGATGCAACATACCGTTTGCGTCGAACACGATCCAGAATGGGAAGACCTACATCTAGTACACCATTGTGTTCTTTGACTAGCACCAGTATCCATATTTCTAGGATTCAGATTTCCTTGTCTTTGATTTTCTTGCCATCTACTATTATGTTGATGATCTAATTGTGTTGGTTTCGTTCTCTGAAATTCCGACCTATCCCTGTTATATGTATCTTGAGCCTTGAGATCTTCTTCAATGGTTTTGGCTAAAGTGAATGCTTGCGAAAGACTATTTGCAAACCTTGTAATTGATCGATAAGCAGGTAACAAAGCTCCTACAAAATGTTTTATTTGCGAAGGTTCGTCCGGTACCCACTGCTTCACAAACCTTAACTTATTATTAAATTGTTCTATTAACTCGTCCACTGTCATCCGGTTTGTCATCTTTAAACTCAAAAATTCTTGTCTAATACGATCCATCTCAAATGAACTACAATATCGAGCACATACTTTTTCATAAAACTGATCCCAAGTCATACTATCCAGTTGTTCCCTACTGAGATGAACTGTTATTGAATCCCACCATACTAAAGCAGCCTTTTGAAACATACGAGATGCATACTTAACTTTCAAAGGGTCATCACAACTACAAGCATCCAAAACTTTTTCCATATGCCTCAACCAATTTAGAGTCACACTCGGGTCATTACTACCTTCATACTCCATCGGTTTACAATCTAGAAAGTGTTTATAGGTACAGGGAGGTTTGGTTCCAGTTTGAGGAGTAAATCCTCCAAATTGTATCGGTTGAGGTTCTTGTGATGGATATTGAAAATAAAATGTAGGTTGTGGCATACCAGATGTTAATGTACTAGGATTTGGTATTGGAATTTGAGTAATTGGAGGGGTCGGTATTTGTGTAGTTTGAGTGGTCGAATTTTGTTGATAACCCCTTAAAGTATCTCGCATCTCCTTTAACTGACTTTCCAATAACCTGATATGTTCCTGAGTATCTGTTTCATTATTAAAATTTCTAGATGTTCCCACTACAACAGGGTTCTCGAATGGGGGAATCGGAATGTTTACATCTTCATTATTTGCCATATCTGTTACAAAACAACATCTCACCAAAGCTTAGTATAAATTCGTTAGTACCCTACATACTAATCATAATTCATACAACATTTCATATTCACTCTTATCCCTGCTTGTCAAGAATGATTGACCAACACGAGCCAAGATTTGGGAATTGTACACCTAAATGTGCACACATTGCCAAACCAATGCTCTGATACCAAATTGTAACACCGTAAATATTAGGATTTTTTTTTTTTTTTTTTAAGAAAACATCACAAAAACGTTATAAATAAATAAGTTCAAGTGTTAGTAAACCCATAATATTTTACACAAACATACAAAAGTTTAAGATAGTTTTAAACGGTGTTACTTAACAAAACGACTCGACATACAATCCATATCAGAGTCCGGTCAATCGTTCCTAGACAAGCCCATCACCTAACAAAAGCAACCATTACGAACCCTGCAAAATATTCAACGAGTTGGGGATTAGCACTAAGCTAAGTGAATAGAAATAACCAACAAACTGTATAACAACAATAATTAAGAGAATGCAACTTCACAGATAAATACGAGTTCACCTTCCACAAGTATGAACAAGTAAAACATTAGTTCACCTTCCACAAGAATGAACCAATAAAGTTCTAGTTCACCTTCCACAAGTATGAACAAGTAAAACACTAGTTCACCTTCCACAAGAATAAACCAATAAAACACTAGTTCACCTTCCACAAGAATGAACAAGTAAAACATTAGTTCACCTTCCACAAGAATGAACCAATAAAGTTCCAACTATCGTAACCGAAAGTACCCGTAGCCTAGCCAAATTCACCATAGATGACCTTTAAGTCTCCTATGTGCACAAACATCTATATAGCACCCTTAATTAGGCAACCAAATTATAAGTCATAGCTGCAATTTTCCAACCTAAATGCATTTTTCCATAATTAATATTACAACAACTAAGAAGGTTAAGTCCACTCACCTTAGCAATCCTTCACTTCAAACTCAGTGATCTTATTTTACCAAGTCTCCTTTCCTTTTTCCTGTAATACACAATATAAACCAAATTAAAACCAATTTCACCAAATGACAACCATTTCTAGTATAACTCAAAACCAACATTACACAACTAAAACATTACCAAATACTTAACGTCTTTACCCAATTTGTGCAATTACCATAACATGACTTTTACAAGTCAACTAAACCATTAATCTTGCATTTAAATTAACTTTTGAC
Source organism: Calendula officinalis (assembly GCA_963853835.1). NCBI lineage: Eukaryota > Viridiplantae > Streptophyta > Magnoliopsida > Asterales > Asteraceae > Calendula > Calendula officinalis. Next base: position 75,379,950 of record OY970829.1, read on the forward strand.
ACAATTGATCAAACGGGCCAAAATACACTTTCTTTGTTAATATACTTTCACATTACAAGCAACAATAACAACACTTATTATGACCATTTTACAACTAGTTTAATTCTTTTAGGATGAAAGTCAAATCCCAGATTTTAACTAAAATCCAAATCTCATCAATTTGCCAAAACTCTACTTTTAGCCAAACACTAACATTTTAATTGAGATTTCTTTAAAACTTGTTAAAATATATTTTAATCTCAATTACTAACTATTAGATAACAAACCAAACTAACATAACAATTTAATCACAGAAAACCCAAATTCAAAGTTTTAGAACCCATCATCCCCAACTTGATCAACAATGGTGAAATTCTTACAAACTTCACAATTCATTGTTTAAACAAGCATAACACATATAATACTTACATAACATCAAATAAACACCAACTAATCAAATTATTTCGAGTTCTAAACAAAGCTTATCAAGAATCATCAAAACCCACCAAGAACTCAAGAACCCTAATTTCTCTAAATCAAGAAACATAATCCTTAGCTTAAATAAAAAGAACTTACTTTAGTCTAGCTTCAAAAACGTGAACACAGCCGAAGATTAAAAAGATTAAAGACTTAAATCTTTGATTTTGAAGAAAACCCAATTTGTAGTGTATGTAACTATTTGTTTGTGTGTTTTGGTCGACTGAAACAAACAAAGAGAAAAGTGATTACTCACTTTTTGAACTATCCACTTTTAACACGTGTCCAACCCAACACAAAAATCAGATTTTTAATAAATACACTATACTACTGAATATTTGGCTCACACTTAATTTATTTAATTCAAATAAAATAATATATAATAAAATATTACTTACAGAAAGTAATAAAATATTAAGCCGGGTTTCGGGGTGTTACATAAATGATACACTTTTCTTTTAAAGGTCTTTTAGAATAAGTAATATACTTTAAATTTTATTTTATTATGGTAAAAAAGTGAGACTGTTCTTCCATTAACGATCCACTTTAATTTAATAAAAAATAGTAACTACTGAATTCAACCAAGAGCAAGATGTGAATTTAACATTTATTAAAGTGTGTTTCTAGAACACATTCTAGCCAATCGCGTATCAATATTACCTTGAGAAAATTCATATGAAAACAATGTTTATAAGTATTAGTAATTCCTTTTTTAAACAACAAAATGTTTTTCTTTGTGTGTGTACGGATAATTTCGTCAAATGTTCTGAAAATATATGTAAACATATGATTCAGCAAGATAAAATACAAGTCAGCGGATAATAAACAAATACAACTTGAAAACAATATCCTGTTGGTCACCTTCCATAAAAAAATCTCATTAAATAATACAAACAATTACTCATTATTATTTCTTTGATTTCACTCCGTATTATATGTGCAGTACGTGTTGTAACCTAATATTAGAACAACGTATTTTTACTCATGAATTTTCTATGCTTTTGTTATGCATATATAATTGGATACATTTTTTGTTTTTCATACATTATACTGATTTTGAAACTATTTAACTTCACTTATTACTAATAAATCCAATAATGATACATTAACCGGTTGAAAGTGAGAAATATAAACATATAACTATAACTATTAGTTATATATAACACATGTTTGGTGTGTGAGCGTGTGTTGAGGGCTTCTGTTTTGAACACCGAATAATATTCTAATGAAATATAAGTACATAACAATTATTCATATAAATTTCATGATCCCCAACTATACTTTAACTTCCAACCAGACGGGCTACCTTTTGCGAAATAAAAACCAACATCTGTTACTAACCAAAAACATCTATTTTGCTTCAAAATATTTTGGCCACATTTGACCGCAACATCAGCATCGAAAACATTAAAATCAACTTCTCTGAGAACAATATTATTAGCATTCATCCAGAAAAACTCTCCTTTATATGAAGTTGTTTCTGGAGAATTCATGCGGAAGTTCCAGTGGAACGCGTCGTTTATGGTTAATGTTTTGTTTCCAAGATCATTATTTTTTGAGAAAACATGAACAACTAATTTTATGATTTTTGAGTTGATGATTTGCACTGTATATGGCTCAAAAGAGTTGATTACATATGGATCTGAAGATGGCTCGAAAGAGTTTATTGAATATGGACTTGAAGATGGTCCGGAAGAGTTGGTCACATCTATATCGGAAGATGTTACAAAGTAAACAAGATATAATGTTAAAACTGTAAATAATAGGAAGTGTACCGTAAGACCCATGTTATGTTTTTCGATTGTGCACCAAGAATTTGTTTTCTTTTTTATAGATGCTTTCTTGATTATCATATATTGTGTAACACCGGAATCTCTAACTAACAAATGGAGGTTACTTGAGCAATGAATGAAGATACCAAATTGCATATATATTAATGACTCCAATAAATCAAATAAAGTTCTTACTACAAAATGTTTTAGTACTAGTACAAAAATATAAGTAACCAAAACTTTGGAATCATACAGGAAAACCAAAATAATGAGACTTTAGAAAACGTGTCGTACATTAACATGTCAAACTAATCCTTTGCGTTTTACTTTTAATGATCTTAATAATAACTAGCATATAACTCGTGATAAATTATGGGCATATAAAAATTTCGAAACAAAAAGTTCCAATACGTAAAGTAACAATATGAAATTGTCATCCTATTGTTTGCATTAGAATTGTGTAGATAACATTTGGTAAGTGTAAAATTTGGTGGGCTGGCTAAAAATAGTTGTTTTTTAGTACAGATCCAATTGGGTTGGGCCGACCTATTGATACTATTTTATTCATTTTATCATTTTATGGTTAATGAAGGGTAACAGAGAAGAAAAATAATTAAAAATATTAATTTTGACAATGTATGGTACCTAAAGTTTTCTTACTCATCAAGAAAGTTCAAATTTCAAACATTCATGTCTCTCTTATGTGCATTCAAAATATTTATAAATAAACAAGTCATAGTGATTCCCTTTGCAAAACAAACACCCCCTAAATATTTATTTGTTAATAGACCATCTTACAAAAACAACTTTAAAAAGTCATAAAAAGAATAGTACATAATCTGTAAACATAATAAAAAGACTATAAAAACGTATCATAGAAACTTATATGTTTCGGATAGATTACCTTAAAGAAGGTAAGAAAAATCACATAAATATATTTATCTTTTCAGGGTTAGGGTTTAAAGTTCCTTCGCATTGGTGAAAGAAACAACACCATAATCACATATATGACTTCCAACTTTATAAAAATTACAAAATATCACATAACAAAAAGTCTATCATAGCTCCGAGTAATACAAATCTCCAAACTATTCCAAGGTTTAGTCATCAATGTTTGACCCCGTTGACTTTTTAGTTTCAAATCTTTTCATCCATTTCTTTTGGGATGAAGTAAGGTGAGATATTGTTGTATGAAAAAGTGACGATTCATGTTTTTGAGATGCTTTTGTTGACGGGATTTCAGCGGGAAGGGCAGAAGCGGTGCTTGTTAAGGCGTTGAGCACAAGGAATGCAAGTATTGGAGAAAGATCTAATGTCCCTCCAAGTGGCGGGATTACACCACGAAAAATGTTTAAATACGGGTCGCATAAAGTGCTGTAAAAATCAAATTAATTATGTTAAGAATACAAAGTTTATGATTAAATCAATTAACAAAAGTTATATTTTTTCCCTCTCAAACTTTCACTGATTTAGCGTTTTGTTTTAACCATTGAACTTTTTTTGGTCATAATGCATTTTAATACCCTAAACTTGGCTGTTAGGTCCTCTACTACCCTGAACTATTACAGGTTTAACATTATACCTTGAACTTGACAATATTGTCGATTCAGTACCCTGACTCATTAATTTGATCGCATTTTCTTACATGACTTACTTTCGTTTGAGCTTTTGACGGATTAAAAAATATACATTCATCTCAATATATGATGTTAGAAACAAATCACGTGAGAAAACAAGACCAAATTAGTGAGCGAGGGTAGTAAATCGCTCATTTTGTCAAGTTCAAGGTACCATGTTTGCACCTTTAAATGTTCAGGATACTAAAATGCATTTTGGGCAACTATTTTTTGCCAATGATTATATCCTAAACTTTGGTGGACTGTTGACCCTTTTGTTGACTTGTTATCAGCCACAATGACTTTTTTTGAAAATAAAGACATGGGAGGTTTTATGCTAGATAAATTTACTTTGGCTGATTTTCGACCAATTTGACCCGTTTCCTTAAGCTTATTTTTGTTATTTTACCTATTTGACTTGTTAGAGTATGAACTTTTTTTTAGAAAGTTACCTGAGGGGGCTCACAATGGCAGGAGGAGAATTGGGAAACCATGTGAGAACAAGCCTTACAACCAACAACGTGTTGTAAATATTCAAGAAATTTAGAACACCATTTGATACCACTAATCCTGCAACTGAATCTCCTGGAATTATTGCAGCAAAATCGTGATTTGATATAGACTTCAAATTCCTCTGTTTTTTAACATTAATCTGAAACAGCGAAGTTTAAAAAATGTTACATTAACAACATGTAAATATGTTGGAAAAAGCATGGTATATATAAAAGTGTAAATAGATGAAACAAATTAGGCAAATTAAACTAGAAAAAGCTTTGTTCATCACTAAGTGTGTATAAAGTATTAGAATTTCACAAGTAAATGGAATACAGTGAACCCTAGGAATTAAAAGTGCCTAAATTGGCTAAAACTGCAGGATTCTAAGAGGTATTATTTTTTTTTTCCAATTCAGCCCTAAAATCGAAAAATACTGAATTATTACACTGTATAATAGTATAATTACCTGGCAGAATTCGTGGTATTCAGATGAGAGAGAATGCAATTTGATGAAAAGGGGATTTCGCGAAGCAAATTGATGCATAAAATCGACGCATTTATCAATGGAGTCATGGATGTTGCGAATCAAAGTGCTGGAAGATTCAATTACAGCTTTTTGGAGATGATTGGTAGCTGCGTGGGATGCTGATTTGTAGAACAATAGAGATGAGGTGTGAAGAGTGGAAAGAGGTAGACCTATTATCACTAAATTGTTGGTAAATTTGGCATTGAGCTCATGTTTACAATTGCTTGAATCCTCTGTTGTTGAAGATGAAGATGATGATGAAGAATGCATTGTGTTCGTTATGGAGCAGAAATTTGGCAATTTTTTGGAGTTGAAGAAGGGAGCGCAGAGATGAAGATAGGATTTGATTGGAGCCAAAGTTCACATGTATGAATTAAAGATATTAAAATAAATATTTTACCATTTATTAATGGTAAAATACTATAGAGGTAGTTAGTTCATCGACTTATGAGGTTGGGTTATGACTCTTGTCGGTTCGAACAATCGGGTTTGAGGATAAAATTTTGAGTAATGGTATTTAGTCATATAATTTGATTATATTAATAGTCATACTCATTAGATAAAGACATTTGTGAAAATCAATGGATAATATTAAAAGAGAGAATTAATGAAGTACACATGTCATTCTATTAAGTGAGTAGAATTATAAATATGACCAAATGATTTGATTAAATATCATTTCTCTAAAAAAAATTTAGCCTAAAATCGAACCAGATAAAGAGGTTACTTCTATTTATTTATTTACTCAAGCAATAAATAAACATATTAAAACACAAATATTAATGACTCTTCAGTAAATGAATCCTAAAAATATCCCAATTAAACTATGTGAAACAGCTAGTTGTTACTGCGAAATCCTTTAATACCAATACTAAAAGTACAAGTAACCAAACAATAACATTTTATGAAGAATATTTTGCCCCTTGAATAAAATTGGGTGATGATTTAGCGGTAAAGCATCTTTAATGACTTATTAGAGGTCGCATGTTCGATCAATTTTTTAGATAAACATTTATCGAATGACAAACGAACACGAAAACAATAAAATCTTTGAACTTTTGTCATAAACATTTATTTTCATAGATAGTTTTATCTAATTTTTATATGGTCAATTTCGTAAGTATATAGATAGTCCACTAGTATCTATTCGGAAACAGGACATAATGTTTCACACGAATTTTCTTTTTCCATGTTGGCCCTAGAATGGTTAAATCTCATAACAAGTATTTATAAAATAAAATAATACAGTATATTTAATTAGAGTTTCGCTATGGATAAAAATATAAAATAAAATAAATGGGAATCATAACTCTGGCTGGGAGTAAACGAATATGGGAAATGAAGTCGGAGAATCCTCCGGTACCGGACGTCCTGAGACCAGCAGCGATGCCGGTCCCGGTACCTCCAACGCCCTACGCCGGCGATTCCCTCTGGCGGCTCAGCCGGAGATAATGAGAGCTGCGCAAAAGGACGACCAGTATGCTTCTTACGTCTACGAAGCCTGCCGTGACGCCTTTCGCCACTTATTCGGTATCAATCCTATCCTATCTCAGATTTAGGGTTTATGTGCCCTGATTAATTTTATTCACCAATTATGATTCAGTTTAACTTAATTCTGACCATTAATTTGTTGTTGTTGTAGGTACAAGGGCTGCTATATCTTATCAGAGTGAGGTTTGTTCCTATTTTAGCTCTAATTCGTGTTTCTAAAAAGTTAGGGCTAATATTCAATATTCATCCTGTTATCATAGATGAACTCATCATAGACTATCTGTTTGTTATCACTTGAATTTGATTTCATAAGTTTCTTATAATCATATGAATCAAACAAGCAACATTACAGACATGAGATCTAATGTGATTCTCTATTGATTTCTGTCAGTATTCTTAAATCTTAACTTTGGTGGTATATTTTTATGCAGACAAAGCTTTTAGGACAGATGCTTTATTATATATTAACAACAGGAGCAGGGCAACAAACTCTGGGAGAAGAATATTGTGATATCACACAGGTGCAGATATTATAATTTCTGCTTTAATGAAGATAAAAAGTATCCCAAATTTCCTAAGTTTGCCATATTATAGATAACGAATTTTTTGTGAAATTTAAGGTTTGTATTTGCAGGTTGCAGGATTATATGGACTTCCTCCAACACCAGCAAGACGTGCCCTTTTCATTGTCTACCAAAGTGCAGTTCCCTACATTGCTGAAAGAGTCAGGTTAGGTTAACTTTTATTTTTTATACTAATATATGTGATCTGCAACTGTGATATTACTATGTTTTGTTAAATCAATTAAACATATTTTTTGCAGCTCTAGAATTGCATCTCGTGGCATTGCATTGAGTGAACTGTCTGATGATCTAGAAACTTCCGGAAGCAGCCAAGATCAGTTATCTTCTATTCAATCCTCATCTTCTAATTCTGCTTTAGTTTCTATTTCACCTTTTTCAAGATTGAAAGAGAGAATTCGAGGGATTTGGTTGCACACAGTTCAGAGATGGCCTGCAGTATGTCATTTTATTTTTATTTTTATAGCATGTCTTATTTTCTTTGTTGTATGATGTTATGCACTCAAAATACCATGATTAATTAATTTATTTATTTTTCTGCTTGGAAGTGGTTAATTAGTTTTTTTTTAAAACCAGGTACTTCCCTTAGCTCGTGAGTTTTTGCAGCTGGTTCTTCGTGCTAATCTTATGTTCTTTTATTTTGAAGGTGAGTTTTTCTTTAATGTATATTAAGGCATAATAATAATAATTTATATCTTACAAAGTATTAAACAATTTGCTTCAATTGCAGGTTTATATTATCATATATCAAAACGTGCAGCAGGCATTCGTTATGTTTTTATTGGAAAGCCAATGAGTCAAAGACCTAGGTATTTGCTTACATATAAATATCTAATATATATCTTGTTAAGACGCATGAAACATTAGGATATTGTTTGTTTTTCTATTTAATTCTGATACGAACCGATAATTTAAGACACTACTAATCGAATGCTTTATTGATAATCCTGGAATTGGAGAACCAGGTTTCTCCCTAATAACAATGAATGACAAAATAATAATAAACTTTCTCTACCCGTAATTCCTATCACACGTTTGGTTTATATAATACCAGTACACACAATCCTAATAATTCAAATATGAGATAAGGCCTAAAACAATAAGATAAAAACAAATACTTAAAAGATAAACATCAACCTTCCAAATTGATTCGTATCATTACTCCGCCCCCAAAACACACCTTGTCCTCAAGGTGTGGCGTTGAATCTCATCTCAATCAATCTTGAGTCCGGGATCCCATGGTGCAGCTTGTGACTCCATCTCGTCCACCTCGGTGACCATAAGGACTTGCAATGTTTTTTCTGGGCATCGGTGGCCCGGCGTGAATCTTCCGTCACAGCGAAAACAAATCCCTTTTGCCCTTTTTTCGGCGTACTCGGTTTCGGTCATCCTCCTCAATGGTTGTTTAGCCTCTGTTGTTGGTGGTCGGGTCGCCCCGGTTGCCGGAAGTACCGCTGATTTAGTTTCCCCGCCACTGGTTGGTGCCACAGTTTGCTGGCTACCATTTCTATCACCCGTGTAATCGGACCGTGATTCATCAATCATGAGTGTTAGTTTGATGACCTGGTTTAATCCCACCGGTTGCAATAATCTTACCGAACTCCGAATATCGGGTTGCAACCCTTTAATAAAGGTACCTTCTAGTACCTGTTCGGAAATACCGTCCAGTTGAGCTGCCATCGATTCAAATTGACTAACATATTCCCGTGTTGTACCGTGTTGACTAATATTTAGGAATTGTTCATGCAAGTTACCGTCTTGGGATGGTTGGAATCGTTCTAATAGTCTGACCTTCAGGTGATCCCACCCTCTAAACGGGTCTCTCCGGTCGCTCCACCTATACCACGCAAGTGCTGGTCCCTCGAGGCAAATGACCGCTGCCCGTAATCGATCAGCAGAGTTTGCGAACCCTTGAACATCAAAAAACCTTTCTGCCCGGTACACCCAGCCATACGCGTCTTCCCCATCAAACTCAGGCATCTTTAATTTCCGCAATCGGTGGTCTGACCCGGCTGTCCAGGTTCTGTCACCCGGTTGAACCGACCCGCTGCCCGATCCCGAGGGCCATATTGGTCTTCCTCGGTGCCCGAATGGTGCGGCGTCGTAATCATCATCATGCCCATAATTCTGTCGCTGGCTATCGTACCCCTGCTGCTGTTTCATCTTTCCGTTTGACGAATGAACGCCAGCCGAAAACAACGGAAACCCTAGATCGTCAAAACGTAAGGGTGTGGTGACCGGGGTTGATTGAGGCCCTGTTGGCGGTGGCGGCGGCAGCCGAACCACGACTTGGGGTACGGTGGAGATGGTTTGGACTGCGGCGATGGTGACTGGATTCGTCTGCTGTTGGGACGGTGGCGGCGGAGGGTTTGCCTGTTTTCGTTGCAGGTTAATCAAGATCGCCATCATCTCCGCATGTTTCTGATTGGCCTCATCGTACCGTTGTTGTGCCTGCGTTTGCATGGATTCCATGCGCTGGTTGGTCTCGGCTTGCATGGATTCCATACGTTCTTGCACGGCTGTGAACCTTAGCTCCAAACGACTGAACTTACGTTAGATCGTTGTCAACATCAACGACTTTCTTCGACATTCTGAATCAATTGGTCCCGGAAATCGAAGTGCTCTGATACCAATTTGATACGAACCGATAATTTAAGACACTACTAATCGAATGCTTTATTGATAATCCTGGAATTGGAGAACCAGGTTTCTCCCTAATAACAATGAAAGACAAAATAATAATAAACTTTCTCTACCCGTAATTCCTATCACACGTTTGGTTTATATAATACCAGTACACACAATCCTAATAATTCAAATATGAGATAAGGCCTAAAACAATAAGATAAAAACAAATACTTAAAAGATAAACATCAACCTTCCAAATTGATTCGTATCAAATTCTCAAATGTTTTGGCAGATACCAAATATTGGGAATGTTTTTATTGGTTCAGTTATGTATTATTGCTGCTGAAGGATTAAGACGTAGTAACTTAGCATCCATTACAGCTTCAGTTCAACATACATCTTTAAGGGTCCACCAGGCTTCAGGAGGTCTTAATTTTACTCTAATATAATAATTTATTTATTTGTCTATTTCTATTATGTCATATTTATGCTTAATTTAAACTAATTTCCATTTTAAAAGATGTGAATAATTTCATTCAGGTGTGTTACTAATTCATATATTTATGTTTTTATATTTTTCAATGTTTTTTATAGGGCGCGGTTTACCTGTTTTAAATGAAGAAGGAAGTTTAATTACTGGGGACACTGACAAAGGTTATGGGGTATCAGACTCCATTGCAACTTCAGAGGTATGCTACTGGACTTTTTATGGATTTAATTTATTATTATATTTTTTTGGAAAAGCATGGATTTAATTTAGCTGCTTACTACCTATTAACTGTTAAAGAATCAGTTTTGAAATCATTAAATTCCACATTTTACCATAATTTGTTAAATCTGTATGTAAATTGTATATTATTGCAGTCTCAATCAAGTGGAATTAGCAAATGTACACTTTGTCTCAGCAACCGCCAAAATCCAACTGCAACTCCTTGTGGTCATGTGTTTTGCTGGTATTGCCTCTTTACACTTGCACCTTCCTCTACAGCTGGCAAAATTGATGGGTCGAGTGGGTTGGGTAACGAGTCAAACTGGTCACTTTTTCTATTCTTTGTTTCTTGAACTCTATAGTCTATAATTAATTAATGCATTCTTTTTGTTGTTTTTCAAAAAAGCAACAAATATTAAGATTTTAATCTAATTTGTTCAAATGAAGAGATCTATGAGGTGGTAAGCATATAAAAGGTAAAACTGTTTGGATCACTTTTAACCCGTTCAAACTCATTTTCTAGTAAGTTTTTGACCTGATCATAAGAAAATGGGTAAAATTGTCATTTCTATAATTCTATGTTTTGGTTTTATCTCTGGTAATGTATTAATTGTTGGTTGATGTTTTTGGTAGGAATTGCATAATGGAATGGTGTAACGAAAAGCCCGAATGCCCTTTATGTCGATCTCCATTAACTCATTCAACTTTAGTTTGTTTGTATCATTCAGATTTTTAACACCCATTTTATTTATAATATGCTACAAGAAAAACAAATGTCTCTAAAATTTAATCAAAAGCTAAATTTATAACCAATTTGCAATCTGAAATAAACACATCACATATATGAACTCAACTGAAATGTTATATTAAAATAATGCTGATATCAATTAGCTAATCTTGCATAAATAACCACTCAAGTATTATTGTTCTCAATAATAAAGACAGAGAACAAAGCCAAAGTAACGTTCTGTCATCCACACACTATTTGCTTTTTCTGGATGCAAATAATGTTTAGTTTTTGGTCGTTTATCAAAGTTTTATTCGACTTGCTTTCTATTAAGATTATTATATTTGTTCTAGGAGGTCCAAAAAAATTATAAAGTCTCAAGGAATAATTATTGGCCCTTGGATCATCATGATCAATGGCTAAGATTAAATCACAAATTAAATGGGGTTTTTAGGCGGAGGGGTATATTGGTCATTTTACCCAAGACTTAAACCTAATTTGTTCCTCACTTTTCATTCTTCACTCTCTCTCTACCTCCTTACCTCTCATCTGCTCTCTCTCTCTCTCTCTCACTAAAATCAATTGGAAACAGTCATGATTCAACTTGTTTTCGCCGATTTCTACCGTCATTTTGCGAAGATCGTTAGTTTTACACTCCTACAACTTCGGTCTTCTTCTACATTCAACTTTTACGCGATTTAAAATGGGCGATTCTCGTTTTTCTTCGAAAAAACCCTCTGATGAAATTATATGTAAGTTCAAACGCGATTTTGTTGTTATTAGTATGTTTTTTTTACAGTTTATGCACAAATAGATGTTCATTTATGATTTTTTTTTTTTTTGTATTCCGAACATTTCTAGGGTTTCTATATGATACTCCATCAATTTCATAACATTTTCGTTGATATTTTGTTGTTTTCTACTAAAATAACAAGTTTATTGTTAAGTGTTTCAACTTTTTAATGTTTATTAGTAAATCACATGTGATTTATCGAAATGTTAATAGTTCCCCTGTTTTTGAAAACCTCTGTTTCAAATCACATGTGATTTAGATCTGTTTTATTCTAAAACAAATGTTTTTAGTTAATCACATGTGATTCTAAGTCTATTTCGTTTTAAATCATCTTTTTTTTTTGTGTTTAAACATATGTGCTTGTAATTTTGTTTTAAATCACATGTGATTTTGAAGTTATTATTTGTTTTTTAGTTGTAAATCACATGTGATTTTACAGTTTTTATTATAGATTTCAGCTTTCTAGTGTTATTTAGTTGTAAATCACATGTGATTTTACTGTTTTTATAATAGATATCAGCTTTTTAGTGTTTTTTAGTTATAAATCACATGTGATTTTATTGTATTCACATGTTATTTGCCGTTTATTATTTTTTTGGTTACTCTGTTTTTAAATCACATGTGATTTTACAAATTTTATTATAGATTTTCAGCTTTCTAGTGTTTTTTTAGTTGTAAATCACATGTGATTTTACTGTGTTCACATGTTTTATTATTTTTATGTTTACCCTGTTTTTAAATCACATGTGATTGTTATTTATTATTTGATTATTATGTTATTTAAGTTCAATCACATGTGATTGTTCTCAGTATCTCACCTAATCACAATCAAATAATTCATATCTTTCAATCACATGTGATTAGTAAGCTAAATTACAGTTGTTTATTTGAGATTGTGAGTTCAATCACATGTGATTTCAGTTTAACTATCTCATATTGTTATTTGTTGTCATAACTTGCTTCTTTGTGTTTTATAGGTGGTGATGATGAATATCCAACTATGTTATCTAAGTTGTCTGAGATACGAACTAATGTTAATATTGGTAGAAAAAGACCTCTATCACCATCAAAAACAAAAACTGATGAGGTGTCAAAGAAGATCAAAATAAGGCTTAAAAGATCAATTAGCAATGTGATTGGGAACAACATCACTAGTGATTTAATACTAAGTAACATGTTCTGTTTTTGTGCAATTGCTGTTTACTTTACAATTACTTGTAATTTTTATTAACAATCAAATGTTATTGTTTCTATGTACATGTCGCTATTTTTATGCGCTTGATGTTTACTTTCCAATCATATGTGAATTTGTTATGTATATAGACTCCTTTGTTTTATAATAAAAATTATGTTTTACATAACAAAATCACATGTGATTTTTAATGAAATCGAAAGTGATATAATAAAATCACATGTGATTTAATACTTAACAACAAGACTAAAAATTTAATTTGTGAATTAAACATAAATATTTATAGTGACAAAATAGTCATCCAAAATAATATTCTACAACTAATAATTAACCATCACTAATTATCAAATAAATTGTAAGTTGAAATAACAAACCATTTGATAGTACAAATACCCACTTATACCAAATACATAAAATTAATACTCTTCCTCCTTTTTCTCAAAAGTCAAATGTTTTTTGGCTTGTCTCTTCCTCATGTCAAGATTCTATTTCCCTTCCCCTAGACTTTCATATTTTGGTTATTAGCTCATTTTTTCATGCATTCCCAAAGTTGTTCAACTTTCCTCATTAAAACACCACCCACAAACTTCATTCTCCTTCATTTCGGTCGATCACAAGACACATGACACAACACTACTTTTCCACTTTTCAAGTTAATCACCAAAATGGAAATTCCTTTTTGCTTTTTCTTTTCTTCTCAAACCAAGGTCATTGACCATCCAAATATGTTTGAAAATCTATCTTTTTAAGTCTTGAAAGACTTTGTTACTTCTCTGCACACTCTTATCCTACTAGCAAAGTTGTGCTCATACAATCACATGTGATTTATAAAGCGAATCACATGTGATTTGTTTCTTAACAACCTCCCCTGTTTTTAAGCAAAAAAATCACATGTGATTCGCTCAGCAACCTCATCTCAACGCAGTCAAATAACGTAAAGCAAACAATCACATGTAATTTGTAAACCGAATCACTTGTGATTTGTTTCTTAACAACCTCCATTGTTTTTAAGCAAGTAAATCACATGTGATTCGTTCAGCAACCTCATCTCAACGCAATCAAATAACGTAAAGCAAACAATCACATGTGATTTGTAAACCAAATCACTTGTGATTTGTTTCTTAATAACCTCTCCTGTTTTTAAGCAAAGAAATCACATGTGATTCGCTTAGCAACCTCACATGAAGCAGTCAACTAATGCATAGCACACAATCACATGTGATTTGTAAAGCGAATCACCTGTGATTTGTTTCTTAACAACCTCCCATGTTTTTAAGCAAAGAAATCACATGTGATTCACTAAGCAACCTCACATGAAGCAGTCAACTAATGCATAACACACAATCACATGTGATTTGTAAAGCGAATTACTTGTGATTTGTAATCTATAAACTCCCTTGTTTTACGAAAAGAAATCACATGTGATTCGCTTAGCGTTCTTAACTGAGCGCAATGAATTAACACACAGCTTACAATCACATGCGATTCGTTAGCGAATCACTTGTGATTTTATTATCTAATAAACTTGAATTGTAGTTTTTTTTACTTGAATCATCGATTGTTTTCTCTGTTTCATTGCTATTGACATATTCTGGATGCAGATTCATTGATAACATCAGATATATTGATTTCGAGATTCAGATCTGCATTTGATTACAACGATTTTGTTCAATCGCAATTTTAATTAGGGCTCGAATTCGAGAAAAAAACGTGATTCGAAGTTGCTGATTCGATTTCTACAGTCGATTCGATGTTTGAGATTTAGATCTGCCGTTTGCGACCCATTGTTTGTGATTTGTGGCTTAGAGATCGCCGGAAATCGCCATTGAAGAAGGAAGAAGGAAAAAGCAGTTTGAGCGTAAGCGCCATTGAAGAAGGAAGAAGGTCTGGTGTTTTTTTGGACGATAATACCCCTCCATGTGTAATTTATGGATTGATCTTGATCATTGATTAAGTTTGATCTGATGTCTATGGATTGTTCCTTGAGACTTTATAATAATGTGAGACTTCCCTGAACACAACTCACTTTTTAAAAGCTATAAAATACGACTCATATCACATTACCTTTTTAATTTCAATATCAAAAATTATTTTCATTTCCCTAAACCAATATGGTACACAACAAGATTCTAAAATACTGAAATTTAAAATAAGTTGCAAATTCAACAGATCAAAATATATCTAAAACGATAAGATGAAATTTTATTGGTACACAGTGTAAGAGTTCCACTTTTCTTAAACTGTGGGCATAATACAAACATTCAAACCACTACCTACCTAACTACTTCCCATTACCTTATATATCTATAGAATTCTTACAATACAGTTTTACCAAACAGTTGTTTTCTTTACTTAGTTATTAAATATCATTTCATTTGTAATGTCTAACATGGAGAATAAGAAAGATGAGACCTTTTAATACAAGGATTTGTGATTATTTGGTGGGGCCTGTTGTTATTGGTTCAAGCTGATGCAAGTGAACTTCTTGTGGAAGAAGATAACATTTGATCTTGAGTTCTTCAAACAATCTTTTCATCTCCAGAACAAGTTCACTTCTTCTTTTACTCCTTTCACCATAATCTTGAAAATTAATTGTATGGTTAAAAAACAGGGCCATTTTAATCTTGTTCACATTTTCAATCTCCTGAACAACGAAATTGTGATTTGGATGCCATAATTGCGGATTCTTCTCCAAATACCTCAACATAAATAACAATTAAATTCATAATCATCTAGCAATACAATTTGATTTCACACAAAAATAATGCATAAATTTCATAAAACAACAATTTACTTTAGGTGGTGATCTATTTTAGTAATTATAAGTTTTTAAGGTCTGTTTTGGTAACTACAAGTTTTTAGCCAACATTCATGATAATTACGGTGTTAAAAACGTAAAAAAAATAATAACCATTTAGGGCTCAAAAAAATTTCTTTTAATTACCAATATATGCCAACTAGAAACTTTTAATTACTAAAATAGACCATATAAAGTTATAATTACCACCATCTAAAGTACATTTGATGTAAGATAGAACAATAAAACTCCGCCAAGAGTTGCAATATGTTAGTTAAAGGACCATTTATGAAATTAACTCTTATAAGTTATAACTATGCATAAAAGATGTACAACTATTTTGTATTAACTTACTTTTGTATCTTGTCTTTCAATAGCCCGATTTTCTCAAATGGTGTTGCAAAATCAATAGAGAATTCAAATTTATCACCCATATCTGGGCTTCTATAGAAATTGCTAATGGGTTTTGTGGATAAAACCGAATTTGGATAATATATCTTCTCGTTATCATATCGTAAGAAAACCGTTGTTAAGATGTTCATCTCTTCAACTATCAACTGTCAAATAACAAATAGCCAATCAATCAACTTTTCAAAAAAATCCATTTAAGGTACTAAACTTTTTGAGTAAATTATAGAAATCGTCCCTGCGGTATTCTAAATTCTACGATCTTGTTACAAAACTTTTTTTTCGTGATTTTTGTCCATATGTTCTTCATATTTTATTTTTTCGTCCATTTTGATCTAAAATGACCACAACAAAAAAAAGACCCTTATACATTTTATTTTTTTTGAGTTTTGAATAGTTTTTAATTAATTTTTCAAATGTTTTTTATTTTCTTTTTTAAAACATGCACATCCTTCACATATATGTAAGACCGCAAGGACAATTTTTGTAATTTACTCAAACTTTTTTCTGTCAATTGAACTATTGAAGGCACCAAAGTTTTTTTTTTGCGACCAAAAATGAGATTTTTTCCATATTTAGAAAGCTTTCGGCTACGTTTTGGTAAAAAACAAATCCTCATTTTGGTTATAAAAAAACTGTAATACCTTCAATATCTTTAATACATAAAAGAAGTCATCATTTTAGTCCAAAGAAAATAAAAATAAAACCTTTTATTGTGTAAAATAAAGTTCATTACCCAAACGAAATTTTTCAAAATTCCAAAATTCAGTAACTTATTGAAATTAAACTCCCCACATATGGAAATTGTCACATTTTTCATGCGGGACAAAAAGAGTGAAAATAAAGCAAAATGAATATTATGTACGGTACCTGAATGCCATCAATGCAACAACGGTCCCCAACATCAAATGGATGCATTATGAACACAAACACAATAGCTTCAAAAATGGTCTTGCAAGTATTCCCAAATATAAAAGCAGCCACAACAAGTTGTGACGACATTAAGACAAGTACTTTTGTTGTAGCAATTTCTGTCAAAAGAAGCCACACAACTACAACTATAATCATCAGGACAGCTGTCACAAGTTTATCCAATTGTTTTACTGCTGTTTTAGTGTCACTTAAAGCATGTGCTAAAGCTTTACGACCATTGTAAACCTTCACCTGCATAAAGTAACAAATATACATAAACGCCACTGAGTAATTACTCGATTTCGTTATCTAACAAACAAATTTTCACCTTTTTTGGTTCAAATCTGTAACTAATTGTACAAATTTAATCAGATTAGAAGTCTTACCACCCACTCTGTTAATGTTTTCCGGTCAATTTGTCCTTTATCAGTTAAATCGATCATTGGAAACACAATATCCACCTCTTCCTTGATCATAAACCTCCTTAGATCCAGTTCTTCAATGTATCTACATTATAAACATATAACATTTATCGCCAAATCAGGAACAAATTACACAAATTTAAAGATCTTGTAGATGTAGATATAGATATGGATATGGATATAGATGTACTTACGTGAAACCAGGTTGAGAAACATTTCTAAAAATATGATAAGCAGCAGCAATTGCTTCCATTTCATTATTTATCTCTCTATCTGCTGCAGATTCAGTTGGTCTATCATAAGCACTTTCTTCAATTACACCAGAAAAAGTCGAAAGTCCTGAATTCGATATTACATCAACCAACATTTTCATAGTCAAAGCCGACACCTTTTCTCGTTTCATTTGATGTAATTTACTTACATCAATAACTTCTTTTGTTTTAGATTCTTTCCCTTTTCTCTTCATTTGAAAACTCAAGTGACTTTTACTTGTACTTGCACCAACTGTTTGTAATGATTCCATTACTGGAGGACCAGAAAGTGTTAACAGAACATATTGAAGAAAGATTGATTCTTGAATTCTGTCAAAGAAATTGCTGACGTGGAATGAAGTTGCCAATATTTTCAATAATAGTGTCTTTAAAAGCCACAACATTGCACCAACTAGTAAAGAAACAATAGTCCAAGTAATATAATCCAAAACTTTGTCTGCAAACTTTGATCTGTCAACATGTTTGCTGTTGAACAATGATGTCCAAGTGATTAGAACTACAATCAACCAGATACATACTTGAACACTCTTTTTTAACCCGTGAACGAAATATAACACCTTTTTTCTTAACAGAAAATTCAATTCTATTAGTAACACGATGAAATGCATAAGCCAGTTGGTGACTAACATACCACAAATGATGACAGTTATAAGCACAAACCATTTCCATAACTCCAAACTCCAGATTTTGTAATCCTTCAATTCGTCAACTGTCACGCTAGCAACTACACAACCAGCAAGCAGTAGAAAAACTACCCATTCGAATAGAACTTTCATTTTCACCCTTCTGTGCTTTAACTCCTTTCGTATGTTGACTTTTTTGTAAATTTCTTCGTCTTCATCAACTCCACCTGCAGCTCCAGGTGAAGCCATTAATGGAGTTTTTGGAGTTATGGAAATAGTTCTTGTTGTCTCCTTTGATGGTGTACCATGTGGAGAGGGATTACTGTTGCCTGCAACTCTAGGTGATGCATGATTTGATGACGGTCTTAAGGGTGAGTTTGAGGTTTGGCCAACTGGTTCAAGCATTTCATCGAACATGTTGTGGTCAATTACAGGTTGTTCACCAAATCTGGATTTCGGTTTTGAGTAAACCGATCTAGCTAACGTTTTTCGTCTGGTTAGATTCTCGGGATTGGGGATTTTAGGAGGTCTATTAGGGCTTGGAATAAAAGCTGCATTTTCTGGATATGAATCAGCTGATTTTCTATGAGGTGATTCAGGAACACCTCTTGGAGTTTTCATCCCTTTTTCATCACCGGTGATTGTTACCACTACTTCACCGCTTCTTTTGTTCTCCGTCATGCTTATTTCCTCTGTTTTTAAGCTTTTATCATTTGCTTCCATTCAAATTCCAAGTTAAAACCCTAGAAATCATAGTACAAAGAGTCAGAGTCAACGTCAACGTCAACGCCTGACTTCAAACAATTAACATCTGTAACTAAATAACATTTAATGCTTCCATGATTTCCCCAGAAATCATTAATTAGCTTCGGATTAAAGTGGGATTAAGTTCAGAAACAACGATCAAAACGATTCAACAACTAAAGCCATTCGTCACACACACACACACGTGCTTATTAAGAAGTATGAAGTTGATATTAGCTTATTAGGTTAACATACAAGTGAGAAAACAGCAGAGATCTGTTACCTGAAACTGAAGAAATTTCAGCTTCACGCATTCGCCATTGAGAAGATGAAGATGAATAGTTGATGAAGATAGTTAAATTAGGTTATATGCTTATAGAAAACATCAGTTTCTACTTTGTACGATCGATTATTGATTATATAAATCGAAAGTTAAATCTAAGTGATTAAACAAATGTTTCTTCTAGAAAAGTGTTCACGAAAATATTAAGCAGCTCACACGGACAGCCTCACAATCACACACAAACACATGCAAAATTGCAAATGTTAGTGAGAGGACTGCTGGATAACAGCTTGAAGGTGAAAATGGAGGTGTAAATAATGGTGTAAACAGGTGGCCGGAGAGAAATCCGGCGGCCGAGATAATGGATGAAGACACAGATATTGAGAGGTTCCAACAAATGGTGTCACTTCAAAAGTTTATAATTAGAAAAGAGAACCTCGTGGCTTTATTTATATCCTTTTTAAAATGACAACAACTTGAAGAATAAAACTATGTAATACAGTAACAATTTAGGGGTGTTTGGTTTAGGTGGGTCCGGATCCGGTGAAGACTCAAAATCCGGTGAAGACTGTGAGGACAATGTTTGTCCACTCATCTTAAAAAGGGCATAAATGTTATTTTCGAAATCCCCATTTCCTCATTTTGTCACCTGTCCTCCTATAATTGGAAGTGGGTTTTTTCCCCGCACTTCGTTTTTCGCACATAACTTTTTTTTATTTGTAAAAAAAAAAATCTGAAAATGCCAAAAGTTTTAAAATTAAATTTTCTACAAAATGAGTATAGTCATGAAAATTTGAAAAAAATAATGATCCAAAATTGACAATTATCCATAATAACAAAATGATTCAAAAATTAACAATCGTACAAAGTAAATAAAATGATAAATGAACAAAATGATCCAAAATTATACTTTCTCCGTATCAAAATAAATGACACACTTTCCATTTTGGGGTGTATCAAAATAAGTGACACACTTTGAAAACTTTCCTTATTTGGTAAAAATAGTGGGACCCATACCCACTAACTATCCACTTTAATAAATTGAAATTACCCTTATACCCTTACTTTTACTTTTAAAACTCATTAATATCACTTTATTCAAGAAAAGTGGGACCCATTCTCCACTTTTACTTTTAATCTATTTTAACCTCTACTTTAATCTTTTACCTCAAAAAATGTGTAAGCCAATTTGTGTCACTTATTTTGATACGGAGGAAGTATATGATATATTATTTGACTAATTATTTATGTAAAATTATATTTATGCAAGACTAATAATGATCCAATAATAACAAAATAATTCAAAATTAAGTCAATGATCCAAAATTAAAAAAATGATCCAATTTTTTTCCAAACTTTTTTTTTCAAATTTTCATAACTATACTCATTTTGTAGAAAAAATTAATTTTAAGAACTTTGACATTTTTAGTTTTTTTTATTTTCAAAGAAAAAAAAAGTTATGGCCGAAAAACAAAGTCGTAGGTAAAAAAAAACCCACCAAATCAGAAATTGACATGTGGCGAGGAGAGAGAGTATGTGTGCGTAAATGACCATTTTATCCTCCCAAATTTTCTTTTTTCCCCCATTATTTTGTTAAACTTTACACAAAACCTCATTGTACTTCTAATGTTGTTTACCTTTCTTCACATTAAATCTTACCTATTTATTTTCTTTGATCAAATGCTCAGATTTATCCTCGCAGTCATCACCTAAAAAAGAGTACTCACTCGATCTCACTTCTATCATTTTAAAATGACAACAACTTGAAGAATAAAACTATGTAATACAGTAACAATTTAGGGGTTTTGGTTTAGGTTACGAAATAGGTTTATTTCTTACAGTATAATTTATAATTATGTATACACTTATAAATTCTTGTTTGAATATATTTTAGTTTTTATATATCAAAACATAAATAATAAGAATTTTAACAGACATTAAGTAACAACTTATTAATTTATAGTGTGTGAGTTAAACTAAATAATATTTTCTAAACTTTATTTTAATACTATATAAATTATTAAGAAGTTGTATTAAAAAGCACAAACATGAGTTGTTTTATTTTAATACTAAATGGTTGGTATTCTAACGATATAAAATTTTAAAAAATGTCCATAATAATATGTGGATTTAAGTTTAAGTCTTGCTATTGACAATATCGTATAAATTAATTTAATATTATTTTAATGGATGTGTATGATATGTTGTTTAAAAAAAATCATAAAGTTAAGCCAAGTACTACCCTCTTTTTTTTTCTTGTATAATAATATTATATGAGAGATGGTATTGATTTTTATAAAATTTTATTATTCATTTGAGTAATATAAGTATTAAAACAAAAGATGAAATTAGGAAAATAAATAGTAGATTCTACATGACAATCATTTTATATGTAGAAACATAAAATATGGATTAATACAAATTTTCATATTCTATTAGTTTAAAACTGGTAATAACTATATTAACTAATGTCGAAATTGAAAAGATGGTTATAAATTACAAAAGAAACAAATGAAAAACAAAACACATAAGTCTACTTCATCCATATATAATATGTCTTCCATATTAAATAAAGATCGTTTTATACATAGAGAAAGAATGTAAATGTGCAATAAACTGCGTCGCTATATCTTTTTGAATTGCAAAATTAATGTTTTTAAAAACAACATTTATGGATCTAGGTGTCATAACATTATTATACATAACACGTTAAACTCTATTTAAAAGCTCCACCACCTCAGGTGCAAGGAAGCCGAAAATAATAAGATCTATTCTATATACTTCTATTACTTGTTTATTTGCAACTAGCGTAATGTTAGGTATGAAAATAGTACAACCGTCTTAGATTGCCTACAAGAGATTACGTTCTAATTCATCTACCTATGAATGAGTCATGTGCGCTTAAACTAAGAAAAACTATATCATTTTCGAACATAATCTTTCTACTTCATTTTATTACTTTTAAAATCTTTATTGATTTTCTTTTATAATCTTATATTATTTAGTTTAAATATTTATCTTGATCAAATGAGTAATAAAATAATTTACAATATTTAATATAAAATAATATCATCTTTTAAAAATAAATAAAATTTAGATAAATGATATTTCTTCCTATCCATATGCCTGTCCACTTTTAAAGTAGCATGTGTCATCCAATAATTCTTTTTCCTCATATTATCCATTGATTTTAACATTTGTCATAATTAAAATGTGTAGGAATATGGCAGGAAGAAATATCATTACTCTAAAATCTATACTTTACTAAAAAAACAAAAAACATAATGCCTACAAGGCAACAGCTGATGCCTACAACTGATCACGTTGTTTAAGTTATGTTTAATTGCCTACACCTATTTAAGTAAAATATAATTGGAAAATGATAATGACAACCCTAAGATGTAACACCGCAAAATCTGAGCCATTTTTTTTTAATACGGAAGCGTGTCAAAATTTCATATATATATATATATATATACTAGCAAGGTACCCGCGCAATGCGGCGGCGGGTACCCTACCTCTATATTTTTCGGCCATATTGTGTTGTCTTTTTACACGTTTTTTCCTAACGATAATTGTACGGACAAATAATAATTATCGAAGTAGTCGCGGTAGTAGTGGTAGAGAAAAATATTGTGTTTGGAAGGAACATTTCATTTTTAATACTTAAGTTTGAAGATCAAAACATCACTTCCGACAACACATATTAAAACAACCCTACTATTAAAAAGTCATACTTCCTCCCACTAAAAATAAATGATAAATTTTGGATTTCACGGCTTTTTAAGAAAAATATTATAATGATTATTAATTTAAATTAATTGAATGGTTAGTGGAGAATGAGTTCACACTTTTTGAATAAAGTGAGGTTAATGATATTTAAAACTAAAAAGTAAGCATAAAAAAGTCATTTCATTTTGCTAAAGTAGATAGTGGATATAGATCCAATTATCTTTTACCAAATAAGATAATTTTTCAAAGTGTATCAATTATTTTGAATCACTTAAAAAAGGAAAATGTATAACTTATATTAAATCGGAGGAAGTATATCATTTGGGGTGTATGAACAATAGTACAATACTACCAATACAAATTTGATGTACGAAATTTGTCTTACCAAAATTTGATTGTTCATTTTAGAACGTGCAACTAAGGGGAAGCAATTAGTATAGGGTTCGTGTTGATAGTAAAAAATATTTAAACAAAGACCGACATGTTTATGTAAAAGAGGACATTAATTGCATTTCATGGCAGAGTAAGCAAGATGCAAAGTCAGTTGTCTACAATGAATAAGACCGAGCTACCAGAGAAAAGGGTTGTAAATGTCAATTTATAATGTGCAAACAACTTAGCTTTGTATCAAAAGGTCACAATTCCAAAAATGTGCTTCAAATCATAAATCTCACACAAACTAATAACTCAACAGAGTATGTGTAACAAGAAAAAAAAACAAATCAATAAAATAGTGATTCCTGACACTATCCAAAAAGAGAACTTAAAACCACCGAGTCGAAATCTTTAAACCGAATCCAAGAAAGATGTTTTTTCCTCGTCAGCTTTGTTCTCCTAAGCTTTTAACAACAGATTATTAATCACGCCCAGAAAATTCGATTCGACAGCTTAATTAAACATATCAGGTAATTCACACGATCTCTCATTCCAGATATTCGGTCATTTTGAAAAATCCAAAACATTTAACAAACTTCTCCTGCAAAGTCACACAGTCATATATGAATAAAAATCTTCACATACAAAATTAACATTAATATTGATAACTAAAACAAACCTGCTAACAAAATCTTGGGTAATCATAATTAACTAAACTGGCACCAGTTGAAATCCTCCATAAACAAGCTAATAGGCTCATGACTCGTGAGATGAGAGTGAGCCCATTTGTGTGGTTAAAATGAGTTGCAATATCCTGTCCAAATGCATAACAAAATCAGACCATAACAGATCACACATCTGTCCGTCAGATTAGATCTACAAACCTCAAGAAAAAAAATCATTAGTTAAGCCAAAATTACCCAGTCAACAAATGTAGGACCTACAAAGTTATGTATCTCTTGTATGCAGTCGAATGCTCGGATATTGTCTAGTGCATCCAAGGATGGTGAAAAGCCTTAATGTAAGCAAAAGATCTAAGATGCAATGAATTTGTTAAATATAACTATGATCCATACGATGATAAAAATAAACATGTGTATGTGTTTAATCCTAATGTACCAATAATTTGCATAAAACATGTACCGATTGCATTCAGACAATGAAACCCAGCAAATGACAAATCTGAGCTGCAATATTTTGGGGATACCACTGTAAATAGATCCAAAAATTATTAATTCTAGAACTGATTAATTATAAGTATCAAATCAAGCAATTGAACTTTTGCCAATAAAATACCAGATGGATTACCTGAGAAATACGATGGCGTCCTCTGCCTTCTTTGAACGTATACAGTGTACGGCTTTCCAGGTTTCACTTCAATACCTAACGGGTTATAATGAAATCCTCAGAAAATTAAAATAAAATCAACAAGCGTTAACCTGATTATATGAAAGTCGAAACGAATGTCGAAAGATCTAAGGAATTTATTTTTCAAACTGACCCGAGAAAACCATGATTGGAACTTGCGAGTTGGATTGTTAGGGTTTTGAGAACAGTGTAGTTCTATTTATTTCTTTGGCGTTATTAGGTGTTTTAAGAAACCCTTCAACATTACTATATAGCATCGAATTTTGATACCATCTCCATAACATCTTTGAGTTCACGTGAACCTTTATTTTTGAAGAAATCAAGGGGTTTGGAATTGAATCGACGGGAGTGTAGGTTACGCGTATTGAGGAAGACTCTTGAAGGAAGAGGCAGATATTGAAGATATCGAGGGGTTTGAAAGAAGAAATACGGTAACTGAATCGACGCCTAAGGCGAAATGAGGAACCTGCTAAGGAGATTGTTGGTTAGGTTATATTAGTTGATTAGGGAAAAGCCAGCATAGTACTTATATCACAGTTGGTTAACACGTTTGTTTATGTAATCTTCATCCCGAGTTCGAGCCCTGTGAAGGGTTTTTATTTTTAGATTAAAATTGTTAACAAAAAAGGAAAGTTATTGGCTGAATTTTAGAAAACTATTTAAGGAAAAGTCCTAAATACTTTATAAGTAGTAGAGAGAGATATATATATATATATATATATATATATATATATATATATATATATACTAGCAGGGTACCCGCGCAATGCGGCGGCGGGTACCCTGTGACAATATTCCGGGCTGATAAATTGATAGCAAGTGGGTGGTGGTAATTTTAACTTTTTAAATTTTAAATAAATTTTGTGTCGAGTAAGGAGCATATGGTATAGTATCTTAATTGCTTAGAGTATTATGTCAATAAAGCAGAAATCGTAGGTTCAAGTCCTACATGGTATATATTTTTATAATACAAAAATCTTCCTCAATAGAAAACATAACGACTGAAAATTAAGTTTTTCTAATTTATAAAACCTACCAAATGCCTTATATGAAAACATGTTTTAAGATCCGAATTTTAAATTTCTGCCCAAAGAAATGAAAAGAACTACAGTTATATGTAACATAACACATTACCTATAACATCTTCAAATTCACATCATGTTTAGCAAGTAAATACGATGGCTACAGAAATTTACAAAAATATCCTTTGGGCCATATAAAATACATAATTATATAACATATAACATATTAATGTCTATACATACATATCCTTTGGGAAAGCTTATTAGTGGAGTTTTTAAGCTTATTAGCTTATAATAAAGCTCAAATAAGCTTATTAAGCTAATAAGCTTAAAAGCCCCAACTAATAAGCTTTCGAAACATGCCCTAAGTTTCTATGAACCCATTTAGCAGCTTCACTATAACCCTGTTGAGTAGCTCAAAATTCAGGTGGGCTAAAGCCTCTTTAGCACTGGGCTTTACACAAAACTATTGATGTCACAATACAGGTGGACTAAATCCCGTTTAGAGGTTGTATGCATCAAGTACAATTTAGGAGGTTTCTCCAATTTATATTAACAACGGCTGCAACAAAAGTTATTCCAACCTCAAAAATTGAATTAAAGAAATACACAAACACTTACAAGTTGGAAAATTTTACAATAAGCGTTCTTGGAGTGCCAATAGCTTGGAAGTCACCACAGATTCATCACTTAAAATTCCATTCAAAATTTATGGGAAATTTCCCAGTATTTTTGTAGATTTGTAAGCAGAAGTTATTAAGCACATCCTGATGCCAAATTCTGGAAATAAGACCTGCCCCATTCCCAAATATATTGTGAGGTCCTACATTTTTCACAAAATAAAGTATTGACAAAAAAGACAGAGTAACTAAAATCAAAAACTGAGTAGCTGTCTTTAGAAACTTTAAACAAACAAGCAGTATTCTATATGCCATAAAATCCATGTAATCTTCCTCTGTTACTGCTGCCTACAACAAGTATGATTGTTACCTCTTTTTGAATCTTATAGTATGATTGTAACGCTTGATGAAATAGAGAGAATGATGTGAGATTACCGCGAAGTTTAACAGTTGTTCCTCACACAATCAGTGTATGCTTTCTATTAAATTAGTAGATCAGTGTGTCCATTTCCAATGGAAAATCCCTGAATAAAATAATAAAATTGAAGAGAAAAAGAGCAACAAAATTAAGAAGAAAAAATTACATTAAGAACCGTTCAATAGTCATACTAAATGAACATCGAATCTAAACATTAAAATCAGTATAAAAATCGACTGAAGAACATTAAGAACCCTAATTTCAGTATATAAAATCAAATTAAGAATGCTATGCGAATTGAAATACAGTATATAAAATCGGATTGAGATACTGAATGAAAATCGAATTGAACACTTACCAGAAGAATCGACGGATGGTGAAAGAGTCTTGGGCCGGTAGGGGTTGCGTGAGCAAATCTGCGGCCTTCGCGTGAAATCATTCGCAAATTTTGAGTGTTAGAGATTATATTTTAACGTATATCACCATCCCAGATGGTAATCTAAGTTAGGGTGGAATCGAGGAGGCAATGATGGAACCGAGGAGACAGTGGAATTTATTGGTTAGGCAAAGAAATAATCATTATCAGGTTGAAGAAACCGAGGAGGCAATGGCTTCAAGTTTGAATTTTGAACGAACAGACAATCAAACAGGCGGATGCCTTTCTACTGTGGCCCGAAGGCCAGTCAAGTCAATTGTGTTGGTGGGCCGAAGGCCACATCCCAGATAAAATTTAAATGATGGGCCGAACAGGTAGATTTCATGTATTAGATTTCGGTTTAGATATTAGATCACTACCAAAGGCTTTCCCTGGTGGTTTGTGCGTTGTTAAGTAACCTGTAGGTGTCGTGATCGAATCATGTCTGCAACTTTTTTTTTAGTAAAAGGATTGAATTCCAAAAATAGCAAGAATTTGGCTGAATTTTCAGCCAGCTATTTAAAGAAAGGTCCTAAATGCATTATAGATAGTAGATATATATATATATATATATATATATATATATATATATATATATATATATATATATATATATATATATATAACTCGTTGTTCACAAGTTATAAAAACATAAGGTGTATAATTTAACAAAAGTTAAATTGCCAAAACAGTGTTACTTTACATTACGGCTCGACATCAAAATCATTTCTTTAAGTCTTGGTCAATCATTCCTAATCATATTCTCCAAAAGACCCATCCGTCTACAACCTGTAAAAGATTCAACATAGTGGGGAATTAGCACGAAGCTAAGTGAATGAAAATATAACATTTTATATTGTCTAAGTACAACAATCTCGATTCACAATCTTCACGGATTCACAATCTTAACAGATTCACAATCTTCACAGATTCACAAATAACGAAAGGACCGGCGGTTTTGCAGAACCTTACAACTGTTGTGTGCCTAACAACAGCTTACCGGAAGCCCTTTACTCATTAGCAACGGTAAAGCTTCCTTCAAACACAACACATATGCCAAGGTACAATTACCGTTGTCTAACAGTAAACGAAAGCTCAGCCCCCCAAGCAGATTGTCCTCTACTCTTTTCCATGTGCACATATCAATTAATTAACACATAGCCAGTTAAGTAACATTAAAACATGCTGTGTAAAACACAACACAAAATTATGCAGCCAAACAGCAAGTTCACGTCGCGACTACTCTTGTCCGCTAAAAAGTTCGTGTTCGCTATTTCGGGTCGCTGTTTGGTTTTGGTTTCACGGCAACAGGTTTGCGTCGTGAACCTACACAGTTCGCTTCGCGAACTGATTCAGATGGTCAAAATCCTGCACTTTTCTCAGCTCACCATTTCCAAACCAAACCCAACAAATTGCAACCTAAACCATTGCAATTAAACAGTACAAAGGTTATAAATCCACTCACCTTTGCCAAATCTCTTTCCACTCAGTTTTCTAATATCACTGAGCCTCTTTTCCCTTTCCTGCAATCACAAGTAACACTCGAATTAGTAATCGTTTGACCCGAAATGTGTAAAACTGCACAATACACTATACAGACATAATAACAAGTGTACTAACTCAAAATCTGCACTACAATCCTGCACATTGACACTTTGACTCACGAAAGTTAAATCTGATCAAAACTTACACAGTTGGTCCAATTTAACCAAAAATACCCAAACGGGTCAAAAGCCCATCTTATTACCTTACTATTACAACTAATTTACAATACAATTACCAAATCATAATTATCATCCAATTAATAATAAAATCCCAGGTTTGACCTAATACAAAGTCAACAACTTAAATTATGACCATAGATAAAAACCAGAATCGGCCAAACCCGCGACAGCTCACCGCAACTGCCATAACTTTCAAACCATTTATCCTTTTTTTACCAAATTTTCACCACTTACTCTAGACTCATAATTATACAACTCATATTTAGAACGCTCAGCTCGAATCTAACCCGAAAGGCCTCGAAACTGTTTCACAACACTGCAGAAACGCACAGTGTTTTCAGCACTGCGACACTTCACGAAAATTGTCGTAACTCACAGACCATAAGTCCTATTGACGAGCGGTCAGCGGCCATGGAAAGCTAACTCATCGGGCTACAATAGTCCAGAAGACCCGGAACCCGGATTCTATCCCGAACAGGGTCGAAAATAGACCTGAACATAATGACAGCAAGCTGTCCCAAAACGCAGCACAATACAAAGTGAACATCTTTATCAAACGCTAACTTATACAACACCACTTTCCCTAATAAACTTACTATTTCATTTTAATACCTCCAAATCATATAATTCAATTACCATTTCAACTTCTTGATCATATTGACATAAATAAAGTCAAAGTCTAACTAGTTAAGTTTGCATTTAACCAAATTCAACTATCTTGACCCAAACGGGTCAAAACTCAATTCTTTTCTAAAACACTTAAAATATCAATTAATAATCTAACAATTCACCAAATTATCTTACTTCATTTTCAAGTACATATTTATAAGACTTTGACATTTCTTTTGGTCAATATTCAACTTTTAAACAACTAGTTCTTCATTTCTTAATTTCATTAAACTTTAACAATTCTATCAAATTTAGGCTATAACTAGTTACCAACATCAATTATAATCCTAAACACAACCACTTAACCTAACATAACCATAATTAACACAAAACCCCCAATTCTATAAATTAGGGTTCTTGACCCATTCATCTCCAAGATCACCCATGGTGATTTTGGTTCAAATCGAGGTTTCAATCATTCTATTAGTAACTATAACACTTCACTAACATATTCTAACCTAATAGAATTATCAATTTCAGTTTTTTAGTCAAAACCTACCAAGAACACATAAACCCTAAAAACCCTAGTTCATGACTAAACATAAACTAAGAATCTCAAGTTTAATAAACAAAATTAAGTTACTTACTTGATTCTTATACCATAAACGAAATTATAGCTGAAACCACCGAATTTAGGAATTTGGATCTTTGATTTTTGAAGAAAATTTCATAAAAATATATGCGTGTATGTTTGAAACGTGAGGAAGAAATAAGACAAGAAACAAAATCAACTATTTCTTCTTTTTCTTTGCCCACCACGTCAACCCCACGTGTCATCTCAAGAAAATATACAAATTTCACTTAATACAGTATTATGTATATTTAGTTCGCGGTTAATTCATTTAAAATATCTATCTAACTCTATTTCTATCAACGAAGATATATTTGGAACTTTGGTCCAAAAATGAATCTACTGATATAAAAATCATTAAAATACCAACATATTTTAATTTCAACTAATTTTAACCCCTTGGTTAAAATAATAATTAATTCAAATAAATTAATAAATAATATTTGTTATTACCGAA
This sequence comes from Calendula officinalis, assembly GCA_963853835.1. NCBI lineage: Eukaryota > Viridiplantae > Streptophyta > Magnoliopsida > Asterales > Asteraceae > Calendula > Calendula officinalis. The sequence continues at coordinate 75,410,768 of OY970829.1, forward strand.
AGTGATAAAATACTAGGCCGGGTTTCAGTGTGTTACATAAGACGTCAAGACACGCATAAAAAATTTGTATAATAATCAATAACCGGTCCCTGCATTTTAGGAATCAACCCCACTACTAAAAGTACAAACGATTTATACGCATAACCACCTCTTAATGACAGCCAAGGGCTGTCATTAACAAAACTCAATTTAATATTGTTATTTAATAGAAAATGTTGTAATTAAATTTAATACTTCATCCATTTCAAATTAGAACTACATATTGTTTGATTTTATAGTTTTTCAAGTAAATAATTATCAGGAGAGTTAAACTATATTAAATTGGATGGTTAGAATGAGATGTGTTATACATATTTTGAATAAAGTGAGGTTAGTAATTTTTAAAAGTAAAAATAGAAGTAAATGAGTTATTTAATATGTTAAAGATATTGTTAGTGGATGTGACTTTACTATCTTTTATCAAATAATATAAATTATTAAAGTCTGTTACTTATAATAATTATTAATATTAATTATTTATAATATTCGAAACTAAGTTGCTTGCAATGTCAAACCTAGCCAGCCACTATATTAACTGACATAGTTAAGTTATTTATTGTGATATATTACTTATCTCATTTTAGAAGTATATAATAAAACCAAATAAGTAAACTACTACTTAAGACCATGCGTATCGGCGACCGTTCACTCGGTCGCGACCCTCCACGTAGACGACCCCGACGCGTCCCCCTCCGCTACGCCCAACCCCGACGACGCGTCCCCAACCCCCAACGGTCGAGTAGTCGACCGTTCAAGTCGACCGTTGGACGCTCTCTTTCTCCCCTTTCCAACGGCTATAATACCCAATAAATACCTCTTTTTTTACCTTATAAATACCCAATTCTTTTACCAAATAATTCACAACTTTCATTTCTCTCTAAAACTCAAACACACACTCATTTCTCTCAATCACCATCTCCAAAAATGTCTTCCTCCAAGAACAAAGGCAAGGCTCCAAAATCTCGACGCCAAGCAAACACTCCCACACCCTCTCAATCACCCTCGATCAACTTTCAACCACCAACTTTCGTACGCCACGAACGAATTTTTTGACTTCCGCAAAGCGAACATATCTGATTTCATGGAGATACAAAAAGATGCCCAAGAGCTCAAGCACATGGAATTCTACAATTCGTCCCACGATCACCTCACCGGCAGAAATCTTGAGTGGGTTTTGGCAAAGAAGGCGAAAATCAGGGCCAAATATAATTTGGACTGATAGTTTATTTTTTTTAGTATTTATTGTAATGTTATTTTTATTTATGTTTTTTTTTTAATTATTAATGTAATGTTTTTTTTTTATTATTAATGTATTTGTTTTTTATTTAAATTAAATTTTTTTTTTTCCGAACGGTCACCCATTACGGGCATTTGGTCGCTGTCTGGTCGTGTGGTTGATCAGGAGAGAGAAAGCTGATGTGGCGCAGAGGTGGCAGGGGTGACCAAACTGCGAATGGTCACCCATTACGCCCAGTCTAAGAGCATGATTGTTAATAATCAATAAAGTAACTTTTAATTAAAAATAAAAAAAATGTAGATGTCATAATTTGGCACATTTCGTTTGAGACAAAATGATATATGTAATGGATGAGATTTTCAAAAAAAAAAATGAATGTAATATTTTCATTATTTAAGAAAAAGACATGTTTTTTTGTCGTTAATTCCTACTCGTATGTAAAAAGACATTCTCATTTGTGAAATAATAATAAAAGTAGACCATACAAGGTGGAGGTGGGGCACCTACTTTTCTATTTCATTCCACTTTTATTTTTATCTTTTGGACAAGATATTCTATGTCGTTAGATGCTTATAAATTGTGTGACATAAAAAATAAATAATTGAGAATTGAGTGGCATATTTTGAGGATTATTTCGCACACTTGAATTTTATGTTAAAAGACTAATTCACCATTCAAACCTTTTTTTTTTAATAAAACTATTCTTATTTAAATTTAGCTGCTCAAGTTGGTCGAGCTTTAATCATGATACATACGACATAATCATTATCATATCTTTTTACAAATTTCTCCTTGCTGGTAAATGTTAACCCTTCAAAACCCTATCACCACAAAACCACTTCCCGGTCACTATCATTTCCAGCCCATCAATGTTGGAAGCTTATTCACTTTAGCTAGCAGTCTTTAAGCGCCACTCATTTATACTGTTAAACTATGATTAATAGGCGACAGAACCCGTGCGTCTCCCCCCACCCCCACACACACGAACTTTGGCCAATGTATCCACCCCTATGTTTGGGTTGATTTGGTCGTTATGACGACCGAACTTCTTGTGAGAGGAAAACTTCCGATGGTTAGACCCCCCCCCCCCCTCCAATTTTTAGTTTTCATAATCCATTTGGTCACAACTGCGCACATTTGATCTCGTTTTTTGTCGTATAAATTAAACTTTAGACGTCGTTGAGATGATAATGATAATCACACATTTGGTTACTATTACTACTAGTTTTATAGAGGAGATTTTAGATGTCGCCGAGATGACAATGGTGATCACACATTTTGTTACTGTCACTACTAGTTTTATCATAAGAAGAGTAGCTTTTAGTTGAAATTGTGTTGGTTTGGGGAAAAGGGGCCTTCTATGAGCCTTATCTCATAGGGTTGATTTCTAAACAGTTTGAGTTTAAATTGACTAATTCCAACCGGTCAAATTATTAATTTGAACCTGTTAATCGAAATCCAGCCTGATTAACTCCTATTGGTAAGCCAAAGTCCATTTGGTAATAATATTCTTCTTTCTAATTGTACTTGTGTTTCAAATATGTTATAATTTTTATTTTGCTACGAGTTAGAGAAAAGAGTATTGGTATTTAGGACTACCATTTAGACCTACTCATAGGTCTACTCATTAGATGAATACACGTGTCAAAATTAAAGGATAATATTATGAGGGAGAATTAGTGAATACACATGTTATCTTATCAAGTAGGTAGACCTATGAGAAGGTCTAAATGATAGGACTAAATATCATTTCTCTAGAGAAAAATATGTTAATTAAGTCTATATACATACCTTTTCTAATAAAATGTTTAATCTGATATTTAGTTAAATCAAATCAAACATATCGTATCTTTTAAAATTAGGAAGTAGGATTTTGTTTCCTTTTTCTTGTTTTTTTTATTCCCTTATGTATTATTGGTAAGTTAACATGAATTTGAAGATCGAATAATGATAGTAAACGGAATATGACGACTTATGAGGTGAAAATGATATTGTTTCGGGATGTGATGGATAATGTCGATGCTTCCAAAAGAAGATTTCAAATGCTAAAGCATCCATAAAATTGAGTAATTGACGACAAGAAAAAAAGAAAAGAAAAGAAAAGAGTAGTATTGATTTGAAAAAAGTGAGTATGACTGAAAATAATAGTGACGGAATAATGCGAAAGAGGTAGAACATTTGAGATGTAATTTCAGTTTAGAGAAACCATGATTTTATATATTTGTTTTTATTAAAAAAAAATAGAAATGAAACCGAGCCTATAAATAACGAATTATGTGTAATGGGACCAAGTTTCTGTTTGGTAGCATTTAAATGATGCATGTGTCTTAATGATTCAGACTTCCCCTTACATCTGTTTCATTAAGAGGCATAACATGTTGAATTTTTGATTCATATACTGATTAAGATATCTTACACACTCTGAATATGTCTGATTAAGAGGCTGTCTTCTTAACTGAATCATTAAAAGGTTTACCAAATAACACCTAAACTTATATTTGGTTGCTAATATGAAATTAACGCCACATTAATATGTGACGCTACTAAGATTGATTGATTGACATTATTATGCATCATTTGAGGTTCTAACTAAAGGGTTTATAGCTTAGCGGTATCAAGATGATTAGGTGTCTTATATGGTTGTGAGTTCAAGTTCTGTTGAGGATAAAGTTGGTGTAAATTTAATGAATGCGTGTGCTAATCATTCATTTTTTTTCTTTTCGGTTCTCTATATTAATATGAGTTCATGTGAAGTTCAAAATGCTTTTAATCTGAGATTAATCAATGTGGTTTGGATCATAGACTTTGGACTTCGTTGTTTCATTCTGTTTGATGTACAAATCTTTGTTAAACCCCGGTTTAACTTTCAATTAATAGTCTTCTTTTATTATTTCCAATTAAAAATTAATTTGTATACCACATTTTTTATGCATATATCATACTATATAAGTATTTCTGTATATTGTATAAATATATAATGTAATAATTATGATAGATATATTAAAATTTATGGTGTAAAAATGACCATATTTTTCAATTATTATTATATATTTATATTATTTAAAATATATGAGCAATTTTCCTTTATTTTAAAGGTGTCACGCTATGACTTCTGTGTGACATTATGATTTATTTCTGGCTACCAACCTCACGTATGCGCATCATGGTTCAGTACTTCAGTGGACATCCATCCCTACCATTTTAAGTCAAAAGTTTATACTCATTTTCCTAACTTTCACTGTCAACTATGATTTGCAACCGTATGGTAAAAACTAAAAAGACTAAAATTACAGATTTCATTCATGTAATTTACTTGTTTTTCACATCTAATCCTTAAAATGGATCATTACCTTTTTTTAAATTATTTTTCTATTTTCTTTTTTATTTCTTGTCTTCCCCAAGAATACCCCACCCCACCCCACCTGCAACACATCCATAATTTACGATTTGTTACCACTAACTTTAGCAATTTTGCAGCCATGAAAAAGAGCCCAAATTAAACCGGTGCTTATAGTGCTATTGGAAAAGTGTGTCGGGTTTAATGGTTGAAGAATTGGTGCGTCAGAATTTTATTCGCACGTTTGTTTTTTCGATGTTTTATTTTTGTAACTAACTGAGATATTCTTCCATACTTCGATAATTAACTTTCAATAACTAAACTAATTTTATATTTTATATTATTTTTATAGAGTTGTATTCTAGGTACTCCAAGGGTTTTGTATGATCCCAAGGGACAAATCCTAGCCATTAGATCAAAATGGTCAATATCAAATCACAGTGTTTCAAACACATGTGTTTCAAGTCACGACCACCACCACCGACCACCGTCGTCCACCACCTCCGGCCGTCGTCCGCCGCAGCGGTGGCTGACAGTGAAGGTGCGGGTGGTAATGGGGGTGGTGGTGGTATTGATGTATTGAAACACATGTGATTCACTAAAACACAGGTGTTTCAAAATACAAACGAGCAGACATGTGTTTCCAGTAATGAAACACATGTTTTTCACTAAAAACATGAGTTTCTAAAACACAGTGGATCATACGAACTACGAAGCACATGTGTTTCAAAAGGTGAAACACATATGTTTCAAACACATGTGTTTCAAGTCACGAAACACACGTGTTTCACTAAAAACATGAGTTTCTAGAACACAAGGGAGCATATGAACTACGAAGCACATATGTTTCAAGTCATGACCGCCACCGCCGGCGGTCACCTCCGGCTGCCTTTGATCGCCGCCGGCGGCCGCCGGAGGTGGGTGGGGTATTGATGTATTGAAGCACATGTGTTTGTATGGTTTGAATCTTGATCTTGACCTTTGACTTTTTCTTGATCCCATGGCTATTAATTGTTCCTTGGGACTAGATAAAATCCGTTTGACTTTGTTTATGTTCATTTGTGTTTGTTTGTGTTTGTTTCGTGTTTGTTTGTGTTTGTTTATGTTTGTTTATGTTTGTTTGTGTTCGTTTGTGTGTTTCTTTATGTTCGTTTGTGTTCGTTTATGTTTGTTAAGAAAATTTAGTGTTCACGAACGGTTCGTGAACGAGGGTAACTCACATAAACGAACACAAACGAACATAAATAAACACACAAACGAACACAAACAAACATAAACAAACACAAACGAACACGAAACAAACACAAACAAACTCAAACGAACACTAACAAACGAACGTAAACAAACGAACACGAACGGATGTTCACGAACGTAAACGAACGAACGGGCCTTTGTTCGTGTTTGTTTAGTTAAACTAAACGAACACAAAATCTTGTTTGTGTCCGTTTGTTTAGCTAAACGAACGAACATAAACGAACTCCCGCCGAACAATTCGTTGAACGTTCGGTTCGTTTACAGGCCTACTTGTGTGTAACAAAGTGTATACACTAGGGACTTCCGGTGTAATAAATGAAGTTCAGGGACTAAGCCTGTAATAAGTAATATACCACAGGGACCTTCCATGTAATTTACTCGGGTTTAAATATGAGGAAGGGTGTACAATTACCATACTACCCATCATGTGCTTTGCACATGTGGGATTTAACAGCCCTAATAAACAACCATCTGCTTCAGGGACTACGGGTGCAACAAAGTGGCAACACCACGGACTCCCAGTGTACTTAATGAAGTTTAAGGACTGTGGCTGCAATAAGTGGTAAACCACATGGACGTTAGATGTAATTCGCTCTTAAAATAATTATTATCATTATTGTATAGAAATAGAGGTGAGTAGAGTCTCGGTCTAATCAATTTTTGAACTTTAAACGAAATTTTAAAAATTGGCTTCCTAGAACAATGTTTTTTCAATTATTCCGCCAAATTTAAAGTATCATCTTAATTCTTGAATTAAATATCCTATTTTGTATTTGATACTTTTTAGTCCGCTCCTCTTTAATATTTATTATGATTTAAAGCTTAACTTGATTTAAAGGAGCTGACTATCTAAAAAAAGTAAGAAATGAAGGTAAGCTGTAAGTCATGATCGTCAGTTAGGTCTAATTTTATGTTACCTATGATATATGTTGTAACTGCCACAACATATATCTCCACAAGAAAATGTTTGATTAGTTTCATTCGCATTTTATATCAAATTGACTCGTTTAACTATATTTGTCGTCTTGTCAACTTGCCTTTGCTAATGCGCACTCTCGATCATCACTTTATTCAATCTTAACTAACAAACTTCGTATCTTAGATTCCAACAGTCTTTTATAATCAACTACTCCACAAATTTTTGCAAACTTATTTTTTCTTAAATTCAATTTTTGACAAGATATACTGATTCTCAAATCTCACATTTACGGGCAAATATTCACAATTAGGGCTAATAATTTAGTAGATCATAAGAAATTGGGCTAGCCCAATATCTCTATAATGGCCCAACTTGTCACTAATAATTTAAAGATAATACAACGAAAGTAACAGAAATAAGATAAGGATTGCCCTATAATCATGAGCATATTTCAGGAGGTGCAGGAGATGCGATTCTACTCCCAATTTTTAATATGTACCTTATATATTTAATCTTAAAATTTTAAATTCACTTAATGATTTAATTAGAAAAATTCTAATCAATTTTTTATATATATCTTTTATTTAGAGACCTATTTTCACCTAGTCGCACAAGGCATTCAGAATTTCGGGACATCACTACCTATAATCGTTAGGAAATTTAGACTTACATATATAATTGCTTGATATGCAGGTTTGCATGTCTATATCTTTTTTAGGAAGGATGTTTATGGTTGATAAATGTTATTTGTATTCTTGCACACCACCCACTACACGTTGCGTGCATAAGTACATTTTTTTTCATACTCTCCACACACACGTCAAATGCACACATTTTAGAACATGTGTTCAGACTCACATGTATATTACTTGTGTATGTTTTTAGTCGAATGCACATACATCTCATATACACTCATGTACTCTCACCTGCAAGTTGCTGAATATCTCTTTGGAAGAAGTCTCTCCACCATCGAATGTATGATTGCCTACATATTACCCCTTATTTATCACTCATTTGAAGGAATTATGTATCGTTTTTGTTGTAAATAGTAAAATAAGGGTATATGTGTAATTATGAAAAGAAGGTGCCAAAGTGTAAAATACAAAAAGGGTGGGACAAAGCGGAGCAAGAGAAAGAGTCCGATCAGTTGAACAACATAAGCGCCAGATTTATACAAAATGGCAACTCTCCCCAAATTCGGCTGCCCTTTTCATTTCTTTAATAATTTTCAAATTAATAATCAGATTGTGGTGCGTTAATGGCGATCACGTTTACGTGAATTCAGAGCTACGACTTTTATCATACCTTTTACATTTTTCGTAGATTCACACTTCCTTTTTTTCTCCAGGGAAAGAGATCAAGTATTTCGTGAATTATTGTTCTTCGAATTTCAATTGGCATTTTTCTGCAATCGGTGATGGATCATATTTTTTGATTTTGGACGTAATTTTGAGGTAATTGTAAAGTTTAATTCATCTACATTTATGTGTGTTTTTGCTGATTTAATTGTTGAATATTTGAAGTGGTTACGAGATCTAGTTGAGCTTCGGTTACAGTAAATTTGAGATTCCGAAATGATTTGATTTTTTATTGTGTGTTTTAGATACTGAGTGATTAAATACTGGATGAATCTCGCTTGTATTTCAAAATTTTACTGTTGTCTTGGTGCAATTAAACATGAAAACATCTTTGTTAATTAGCAACATATAATCCTATCAATGTGCAAGTGATCGATGCTTAAAGGTCACAATTTGGTCAAAATTTGATGATTATGCAGCCTGTAAAACTATAATTGTACAAAATCTGTGTACATATATGCATCTCACTGTAGTTCTTTTGGCACATAGAATCTACTGTCTAATTATTTTTTGTTGACGTTCTAGTGTACTTCGGGCAAACAAAAACTGACATATTTCTGTATCTGTTGCAAATTTATTGATAGCAATTTTGGTGTATAAGATCCAATTTTGACTTGTAACACAATGAATGAATCCTGTGTGGTTTTAATACATTTTTATCAGGATAACTTTAACAGGTCATGGACGCACCTAAAGCAGCAGAAGTACAAGAAACCAAATCAGAAAAAACAGATCAAACACAAAAAAATGCTAAAACCTACGAATGTGGACTTTGTGACACTGAAATAGTTTACAGAATAGCTCAAGAACTCCTTCCAGGATTAGCTTCATCATGCGTTGACAACACGACAGGTGGCATTTTCACAAGTGCAGGTACAATAGCTGTTGATATGAGAAAAGAAATGGCCGATTATCTAACACAAAGAAGTGAAACTTATGTTGCCGAATTCCTACTTTCAGAAAACACATCCAATTTAGAAATTTCAGAAAATCCTTTCGATATAATCATTACATTAATCGACGATTTCTCTTCTTCAAAAAGAAACATGTTTTCTCGTGTTTCTGAGTGGGTATTAAGTGACAGACGAGAAGACAGAATCGATGATTTCGTGCAAGAAATGGAAATTCACGGTTTTTGGTTATTAGCACGAAGAGAACACATTGCAACAATATTATTAAAAAACGTTGATTACAAAAACGCGTTTCATTGTAATGAAACATGTAATTCTGAAGAAGAAGTTAATAAACATAGATCAGAATGCAAGTTTAGACCTATGGACTGCATTAATGAAGGATGTACAACTAGATATTGTGCAGCACAAAAAGAACATCATGAAGCTGTTTGTCCTTTTATGATACTTCCGTGTGAACAAAAATGTTCAGATTTTGTTATGAGACGGGAAATGGATAGACATTGTGTAACTGTTTGTCCAATGAAGCTTGTTAATTGTCCGTTTTATACAGTTGGTTGTAAGGCGAGTATATCTAGGTGTAATGTACAACAACATAATGCAGATGATTTATCGGCTCATTTGCTGTTTATTATACGAACGGCTCATAAGGATGCAAGTGATGCTCATCTTCAAAATCGGGTCGAACAAATCCGAAAAGTGAGTGTTTTTTTTCTTCCCTTTTTTTTCTTTCATCGAGAAGATTATTTTGCGTTTTGGAACCGATTACTGCAATTTCATGTTGTGATGAGTTGTGTTCAAGCTAGTCCTAGTTTTTTTATAATCTAAATGGACAAATCTCAACCATTGATCAATAATAATTAGTTGTCAAGATTAATCATATGATTTATACATGGAGGGGTATTTTTGACATTTGACACTCACATGTGATTATCACATAATGTTGTTTTTTTAAACGGAAAAAATTAATAATAATAATAAATAAAATAAAATATTAATAACTGATTAAAAGTTATGTGAGTGTCAAATGACCAAAATACCCCTCCATGTATAAAGCATATGATTAATCTTGACCATTAATTGTTATTAATGACGGTTGAGATTAGTCTCTTGAAACTATAAAAATCTAGGACTAGCTTGAACAAACCAATCTAAAACCGGATACTTTATTCACATAATTATTTTCAAAATGTGCATTCAAACGGGTACAAAAATATCTAAATTTCACTTTGTGACAGCTGTCGAATATTGAAAAGTTGGCAAGAGCGCGAGATGCAAGAGCTTTGACTTATCTGATCAAGGATTCCGAATCAAAACTTGGACCATTAGAAGTCAAAACCAAACCAAACACCGGTCAATCCGCTGAGTCAGCTAACCACGATGACAACAATCAAAACGACCCACAATCACCCACAAAAACCGAGTCATCACCATTACTAGTCAAAGATGACTTTGACTCGGTCACAAAAACCGAGTCATCACCTAACGAACCACAACCACCCACAAAAACCGAGTCTTCACCATTACTAGTCAAAGATGACACGAAAAACGAAGACCAACCGTCAACTGAAAAAACTGTCATAACAGAAGAAGAAACTAAATTAGCCGCCAAAGAAACGCAACCAGAATCACCAAATCCTGACTCGCCAATATATAGTGATTTTGGATCACCATTAAAAGGAACTCTTGAGGAACAATCCCAAAGAGAGGAAGAAGAGAGAACACAAGAAAAAACAAAAGAACACAGCAGTGATGAAGAACACGCATTCTACAGTGATGAAGAAGAAGAAGAGATAACTACATTACCATCTGAGGTCACCAAATCATAGTTGCACAAACATTTTTAATACCAAAATTTCCTTTTTTATCAAGAATTATTCTGTTATTTATAGAATGACATTTTTAATATGTACAAGTAGAACACATTTTTTAGATTTATTATGTTTTTCCTAACTACATTATAATTAGGGGTCAACATGGCTGGGTACACGCCGGTTCCGACGCTTTAACATCGGTTCCTCAATTTTCGGAACCGGAAATGGATTCCGGTTGTGGTTTCGGTTACTTTGTATATAAAATTGTAAAATTATAATCAGATGTAAATCTTAAATATTAATCATTTTTGGTCATTTTATCTAGTAGTATTAATCTTTGAAATATTAGATATTTCTAAACACTTAAACGCATAATTGTCTAATTATTATATCGCTGAAACACTATATTTATACTAAGTAATGTCTCATTCAAAATTACACCAAATTTCTCATATTGTTAAATTTGGACATTGAATTATCTAACAAAAATAGACCAAATAATCGCTGGTTTTGGTTACCCGGCGATTACTAGTTCCTAAATTAAATTATAATGGATTTAAAACTTTTCTTAGATAAAACAAAACTAATAGAATTCAGTCCACGCTTATTTATTATGGAAACATTAGCCAAATATTTTACCCAAATCATATATATATATGTACAAATTTAATTTAAGTCGTTTATACAAAGATATGAAGAATAATAATTAACCGCTATTTTGTGCGGTATCCATATAAGATGTTTAAAAACAACCAAAAATCCATAATTGGATAAACTAAAAGAACAAAAGCTAGAATTCTTTAACATCTTCAAAGAACAAAGATGGAATTAATGATGGGGATGACAATTCAGACACACATTTAAACTTATGCTGTCTATATTTTTCTCTGATAGCCACCAAATTGCCTGCTCGTTTACTCCATTGCAAATCATGTAAAATTTGGACACATTCTTTTAAATCAGACGCCTTGTATCCACATATCTGCTCCAAACCCGAATTCCACGGGTTTGACTTTGGTTTCAAAGTCAACCTTGCAAGAAATGTGACAGATGCAGCCACCATTGATGGCAAAAACTTAAGGCAACCATATTCCAATAAACTCAATTCAGCCAGATAATTACCTAAAAACTCCAACTGCAAATTTTCTGTTTCATTATCTTCTTGAGAAACCGTAGTAAATTGATTAAGAAACGATTTTACTGTTGGATTTCCCATTTCAAACTTTAGGGCTTTTAACACGTCAGCTTCCATGTTCACAACTTGCTGCTTTGTGTAAGTATTATCAGTTATGTAACAGAAATCTTCAGTATGTGGGGGGCTAATTTCTTCATATTTTGCAGCAATTAGCATTGAAGAAACACCGAGAAGCTGAAGCTTCTGTCTGTTTAAAGTATTTATTGATAAGAATTTATCAATGTAGGAAACAGTTAGATATAAAGTATCTGAAAGAAGCTTGTATTCTTCACCAACTTCAACCAACCAATCGATTAATACAGATCTCATGTTTATGCTAACATCTTTCTGTACTTTTTGAATGTAATCTGCAATTGGTCTTCTTTTTACCTCTTTCTCCATGTTATGAAGATAATCGTAAATATCTGTAGCGTATGTTTCACACATCTGATGATCGCTTTTCTCGTCGATCTTCTCCGGTACGGGCTCCGGCGAACAAGAGACGGCCTTCACGGCGGCCTTCTTTGACCTAGGTTTCGGAGTTTGGATCGTAATCAGGTCGGATCTCATCGTCTCGTTTGGAAACACTACCAGATTGTTCGAGATCTCACCGAGAATTACTCTATTCTTCTTTGACGGTTGCAGTTGATATTCAATTGCTGCCATGGCCTTCCTCTTTGCCATTCGTGTAACTCTCAGGTTTGCTTGGCCGGCCATTGAATTGATAATTTACCGACAAGCAAACGGAAAATACAGAAGGAGGAGGATTGGGAACGGAAATGGAGATGGTGAAAGTGTGTGAAAATGGTGTGTGATTTAAGGAAGGAAGATGCCCGCCATTTTTGTTGTGTTTTAAAAAAAAATCAGTTTTGGGGAAAATTTTGGCAGGGGCGAGAGTGTTTTTGAGTTGAAAATTTTCAAGAACGAAAATATGATGACACGTCAGCAAGTGTGGGCTATGAGTAATAGGTTTCGGATTGGTGAGATGGCGGGTTTTAAAACTTGAAAACTACAAACACAAATTTCAGATTCAGATGAGCGCCTTCTTTAAAATACTCGGTAAATTCATTTGAGTTTAAAATTACGATCTATTTCGGCAGGAGGGAAATAACAAATAATAGTTTTTAAAAGAGCGAATTACATCTAAGGTCCCTGTGGTTTACCACTTATTGCAGCCACAGTCCCTAAACTTCATTAAGTACACTGGAGTCCCTGGTGTTGCCACTTTGTTGCACCCGTAGTCCCTGAAGCAAACGGACGTTAATTAAAGCTGTTAAATCTCCCATGTGCACATCACATGATGGGTAGTATGGTAATTGTCCACCCCTTCCTCATATTTAAACCTGAGTAAATTACATGGAAGGTCCCTGTGGTATACTACTTATAACAGTCTTAGTCCATGATCTTCATTTATTACACCGGAAGTCCCTGGTGTATACACTTTGTTACACACATGTAGGCCTGTAAACGAACCAAACGTTCAACGAATCGTTTGCGAACCGTTCGGCGGGAGTTCATTTATGTTCGTTCGTTTAGCTAAACAAACGAACACAAATAAGATTTTGTGTTCGTTTAGTTAAACAAACGAACACGAACAAATGCCCGTTCGTTCGTGAACATCCGTTCGTGTACTTAATGAAGTTTAGGGACTGTGGCTGCAATAAGTGGTAAACCACAGGGACCTTAGATGTAATTCGCTCTTTTTAAAATATAAATTTATAATTACCATGTACATTTCGGCGGGATTTTAAATTATATTTTTGTCAATATAAAACTATTTTTAGGTTGGTTTTGATTATTTAACTTATTTTGCCCAGAATATTTTTTAGTTCCACGAACGTTAATTACGTTTATTAAAATGCAAGAGAATGTATAATTTAGATTAAAAATAACACTCTATTGGTTTATAACAAAAAAATAACATAATATATTCCTTTTAAGAGAAAATTAAATGAAATAAAAGATAAAGGTTGAACTCACGGCTTCTCATAACCGATGGCACAAAGCATATATGCCACTGTAGTGAAAAATAGAATCCCAAATTAAAAAGGCGTACTAATTAAAAATAAGATTTTAATAATAACAACTATTAATGTTGTCAATAAGAATAAGTATTATATTTTGAAAAATAATAACTAACATACTTCCTCCGATTCAAAATAAGTGATACACTTTATATTTCATGGATTTTGAGGCAAAAGTTTATAATGATGGTTAAATTAAATTAATTAGATGGTAAGTGGGAAATGGGTCCCATACTTTTTAAATAAAGTGGAGTTAATGATGTTTAAAAGTAAAAGTAAGGGTAAAGGGGTCTTTTCACTTTGTTAAAGTAGATAGTTAGTGGGTGTGGGTCCCAATATTTTTGCCAAATAAGGTAAATTTTCAAAGTGTATCACTTATTTTGATACACCCCAAAAAGGAAAGTGTATCACTTATTTTGAATCGGAGGAAGTATTATAAACCATTAAATCATATATATCTTAATTAGTCATATTTCTTTCATTTTTCTATCAATATTTAATTAATCATGCAACTAATTCAATAACAAAATCTATTTTTAAAACAAAATATTTTTTTATTGATAACCCTTATGACTGTCAATGTTAATATCCTATATAAAAATATAAACATGTTGAATACTTTTTTTATATGACTAAGCTACTGATGTATTTCATATCAAACTTTTTTCTTTCCGTCATACATTTTTTTAACACGGTTGCAAGTCGCTTTGTGAATCGACTACTCTCATGGCGACCTCTCGTTTTGTGGGTATCCCAAAGAGTTAGATCGGTTGAATCTCTATGAACACAATAGGTTTTTTGTTCACATTGATAAGGATTGAACATGTGATCTCCTGAAAATTTCACTTTTATAACGGCCAAATTCAATTAGGCCATCAACTTTATCGTTATTCATACATTTTTATCAAAAATTAAATTGCACAACACTATTGGATGATTTTTGAAACATACCATATAGAAAGCAAGATTTTAGCTAATTTGCAATCAGAACATTATCATCCACTCCTCTAATTTTTAATTGCATCCTCGTGCTATTATGTGTATTGTATTGCTAGTAGACTTTACTTGTCATCAACTCAAGTTATAATAAAGTATTTCTTAGTGTTCACACCTTACTACTCTACTATATTATATATTAGTTGTCCAAGAAATATGAAATGTGTCAAGTCTAACACTATTAAATGGATGTAAGAATTATACATGTGTTTTTTTTTTTCTTTTGGAAAAGCAATAACCATACATGATTAGATAATGCATGAACATTCCTCAACAAGATCTAAGAAAGTAATTTATATGTTTATTCATTTTGAATATCAACCCATGTGAATGATGGATTTAACAATACTTTTACACATGAAGTCTTAGTAATAAAAAGAACAGCTGGTGATAATCTACTTATATGAACTTTCGAATAAATTCCTTAAAGTTACAGATTTAATCCCTCACTAGTTAAACATTTACTATATTTTCAAAAAAAAAATCCAAAAACAATCTTGATAAAGATTAGATCGCCTACCTTGCAAATATATATTGAGCCACCTAAAACTTGTATTTCCTCCGATTCAAAATAAGTGCTACACTTCCACTTTTACGGTTTTTGAAGCAAAATAGTGTAATAATGGTTAAATTAGATTAATTGAATGATTAGTGGATAATGGGTCCCACACCTTTTGAATAAAGTGGGGTTAATGATGTTTAAAAGTAAAAAATAAGGGTAAATGAGTCATTTCACTTTGTTAAAGTAGATAGTTAGTGGGTGTGGGTCCTACTATTTTTTGCCATTTAGGGAAAGTGTAGCACTTATTTTGAATCACCCATTTATGGAAAGTGTAGCACTTATTTTGAATCGGAGGAAGTATAATGGAATGAGTAATGGTATTTATGCCTACTAAATATGCCTACACATGTGCCTATCAATTTGATCATGACAAGTGTCAAAATCATGAGATGATATGAAGAGAGAGAATTAATACATGACACATGTCAAATTTAAAAATGAGTAGTCTTATAGATAGACACAAATATCATTTCTCTAATGCAATATTCCTTTTAAGAGCATCTCCAATGGTAGTTTTTTCAAAAGCTTATTACTATTCTAATAAGCCTTTGAAAGACTTTTTACCATTGCAATGCCTAGCTTTTTGAAAAGCTTATTGCAAAGACTTATTCTCTACTAACCTTTTAACCATCTTTTAATGTTTGTCAATTTTAGCCCCTTATGTTTAATAACATTTCAATTTAAACCTTAGATTTGTTATATCTAAATTCTTTATTATATTTTTATTACTTAATAAATAAATTATATAATATTTAATGTCAATTAGTATAATATTTTTGTATTAGATATTTTAAAAGATATAATATTAAAAAATTGTCAAATTATATATAGGGGTATTTATAAAACATTTGAGATAGATAAAGGTAGATTAGAAATATTATAAAAGAATAAGTTTTTGGAAAGGTTAACCATTGGAGATGTCATTTATGAAAAAGGTTTTTTGTTAGTGAAATGTTGATGTAGCAAAACTAATAAACTTTTATGAGTTTAACAATCGGGGATGCTCTAAGAAGAAAAAAAATGCAATGATTGAAAAAGAATGCAATAAAACAAAACGTGTTGATCAAAAATAGGAAAGAGTGGTTCAAATATCAACATCAATGATAAAATTGTTTTAACAGTGATAAAAGTTGAAAAGTTGAAGGGCTAGTTTTGTAATTGAGCGAATTGCACGATGAAATTCCGGACATCAATTCAATCTCTGTGAATATAAACACACTCAACATTGGTCTTTTTCCTGTACTATCACACACATTTCCACGGCGGTATCTGTTCGATTTCCCACCGATTATCCGCCGGTTCCATTGAACTACAACAGTGTATCTTCTTCAGGTAGTCTCTGTATACTTCAATTTCCTCTAATCGTTGTTTTTTTTACAAATAGTTTGTTGCCGCCGTGAGAATCGTATCTCCACCTCTTTTTGATCGTGTTATCTGTAATTATACTTCAATTATAGAATATGAACACTCAAGATCATTTGATCTTTGTGCGTATATACATTAAACATTATCTGTACGGATATCGAAATGCTTGCGTTTTTTTAAAACCCTGGCTAGGGTTTTATAAAGTTGATGCGTCCAGATCCTAATATAAGTTGTAATCAACTTCGATTAAAGAGTTTAACCTAATAATATATGTGAATGTGATGATGATCTGTTCATGAATCTGTAATTTCGTACATTATCTGTTAATATTTGGGATCTAAATGTAACTTTCATGTAAAATGCTGAAATTGATCAAATTGATTTTGAAATCACTACTTGCAAAAGTACAGTAAACTTAAAAACATACAGCATATTTTAATTTTGGATGTGAATCTATTTACAGATGAGTTCTAAAAGGGGAGGTGGTCAGTCAAACAAGGGAAAAAGCGTAGCCACTAGTTCTGATTTCGGAGTTGATCAATTGAACCAAACAGTCCAGAATGTAAACCTTGATTCCAACCAGGATGGTGCTTGGGAGGTTTTCTCTAAAAAAAACAAAAATAAAGCTGGAAATGGTACTTCTTCCAAACAATCGGGTTCTCAGAATCCTAAACCAAACCAATGGGCTCAAACTGACGCCAACAGAACTGGTGGGCGGGGCAATGGGCAGGTTCGGGCTCCAAATAACCCACGGGCTAGCCAAACGGGCGGCAGAGGTGGTTCAACCAACCAACCAATGAACAGATACTATGAAAATAATTACATTCCTGGCCCGAATGCGATTCCTCCACCACTTCAAAATGGTTGGAACTTTAAAAGAGATAATGTCTCACGCCCGAATCCTCCAGTTGTGGAAGAACAGTTTGAAGATCATCAAGAAACAGAGGAAATTGAAGCAACTGATTCTGAAGAAGAGCTTCTGAGTGATGACTATGATTCAGATGATATCCCTGAAAGCCATGAATCAAGAAAGAAAAACAGGTGGTATGCTGAGTTTTTTGATACTTTGGATAAGTTGACCATTGACCAGGTCAACGAGCCAACTAGACAATGGCATTGCCCTGCCTGCCAGAACGGGCCTGGTGCTATTGAATGGTACAAGAGCCTACAGTCTCTTGTGTCTCATGCAAAAACAATCGGGTCAAAACGAGTCAAGATTCATAGAAATCTTGCAGAAATTCTCGGGGAGGAAATGAGAAGAAAAGGAGCATCGGTTGTGCCAGCTGGCGAATCGTTCGGGCAGTGGAAAGGATTGAACGAAGTTGTCAAAGATCGGGAAATCGTGTGGCCACCAACGGTTGTGATTATGAATACTCAACTTGGACAAAACGAAAACAATAAGGTATAATATTATAATTCTTGTTAATTTATGTATGTTTAATAAAATAAATTATAATGTATTATAATATTAAAATTACTTTCAGTGGGAAGGAATGGGAAACCCCGAGCTACTTGATTATTTCGGGTCATATGCAGCAGAAAAGGCCCGTCATTCATACGGGCCAAAAGGGCACAGGGGTATGAGTGTGTTGATCTTCCAATCTTCAGCTGTTGGATACACAGAAGCTGAACGATTAAGCAAGCATTTTGAACAACAAGGTACAGACCGAGATGCGTGGGATCATCGCCGAGTTCTATTCTATCCAGGTGGAAAGCGACAGCTGTACGGTTACATGGCAACAAAACAAGATATGGATCTCTTCAATCAGCATTCTCACGGTCTCTCATCTGCTGTTTTTAAAGGTTTTGAAATGTGTTCTGACTTGTTTTTTTATGTTTGATTTAGGGAAAATGAAATTGAAATTTGAGATGGTTTCTTACCAAGAAAAGGTAGTTAACCAACTGAAACAAATGAATGAGGATAACCAACAGTTACATTGGTATAAAAACAAAGTTGGAGAAGAAAAAAGGCACTCAAAAGCACTTGAAGAATCACTAGGAGTTGTATCTCAAAAACTAAGGAAAAAGGAAGAAGAAAATCGTCTTGTTAGGGAGAGAACACAACGGTATCATGACCAAAATAAGGAAGAGGTAATATTTAAAAAAAAAAAATTAATGTCATAAATGGTCCTTTAAATAACCACATATTTCAACTTTGCTCCTTTCTTTTTCAAAGTTCCAAACTCATTCATTTTATGTATGATTTTAAAGGACTGTCCATGCAATAAAACGGTACATCAAGGATAGATGGATTAGCTTGATTTAAAAGAACATTAAAAAAACTTAATCAGCTTTTTTTTAAAAAAATTAGCTTAATTTCATGATGTGATTTTGGATAGATGGATTACCAAGAACAATTCTTCAAAGAGCAGCTGAAGGTAATTCAAGATGCTCGAAATGCAAAAGAAGGGCATTTTGATA
Source organism: Calendula officinalis (assembly GCA_963853835.1). Taxonomy (NCBI): domain Eukaryota; kingdom Viridiplantae; phylum Streptophyta; class Magnoliopsida; order Asterales; family Asteraceae; genus Calendula; species Calendula officinalis. The sequence goes on from OY970829.1 coordinate 75,430,179, forward strand.
AGATGCAACAGGAAGAATGCATTGCAGTTGGTCCACAAAAGAGGTATAATAATTTTTCATAAAAAAATATTTGTAATTAATTATATATATTGATTATTATCAATTATGTGTTTGTTATACATACAGTGAAGAGAAGTTTGAAGAGATGAAGGAGTTTGAGGAAGACAGAGAGAAGTTGGTGAAATTGCATGAGGAGAGAATGGCTGAAACAAAGAACAAGTACTGGAAAGAAGTACTCGAGTTAGAGCAACAGTTTGATGCTGAGTTGACTCGGTTGATGGAGAAGCACACCCCAAAACCATGATATTGAAAAACGTATGATTTTTATTTTATTTCCTTTTATATCGCTAATCGGTTTGGAATGGGATTACTAAATCAGGGACATGGTTAACTAACTATGGGATTTTGAAGCATAAACATCATATTTGCTTTAATTGATTCCCAGTACTTATATATTTTTGAGTCAATTATCACGCCATTAGTTACAAATAGTGGTGCACATAAAACCGGTTTACGAACCGGAACCGGTTTGGAACCTGTTCTGGTTTTGGACCGGTTTTCAAACCGGATCCGTAGAACCGGTTTGGAAATAGATGTTACATTACTTTTAGAACCGGTTTTGACCCAATCCGAACCGGTTTTGAAACTGGTTCGGTTTTGATTTTGATTTTGATCCGGTGTGTGCATGTCTAGTTACAACAAAGTGATTTGTACATAATATAAGTTGATCTATATACGACAAATAAGTACATTAGAGCAATCCGAGTGGGGTGGTTTCCCCAACGGCGACGACTTAATTAATTTTTTTTTTTTTTTTTTAAAACCGTTAAAAGGCATTAAATTAAATTTGTTTCAAACAGTCTATATAATTATTAAATACAACTCTATATGTTCCTGATTCTAATACATCTATTTCATTCTCTTCTACGTTTCACATTCTTTTCCATTCTAGAGTGGTGATATACAATTTATTTTGTCTATAGTCTATATATACAATTTATTTCTTTTGTGTTTCGGTAGACATGCTGTTCAAGTATGTGAAGTTCAAGTATGTGAAGTAGTACTACTCCGAAAAAATATGAAAATAAAATCTAAAGATACGCCTATCAACCTTTGTCATGGTTTAGTGAAGCATATCGTTGTAACTCATATACCCAATATAGACAATTGAGTTTATTTTTTAAATTTAATGAGTGCTTTTTAACATAATGAAGCTTTTAAATTTAAATTTAATATAATGTTTATCTTTACGGTTGATCACTCGTTCCACAGTCTAAACTCTAAAGTCCAAAATGAATAGGGCCTTCCATACCATACCATGCACCGCCAGCTCATCTGTGGATTGTTGTGATGAATCGCCACGTCAGTCTCATGCAACGCGCCACAAAGGCACACTACAGATTCTCTCACCCATCTTCAACAAACGCATGCAGAAGCAGTCACCTGAATTCAATCGATAATGGAGGATATTACCGATAATAAAGTAATTTTCGACTTCCATCCTTTCTTCCATGTTTACAAAATGGCGTTGTAAAAAGACTCATGGATACTCCCATCCGTCAACAGATCCCGAAACCGGCGTTATCTCCAAAGACGTCATCATTTCCCAACATCCAAAAGTCTCCGCCCGACTCTACCTACCCACCGGCGGCGGTAAACTCCGGCCACTCCTAATCTACTTTCACGGCGGCGCGTTCTCCATCGATTCCGCTTTCTCCACTCTCTATCACGCCCACCTCAACACCCTAACAGCCGCCGCCGGTGTAGTCGCCGTCTCCGTCGAGTACAGACTCGCACCGGAGCACCCAATCCCGGGAAGATTGCTGGGAAGCCCTAAAATGGGTCCAACAATCAGTGGATAAAAGAACACGCCGATCTGAACCGGGTTTACTTAGCCGGCGATAGCGCTGGAGGCAACATCGCACACAATATAGCTGTGCGGGCCGGCATGGAAGAGGTGGGACCGGATTTGAAGATTGTGGGCATGGCGTTGGTTCATCCGTACTTCGAATTCGGGGAATCAGATAAGCTATGGATGCATATTTGTCCGGGTTCAAGTGGGGTTAATGACCCGAGAGTGAACCCGGCAGCGGAACCGGGTTTGTTGGAAAAGATAGCGTGTGGGAAGGTGCAGGTGTTTGTAGCTGGGGAAGATATGCTTAGAGAGAGTGGATGGAGGTGCTACGAGACATTAAAGAATAGTGGGTGGAATGGTGACGTGGATATTATGGAGTCCGAAGGGGAGGATCACGTGTTTCATTTGCTTAAACCAAATTGTGAGGCCGCACACAAACTCGTCTCATCGTTGGCTTCTTTTTTACAATTAAAGGGCAAGTGATCAAGTGAATCATCTACGTAGTGATATACAGTATATATATTTGTGTTTCAAAATAGTAACTCTTTTGTATCAGAAATCAGAATAATAAACCTAAATAAAAGATGTTAAGAACATGTTTTTTTTTTTTTTTTGTAAAATAATCATCGTATATAAAAGTATCTAGAGGAAAACATGTGGTCATAAAATATGGTCACATTGGTTTCATATATTCTAGTATGAATATTGAAGATGTAACGAGCGTTGTAACGTCCGCATTACGTTGCGGGTTTAATTGGCTAGCATAATTATATAAAACAATGAAATATATTTATATTTTTTAAGACCTCTTGTATCATTATAAAAGAAATGTTTGTGTTATAAAAATACAATGTGAAGATATTTTTATTAAATAAATATATATTAGATATAAATAAATACATATTAATTAAATATACATCACAAATTGGAGTCAATATACATATAATTAAATAATAGCCTATAACTCGTGATAAATCACGGGTGGCTTATAAAAACTTCCTAATACTTTTATAATTTTAATAATATTTTTACCATTCTTGATATACACCACATGATAAAATTACGATAAACCTCAAAATTTCTAAATGTTCAAGTTAAGGTCGTTTATACAATAATGTTGACCAAATTGTATTTTTGTGTGTGTGTGGATTTTAAGGTCTTCATGAGTCTGTTTGTACAAAAATGACTTAGGTCCATATCTTACCTTGTGAAATCTCTATTTGCGACAGACATTGTTGCAATAGTATAATAAGTCTGATCTTGTAATGGGTCAACATCATTGTTGTGCACGAAACGGGTCAGACTCCGTGTTGATAGATGGCGAGACCACAAATGAAGAACCACCAATAAGAAACCACATGAATTATTTATGTAGTTTACAATATTATATATCTTATTCAGGTAATTCACTATCACATAATTTGCATTTGATGTCACCCAAAACACTTTCTATATAAAAATAAAAATAAACACAATCTCTTAAAGCTCATCTTTAATAAATCGAAATGGTTTTAGAAGCTTACGTTAATCTACAATCAACATAAACACCCACATAATCTGGTATCGAGTATTGAACACTCACAATTCTCTACCTGGAAAAAAAAAATCAAACCCATTTCAATTTTGACTTTAAAAGAAGTCAAAGAGACCTCACCCTGATTGTTTTACGAAAATTTCGAGGGTCTTCAGGATCCTCAAAAGGTTAAGCTCCAACTAACATAACATACAAAGTCAACCCACATGAACAAATATCTGCAATCTAACACAAAAACGATTCACCATTTTATTATGAAATAAAGTTAAAACTTTAATTAAACAATAGTCATATCTAATTACTCAAAAGTATCTTCCCGTCATATTCATTTTAAGATAAACTTCAGGGTCGATCTTGTCAGTTTGTGGGGTTCCATCTTAAAACCAATTGGTTGTAAGAGAAGTAGCCCAGGACCCTTAGGTTAGTGCCAACGCACGCGTCGAGGCAACGTCAACAGCCGTCAGGGGGTGATGCCTTTGGCACCACCCCGTCGTGGGAGCCGTCACCAAAAACACGTCGTGGTTGAGACGGGTAGGGGATGGCGTCGTGGGGCTTTTTGTGAGGGAGGAGGGGGGTTAAATGGAATATTTTAAGGGTTAGTGATGTGTTAGTGATGGGTTATGGTTGGCACGACCGTGTCAGTAGCGTGTCGGTAAGGATGTGATGATTTGGCGCTACTGACGGGTTTAGTGACGCGCCACTGTTGGGAGAGGCCTTATAAGCACATTACCGGTTCATATCTTGTCCAATGTGGGACATCTCAACACGCCAGTTTGTGGGGTTCCATCTTAAAACCAATTGGTTTTAAGATGGAACCCCACAAACTGACAGATCTAAGCTAGTGTTCCAACAGTAGATTTCGGTTGCGAGTGAAATAACCAGACTGCCAAACACACAACCCGTGAAGTATATAACAGTAGAATGTTGAATATCCTACCCTATATATGAGGCCTAAATTTGAAGAGGGTTTGACACCATGGCAATTCCAAGCATTCCTATTCGTCCATAATGCCACTTGGAATTCCCTGATTGGTCCACGTCATTTGCACTAATACAAACGAATCTGGTACAACTTACGGTCTACATTCATACACTCCATATACGGCAAACGAATCTGGTACGGCTTACGGTCTACATTCATATGCTCCATATACGGCTTCCTACATACAAGGAAACAAATAAATAACTATTTAAAAGATTCTACATACAAGGAAACAAATAAATATTTAAAAGATCAATCAGCGACTCAATCGTATTTATTCAGAAGTGATACACGACTCAATATAATTTCCTTAAAACCGGCATTCTATGATTACGGCATAAAAAGCTGGATTGTGCAACGGAACCAGACTTCAAATATTACAGATTACGGCATAAAAAGCTGGATTCTTCATTTAATAAAATGCCCGTGTAACATTTCTTCATTTACCGTTTTTTTGTACAAAATCATCATCACATCTATCGATTATTATGTCATTTAGAAATATATAAAGTTTTTGGACATTTTTCTACATACTAAAATTTACAGCATACCCGCCCATCGGGAGGGTTTTGTAGCTAGTATATATATATATATATAAATACGTATTCAAACTTTATTTAAAGATGACCAATCCAGATATTCATGAAACAACGGGTCGAAAACATCACCACATCTACTCAAGCTAACTACATAATTCAGTTTCACCATTATCACTAATAAAAAAATAAGAAATTGGTAAAGTAATCAGGACCCCTTCCTCGCTATCAAAGATAGCATAAGCAAGAGCTCTATAATTTTCAAACTTACTTAAACTCACTGGTGGCTTATAGAATTTTTACAATATTTTCATAAACTCATAATCTTTTTATAATTCCAAAAAAGAATTTACTAATTAATCAAAAAAAGAATACCGGTGTTGAAATTGTGTATGATCACTCACAAGATGAACACTTTAAAGGCTAAAACTTTAAAAATAACTCCAAACGACGTATAGCTTTAAGTTCTATTACGTCACTTAAGAACAACATACGCTTCAGTTGAACAAACATAAGTTACTTAACTCTTAATAATTTCTGTTTTCAAATAGCATAAACCCCGCAAAAACTTGGAACGCTTTCTGAAATTTTTGATGACAAATTTTGCACCCTAAAAATCAAGAAAACATAGCTAAAATTAAATAATTACACATACAAAAAGACTAAACCTCTAGAATGAAACTGGTATCGTGAAAACATGCCTTTTGATGAAGCTCCAATCACAAGTTTATAGATACTAACCTTTCCAATTTCTTGTTTAATTGCATCTACAACATCATCAGATTCAATTCCTTGTCCAATCACAAGTAGTCAACTTTAGGATGTTTGGCAGCTTTAAGATATTTGGAAGGTTCCAATGTTTTTAAGATAAATAAAAACACATGACTCGTGTTGTTAAATACACGTGCTAAGCAAATTGAAAATTAATTATTGTTATTAAGATAATTAATTATTGTTAAAGTCGCTTTATACCAAAATAAAGCTTTGAAACTCTCCTAGGAAGAAATCTCCACGGTATTACAAATTTACAATTGCTTCCTGCAAATACGATTTTCATTTATCTTTAAACTGAAACCTCAAAAAACATATTAAAATTCAATGGATTTTATTTTCTTTGAACTATTGACCATTTGACCACTTCCAAATCTTCTGTAACAAATATATGTCAAATGTGACAAGTTCATCATTGAGAGCAAACTAAACCCTCAATATTATTCTAAAATTCATTTGATTTGTCATACCTCAAATGATGAATATTGAAATTGGCATTCAATTGTCTCATCAGCCCTTTTCTGCAAATAATAAATAAACATATAATCAAATATTACACCAAAAAGTCTCTACATTATGACAGGATCACAGGAATATATAAACAATTAATCACCTTGGAGTATGAATAACACAAATATTTCACCACAAGAATATTATTCTCCATGAGGGCTTCCTTCTGTAAATTATCACACCAAAAAAGTCTCTACATTGTGCATATTTAAGCGCGATAGCAATGATTCATAAATGGAAATAGTTACGTGCATAATGAAACATTTGACTTAAGCTAATAACTCTTGATGACTACTTAATCATAGCCAAATTACCTTAGGAATTCTCAAGATCAGCCAAATTCAAATCCTAACTTATGTAGCCATTTGAGCCCTACCTCCAAGTTAAGCAGCCTGACGTTCGTTCGACCTACTTTGCCCCCGGTTCCAGTATCACTGTAATTTTGGGCAAAGCAATTGGTTCAAAGTAAATACCTGAATTAGCAATACAACACTATCACTGTAAAGTTCATTATATACAATCCAACTCGCCATATTGTCCCACTCACTTTGGTTTCTCCCATATATTGATACTAGCTTCAAAGCGGGAGATATAGACTACATAATAATGAGAATAACGTAGGAAGTCATAGCAATTATTATTGAAATGATGAATACATGAATAATTCGTAAAAAAAACAAAAAAACTTAAAGACGAAATCAAACTTTTTTGTATACGACGTTTGTCGTTAAGTTTGTGTAGTTGTCACCTTGGTCGCAACAAATAACTTTTAAGTCTTTCAAAGGTTTCACTCTTGAGACATCCACATATAGTTAACCATTTTATCTATATCCCCATCTGTGTATAAGGGTCAGCAAATTCCAAATCCCGTTCGACCATGCGAGAATACGGGTCTTTGAAATCTCTACACACAAATTGAAGGGCATGAGGTTTTGTAGAAGAAAGCCTGCACAAATTGTAACAACCATAAATTATAACATTTTTAGGTCCTTCATTTTATTTGAATATTTTTAAATAAAAATTAAAATGAAAGTTTATTGGAAAGATTATTGTATGTTAACCCGTGCAGAATTCGATGCATGAAGGCATGGTTCATGTAGCCAAAGTCCAACTTCGGGCATTTTAAAATAGAAGTTTATTGGAAAGATTTTTTATCCAAAAATTGCTTAAAAATTATCCGTATAAAATCAAATTTATAAACACATCCTTGTTTTAAAATGACCATTTTGTTGCTTTAGGCCGAAGAAAGATCAAGATATCAATTGCATACCCCTTCAACAATTGTGCAGTCATATGCATATGAAACCTTTTGAACTGCTTATGTTATATCTTGGTTATGCAGTAATAAAACATATTAGTTTATCAATCCTATCAAAAATAGCTCAAATACTATAACAATGCTACATGAAAATTTACTACTATAACGTTAAAAGAGTGAATATCTAGTATCGTTTTATAATCACAGCATGATACTACATCGGTGTAACTATGACTATTAAAAAGCACCATTAAAACTCCATAGCTAATAAATAACTACCGACAAATTTGTAATTAATAAACTCTAAATACTTAGAAAATAAATATAAAATTCCTTTTGTTTTTCGGAAAGCAACTATAATACTACCTCCGTATCAAAATAAGTGATACATTTGAAGAATTGCGGTTTTTGAGGCAAAAGATTAAAAAATTGTTTAAATTAGATTAAAGTGGATAGTTTGTGGATAATGTGTCCCACTTCTTTGGAATGTAGTGATATTAATGATGTTTAAAAGTAAAAGTAATGGTAAAAGTGTAATTTTACTTTAATAAAGTAGATAGTTAGTGGAGAATGGGTCCCATTTTTTTACCAAATAAGGTAAGTTTTGGAAGTGCATCACTTATTTTGTTCCACCCGTAAATAGAAAGTGTATCACTTATTTTGATACGGAGGTAGTATATAGAAAGAACATGGTTTTCTATCAGCGTAACTATGACAGTTAAGAGCATCACAAGATAAATTGCGTAGCCGATTTAGTATTATATCATTTAGAGATATCATGTCTGCTAGTAACAATGTAAAAATACCACAACATGACCAAATAACACGACTGTGGAACTATGTGTCAACCTTTTCAAACTTATGATTACTAATTCTCTCATATTAACAAATATGATAACATTTTTTTGTAATATGAATAAGAATTTGATCAATCCATATTCATGAGGATATAATAATAATCAAGAGATACGGTTACAAAAGATATACCTTTTCTTTAGGAATATTTGCACTGGTGGTTTGTAACTTGTGAATATGTTCGAGTGTCTTTTTCTCTTCAGTCAAAACATCTTTACACCATTTCATCCATTTCACTTCTTTAAATTATTCATAAACTTCCTCAAATGTGCCGCATTTCACCTTTTTCTTTAACCAAACCCTCATTTTTCTTCATTTTTAATTTTTTATTATTATTAAGGACTTTTATTATTTCAGGAGATCCTTGTTTCCTTAATTTTTGGAAACCTTTGGACCACCTTTGCTTGTTGCACTCCTACCACCAGCAACTGCCACAAGTTCCTTCAAGTAAAGACACAAATTCAATATATTGGAAATGTCTTAAATTATAAAGGGTCAACATGTAAAATTATAACACATAAAACTAATTTTTATATATCGCACCAAAATCTTTTTTTAGTCTCCAATTGAATTTCAAATCAAGACCAAGAAAGCGAAATAAGCCTAAAAGATACCATTTCAAGAAGATGAGAAGCTCGCTCTTTCATTTGGAAGCTCTTTTTCAAAAGCCCAAAATTGACCACACACATTACGGTCAAAACAGAAATATAAAGAAACAAAAAAGTTGCAACAAAAGCAACAATTCCAGCTCTATAAAAACTCCAAGAAGATAATTCTCCTGGCTCAAACAAAGGTGCTGGTAATAATGGTTCAAAAACATATGGATTTGAAGAAATAAACTAAGAAAAAAAAGCCAGGGGTTGAACCCATAACCTTTTAGATGAAGTCATAGTGCACTACCAACTGTGCTCCAACAAAACTTTTATCTTTTATTGATAATATGTAATACTTCCTGCGTATCACAATAAGTGATACACTTTTCATTTATGGATGTCTCATAATAAGTGATACACTTTAAAAGTTACCTTATTTGGTAAAAATGTGGGACCCCTCCTCCACTAACTATCCACTTTATTAAAGTGAAATTACCCTTATACCGTTACTTTTACTTTTAAAACTCATTAATATAACTTTATAAATAAGTGGGACACAACCTCTACTAACTATGTACTTTAATATATTTAAACCTCTACTTTAAGTTTTTGCCTCAAAAACCGCGAAACTCCAAATGTATCACTTATTGTGATACGGAGTAAGTATAAATAATTTGTTAGTGCATCTTATGAAAAAAAAAAAAGCAGCCAATCAGACAAGAGTGAACAGTTTTTGTGTATCACTAATGTATATATAGGGTAATTTCGCCCAAATCAATAGCTTCAAAAACAATCGTAATATATGCTCCAACCTTCGGTTTGATTTTTGTAAATCGATTATTAATTTTCCTTTGGCACCTATCTTTTACTTCTAATTTAAAAAAATATATATATTTCCCCAGAGTGAACAGATGCTCGTGAAGTCAAATCATGTATGAGTCTTTAACATAAATAGGCCACTACCAATATTCATACTAGAAGACATGAAAAATATTTTAACACTCTGTATCAGTTGTCTTAAATAGGGTTGTAAAAATCAAAAAATAGATAAATTATATGCGCTAAATGAAGATTAGAAAATCAATGGGAAAAGGTGAAAAGAAAACCTAAAAACGATTCAAAGAACAGAGATCCAAGTGATGTGCCTAAATTAATCTTAAAAAAGAGATGAAGATAAATGATAAAATAAACAAAAATGGGAATATAATCTAGCAACCTAGTATATCAGATTAGTAATATCCAACTATAAGATTAGACACATAACAAATCATGAACAATTAAACCCAAATTTCATGTCTAAACTACAAGTCTAAAATTGCATATTAAAACTTCAATGTATGGTAAGAAAAAGTCTCCATCAATAAAACTAGAAAAAAGAAAAGAAAATAATAGTCTTTTGGTTCTCACTATTTCATCATTCTTGCATTTCATGTTTTCGGGGTGTACTTATCCATCAACTGAGTCAACTCGGCATTAAACCCTTCCTCTAACTCGATCTCTTCCTTCCAATGCCTGCTTTTCATTTCTGCTATCTTTTTCTCATGCAAATTCATCAATTTCTCTCTTTCTTCCTCAAATTCCTTCATTTCTCCAAGCTTTTCCTCTCTGCATATACAAAATCAACATATAAATATATTTCATAAAAAATAATTTTTTTATGAAAAATAAAGTCATATTTTTTTTAAAAAAAAAAAGTAAGTCACGTGACAATAAAATACCTCTTCTGAGGATTCACAGCAGGATATAACCGTTCTTCCTGTTGCAATTTATCAAATTGACCTTCTTTTGCATTTCTGGCATCTTGGATTATCTTCAACTGCTCTTTGAAGAACTGTTCTTGGAAATCCATCTAATACAAAAAACATAACACGAATTCAAAAAAAATATAAAATTTAAAAGTGTAAATTACACGGATGGCCCTTTAAGTTCGGTTACAATTGCAGATATAGTCCTTTTATATTCAAAATTACACTAATAATCCTTTAACATGGTAAGTCCTTTTGATGGATGCCATGTATTTCAATTTTCAACCAATAACCCCAAGGTCAATTTCATCGCTTTGAGTAAACCCGAGGGGGTAAAAATGTAAATTACCTCTTCCTTATTTTCTTCATGATGTCGTTGTGTTCTCTCCCTTACAATCCGATCCTCTACATCTTTTTTCCTTAGCTGTCGGGATGCTACTCCCAACGTCTCTTCGAGTGCTTTTGAGTGCATTTTTTCTTTCGCAACTCGGTTTTTATAATAATTCAATTGTTGGTTGTCTTCATTCATTTGTTTCAACTGATTAACTACTTTTTCTTGGTAAGAAACTAAGTCAAACTTCAGCTTTGTTTTCCCTACACAACACAAAAAAAGTCAACACAAATTTTAACCCATTAACAACAAAAAAGAAGAAAACGGTAAAGACTACAGACAGACCTTGAGAATGCTGATTGAAGGTATCCATGTCTTTTTTGTTTGCCATGTAACCGAATAACTGCCGCTTTCCACCTGGATAGAACAGATTAGGGCGGTGATCCCACGCATTGCGGTCCGTGCCATTATGTTCAAAATGTTTGCTTAACCGTTTAGCTTCTGTGTACCCAACCGCAGAGGATTCAAATATAAGAACACTCATTCCCCTGTGTCCTCTTGGCCCGTAAGAATGGCGGGCCCGCACTGCTTCATATGACCCGAAGTATTCTAGAAGCTCTTGGTTTCCCATTCCCAGCCACTAACAGTAAAACAATTAATTATAAAATATTAAAATTAACAAGATTAATGATATTATAAATTTATAATTATACCTTTTCGTTATCATCTTGTTCAAGCTGTGTGTTCATGATAACAACCATTGGTGGCCACACGATTTCTTTATCTTTAACAACTTCATTTAATCCTTTCCACTGTCCAAATGATTCGCCAGCTGGCACAACTGTTGCTCCTTTTCTTCGCAGTTCTTCCTCCAAAAGTTCAGCTAGATCTCTATGAATCTTGACTCTTTTTGACCCTTTTGTTTTTGCATGGGTCACAAGAGATTGTAGACTCTTGTACCAGTCAATAGAACCGGGCCCGTTTTGACAGGCTGGACAGTGCCATTGTCTTGTTGGCTCGTGGACTTGGTCAACCGTGAGTGTATCCAAAGTTTGGAAAAGGTCAGCATACCATCTGTTCTTCTTCCGTTCTTCATGGCTTTTAGGGATTTCATCTGAATCATATTCATCACTCAACAAATCATCATCAGATTCATCAAATTCTTCATTATCATTCTCATTCTCATTCTCATTATGATCTTCAATTTCTTCTTCCACAAGATTCGAATTAGGGTCTGGATTAGTATTTCCTAACTGCCAGGTGGCTGCGGGCCTCGAGTTCCAGTTCCATCCACTTTGCAAAGGTGGAGGGATTGCATTCGGGCCAGGATTGTAGTTGTTTTCATAGCTTTTGTTAATCGGTTGGTTGGTAGGAGTAGGACCACCTCTGCCACCCGTTTGACTGGCCCGCACATTGTTTGGAGCCCGAACCTGTGCACTGGCCCGTTGACCAGGTTGACCCCATGGGGTCGGTTTAGGAGTCTGAGAAGGCCATTGTTTGGAATTACCACTGTTTCCAGATTTATTTTTGTTTTTTTTGGAAATAACTTCCCAACCACCATCTTGTGAGGAATCAAGGTTCATATCTTGGACCGTTTGGTTCAACTGATCAACTTCAAAGTTAGAATCCCCAACTATGTTTTTACCTTTGTCTCTTTTAGAACTCATCTGCAAATTGAAACATTATTGTGTAGCAAAGAAATTAAAAAAAATTGTAACGCTAAATTTGAAATAATAGGGCACACTCTCATTAATAAACCTAGATCTGTCACATAGGATCTGTTTCTAACTTCTACTTAACGAATTGGTTATACTAGTAAATAGACTACAAGTTAATGACATTAATTAGTGAATTAACCGCTAATCATTGGTTTGACTATCATACATGAGTATATATGACTACGAAAAATTTAACTTAAATGAGCCAAACACAGTTCAATAATCGAATGAGAGATTAAACTTAAATGAGCCAAACACAGTTCAATAATCGAATGGAAAATTAAACTTAAAGGAGCCAAACAAAGTTCAATAATCGAATGAGAAATTAAACTTAAATGAGCCAAACACAATTCAATAATCGAACGAGAAATTAAACTTAAATGAGCCAAACACAGTTCAATAATCGAGTGAGAGATTAAACTTCATATATTAAAGTAAGAAAGAACGAAAAGTATCATATAGTTTTAATCCTATTTACGCAAGTAGTTAAACTTTTTGAAAATTCTAACAGATCATAAATTAGGATAAATTTAAAATGCTCGACAATAAAATTAATCGGATATATTCAAATATCAAAAGATAAATTAGAAGATTGTATAGATAAACTCTAGTATTTAAATTATTGTGTATATCTCTTAAATATGGTAGTTTGTTGTAATTGTACTCTATAAATATAATGAGTAAAATCTCTTCACAATCAGTGAAGATTAATTCTTATATGGTATCAGCCATACCTCGATCTCCTCTCCCAAAACCTCCGGCCAAGCAACCCACTGTTGTAGCCGAGCACCTCTGCTAAAACAGCAGCCTTCCTCTCCCTTCCGCAAACCATGGTCGCCTCTTCCTCCTCAACCACCGATGCGTCGGATTCGACCATTCCCCTTTCAACTATCCTCCACATGCTCACCCTCAAACTTTCATCCACCAACTATCTTTTATGGCACAAACAAATGGTTCCCCTTCTTGCTTACCAAAACCTTACCGGTTATATTGATGGTACACTCCCTGCCCCGTCTCCCACTATTATCACCGATCAAGTCACTGTTGTGAATCCAGCTTACACATCTTGGGTAGCCGCGGATCAACGTGCCTTGATCATCATCCAATCTTCTTTATCTGAAGAATCCATGGCCGAAACCCTTGGTCACACCACTTCCCATGCCGTTTGGACGGCCCTTGAATCTGCGTACCGACATGACTCTGTCGAACGGGTACATACCTTGCGCGATTCACTTCGTACCATCAAAAAGGGAACCTCCACTGTTGCTGAATATGCACGAAAATTCAAGAGTATTTGTGATCAACTCAATGCCATTGGTCACCCTCTTGATGACAATGACAAAAGTCATTGGTTCTTATGTGGTCTTGGTTCATCATTTGAAACCTTTTCTACTACTCAAAGGCTTCTAACCCCAAAACCACCCTTTCGGAATTTAGTATCACAAGCCGAAAGTCACGAGATGTTCCTTCAATCAATCACCGACACTAGTGTTGCACCGGTTGCTTTCAATGCTACATTCTCTCGTGAAGGTAACAATTATTCTAATCGTGGTCGGTCATCTAACCGTGGCAACTCGTCACGAGGTCGGGGTCGTGGTACCCGTCGACCTCCTCATTGTCAATTGTGCAGGAAAGATGGTCACTATGCAAACCAATGCCCTAGTCTACCTACCTTTGCACGCCAATCGCCGAACCTTGATGCAAACTTGGCGGAAGCTTTTCATGCTCAATGCAACACTTCCAACCCCGATTGGTTTGTTGATACCGGTGCCACCGCCCACATGACATCCTCCACCGAACCACTTGATACTGCCAAGCCTTACTCTGGTAATGAACTTGTTTTCTTTGGTAATGGAGACACTGCCCCTATTTCTCATATTGGGAAGTCTCATATTTCTCCCAATATATCATTGCTTGATGTTTTAGTAATCCCACAACTAACAAAAAATCTTCTTTCCGTTAGTAAACTAACTCAAGACAATCTTGTTGACGTTTTGTTTTCTGATCCAATGTTTTATATTCAGAATCGTCACACCAAGGAAACTCTCGCTCAAGGCAAACGTAGACATGGATTATACGTTCTCGAGCAAGGTCAAAGAGCCTTTCTGGCTAAACTTTCCTCTCGCCGTTTACTAGCTTCATTTGAATTATGGCACTCTCGTTTAGGGCATGTGTCTTATGATATTATTTCTTGTTTGAATAAATTAGGTTGTTTATCGGTCAATTCGGTTCTACCGAAACCGCATTTATGTTCCTCTTGTCAACTTTCAAAGAGTAAACATTTACCATTTGATTTAAATCCTAAACGTTCTTTGCATGTATTAGATTTAATTCATTGTGATTTGTGGGGTCCTTCTCCCGTTGTGTCGTTGGATGGGTATCGATATTACGTTATATTTATTGATGATTTTTCACGCTTTACTTGGTTTTATCCCTTGAAGGCAAAGTCGGATTTTTTCAAAGTTTTTGAGACGTTCGTGACATTTGTTCAAACACAATTCTCGTGCAAAATTAAACAATTTCAATCCGATGGCGGTACCGAATTCACAAACAACCAAGTTCGTGAATTTCTTTCAAAAAATGGCACTCATCATCGCTTATCTTGCCCACATACACCACAACAAAATGGGCGCGCGGAACGTAAACACCGACATATTACGGAAACGGGGCTAGCCATGATGTTTAATGCACACGTTCCGGCTCACTTATGGGTTCACGCTTTTGGCTCGGCCACTTACATAATAAATCGGTTGCCAACCAAGCTTCTTGCAGATAAATCTCCCTATGAGTTATTATTTTCATACAAGCCAAATTATGGGAATTTTCGGGTGTTTGGGTGTCGTGTTTTCCCATATCTTCGGGATTATTCCTCCAACAAATTGGCTCCCCGAAGTTCTCCTTGTATCTTCATTGGTTATAGTACCCAATACAAAGGGTATCGATGCCTTGACTTGTCTACCATGCGTATTTATACAACCCGACATGCGCAATTTAATGAAGATCTTTTCCCATTTTCGGGCAATTCATCACCTACACCATCACCTACATTATTTTTGTCTACATATAGTGATGACTATCAAATGCAACCAACCTCACCAATACAAACACCTACTGTCGAAATACCCACTGCCACAATCCCCACTTCACAAAATAATACCTTGCCATGTGATTTATGCATAAACCCCACTGTTCCACTTCCCACCGAAAATACAATTAACCAAACCCCACCCCCCTTAGCTGACGCACCCAACCCTACCCCACCTACGCCCGTACCTACTCAACCCTCACATCCCATGGTTACAAGATCCCAAGTTGGTACATTTAAGCCACGCCACATTGCCGATTTATCTTATGTTGCCTCATCCCCTTTGCACCAAGCTCTTTTTGCATCCAAAGAGCCCAAGGGATTTAAAACCGCCGCTCGTGATCCAAAATGGTTCTCTGCTATGCGTGATGAGATGAATGCTTTGAACCTAAATGCTACTTGGGATCTCGTACCACGACCTTCCACATCTAACGTTGTCGGATCTAAATGGGTCTTTCGCACCAAATTTCATGCGGATGGTACAATTGACAAGTATAAAGCTCGACTTGTCGCTAAAGGTTTTACCCAAGTACCGGGCTTGGATTATTCGGCAACCTTTAGTCCCGTGGTCAAAGCTTCTACGGTCCGAATCATACTTTCTATTGCTATGCTTAACAAGTGGCCCTTACATCAACTAGATGTTAAAAATGCCTTCCTAAATGGCAATCTCTCGGATACCGTTTATATGGAGCAACCACCGGGTTTCATTGATCCACGTTTGCCTAACCATGTTTGCCGCCTTAAGAAAGCACTTTATGGTCTAAAGCAAGCCCCGCGAGCTTGGTTTCAAAGACTTAGCTCATATCTTGTTAGCCTTGGATTTTATTGTAGCCGAGCCGACACATCGTTATTTGTCTTCAAAAACGGTTCCAACATACTTTATCTATTGGTTTATGTGGATGATATAATTTTAACCGGAAATAATCCAAAAATCATTCAGAATTTCATCACACGGCTCAACCAAGAATTTCTAATCACCGATCTTGGTAAACTTAACTACTTCCTTGGTCTCGAAGTCTCCTACCATGATTCGGGTATTTTCTTGAGCCAAGCTAAGTATGCTCATGACATTCTTACAAGAGCACACTTATTAGATGCCAAACCGGTTGCAACACCACTCTCTACTACAACATACTTTACAACCGATGGCATCCCCTTCTCGGATCCCACATTGTACCGATCCCTTGTAGGAGCACTCCAATACTTAACTATCACTCGGCCCGACTTGTCTTATGCCGTAAACCAAGTGAGTCAATTTCTCCATGCTCCTACACAAGATCATTTTCAAGGGGTCAAACGTATTCTACGGTATGTTAAAGGCACCATGTCCTTTGGTTTATCATTTCTCCATGCACCATCCCCCACCATACTTGGTTACTCGGATGCCGATTGGGCTCGTTGCATTGAAACACGACGCTCAACTTATGGATATTCTATTTTTCTTGGGGGAAATTTGGTCTCATGGAGTGCTAAAAAGCAACCCACGGTGTCACGCTCGAGTTGTGAATCAGAATATCGAGCTTTAGCTAACACCGCTTCCGAGATTGTTTGGATCACACACTTACTACGGGAATTACACATTCTACCATCCGGAAGACCTACTTTGTTATGTGATAACAAAAGTGCTTTGTTTCTAAGTCAAAATCCTATTTCGCACAAACGAGCAAAGCATATAGACATTGACTACCACTTCGTTCGAGAACTCGTTTTATCCGGCAAACTAGTCACAAAATTTATCTCAACTCACTTGCAAGTTGCCGATATATTCACCAAGAGTCTTCCGCAACCACTTTTTGAAGATTTTCGTTCCAAGCTCAATGTTGGTCCTCCCCCATCTTCGCTTGCGGGGGGGTAATCGGATATATTCAAATATCAAAAGATAAATTAGAAGATTGTATAGATAAACTCTAGTATTTAAATTATTGTGTATATCTCTTAAATATGGTAGTTTGTTGTAATTGTACTCTATAAATATAATGAGTAAAATCTCTTCACAATCAGTGAAGATTAATTCTTATAAAAATGATACATTAACAGAAGATTCAGTCATTTACAGATTATTTGTTAGATCATCTCATAAACTAAGACAATAGTGTGATTCAATCTGACTGATAACTCTAATTAGGGTTTTGAGTTGCTAGCATTTATGAAAATGAAAAGGATAAGAAAATGTTTGATGAGAAACCAGAATCAATATGACTTCATCTTCACTACCGATAGAGATTATATATATGTAACAAGTAACAGATAAAAATACTTGACAATAAAATGATAAATTAACAGAAGATTCAGTAATTTACAGATTATTTGTTAGATCATCTCATAAACTAAGACAGTAGTATGATTCAACCTGATTTATAACTCTAGTTAGGGTTTTGAGTTGCAAGCATTTATGAAAATGAACAAGGATAAGAAAATGTTCGATGAAAAACCAGAATCAATATGACTTCATCTTCACTACCGATAGAGATTATATATATGAAATAAGTAACAGATCAAATTAAGTTATGAGCATAGCCGTACCGGAGAAATCGGAAATCGCAGCCGGAAGTAGATACCGGAGAGAAAATTAATATTGCCTCTTTCTTTGGCAGTGGACTGGTGGTCTGAGAGATATGATTTTATATTAAATGGTTACTAATTTTTTTAGTCACTTAAATCATGATAACTACAAAATTAAAGGAATTTCAGAATCTCTCTTTAAGATAAAAGACATTCGTTGTAATATTTTCATTATTTAAGAAAAAGACATGTTTTTTTGTCGTTAATTCCTACTCGTATGTAAAAAGACATTCTCATTTGTGAAATAATAATAAAAGTAGACCAGACCATACAAGGTGGAGGTGGGGCACCTACTTTTCTATTTCATTCCACTTTTATTTTTATCTTTTGGACAAGATATTCTATGTCGTTAGATGCTTATAAATTGTGTGACATAAAAAAATAAATAATTGAGAATTGAGTGGCATATTTTGAGGATTATTTCGCACACTTGAATTTTATGTTAAAAGACTAATTCACCATTCAAACTTTTTTTTTTTAATAAAACTATTCTTATTTAAATTTAGCTGCTCAAGTTGGTCGAGCTTTAATCATGATACATACGACATAATCATTATCATATCTTTTTACAAATTTCTCCTTGCTGGTAAATGTTAACCCTTCAAAACCCTATCACCACAAAACCACTTCCCGGTCACTATCATTTCCAGCCCATCAATGTTGGAAGCTTATTCACTTTATCTAGCAGTCTTTAAACGCCACTCATTTATATTGTTAAACTATGATTAATAGGCGACAGAACCCGTGCGTCTTACACACACGAACTTTGGCCAATGTGTCCACCCCTATGTTTGGGTTGATTTGGTCGTTATGACGACCGAACTTCTTGTGAGAGGAAAACTTCCGATGGTTAGACACCCCCCCCCCCCCAATTTTTAGTTTTCATAATCCATTTGGTCACAACTGCGCACATTTGATCTCGTTTTTTGTCGTATAAATTAAACTTTAGACGTCGTTGAGATGATAATGATAATCACACATTTGGTTACTATTACTACTAGTTTTATAGAGGAGATTTTAGATGTCGCCGAGATGACAATGGTGATCACACATTTTGTTACTGTCACTACTAGTTTTATCATAAGAAGAGTAGCTTTTAGTTGAAATTGTGTTGGTTTGGGGAAAAGGGGCCTTCTATGAGCCTTATCTCATAGGGTTGATTTCTAAACAGTTTGAGTTTAAATTGGCTAATTCCAACCGGTCAAATTATTAATTTGAACCTGTTAATCGAAATCCAGCCTGATTAACTCCTATTGGTAAGCCAAAGTCCATTTGGTAATAATATTCTTCTTTCTAATTGTACTTGTGTTTCAAATATGTTATAATTTTTATTTTGCTACGAGTTAGAGAAAAGAGTATTGGTATTTAGGCCTACCATTTAGACCTACTCATAGGTCTACTCATTAGATGAATACACGTGTCAAAATCAAAGGATAATATTAGGAGGGAGAATTAGTGAATACACATGTTATCTTATCAAGTATGTAGACCTATAAGAAGGACTAAATATCATTTCTCTAGAGAAAAATATGTTAATTAAGTCTATATACATACCTTTTCTAATAAAATGTTTAATCTGATATTTAGTTAAATCAAATCAAACATATCGTATCTTTTAAAATTAGGAAGTAGGATTTTGTTTCCTTTTTCTTG
Organism: Calendula officinalis; assembly: GCA_963853835.1. NCBI lineage: Eukaryota > Viridiplantae > Streptophyta > Magnoliopsida > Asterales > Asteraceae > Calendula > Calendula officinalis. The sequence continues at coordinate 75,450,167 of OY970829.1, forward strand.
TTTTTTTTATTCCCTTATGTATTATTGGTAAGTTAACATGAATTTGAAGATCGAATAATGATAGTAAACGGAATATGACGACTTATGAGGTGAAAATGATATTGTTTCGGGATGTGATGGATAATGTCGATGCTTCCAAAAGAAGATTTCAAGGGTGATTTGGTCAACCTAGTTATATGTTTGTTATAATCAATTATCTAATTATTTAATATTTCAAAATTAAATTTAAATGAATATCCAAATACCCACAAAAATATGACAAAATGACATACTTTTACAATTACACAAACAGACTAAAACATGAAATGTGCAAATATTTCATTGTACAAGGACCATTTATATAATTAACATAAAAACAGAGAAAATGTTAAAACCTGGTTTCACATAGCTTTCTTTCACAAAAAAGGAAACTGTGATGCTTTCTTTCACAGTAGCTTTATTTGTACAAGGACGATTTATTCATTTATTTGGTTTATTTATCCATGAAAATGTTAAAACCTGGTCTCATTTTGCAGGCTGAACAATACCTACAAGAAGACATAATTCGCATTCTTATTAAAATATTAAATTCCAACAGAGTGAGTGGGACAATCTTTATTATGACTTAATCTTAAACAATTCAAAGCTTAATTCGTTGAAGAGCTAAATATGGCTTGTGGCTTTATCTTTACGTGTTATAAATGTTTAAACTTGCATGATTTGACATAGTAGTACACAAATATTAAAGCAATATACTTAACACGGATTTAAATAAAGTTTATTTTATAATAAAACTCCTACGTTTTAATAATGTATATTAAGTTTTTATTTGCGTTTGTACCTATAAAATACAAATCATCTTTGTAGTTAGTTTACTATATGTTTGAGTTGAGTTTTTTTTGATAAATTTTAAACTTATTATTAGACAAACTTTTTATTAAAAAAATACTAATTTTATTTAGAAATTCTATAAATGATATTATTGTAAGCGTATATACTTGAAGTGATACTCCGTATATGTTTATTGGTGACTACTGACTTGTTATGATAAATATAACCTCTTATAGAAATGCATGTTTAATTCATCCAAAATTGTAATTTTCTTTAAACGAGAACTTTCCATATTTATACGATTCATTATAACTTCAAAAGAATAAGGGTGTAAAATGATATTTAGTGCAAGTATGTGGTCCCAATTGCATGGAAAACGACATAAAACTGAAAAATGATTATTTTGAATTAAATGAAAAACAATTAATATACTTAGCATGAAAGGAAAGGATTAATTTGTAAATTCACCTATTCGCCGAGTGATGATATAGCAAATTCACAAATTAGAAAAACAAAAAAGTCAAATAAATCTTAGTGAACATTAATTTGAGTATGACTATTGTATATGTATTTTTTTTAACAGTAATTAGTATTTTGAGCCTAGACAATGACATCCAAAAGAGACAGTATGTTTTCCTTCGAACCCTCCACTTATAGGGAATAAACTCCATCACATATTCACCTGAGGAAAAGCTTTCAGCAATACTCGAATCCGAGACCTTTTGAAGGAAAACACCTCAAGGTTTCCCTTGGTAGCCAGTTGATCTACACCAACTGATTTTGTATATGTATTAGTAGGGTATCGTATGATTTGGCGGTAGGTAAATAAGCACCAACACGAATAACATTCAATAAATCCATATACGGAGTAATATTTTAAGATTTTTCCGGCACAATATTTCTCCAAATGTTGTGCGATAACTTTGTTATCGAGGTTTTGCAATTTCAAATCCCTAAATTTTTAAAAACTCAAAACAATTACATGTTTACAAAGTCTAAAATACAATATGTTTAAAAAAACTAAAAAATGACTGACTGTGCATAGAGATGGTTTAAAATGACTCACTGCCATACATCACTAACAAAAAATTATTTACTTTTTTTTTATTTGATATTTTTTATGCAAGTTACGAGCATCATGTTACCTGAATTTAGGTTAACTGCTTACTGTTCTAATATTGGGACAATTTATAGAGTATTGTAAATGTGTTACGGATACTTGTTATTAGTTAGTTTTATGATTTATGCAGTTTAGTAAGGAACATATCAATTGATCACATTTTACGTTTTAAATGAAATGATAGAACAACCAGTTGAATTAGTGCTTTTGAGTCCTCGGATAAAGATAGCCTATATGCATAGACATCATTATACTTTGCAAAAATGAATTTATGAATTGAAAATTCATTATGAAAGAGACAAAATATTTTTTTATATTATAATGAAAATCATCCATTTTGAGAATACATAACAATCAATAGCCACTATTTTCAGATAATTACAATAGTCCCTGAACTTCTTAAATTATTTATAAAACCTCAACTTTTAGCAAACAACGTTGTCTTTTTTTTTGTTTTATAAAACAAAATACAACATCAATAGTTCCAGCACTGCAAGCTAGTCCATGTAAGAAACATTCAAGCAATAGAAGACGATGCAAGAATGCACAATATCCTCATATTATCTATTAAAATCAAAAAACCATTTTATGACATCTTTTTAAATATAAGCAAATTTATAAAATTTATTCATTGACCCAAAAGAAATAAAGTCGTATCACCAAGACCAAAATTGTCGATACCAACAATAAATAAATAAAAAAACACAAAAACAAATTAGTGATACTTTGATCACTTAACAGCCAGTATCTAACAGCTTCAATTCTTTCAAACATAGTAATAAAACTTAAAAAGATGTCTCAAAACACAAAAAAACAAATACCATTTTCATTCACTAAGCACGAGCCCCCCGGTTCAGGCTCACCATACGTTTCGAACCATCCATCTGACCACCACGAGCCGCCGAACCACCATAAGTCCGCCCAGACCCTGCACTGTCCTGATACCTGGTGCTCTGATACCCGCCTCGGTTTTGACCCGCCCGGTTTTGATAACCCTGATTTCTACCACCACCACCATAACCGGACTGCTGTCTTCCTTGGTTGTAATTCTGGTTGTCCTGCCACTTTGTGCCGCCAGCAGCCGCCGCATAGTCCTGACCACCACCACCACCCTCCCGCCGCCTAGACGGTAAACCCTCCAACCCACCACCACCACCTAACCTAGCCTCAACCGCCCGTTCATTACTATCGGCTAAAACCGATAGCTTTTCGGTTAGCTGAAAAGCTAGCCCTTGCAACCGACTGTGCTCAACTTCATGGAAAACAATGCATCGTGTCGGTTGGTGCCAGCTGGCGTGAAGCTCTTCATTAATCATCATCTTACTAACAATACAATGCGTTTGACTTTCCGACAAGTCAAACATCCTCGCCAGCTGTTCCACCTTTATACTCTCGTAAGAAGCCGAGTATGTAAACAGATAAGTCCTCAAAGCCTCTTCTTTGATCTTATTCTTCAACATTTCCAAAACCGATTCACGGTTTCTAAGAAGCTTCCAGACATCGAGTGAGTTGACAACGTTAAAAGATGTTTGGAAATCGCCTTTGGAAAGGGCCCGGGTTGATGACATCACGTGGTCCCGCACGTTCTCGGGTGGGCCCGTGAATGTTTGTCTGTCGGATGCATCGAGTAACCGTCTTAGGGTTTTGCTTATGACTTTTCGCCTTGCATCGTGACTGTTGGCTGCCATGTTGGGAACTTCTAGAAGCATTGCACAGATCAAGTGTACGGCTTCTAGAAGCTCGAGGTTGATGTGCATGTGGTATGGCATTTGCCTCCTTCTTTCTAGACGTTCCTGTAAATATCAGTGACTTAAATTAGTATGAATCTTGTGTAAGAAAAAGCATATATGGAAACGGGTCAAAGTGTCAAATGGGTAGAAAGTTGACCAAACTGTAATTTTTAGGGCAAATTGCATAATATAGCAAGATACTAGTAGGTGATTCCTAATTGTAGCAACTAATTTGAAAAAAAGCAACTGACTTTTAAATTTTTCCAATTCAGAAACGCTTTAACGAGAATGACAGTATTCAGTATTTCACAGAAGAGGAAGAAGGGTTCAACATGGAGACCGTTTAATAATTATGGTTCAAATCAGTTTAAGATTAACTGGATTAAAAGTAGAAAAATTAAATTCCAGGTAAACCATTTCCCAAATTGCAAAAAACTAAAAGTCCGTTGCTATTTTTGAAAATTTTGATAGTTGGTTGTTATAATTAGGAATCAACTAATAGTATGCAATTTACCCTATTTTTATGCATAAGACCTCCTAAATCACTTTATGAACAAAATGTTAACTAAAGCTAAAATGTAAGCAATCAATCAGTAATTATGAGTCTATGACAAGTGACAAGCAAACAATGTAATTAACAAGATAAAAGTAGTTAATTAATTATTAAAATGGTAAATATAGTTAATTTGAAGTTAAATAAATACCTGTTCAGGAGTCTTCTCATGATAGCGACTTTGGGAAACTCCTTGTGCAAGCAACTCTTTGACTCTACCACCAGAATAAAGTTCAGAAAGACAACCATGCCCTTCAGCAATAAGTCCAGCCCTAAAAGCACACAAACCAAGCTGAGCCATTGACCGATTAAACAAGATCTGAGTAGAAATATCCATATGCTGAACATTATCCTGCAAATGACTCATCAACAACAAATCACGAGAAGTAGAAAACTCATCCAAAATGGCATGATGATAAATATCACAAAGCATTGCACGAGCTTTTGTCCTTTCATCACCATGTTTGTAGATCAGAGAAACCAAATTGTCCATCAAAACCCGACTGCTTGTTGGAAAACTAGGTTTTCGGGGTACTATTTCGGGGGTGGTTACAAAAGCAGGCGGGCCCCGGTTTTCCTCAACAACTTTTTGTTCAGTACCAGAATCTTGTCCTTCTAGAACATCTGATTGGTCAGATAAGTTTCTCATTGCAGTGTAAACCTCTTGCGGTTTGTAGTACACGAGTTCTACAAGTTTTAAAGCTACTTTAGCTGCAGCTTTGTGGTCACCAACACGTTCCAGATAAGATTGCACGTTTTGTGCAAGAACGAAAAATAAAGGCTCATCTTGAAGGCGTTCTACATATTCCCGTGTATGCGGGTCAATACACTGCAAACTTTTGAAAAATTCAACATCGATTTTCTCGAGAAAAGCTGCAAGATTTCCCCAAATTCTGATTGTGTCCTTGTAATCAGCCCCTTTTTGGGTCTCGTTTTCTTCGGGCTCAACTGTATCATCAACAAGAATGTTGGGATACTGTTCAAGTGTATCGAGTATAATAAGCAGATTGTTCACACACTTTTTCCACACATTGATTGGCATGTGACCACTTAAACCAGGGTTAACATCAAACTGTGCAGACACCACACTGAACAAGATCTCAAGCTTTTGAGCAGGTGTTTTAGCAACTCTGGTTAAGAACGTGAGTTGCTCAACAAGCTCGAGTCTTCCAGTCCCTTTTCTACCACGAGCAGAAACAACCTCCTTGAATTTTTTATTAACTGTTTCCCATGTTACTTGACTGGGATCTTTAAACTGTTTCTCCATTAATTTGTCTTTTTTATTCATCATTTTCTCCCAACCGGGTTGATTTTCATCTTCTTCATCGTTTTCGTTATCTGAATCATCTGATTCGGTATCGTCTTTTGTTGGATCATCGATCTCGGAACCAGTATCATCATCTTCATCATCTTCAGATGGCTCTTCAGCTTCTTGATCTTCAAATATTTCTGGGTTCTCCCTACATTTGTTGATCAGTATTTCATACTGCTTGTTGTTCTTTTTCAACTTTTGCCTCATTGCATTCAATGCTTTTGCATTGCTGCTACTCATCTTTTTCTTGGCTTCCTTGTTCGCCATTGCTTGGTTTAAGAAATCTTCCAGCATCACTAACGCTTTTATGTAATTATTTGGAGCTCGATCAGATTCGGTTACTCTCATAACCTTTTCCAATTGTCGGTTTATCTTGTCGAAGCTTTCCTGCAAACTGACCCAATCATTGATCTTCATAGCGTTCTTCATCTGATCAATAGTTGCTGATAATTCTTCAAATCTTTTGTCTTTTGCAGACTTGATAACACGTTTATTTGTGTCATCATCATCACTGTCACTATCACCAGTGTCGAGGTATTTGTTCCTGTCAGGAACATTACCAGCATCATCTTGTCCTTCATTAACATCATCTTGTTCATAGTCACTGACTTCTTCAGATTCAGTCTCGCTGTCAGCCTATTGACATATAAAAAAAAAAGTTAGAAACATAGAATCATATTAACACACTGATACAAATGCCCTAACTCAATAAAACGTAAAAAATTCCTTTCAAGTTCTATTAATTTGTGCATACTCTGGTTCATAGATTTAATCCTTAAAAACAAACCTGGTTACTCCAAAATTTTGACGCCATCTTGTTATCTCACGGGTAAAAAGTAAGGCAAATCGCTGTAAAGAGTAAGCTGCGGAAATTCATAAATTATTTTACATTAGAATCTAGATAACGAAAGCGCAGCTCTAATATGAAAAATCTCGAAATCATAATAAGATAGACGAACAATTGAAGGAAAAATAAAAAATATTTACGAATAATTTATGAAAAAGGTTATTAAATTTACGAACAGTTTATAAAACGTAACGAATATTGTGTAAAGAATTGTGCGGTACGTGATGAATCGGAAGCTTTGATGGAGATACCTGTATCTGCAAATCGGGGCGATTGAAAAACTCACAAGAACAGATCGAGAGAGTGTTTGAGTCGGCAGATTAGGTTTTGCCCTAGCGGTGTGAGAAATCCTATTCGATTTGGGTGGTTTATCGGCACAAAAGCTAGGTAAAGCCCGTTTACTTAAGGTTAGTAATAAAGCGGCCATTTTTATACCACATATCTTGATTTATCTATCACAATAATTGCATCATCTATTTGTACAGTATGCAGTATTACTGTGATATAAACATTAAAAAATATGATAAGAAACTTAATAAATAAATAGTAGTCGGTTTTAAGTTTCAATATTTTGTCGATAAAAGTTATTGAAAAATAGCTATTGCAATATTAAGCTTATTAATTCCATGGGTATCCAAATCATTAATGGATAATTATATTAATTTTATTTTGGTATACAAGTAGGGGTGTATTGAGTCGAGATAACTCGCGAGTTAGCGACTGACTCAAAAGATACTCGAAATCGACTCGTTGTAAACCGAGGTGAGCTCGAGCTCGAGTTCTCTAATACTCAACTCGTCAGGCTCACGAACTTTATCAAGCCTAATCTAACTTCCATTAAATTAGTTTTTTAACCTTTTTTATATACATAATTACATATGTATCTTTTATATGTAAGATAAATGAAAATAAACTCTGTCTTATTTTTTAATTCTACTATTCCAAATCAATTTATTACTCCCTCCGTCCCTTAATAAAGTTCTCATTTGTGTTGGGCACAACATTTTAGGAGATAGTTAGTGGTGGGGTATTTTGTATTACTTTTGATTAAAATATAAGGTTTGATTGGAGAGATAAAGTGTTTTAAGAGAGAGTTAGTGGTGAAAATATTGGTAATAATATTATTATATTAAGTGGACCCCTTATGTTTGAGAAATGAGAACTTTATTTAGGGACAAAATTTTAAGGCAAAATGAGAACTTTATTTAGGGACGGAGGGAGTAATGTATTTAAAAAAAAAATCAAAAAGTTTCGAGTCGAGTTGAGATCGAAAGTGTCGATGATATCTTCGCTGAGCTCGAGATCGAGCTTAAAAATTGAGGCTCTTCGAGTATCGAGCTTGAGTTTTAATTGTTGACTCGAGCTCGGGGTTGGCAACTCGACTCATCTCTGATTAGACAACTGTATATATGTTTACAAATTTCATTACATGATTTTTGAATTTCTAAATTCCTATAATTTTTAAATGACTGAAGTTAACAGTTTGCTTATATGGCTAATTCAACACGTCATATTTAATAACTTTGTTTTTATTTGATTTTAATTTTATACTACTATTTAATGTTCTATAGATTGATGAAAACATTTTTAGTAACTTAGTGTTAAATAGTTTAAGGTTTAATATGTATTTTAGTAAACATTTTTTTTTGGTGAAATTAAGAAATTAATTTTGTAATATTGTAAAGACGAATTGTTTGGGTAAAGCTTATTGCATAGAGCTATGTAAGATTTTTCAAATCAATAAGTCATACACTGATAAGTCAACCCCCATTTTGTGAGCATATAAAACGTAATAAGCTAGTTTAGCTTGCTGAGTGTCGGATAGCCATAAAGAGTTATGGCTTACGGTATTTGCTAACACTTTTCCCTCTGTTGAGCCTTTTGTTGCTGTTAAAAAATAGAGTAGTGATATTTAATCTTACTAAATGGTCTGCTCATAGTCTTACTCATTAGATGAAAATATGTGTTAAAATCAACGGATAATATTAAGAGCGAGAATTAGTGAAATACACATGTCATCTTATTAAGTAGGTAGAAATATGAGTAGGACCAAATGGTAAGACTAAATATCATTTCTCTAAAAAAATAAGTTGTAACATACCAAACAAATTAAATACTTATCCAATCATTAAACCATTTAAGATTTACAAATTTGTCTGCATTTTCTTCTCTAATTTCTTCTTAGCATTTGGGATATCCAGTAAGTATAATCTAACTTCGTTGGCCACAAAACCTGAGAATTTACGAACTTGTAAAATTGGCCAATCCACTTTCAAAATCATCATTTTAAGCCGGATATGGCTTATGGTATTTGAACACTATCTTGAAGCCATCGTATTTCAAAATCATAAGTATTAATAATTAAATATGGAGTAAATTATATCAATCGTCATTATGATATATACTAAATTTGTTCAATTATCATTTAGTTTCAAAACTTACACTCGTAATCCTTATTTCTAAAAAGTTCTTGAACCGACAGTCATTTTGACTAACGGATGTTAAAATTTCTATTAAGTTGAGGGTATTTTCATCTTTTCTCATTTCATTTTTTACTAATAAAATTAAGTTTAGGGCTATCAATAATAAGATAAAATCAAAGTAAAAACAACCCCTAAATTTTATGACCACTACTCTATCAATGAATGTATAATTTTTTTATACATGTTAGAGACAGCCCTTAAGATTATCATTAATAAAACCCTAAAATTAAATACTTTTTTCTTTTCTTTTATTTTGTCTTCAACATAGGCAGTCAACCTCCTTCTACAACACTATCCCCCGAATCAAAGTAACCCTAAGTCCTAACTCACAACTGATAAGAGAGACAGAGATTGAAAAAAGAGAGATAGAGAGAGAGTGTGTATGCGCGCCAATACAAGGTTTCTTTTTTGGGTATATAATCATTAAAGCGATGCATAAATAGAGATTAAAACAACTAAAATAAAAATTGTTATTAGGACTGACATAGAACTGGTCATAAAATGACTAACCCGGTTAGGACAATTGTAGTCCTAGATTAACCGACAGTTCTAAAAGATCATACTTTAATACTTTGAGCTAAAAGATCGATTTTGAAATCAGACTTATTTTAATGTAGGTTTCGGTGAAATCAATCCAAAATCACTTTTTACCTAATTTGTTTAATTACAAGTATTATTCTTGAATCTTTTTAAAGTTAAAAATTCACATACGGTTTTGAAATTTTTGAATTTCGCAACCCTTTGTCCATGTTTTCCCATTTTTCTTTGTAGAAAAATAGAAAAAGAAAAACCAAAAAGACCAGACTCGGGTCCTACGCCCTTAACCATTAGACCGCCCGTATCGCTCGACCGTTGGTTCGGTCGCGACCGGCCACGTCGACCTCGGGGACGCGTCCCGCCCGTTACACCCCTTGATCTTCGACGCGTCGACAAGGGCCAACGGTCGACTACTCGACCGTTGGCAGCCCGCTCCAACGGCTCCAACACACCCCTTTCAAACTTAATTTTTACCCCTTTTTTTACCTTATAAATACCCAATCTTTTTCTAAAAAATTTCACACTTCTCATTTCTTTTCTTCATACTTACTCACATCACACACACTATATTAAAATGAGTTCCGACGATGAAATGAATGTCGCTAATTTTATTTTTGGCGACGAGGAAGAGGACAAGGTTATACATCTTGGTTTTTTACAAACGGCGGTCGCGTTTCTTGAAGGTTCTAGTTCTACTATCCCTAGAGCTCCTAGAAGATACGTGAATAGGGACCGTGGCGGTGCGAATGACCGTCTCGTGGCAGCTTACTTCGCTGAAAATCCGACGTATAACGAGCATAATTTTCGCAAACGTTTCAGGATGAGTCGTGATCTTTTCACACGCATTGTTCGCGATCTCACTAACACCGTCCCATTATTTGCGCAACGATATGATGCACTCGGGAACCCAGGTACTTCACCGCTAATGAGGTGCACGTCTGCAATTCGTCAGTTAGCATACGGGACCGTACCGGATGCTCTAGATGAATACTTACAAATTGGTGAGAAAACTAGCCGTGATAGTCTCGCAGAGTTCTGTAAAGGGGTGATGCACTTGTGTGGAGATGAGTTTCTGCGAAAGCCTACTCATACTGATGTGGCGAAGCTATACGCTTTTCATGAGGAGAAACATGGGTTTCCCGGTATGCTAGGAAGCATTGATTGTACTGATTGGCCTTGGGCTCAATGTCCAAATGCTTACCGTGGGCAATATGTTAGAGGGGATCACGGGAACGAACCATTCATCTTACTTGAAGCGGTTGCCTCGCAAGATTTGTGGATTTGGCACGCGTTCTTTGGTGTCGCCGGGTCGAACAACGACATCAACGTGTTACGAGCGTCCCATATTTTCAATGATCTCAAAGACGGGAAATCACCTGAGGTACCCTTTTTGGCAAACGGGGTGTCTTACAAATGGGGATATTATCTTACTGACGGGATATATCCGGAATGGTCCGTTCTTGTTAAGTCCATTTCACACCCAAATGCGAATGATGTTAAGCGGGTGAACTACAAGAAAGCACACGAAGCTGCAAGGAAATACGTAGAACGAGCATTTGGCGTTCTAAAGAAAAAATGGGGTATAATAAAAACGGCTGCAAGGTCCCCAAATGTTAACAAAATAAGGGATATAATGTACACTTGTATCATATTACATAATATGATTATCAAAGACAAAGGCAGGGCCATATGTCCCGATTTTCATCCGGAAGAGCGACATAGTGAAGGCGACCCCGTACGATCACATGAAGAAGTATTACAAGTTATCAGGGAGATCAATGATAAACAAACTCATCTTAATCTTAGATCTGATTTGGTGGAACACGTTTGGAATCGACGACTCCACCAGTAGTTTTTTTAATGTTTTTTTAATTATGTTTAATGTAATGTTTTAAATTATTTTTTATGTAATGTTTTAATTATTAATGAAATTTAAATTAAAAAAAAAAAAATTCCGAACGGTCACCCATTACGGGCATTTGGTCGCTGTCTGGTCGTGTGGTTGATCAGGAGAGAGAAAGCTGATGTGGCGCAGATGTGACAGGGGTGACCAAACTGCGAACGGTCACCCATTACGCATTACGCACAGCCTTAGTTAATCCACAAATCTAGGGTTTTTCCTACACTATTTATTGGGCCAAATCCATCATCCATGACTCACATTCTTCCCTCTTTTTATCAAAATTCTCGTTAAATCATTCGATTTCAATCCAATTTCCACTCTCTTCTTGCAGCCCAGGTCAAATCCTCTATCTTTTCATTTTATTTTCCCCCAATTTTTGGTTTTTGTTCGATCTAGGAACTCACGTACGTACATACCACAGCGTCGAACGAAGATGGACGGAGGTCAAACCTACAACCCTCGAACTGTTGAAGAGGTTTTTAGAGATTTCAAGAGTCGAAGAACTGGCATCATTAAAGCCCTAACTACTGGTCCGTACTTTGTTTCTCTTCAATTTTATGCAAAATTACTTTTAGCTGTTGGTTTTCTCGAGTTTTAGCTGTTAATTCACTTAATTGAGCTGATCTATTTTGATTATTTGTTTTAATCTTCGCAGATGTTGAGGAATTTTATCAGCAGTGTGACCCTGGTTAGTGTTCGTCATAGTAACGATTTTCGCATTTTTGAAGTAATTTCTGTTCAATTAGGGTTTAATAAAGGAGTAATGTGATAATTATATCCTCCAAAAACCCTCGCACTTTTGAAAAATCCGTACATTTTGAAAAGTCAACGTCACTTATTTTCATGTCAAATTGTTCATTGGAACTATTTTTGGGGGAAAATGTCAACTTTTGAAAGTTTTACATAAGGAAAATCCTCATAGATACAATTAAATTCTGAAAAATAGAAGAATGGGGTTGTAAGCCAAACTGACGTCACCACGGTAAAGGTTTTACTACCTTGAGAAGTTGTGAGAATGGTATTTTTTTCGAATTTTCTCTATAACATCCAACAATAATAACATCCAGCTGGATATTATTACTGTTGTTAGATATTGCAATTATATCTTGTAATGTCTAAAATACAAAGCTCTGGTATTAAATTGAAAGGTGAGATTTGGTTTTGTAAATCAAATAATTGTAAATTTAGAACAAAAATAGCAATTTACAGCTGCAGATTTTACACCCCAAGTTAAATCTGCAAGAATACAAGTTACGTGAGTGGAATACAACTATACAACTCGATCTTAAATGACGAACCTCGTGTTTCGTCTTTTCTTATGTGTTCATTACTTTTGAAATAAGTATTTAACTATAAGATTATGTCCTATTTACCTGAAAATAAAGAGGCTGGAGTTTTCGATAAGCAAAAATACCTTAATACCCTTGATCCTCCCACATTATCTTGAACTTTAGGATCTAAAAAAAGTATTATCATATTTATTTTTGAAATTGAATTTACAGAAAAGGAAAACCTATGTCTGTATGGATTTCCAAATGAGCAATGGGAAGTAAATTTGCCAGCTGAAGAAGTGCCACCTGAGCTTCCGGAACCTGCACTTGGAATAAACTTTGCAAGAGATGGAATGCCTGAAAAAGATTGGTTAGCTTTAGTTGCTGTTCATGGTGATGCATGGCTTTTGGCAGTTGCTTTCTATTTTGGGGCGAGATTTGGATTCGATAAAGCTGATCGGTATCTGTTTTTAAATTATTATAATTTTATTGAATAATTTGTTTTGAAAAGGTTTGATTATTTTATGATATGGGCATTAACATATGCAGGAAACGTTTGTTTAATATGATTAATGATCTGCCAACAATTTTTGAAGTTGTGTCTGGGGCGGCTAAGAAGCAAATGAAGGAGAAATCAGCTGTGTCAAACCACAGCAGCAGCAAGTCAAAGTCAAACTCTAAGGTTTTTCTTCTTCTCTATTTCCATTCCCTTTTCTCAATAATCACTGTGAAATCCATACTCTTGAACTAACATTTGACAAGATGGGAAAGTTGGGTAACGGGTCAAAGCGGGTCCTTTTTTTAATATGGGTTGAAACGGGTCGGGCTGATCTTATTTACCCAGAAACACTTTTTTTCATCTAATGTTAAATCTCCAAATTTATGATTACAAAAACAAAAACAATTGCAATAGTAATATGTAACTTTAAATAGACCTTTGGCGACTTTTAACCCATTTGACCCGTTCCCCTTTTAGTCAAATTTTTCATATGACCCGTTTGGCTATTTTCTGAAATTTTCCATGTGAGGTACTACAAAATTTTTTTACAATTAAAGGTATTAAAAAAATTTATATACCAAAATGGTACCAAAATCTTTCTAAAAATGGTAAAAAGAAGTCCTTTTTTTGGTTGCAAATAACGTTTAGTACCTCAAATGGAAATTTCAGAAAGTTGAGTACCTTTTTGTGAAGTTTCCCCTAAATAATTACTAAAACATTGATAGAAAAGAACACATAATACTATGTTAACTTTTTATTATTTTTTATATTTTTAATTTTGATAAAAGGCAAAAGGCCCTGAATCACAACCAAAATTCCCAAAAGCTTCAACACCAAAAGATGATGATGAAGAGGGATTAGATGAAGAAGATGAGGAAGAACATGGTGACACATTATGCGGTTCTTGTGGTGAAAACTATGCATCTGATGAATTCTGGATTTGTTGTGATATTTGTGAGAAATGGTTTCATGGTGTTTGTGTGAAAATAACTCCTGCAAGAGCTGAACATATCAAACAGTACAAATGTCCAGCTTGTACCACCAACAAACGAGCTCGCCCTTGATTCTATTGCATCAAGAAAAACATGGTAATGATGATTTAACTAATTGTTGGTAGTTGTTGTGGAAAAAAGATTGGAAGTTAGTGACAGGTGGTTAATTTAGTTCCTTTTTATTTTATGTAGAATTTTCATGTGCAAGAAGAAAACTTTTTCTTTCTTTGTTATAATGGGATATTGGATTTTATGTGTTGTGTTTTATTGTATGTGTATGGAATCTGGTCAACTTTTGTCTTTGATTATGCATGTTTTTTTTATGCAGTTGTTTGTTTGATAAATATTTACTTTAAGAAAGAGATTGAATCTGTAGCAGGAGCTGTTTTGGTACCAAATTTAGTGGACTATAGCTCTTAAATGAATGCTATTCAAGAATCATAATATGTATATTATTCTTTTTTGAACAGCATAATATGTATCCATTTTTGCTATTCAATCACTTCTAGATTTTGCCTCCTTCCCCGTCGGATTAAGAAACAGTCAACGTAAGTCTTGATTTTGCATAATATCTTAGCATTTTGCCCATAGTTTCCATCATTTGACCTATTATGTATGAAACTGTAACTGAATTTCTACAGATACATATTAAGAAGATTATTTTTGGGTTTTTAGTGAACATTTCAGATTCGTGACATTTTGTCTTCTTTTTCTTCTGGAACTGTGGAATTTCAGTTGCTTTTATCTAATTGTTTCGATCCATACTTTACTTAATTTGAGTTCGAATTTGTTGTTGATTGAATCATGCCAATTTTGGTTTAGGGCTGTGAATTGAATTTGATTTTGGTTTAGGGCTGTCTTTTTGGTCAACGTAAGTCTTGAATTTGAATAATACCCTAACATTTTCCCCTTAGTTTCCATCATATGGATATATGCCTTTATCTCCACGGTATGATTTCTAAATTCATTCACTGCAATTAAACATCCTGTATACGATAATCCATCAATAAAGGTAAGCATGAATGTGAGGACGTATTTGATATTGTCAGAATGCTAACTCAATGCGAAGATTGTTGACATTTGGTGAGAAAGGAGATTCATATATGTGAAAGTAAGTGTTTAATTTGTACATGAATGTGCTTGTAAATTGAATTAATTATACAGGAGTTAATTGAATCATTTTTTATTGATCTCGCGGTTTGGTATTTTACTGAAATTTCTTTAAGTAAGTGTTTAATTTGTACATGAATGTGCTTGTAAATTTTTAATTTGTACAATTTTTTTGTATTGTTTTTACTTGCAAGGGTCTTTTAACATTTCTCAAAAAGGATTGTGAAGAACTTGGTGCTACTATCATTATCATATATGCTACACATATATTTGATGGTCTTGAGAATTGGCCATCACATATTGTAAGCTTTTTTTAATCATTATTATGCATTTATTAAAACTAATCTTGATATTGTGGTTACAAAACTTATTTTCTTTGTTTTAGGTTTATGTTGCTCATGGTGGTCAAATGAGAAAAAGATGGGCTATCTTCTTTAATGGTGAGTTTACACATTGCACTAATAGTAGGTCAAATTAACTGATTTTCTAGATAAATTTGATAACTAGGACAAAAGCACACTAAAGCAATGGTTGAGGAAAGAACGAAAGGAAGAGAGGAAAAGAAGGAAAGATAGAAAAGCAAACAGGCTTCCACAATTTGATAGGTGTTTTGATGGCGCTCGGGTTAGATTTCATTTCCATCTTTTATTAGGCAGCTTACTGCAATTTAAACAATTTACTCTTTTTTTTCTAAATTTATCTTGTCTTGGTAAGTATCATGTTAAGCCCTTGATCTTATACAAACAAGTTTTATTTTGTCTTTAACTTATTTTTATGGATTATTTATGTATTACAAAATATTTATTCATCATTTTCGATAATAATTGACAATATAATTTCCTACTTTTTTCATTGTTATGCATTCTATATCTATGAAACCCTAGGTACGTAAACTCTTTTGGCTCTATATCTCGAAACATGAGCGGGCTTTGAAACTAGTTCCTTTTGAGCTAATAGCATGAGTTATAGACTTTTTTTTTAACGACACCTAATCTACTCCTTTTTTTATTCACGACGGGACTTGAACCCATGACCTACTGGTCATGAGCAACACCTTATATCAATCTACATAACCACTAGGCTACAAGCTTTGGATTAGCATGAGTTATAGACTTGGTGTTATACAAACTCATTTTAAAAATATAGATTTCTTTGAACATTTTATTTGTAACAATATGGTAATATTGTTAATCAAAAACACCAAATTTTTTTTAATAAACCGGTTACTACTTTTCTTATTCAAAACATTTTTAAAAACTATTCAAGTCCTTGATTTGAAGTCGATTTTCTTGGAGTTTTAAAGAGAGTAAAAAAGGGATTAGTTGGGTTAATTTGAACCGTATCTTTACTACTTATAATGCATTTGGGACATTTCCTCAAATAGTCGAGTGGAAATTCAGCCAATTTCTTTCTATTTTTGGAGAAAATTGTGTCTATTAAAAAAGTATAAGAAGCAGGGTTCGAACGCTAGACGTTTAGACCATTAACTAACACGCTAACCACTGAGATAATAGACAGATTATGAATTTCTATCGTTACTTTTCTTTATTATATCCTTAATATTTGTTGGGGCCTGGTGGCATTTCAAAGGTTGCAACTAAAAGGAAGTTGAGCAGGGTTCTTTGGGAATCAAAATTCACCAGCTATGTTTTCATCGGGTAAATACATTTCGTGTTCTCGATGCTTTCCTACATGGGCAGCGACTGAGGAAAATCTTTTCGGGAAAACCCTAAAATCTCTCTCTTTTGCAGCTAACGACTGTTGCCTACGCCCACCGGTGATTCATCTTCGACCGCCAGCCGGCAGACACACAATCCGTCGTCGCCCGGCCGTATCTTCGCTGGATCCCAGTCGTATCTTTTCCAGTTCACCGGATTCGAGTAGTATCTTCACCATTTTGCTACTGTGTAGTGAGCATCTATACCTATTCATCGTGTTTAATTGTAAATTGTTGAGCTATTGCTACTGTGACGCAAAAATCTTGTTTAACCATATCAAGGCAATGAGATCTCCATGGCCAACTCTCTTATGATGTTAAATCAATTCATTTTTTTTCCTATTTCATTTTGATTTCTTTTCATCATTTTGTATCTGTTAAAGAACTTAAAATCATGTCACAAGCTTAAATTCCTAAGTTGGTTGAATCTGCATTACTCAATTCAACTCGTAATACACAGAGGTACTATTCGTTTCAATCTGATTATTTTTAGTTTGATATGATAATTTCGTTGATTGAAATCATGATTTTGTGCGTGCGTGATTTTTGTGCTATATTCGGCTGATTACCTTTTGTTGAAGTTAACGATCATTTATATGTATTTCATCCATTGAGGATGAACAATTTGAACTTTAATGTATGTGATCTCCTATTCTATATCATGATTGACTACACCAGATTGAGCCATTTAATAAAATGAATGGCAATTGGATAAGTAATTGATGTTAATTTCATGACTGTTTTCATTTGGTGGTAAACAAACTTGATTCGGGGCAAATACAATCTTACATGTTTTTGGATGTTCAATCTCTTATATCATCCTTTTATTGGATAATACTTTTTACCGGTCCATGCTTGCAGACAGAAGCTTAGAAGTGCTTGAATGGTCGACCTCCTTGAATGAAATTCGCCGAAAATCAAGGGTTCATCTTCAATTCTCCCTAATTTGCCTCGAATATGGGTAACCATTGCACAATCCCATGCGTTGCACAACAAAATTCTAAAGAGTTTCATGTTCATGTTGTCGATGACAGCAACATCGATCGGAAAGTCAGCGAGAGGCTTCTTAAAGTCTCATCCATTAAAGGTACGATTTGTGGATTTTGATTTGTGGCTGAAGATCAAGATCAAGGCTGTGCAAACAGGTAATAAATTCTTTGTTGAATCCTAATATTGTATAATCATTACATTAACCTATTGGTTAATATAATTTTTTAACTCTAATTGAGTTGTATTATCTTGTTGTAACCAGTTGTGATCGCTGCTTTTAAGGCGGGTTGGTATTTTTTTTATGTCTCTCAATTTCGGTTTCGGTTTTATTGGTTTCGGTTTGGTTTTTAGACTGTGGTCACCCTTACTTCTGCTTCATTAACACAATGTTTAGCCAACTAAGCTACTAGACTATATTCTCTTTATTTGATAAAAATTATATTTATTAATCTTTTAAAAATTAAAATGTTGAAATTACCTGCATCACCTGTGACAAGCACTACCACTAGCCACCGTCACCACCACCAGCCACCGTCACCACCACCCACCAATTGCCGCCTGGGTACCCGCCGCCGCATTGCGCGGGTACCCTGCTAGTTTTAAATAACTACAACAAAGGTGGTCTAACTGTAGGTGTTGGAAGCTTGCGTGCCAAAAATCTTGGCCTCGGTTAGAACTTAGAAGTCATGGTTCGTTAAATCAATCTCTTCCATTTGGCGATATGAACATCCTATTTTCTAACTCTTCTTGTATAAATTGTTAAATATGGTTTAATCTAATTAACTTTCTTTATAATAATTTGTCTTATAAAATGTGAAACTCATAGTATATTACTTATTTTGAAGAGTAAATTACTGTTTTTGTCCCCGTGGTTTGGCCGTTTCTGCGTTTTTGTCTCTGTGCTTTTTTTTTCTGTTTTTTTGTCCCTAAGGTTTGCAAAATTCCGTTTTTTTGTCCTTCCGTCCATTTTCTGTCGTTAACAAACGAGAAATGCTAAAAAAGTGAGGGTATTTTCGTCTTTTTTTCATGTTCTTCATGTTCTTCATATGTGTTCTTCAAATTGATGAACCCTAATCCCCAAATCTCAATTTCTTGAACAAATTGATGAACCCTAATCCCCAAATCCCAATTTCTTGAACCCTAATCCTTGTTCAGCTTGTTCAGCAATTTCAGATTCAATTTCTTTTTTTTTTTCAAGTTCATCAATTCGTGATAAAATACGAGCAAATTCATCTTCACCTAAAATTCATATTTAACTCAAAAACTTCAGTCAAATTTACCAAACAATTTAATAAGTTCAAACCAAAACACTGAATATTAAGAGATATAAAACCTGTTGTAGTGACTTCATCTTCATTAGAAACTTCATCAACATAATCTTCTCTTAAAAAAGTTATGTTTATTAATGAAGTTATCATCGTCGGCCGGAAAAAGCTCGTTCTCGTCGATGTAATCAACGCCGACAGCTTCGGGTATCTGAGCTTCGACAAAATGACCGACGCGAGCTCTTGCCATTACCGGAATTGGAACAGACTCTTCGATTTGCTTAATTACGGCCGGATCGAGCATCCATGAAATGCCGCCGGAGGTGGGTTTTGGTGGTTCTAATACAATTACACAACAAGCTCTGGCGGATTCAGCGATCTTGGCTTGTTCAACGTTGGTGACGTTAATAATTGCTCCGCCAGTGAGATGTTGAGTTAATCCGGATTTGGGTTCAAGAAATTGGGATTTGGGGATTAGGGTTCATCAATTTGTTCAAGAAATTGGGATTTGGGGATTAGGGTTCATCAATTTGAAGAACACATATGAAGAACATGAAGAAAAGACGAAAATACCCTCACTTTTTTAGCATTTCTCGTATGTTAACGGCAGAAAATGGACGGAAGGACAAAAAAACGGAATTTTGCAAACCTCAGGGACAAAAAAACAGAAAAAAAAGCACAGGGACAAAAACGCAGAAACGGCCAAACCACAGGGACAAAAACAGTAATTTACTCTATTTTGAAACTGATGGAAATATGTTGTAAGAATCAAAAAAATGGAAAGATTATCTTAGTGATAACATGTTTAAAACAGTTATGAAAACAGTTAGAGTTAAACTCAAAATAAGAACACCTTTATAATGAAAATAAATGTCACCCACTGACCCACACAATGTCGATCAAGATACAAGTTCGAAAAGCTCGAAAATATACACATACACACAGTTAAATATTGCATAAAACTGTAAAATTATGTATAATATAGGGACTATTTGGTATATATTACAAGATAATATTACATCATTCAATGTTTCCGAAGCAGCCGTTAACTGGTCAGAATTACCCTCCCATTTGGTAGTTCCTCGAAGTGTTAACCGACACGTGTCCACCATCTAGAAAACCCTCCGTTTTGCACCCCTTTCTCTTTCGCACTCTCTACCTTAAATCGATACACTCTCACACTCTTTCCACCATCATCTATCGGATCTCATTTTTATGCTAATCAGATGGTCGCCGTCAGCTCTCCGGTGAGGATATCACCACCAGCCGCCGTCAACCACCTCCAGCTATGTTCGATCCGTTTTTGGTAACTCATGTTCGCTCTCAAATTTGTTTACGCAAACGCAAAAAAAACTCCTATACTGTTATTAGCTTAGATAGCTCGATTAGCTAACATACACGAATCGATAGCTTTAAAGTGTAACACGAGCTTCAGAATTAGGTTTTTCTTTGTTATGCTTTGTAAAATTGGGGGTATTAGTAGCTGTAACTGTAGCTGATTGATTTACCTAAGTGTGTAGGCAAGGTGTTTGTTGAAATTACTCAAAGAGGAATAGTGTTTAGTTTGTTTGTTGTTCAATCTGTTTGATTCTGATAAAGTGGCGAAAATGAGTTTGGGGACAGCAGAAGATGATTCAGGAACGGAAATTCATCTCCCTGCTGACATTGATTGGGAGATGCTCGATAAATCAAAGTTTTTCTTCCTAGGTGCTGGTTTGTTCTCAGGTGTTTCTGGAATGTTGTATCCGATTGTGGTGCTGAAAACACGTAAGCAAGTGCTTGCAAAAGACATGCCTTGCTTCAAACTAGCTGTTTCAATTATGAAACACGAAGGTTGCAGAGGTTTTTACAGAGGTTTTGGGACTTCATTAATGGGTACAATTCCTGCTAGAGCTCTTTACATGGGTGCACTTGAGATGACTAAAAGTAACGTCGGTTGTGTTACTGTTAAAATGGGGTTTTCAGAAGCAAAAGCGGCTGCAATTGCTAATGCTGCAGCTGGTTTGAGTGCAGCCATGGCTGCACAGCTGGTCTGGACCCCGATTGATGTCGTGAGCCAGCGGTTAATGGTTCAAGGTGGGACCGGTGCACACGTGAGCTCATCGGGTGCGGTTCGGTACAATGGCGGGATCGATGCGTTTAGGAAAATTGTTCAAACCGACGGTGTTCGTGGGTTATACCGAGGGTTCGGGATCTCGATTTTGACATATGCACCATCAAATGCTGTTTGGTGGGCTGCTTATTCCATGGCCCACCGGGCTGTTTGGGGTGGGATTGGTTGTTACTATCTGAAAAAAGAGGGAAATGGCGGTGGTGGGTTTACGCCGGATTCTAAGGCGGTGGTGGCGGTGCAGGGGCTGAGTGCCGCCATGGCTAGCGGGTTCTCGGCGGTGGTTACAATGCCGTTAGATACAGTCAAAACACGGCTTCAAGTTTTGGATGGTGACGGGAGACCGAGTATTGGTCAAACGATTAGGAATTTGGTCAAGGAAGGTGGGCTGAGTGCTTGTTACAGAGGATTGGGCCCAAGATGGGCTTCAATGTCTATGTCTGCAACTACAATGATCACCACCTATGAGTTCCTCAAAAGGCTTTCTACCAAGAGTCAAGACTTGAGTTGAAGACTTCATCAATAGGGTAAAAAAAAGAAAGATAAAAGATAGAAAGTGAAACTGGGATATGGGAAGAAGGGGTCTGTTTGGTAATTGGTTTAACACTTGTTTACTTTGTCGTGTTCTTGTGGTTAAGGTTGGTGATATACAAATGTAGAAATTGTAAATATTTAGGTGCAAGTTGTTTAAAAGTTGTCAATTTCTTGTTAATGGTCAATAATAATATAATCCCACTTTTATTACGGAAGAACATGATCAACATTTAAATTAATTACCACACACACATGCTTCCCATATCATTGTTTAGTTGTCAATATCACTGCACAAAGATGATGGTTCCATGATGCACCATGGCTCGAGGGTTGGGTTTGCACGATCGGTCCATGTTTCAGGACCCAGGTTAGCCAAAAGTTGCACTTGACTATAAAGACAAGCATCTTTTGAATCACAGGTTTTTACTTGTGTATAGAGCTTGTTGCCAACAAAATTTATTAAGTTTTATTGGTTTTACGATGTAATATATGTATTTTTGTTTTAAATTATATGTTTTTATTTTTTTGTGGATAATAATTTTAGAATGTAAAGGGTCAAATCGTACAATTTGACATATTGAGTAATATTGGACTTTTTGTATTAAAGGTGAACCAATGATGAATAATATTATCCGACGAATGTTATCAACATATTGTAGGATGTGAAAATATTTATCGATGAATATTAAAAACAAAATAATGATAAATTTTGTACTTTTTTCTTTAAAAATTTGTACTTTTTTCTTGATCTCACTTCTACACATAACACACTTGTGTGTGTAATGTATTTATTTTCTTACATTTATAATCTTGAAATGTTTTCACACATATGTGGCAAAGATTTATGATATTTACATTAATAATAATGATAATAATACGGTAATAGTGATATGTAGGCCTGTGCAGAAGCAAAAAACGGGACCGGACTGGTTGGGACCGGACCGACGACCGAAAAAAGCAGATTCGATGGACCGAAAACCGGACCAGTGATCAATGTTTTCGCGACCGGGTCGGACCGGGCGGGCAGACCGGGTCGGACCAGAAATGGGTGTGATGCCGGTTCAGACAAGCCGGGTTAATGCCCAAATATGGGCCGGATTGAACCGGCGGGTTTAAATTAAAACCGGGTTGAACCGTGACTTTAAAACCGGGGGGTCATTGTCTTTAGGGTCGGATTCAAGCTATTAACAAACAAACCCATTATATGGCAAGCTGAAGGAGCCAAGATATTTGTTTGTGGCGATGTGGGAACATAAACTTCAACAAGAAAACATAAAGAATTGTGAGCAGACCACAATTGTGAAGTGGGCGATGTGGGAACTCGTATTTCTTAAGTTTTATTTGTAGTATGACTTAGTATTTCTTAATTCTATGGAATTTTAAAGTTGTTAAATATTATAGATAGTTAGTATAAAATTTTTGATATATATGAAAATACACGTTATCGTATGCCCCAGGGGCATACGTTAGAAAAACTCTTTTATTATTTATGTACTTTTTAGATCGTCAATTATTATAAACATAGAATGATATTGTTATCCGGTTCGACCGGCTGGTTCAACCGGTCCGACCGGTTCGACCGTTTATAAGGCATCGGCCGGTCCGATTCAAAACCCGGGTTTTAAAACATTGCCGGTGATCGACGGCCGGTTTCGGTTAATTTCTGGTTTCCTTCGGTTTTGGACCGGTTTGGACCGGTTATAACCGACTGTTTTTTTGCAGTATTTTTGGCCTGTTTTTGGCAAGTTTTTGGACTGTTTTCTGCCCTGTTTTGCGAGTATTAACATTCTGTAATTAACAATGATTAGCATTCAGTTGATACATTCTGTAATTAACAATCATGGCATTACGAGTATTAACATTCTGTAATTATCACCATGCACATATTAACATTCTGTAATTAACAAAAGTACAGAATTAAGACATGTTATAGTTATACAATCATACCTGAAATTGAGAATCACTATTATCGGATTGCGAGTTCGACATAATATTGATCGATTGTTGGAGCTTGCAACGAACGAACGAAGAAGTTGAACAGAAACGAATTGAAGAGACGGACGGTCGTAATCGTACGTGTGGTTTGAACGTGGGGTTTTTTTTAATAGGATGTTGGGCTAAAGCTGCTGGATGGGCTTATTAGATGGACTGGACAGTAAAAAATCACAGGCTTCTTATTTTTTTCGATTTTTTCCGGTTTTTCCGGTTTAAAACCGGACCGGACCGGTAATCTCAGTTTTCAAAAAACACGGACCGAGGATCAGACCGGAAGCTACGGTTCGGCGCCGGTGCGGTTCGGTTCTTCCGGTCCCGGTCGGTCTTGGTCGGTCTCGGTTCAAACTGCACAGCCCTAGTGATATGTAACCTTTCGCTCCATGAAGTGATAGATAACTTTTAATTGTTGATAAATCAACGCCCCAACGTTCTAATTAAATATGTCGATTTTTATCTGAGGAATATTACGTCAAATCACTAATGAAATTAGGATATGTTAATATATGGTCAATCTAAGATGACAAAAAAAAAAAAATACTATCACATTATGTCACATTTTACTTGTAGCACTTTCTTTCTTGAAACTCAACCTCGATAGAGACATCTCCAAGGAAAAAAAACCTACATATATTTATCATCAAGGTCGTCGTTAGACATGCCTTGAAAAGGAGAGTGACACGCGTTATCAAAAAATATTAAATGTAAAAAAAATGTTGAATCAACTTTCGTTTTCCCTTCTATTATATTCATCGAAATTTTTAATTGAAGTATATTAAAGGCAAAAAACTTTCGCCACATTCATTAAAAAGCACTTTGTAGAGTATTAACAAGCTGAGTAATTAATCAACAATCTATTTGAGTTTGAACTCATTTAACTCGAATTTAAGTTGGATAATATACAAACTCGAGTCGAGTATGAAAAAAAAAAATAGTACTAGTTTAGTTTAACAAAAATAAAATTCTCACATAAATTCAACACATTTATTTATATATACGCATATTTATTCAACTAAATTAACCTCAAGAAGAGAGATATCTCACTATAGCAAATACTATAACATCGGTGATTATTCTATATACGTACGTATGTAAACATGTATATACGAATATACACGTATATGTATACACAATCTAGTCCTCACGCTAGACATTTAACTTGTTACATTTCAAAATGGTTGATGACGAACAACTGGAACTAAGTTCACACTCTTTTTGGGAAATAGTAGCCTTTTGAGCCCCCTCAAAGTGATAAAGATTAGCCTTAAGAATTCCTTCAAAGTGATAAAGATTAGCCTTAAGAATTCCTTCAAAGTGATGTAGATTAGCCGGATGGTGTGTCCAACAAGTAGAAGAGACATCAACACGATCCATACTCCTATAATCCCTAGTGCCACGTTCCTAAACAACTTTGACTCGGGTGTTGGTGTCAAAATCGTTATTGAGACCAAATAAGTGAGAGACATAGATGTTGTAGCGATCCACATGATAACCATCAAAATCCACAAGAAAAAGCGCGACTTGAAAAAGGGTAATCCACTAATAAGCAACAAGATAATGCTAAGAGTTGAAACAAACCCTACCGTGTTGCAAACTAGAAAGATGTGGTATAAACGCGGATTGCTGGATACGATGATAGCGTATCCAGCTCTGCGAAGTGGGTCGTTTGGCGTGTCATCTTGCCAAACTCCCCCCGGAGGGTTGATACCGGCTTGAAAGGCCATTGTTGCTATCAATGATGCTACAACCATTAGAGAACTTCTCTTCCGGTCTAACCAATCTTCATGTTTTGTTAACCGAGAAGGAGCGGGTAGGTAATTTTGATGATACACACATGATCATAGTACTCTATTCTTGAATTTTTAGGAATTTTAGAGAATGAAGCTTGTGGTTTTGCGTTAATCGCTCCCACTCGGGTTAGGGTTTGCAAGATTTGTTGATATTTCAAATCTCGTGGAACTTGAGCTAATATATCCATCGATGTGTCCCCGTGTCCCCGTTTGTGTTTGTTGCATTCACTTCTATTGTTGTATCGAGTAGCAAGAAGTTTACGGTCTATCAAATATTGGAAATATATATGACGAATTTGTCACATTGCCATTCAAAAAAAGAAAAAAAATGATAGAATAATCATAAATATATAATTATTGGACATATATACCACATAAGGGTAATCATCATGTTACAAAATAGTTCATGACATCGGTAGAAAGCATGACGTAAGATAAGACGTGATCAGGTGGCATAAGACGCACCTTCATGCGAGTTTTTTTTAGCTGGTTATGAAAATTGTTTTTTTTATTGAAAACAATGATATGTATAATTATAAACTAGATGTATCACTTTTTTTTGAAATTGATATATACATGAAGGTCTGTATTTTTTTTTTGTGAACATGATACACATATATATAAATTATATAGCTTAAATCATGTTTTGAAAAACGTCATAGCTTGTCATGACTTACCATGACTTGAGGTTTGATAACGCTGCCACGTCGCACGCCTCACGTTTTTTAAAACCATAATCAGTATACATATATACCTGGACTTGTTTGTCAGCAACAGCTAGGTGAAGTATAGTATTTCCATTGAAATCTTTAGAGTTAATAAACTCATGATCACCCAAACTCTCTATCAACAACTTCAAAACCTCCAATTGATTATACTTCACACACAGGTGCAATATGGTCTCCTGCTGGACCAAGGCTCGAGCCGCATGGGGTTGGGCTCGAACCAACTCTTTCACCACATCTAAGTGTCCTCTAATGGCTGCAAGATGGAGAGGATTCCCACCATCTCGATCACGTGCATGGCATGTCTCAGGGTTAGCCGATACCAACACCTTTACTATTTCCACGTGGCCTTTTGCAGAAGCTATATGAAGTGGCAACCGTTTTTGTGAATCGAACTCCATTACAAAATGAGGTTTTCGGTTTATGATTTCGTTCACAAAATCAATGTGCCCGAGCATCGATGCCACGTGTAGAGGCATGTCATCGTTACGGTTTAGAGTAACTTTATCGAGAATTAATGGATCTTCATTAAGCAATATTAGCAAGATGGATACATCTCCTTCTACTGATGCTTCATAAAGTCTTTCCATTCTCTCCATGTTTCTCAAATACACAAAATATATAGTTCATATATAAACAAGTGTATATAATAATGAGTTCGGCATTGATCATGCACATATATATATCAACTGGAATTTGTGTATTTTCAGTCTACTTGTGTACGTGGACTTTTCTTTAATTAGTTCGTTGGTGGAATTATTCGAGTATAATCTTCTTTGAATAAGTCAATAAATTAGGATTGATATTTATACCGGCAGTTGCTTTGGTTTGGCTTCGGTTTTAGGAAACCATTGGCACGCCCCTTTCAGTTTCGCGCCAGTTAATTAAATCACTTCGATTTGGAGACGTAGAAGGCGATGAGATATGTGAGTTATTTTGTGGGTATTGTTATTTTTGTGTATGTGTATTTTATGTACAAAACATTAAGTGAATTAGTATTATCAGTATGAGTGTGTCAATTAAATAATGCTCATTTTTTTTTGGAAACGACAAATGAAATAACGGAAGCCTACTCGTAATTTTTCAGCGAGCACCCCGAGTTCGAGCTCCGCATTAGCGGGCAAACCCAGCCCCCAAAGGGATTTCCAAGGAAAATTCTACATATGTGCCCGTGTGAGGTATGAGTTAAATTACGTTAATGCAACACTCCCAAAGGGATTCGAACTTACGACCTGCAGTCCACATGAGTATAATACTCATTTGACAAAAATAAAATGTCACTTAGTATGGAGTAGTCTTAAAAACACCTAATTAAATAGGATCATGACGAAAGCTTGACAATTTTCTTCTTGTTTCTTACATATTTTGATGAATTAACCTAGAAATTTCCAACAATGTTTTTTTAAGGTTTTATATATATTTGATAGGTAATTTAATATTAAAATGTTGTCATTGTTGAAAAAATATATTATGTTAAATTTATCTTTAATAATATATTAAGTGAAAACTATGCTTTGTTTTATTAAATCTTCTATAGAAATTTTGAATATATAAATAAGACAAATAATTTGTGACGCAACCATGGATGAAACTCGTGAAGGTACTAACTGTTGGAACATTTTCATTTTCAATTATAGGGAAGATAGCACGAAATTACGCCTTATAAGTGATATATTGTCTTAATTGTATTTATTCTTTACACATTTGGTTTTTTCAATTAAAAACAAGTATATGAACGTCAAATTAGGTCTTTGCAGGCAGGGGCGGATGTGTGCATTAGCATACGGTGATACGGGCCACTACTCAAATTTTTTTAGGTAGCACAAAAGTTTTAATTTTTTTTAATATTATGGTGCTACTATCAGATTAAAAAACTATCTAATAAAATAAAACAATACTTATTAAAATAAAAACTCATATACTACCTACGTATCAAAATAAGTGATACAATTTCTATTTAAGTGTAGAACAAAATAAGTGATACACTTATAAAACTTATCTTATTTGGTAAAAAAGTGGGACCCTTTCTCCACTAACTATCCACTTTAATAAAGTGAAGTTACCCTTTTAACCTTACTTTTACTTCTAAACATCATTAATATCACTTTATTCAAAAGAAGTGGGCTTCATTCTCCACTAACTATCCACTTTAATATATCTTAAACTATCTTTTAATCTTTTATCTCAAAAACCATGTTTCTTCAAATGTATCACTTATTTTGATATGGAAGTAGTATTAGCAATAGTCCATCACAAAGCCCAACTCCAAACCTAAACCTAATTAAATAAATGTTTTTCCTCCTAGTCTCAGTCTGACACACCCCCGACCGCCTGTTCTATATTCTTCAAAAGTTATGTGCTTTTAGAAATTTATGTGTTCTTCGAACTATGTAAGTAATAATTCTTTTTTTTTTTTTTTTGAACGGCAAATTCTAATATACACCTAATTCTCACTTATGTACACGACGGGATTTGAACCCCCAACCTCAAGGTTGTGAGGCAAACACATACCGTTAGGCCAAATGCCCTTTGGTGTAAGTAATAATTCTTTATACAAGTATTTTTTTTTTATCTCCTAGAGTCCTAGGTACTTTGTAATTCTTTATATTTTTTTTATCTCCTAAAGTCCTAGGTACTTTGACTAATGCATACAACTTTTTCTCATTTGTATAATATTTAATTATCTCAATTGGTATATAGGCTACAAAAGTACAAATGATGTACTGATCGATGCAATCGTATTTTTAGAACTTTTTTTTTATCTTTCATTTTGTATTCAATTTTTTTTTGTGCTACTACTATTGAAAAGTTCTAGTTCCACTCATATTTGCAGGTAGCTCATACTCGTGGCGGATGAATCTACGTGGCGATAAGGAGGTGAAAATTTCACACCAAACTCTAACGACTTTGAATTTCACATACACATTTGAGACTTCAAATGCTCAATGTTCAAACATGTCACATACACATTTAAGACTTCAAGGCTAAATGTTTTACAAGTTAAATCTCATCATGGTTCATGACTATTGGACTTAAGGTGGCCTTCTTTCCGGTAAATGGTCGCTTTTGGAAGATTTCCATTATCCGAACCGCATGCCCTGCAACTAAAAGAGTCATCAACCCGATCCATACCAACACAATACCATTGACTACATACTTAAACGTTTGTGCGTCCGGTTTTGGTGTCAAAACCGATATGGCAATCAAATAAGTGAGAGACATTGATGCAGTAGCGATCCACATAATAACCATCAGAATCCACAAGAAAACACGGTGCCTTAGAAAGGGTAATCCACTAATAAGTAACAAGATAATACTAAGAGTCGAAACAAATCCCACCGTGTTGCAAACAAGAAAAGTATGGTACAAATTCGGAAGATTGTATACCATGACCGCATATCCAGCCCTACGGACTGGATCTGTAGTCGAGTCATCTTGCCAAACGCCGCTAGGAGGATTAGTACCCGCTTGAAAGGCCATGGTTGCTATTAACGAGGCTACAACCATCAAAGTATTTCGTTTTTTGTCTAACCAATCATCGTTGTTTTTCGTATCTTTTTTTAAATGCGAAGGAAGCCGGACTTTTTAATAAAGTGAAGTTACCCTTTTAATAAAGTGAAGTTACCCTTTTAACCTTACTTTTACTTCTAAACATCATTAATATCACTTTATTCAAAAGAAGTGGGCTTCATTCTCCACTAACTATCCACTTTAATATATTTTAAACTATCTTTTAATCTTTTATCTCAAAACCCATGTTTCTTCAAATGTATCACTTATTTTGATATGGAAGTAGTATTAGCAATAGTCCATCACAAAGCCCAACTCCAAACCTAAACCTAATTAAATAAATGTTTTTCCTCCTAGTCTCAGTCTGACACACCCCCGACCGCCTGTTCTATATTCTTCAAAAGTTATGTGCTTTTAGAAATTTATGTGTTCTTCGAACTATGTAAGTAATAATTCTTTTTTTTTTTTTTTTTTTTGAACGGCAAATTCAAATATACACCTAATTCTCACTTATGTACACGACGGGATTTGAACCCCCAACCTCAAGGTTGTGAGGCAAACACATACCGTTAGGCCAAATGCCCTTTGGTGTAAGTAATAATTCTTTATACAAGTATTTTTTTTTTTTTTATCTCCTAGAGTCCTAGGTACTTTGTAATTCTTTATATTTTTTTTATCTCCTAAAGTCCTAGGTACTTTGACTAATGCATACAACTTTTTCTCATTTGTATAATATTTAATTATCTCAATTGGTATATAGGCTACAAAAGTACAAATGATGTACTGATCGATGCAATCGTATTTTTAGAACTTTTTTTTTATCTTTCATTTTGTATTCAATTTTTTTTTGTGCTACTACTATTGAAAAGTTCTAGTTTCACTCATATTTGCAGGTAGCTCATACTCGTGGCGGATGAATCTACGTGGCGATAAGGAGGTGAAAATTTCACACCAAACTCTAACGACTTTGAATTTCACATACACATTTGAGACTTCAAATGCTCAATGTTCAAACATGTCACATACACATTTAAGACTTCAAGGCTAAATGTTTTACAAGTTAAATCTCATCATGGTTCATGACTATTGGACTTAAGGTGGCCTTCTTTCCGGTAAATGGTCGCTTTTGGAAGATTTCCATTATCCGAACCGCATGCCCTGCAACTAAAAGAGTCATCAACCCGATCCATACCAACACAATACCATTGACTACATTCTTAAACGTTTGTGCGTCCGGTTTTGGTGTCAAAACCGATATGGCAATCAAATAAGTGAGAGACATTGATGCAGTAGCGATCCACATAATAACCATCAGAATCCACAAGAAAACACGGTGCCTTAGAAAGGGTAATCCACTAATAAGTAACAAGATAATACTAAGAGTCGAAACAAATCCCACCGTGTTGCAAACAAGAAAAGTATGGTACAAATTCGGATGATTGTATACCATGACCGCATATCCAGCCCTACGGACTGGATCTGTAGTCGAGTCATCTTGCCAAACGCCGCTAGGAGGATTAGTACCCGCTTGAAAGGCCATGGTTGCTATTAACGAGGCTACAACCATCAAAGTATTTCGTTTTTTGTCTAACCAATCATCGTTGTTTTTCGTATCTTTTTTTAAATGCGAAGGAAGCCGGACTTTTTTACTAGACTTTAAGTTGTGTAGCACTATTTCGGTTATGGTATTATGAGGAATTTGTCCAAATAAACTTTCTGTTTTTGTCTCAACGACTCCTGCTCGCGTTAGGGACCGTATGATTTGTTGGTCTTCCATATCTCGTGGACCTTGAGACAATATATCCATCGATGTTTCCCCATTTGCGTTTAATGCATTTACTTCAATTGTTGTATCGAGCAACAAGAAGTTTATAATCTAAAAAAGTTCAAAACAGGACTACTTAGTCATTAATCAGTGGATAAATCATGTAAATACAAGCTAAAAACTTAATATTTATCCGGAAAGTTTCTTAATATGATGAAAAAACTCAAAAAAGTTCTAAGGGCTGTTCCAAAAAATGTTCTATTTTTAAACCTTCCCAAAATTAATCTACTGTACGACTCCATATAAAATTTGACAAGTCTGATCTGGTCGCACAAAAATATGGTCTGGTCGTATATCAGTCGCACAAAAATATCCGTGTCGACCAAAAAACATTATCTACCACATAGAGTCGCACAATCGGGCAAAAAAATATCAAATCGCACCGTATATTTCGGGAAAACCAGGTCACACAAATTATTTTTGGAAAAAGATATCTATTTTTAGTCTAATTTTGATAATTAGCTCTGATTAGCATACTATGCATACCTCAATTTGTTTGTCAGCCACTGCTAGGTGTAGTATACTATTCCCATCACCATCCTTAGTATTCACAAACTCATAATCATCACCCATAATCTCCATTAACAACTTCAAAACCTCAAGCTGGTTATACTTCACACACAAGTGCAAAACAGTCTCTTGGCGCACCACGGCTCGAGCCGCATGGGGTCGCGCTCGAACCAACTCCTCCACAACTTCAAACCGACCTTTCATGGCTGCAAGATGAAGTGGGTTCCTCCCATCACGGTCACGTGCAAGGCATGCCTCAGGGTTAGCCGATACCAACAACTTTTGCAGAAGCTATATGAAGTGGCAACCGTTTTTGTGAATCAAACTCCATAACGAAATTGGGTTTTCGGGTTATGATTTCGTTCACAAAATCAATATGTCCGAGCATCGATGCCACGTGTAGAGGCATGTGGTTTAGGGTTAATTTATCAAGAATTAATGGATCTTTTTGAAGTAACATTAACAAGATCGATACATTTCCTTCCAATGATGCATCATAAAGAATTCTCTCATTTTTCTCCATGTTTTCGCAACATAAAATGAATTAATTACTTTATATATGTTTTAATTGTAGTTTGGATATATTTTGTCTACTAAAATATTTTTCTCTAGTCAATATTTGGGGGTTGAGAATTTATTCTAAGTTCCAACTGAAGCTTCCTAGACCAAGTCAGTACTACTGGTTTGTAATTGAATATTTGATACCAACAGATCACCTACTCATACAGTTTATTGTTTTTTTAATGATTTAATTACGATTTTGATTATTTTTGTTAAGGCAAATTACGCCTAATGCATTAAATTATACAAGTTTTTTAATTACGTGTATCATAGTTGTGAAATTACATTTTGACTGATCAAATTTTCGAAACTTACTTTCTTATTAAATTGATAAATAAACAGTTTTTGAAGATCTATATATGATTATATGCAAATACTACGCACGTTTCAAAAACCAATCAGGACCAGACCAAGAACCAGATAAATGATTTTAACTAGACCGAGAACCAATGACATTTTAGGTCAGACCAAAATCATTATGAGAACCAAATTTTTTTAAGGTTTTAACCTAATCGAGAACAAGTTAATGAAAATCAAAACCAATCACCAAACTGTTATTGTTCAATTCGATTCGCAAGTCCAATTTGCATAGGCTTATAAAAGCTATCATCATAAAAACAACAAACTTATCAATTCATCAGTTGCATCTCTATCAAATTTATCATATCATAAAACAACAAAACTTGTAGCACAAGGAACACCATGTACCTTACATAAGATCTCAAAAACAACAAATGAAAACCCAACAAATGGAAATCATCTAACAACCGATTTAACGCATATTAAACAATTGCACGGGCCATTTTTGTTTTTGACCATCACAACCAACAGCAGTTACTTCCAAAGAAATATCAATGCTACGATGCTCAACAGCACGTGCAATACTAATCCGTGAATCAATTTTGACTGCAGGGTTGACTTCACTGCCAACCGTTGAAGAACTTTTGGTGGTCAACGGTTTTGATGCTAATGAAATTGGTTGGCGAAAAGTGAGTAATGTTTGAGACCAATGAGTAGGAGGGGTGTATGGCGATGTTGACAAAACTGTAGGGGCTTCTTTGCAAAATCTGTTGGTAAATGAAGTGTCGAACCATACAACTACTCCATAACAGTCGGTTACATCGGATGAATTTGGGGATTTTTGTTCTAACTGAACTGATGAAGTGAAATCAACTTCATCGGGTTTCATTGTCACCAAATCAAAAGCCTAGAGTACCAAAAGAATAACATAAATACAGTTAGAATAATTAAATATTAGGCCAAAATGCATTTTAGTACCCTGAATTTGGCTAATTAGGTCTTTTACTACACTGAGCTATTAAATGTGCAGCATGGTACCCTAAACTTGTCAAAATTGTCGATTTAGTACCCTGGCTCACTAATTTAGTACTGTTTTCTCACGTTATTTGCTTCTAGTATCAGTATATTGAGATAAATGTATATTTTTTTATGCAAGTCAATTAAGAAAAAATATTATTACAGCCAAAATGCATTTTAGTACTACCCTGAACTTGGCTGACAAGTTCTTTACTACCCTAAGCTATTAAATGTGCAACATGGTACTTGAACTTGACAAATTGGTCAATTTAGTACCCTGACTCACTAATTTGATCTTGTTTTCTCTCGTGATTTGCTTCTAGTATCAATATATTGAGATGAAGGTATACTTTTTAGTCCGTCAAAAGCTCCAATAAATGCAAGTCAAGTAAGAAAACGCGAGCAAATTAATAAGTCAGTGTACTAAGTGGACCATTTTGTCAAGTTCAGGGTACAATCTTGCACCTTTAATAGTTCAGGGTAGTAGAAAACTTAATCAGCCAAGTTCAGGGTACCATGTTGCACCTTTAATAGTTCAGGGCAGTAGAAAACTTAATCAGTCAAGTGTTCAAGGTATTAAAATGTATTTAACAGAATTAACCAACCTGAAGAAGAGCACTATTAGTGACCAAATTATTTCCATCAACCACATCCACAATCGGAATATGACCAGCATCTTCAACCAATTCTTTACCAACAGACGACATATTAAATCCATAAACATTTTGCCAAAATGGAATACTCGTTGCGCCTTTTCCGAATCCCGCAACAAACTACATAAAAAAGATTAATTTTTTTTAATTAAATAAAATATTTAACATAATTAAGATTTCTAGGGTTGAAATTTACAAACCATGGTAGCTGTATCGGGAAGCATTGCACCACCGGGCTTTAACCAATGATCTCGTGCAATTAGCACAGAACTAAGCATTGATTCATAAAGTAGGCAATAACCCATCCATTCACTCACTAAAATGTCAACACTTTTGGGCTTAATTTTTCCAGATTCAATAACATCTTCAACCATGTTGTTGATTACTTTAATTACTCCATTTGGAGTTTCATTCCATAAAAGACAGTTGTCTTTCGCGATCTATAAATTACAAAACAAGAATAAAAATCATAAAGGAGGAAATTAGAGGTGGAAATTGGCGGGTCGGGCAGGTTGGGTAACGGGTCAAACGGGTAAAATTCTGTGAAGGTTGGATTGACCAGAAACACTTTTTCCCTTTTTTTCTTTTTTTGTAAATATTTATTTGTCAAATTTTTACTAAAAATATATATATTGAACAAATAAATAGCTTTTTAAAACAACGCCCACTTTTAAAAAATTTGTGCTTTTTTTCATCACCAGATTTTAAAAAATGTGCTTTGTATTATTTTTATGTTAAGGATGTTTTTTATTTGATCATGGTCTTAGAGATAAAACATAATTCAAATTGAATAATTCATAGGTCAAAATTGGCAACTACAAACAAAATTAATGAGTTATTTACCTGAGTAGCTACTGAAGCCATCTTATCACTTGCTTCAACTGCATTTACTGTTGAGGCCCCTGCTTGAGCTGCAAACAGACTATTGAACATAAAAACAGGAAAAAAAAAATTAAATTATAAAATTAAAAATATAAATAAGTAATAAAAATATATTACCTTAGTATCCCTGTACCACAGCCAACATCCAAAACAACAGCACGCCTCAAAAGAGAAGGATTATCTACAATAGCTTTCCTATAAGCATCTGTCCTTACCTACATAACACAAACAAAATGATTCTCAATTTTCCCAAAAAAATAAAAATAAAAAATCAGTATTTATAGAAGGAAACATATAAATATATAATTAAAATAATTGATTAATACCTTATCACTTAACATCTCTTTGTGAATACCAAACGAGCTATACGACCCAAAATAATCCTTGTTCACAATCATTATTTCACGGTCAACAACTTTTACAAAATTCTTTTTTCCATTATTTTCAGAACTAGAAGCAACCTCGTTAACTGAATCCTCTTTGCAGGAATTAAGAAGATTATGTGTTTCTATATCAGTTTTATCATCAATCAATATGTTTTCTAAATTGTTTATATTTTTTAACATCTCATCATCATCATCCTCGTCAATTTCTTCATCTTCATCAAAACTAAATAAGAGATTATCATTTTCCATATACGGTTTAAGGTACATGTCATCTTCCCATGAAAGATTACTGATGTCAAAACTCCAACATTTATTCTGTGCCACCTGGTAAAAATAATAAATAAATATATAATAAATAATTCCACTTGTAAACCAAATTAACTAACTTATTAAGCATTTTAACAGTTGGTGTGTTTCTTACCTGTGATCTAACATAGTTGATGAGCTTGAAACAACCATAGAAATCCAACTTCAATGTCGTCCTGATGCTTCCAAAATCAAAATTATGGCTCAAACGACAATGTTCAAAAAGTGAATTACTTGAATTAAATTTAGAATCGCAAAATAAGCATATCAATTCTAGGGCATCAGCTTCTTCTTCTTCTCCATCACCGGTCCAATCATCCCAATTCTGTTCTTCTTCTTCTTCGTCATCGCCAGAATCTATTAAATTATGTAATTTTTCTTCGTTATCTCCGTTTGCTGACTCGAGATTCTTGTTGAGTGGGCCCACCATTATCTTAATAACTGAAAAACGATGTTAAAATAGCTTAATTTAGGGATACTGGAAGAACAGTGCGATCGCTAAAACCCTAAAATTGCAATTCCCTACAGAGCTTTGGTTTGTCTATTATCGTTAGAGCTAATTTTACAACTAATCATTAACTGCAACTGATATATGAGAAATTGTCTAAAGGAACTAACTTGAAGATATATGTTAGATTATACAAAATTAGAAATAATGATAGCGCAAAATCATTACCAGTAAGAAGAAGTAGATTATTGAATCAAGAGGGTTTTTGGTGTCAAAGATGCGGATACAACCTCTTAAACCCTAGCGACGTGTGAAAATATTCCATTTATACCCTTTTGTCCATCACGATTCTTTTTTCTAGGGGTGAGCATGGGGCGGGTTGGGGCGGTTTTTCACTAAAACCAAACCCCGAACCGCAAACTTCGGTTTTTAAGAATTAGAAACCGTTCGGTTTCGATTTTTTCGGTTTCGGTTTTTCGGTTTTTCTCAATAAAGCGGTTCGGTTTTGGTTTCTTTTCGGTTTTTTATTTTCCTTAAAATTTATCAATTTGTTAACTTAAAAGTTATGATCTAAACTTTAGTATTTATATAGTTATAAGACCCGGAAAACAATGAAAAAAAACATGTGAAAAATAACAAATAATATATACATAAAACTTTCTTTTAAATAGTTAAAGATCAAATATTTTATAAATATACAAATTATTACAAAATTTGGAATATATATATATGGCGGGGCGTGGCGGTTTTTTCGGTTTGGTTTTTCGTATGCACCCAAAAACCGCCCCAAACATTCGGTTTTTCAAAAAGTAAAAACCGCTAACATCGGTTTTTCAAATGGTTCGGTTTTTTCGGTGCGGTTTTTTCGGTTTTTTCGGTTTCGGTTCGGTTTTTCGGTTTTTGTGCTCACC
Organism: Calendula officinalis; assembly: GCA_963853835.1. Lineage (NCBI taxonomy): Eukaryota > Viridiplantae > Streptophyta > Magnoliopsida > Asterales > Asteraceae > Calendula > Calendula officinalis. Next base: position 75,487,766 of record OY970829.1, read on the forward strand.
CCTAAAATAATTACATTTATATAGTAGTACGTTAAATAAATAAAAGATTGTGTTAATGATAATTCTAAGTATCTTCTTTAAAATAATTACATATATAATTACTAGCTTCATAACCCGCCCGATGGGCGGGGATGCTTCAAAATTTATTAGTTAGATCTAACTGTGGTTTTGTAATTGAGAGTACAAACAATTAGCCTGACTTCATTCTTTACCACTTCATGCATAAAAGTAACATTTCCTATAAATTTACTATTTCTTGATAGAATGCAAGTTTTATTCTGTTTATTTTTTAGAATTTTGAATGAGAGAAATAATCAGTAGCTCAAATGATAAAACATTAAGGAAAAGAAAATTATTTAAAAATTCAAAAATAATACTCACTAATAACAAAGTCCCCCTTTCCCCTTAAATTTTTGTCTCAAACAAAATTCTCATTTCTCAAACTTAATAGGGTGTACTCAATAAAATAATTTTTTTTATACCACAGCCACTAACTATCTTTGTCTTTTTAAACTAACCTTAAATTTTAATCAAAATTATTAGTAAAGATCGACCACTAACTATATCTAAAAAAAAATGAAAACAGTGATATGGTACATACTATGTTAACATTTTTGTCAAAAATAAACCAAAAAATATATTTAGAATATTTTTTTAAATTTTTTTTATAATATCAGTTTAAAACAAAGTAAATATCAGTTTGAAACAATGATTTCCACAAAAAATTTAAAATATCAGTTTAAAACAAAGTAAATATCAATAGTGATTTCCACGAGTTATGATTACTGAAGGCTGTACCTGTGAATATCTGTTTAAAACACATAAAAAATCATATCATTTTTAAATAATTATTTTTCTAAATAATGTTGATTACAGAAGTCTGTCATCGACATATAGTCACTCAAAACATTAGACAATAAACAATAATCGACACATGCAATAAAATTAAATGATAAAAGGATGTATAAATAAGGCGTGTACCTGTGAATAAAATTTAAGCTCAGAGAAATCTGAGGTGCTCAATACAATACGGAAGCAATTATGTGTTGTCTATATATACTATAAGAATTTGTTAGAGAAAAATTAAATTGTTAACAATAAGAACAATATTAACGGAAACTTCAGTGGAATAATATATTATAGATTGGTGATTGAATGTTTGTTAGGAAAGTAATGCTATCAATCCAAAAATAAATTCAAATTCGAATTTTTGTAGTTATAAAGTCAATATATTTGTAAAACTTATTGTGGAGATAAATAAGGAGGTTTAAAAAGGAATTTATATGAATTAAAAAAGAATTAAATTGGTATAAAGGATGTGTTTAGTGGAGCAAATTAGTAATTGATTATCTTAGAAAACCAAACGGATTTGTTCATGAGATGCGTGGGCCAATCGGAGAATTACACGTGGCAAAACCGGCCAATGAGAGAGGTCGGAATTGCCTAGTTGTCAAACCCAAGCCAAATTAGGCCTCATATATAGGAGAAGATTTTGTTTTAATTAATGGATGGTATAATTGATTGATATATAAGTTCTCGATACACATCTTTTTTGGAAACGACAAATGAAATAACGGAAGCCTACTCGCAAACATCTTAATAACATACTATTCTTTGTATTTAGGGGGTGTTTGGGAAAGCTTATTTAAAGGGGCTTATGACTTATGAGCTTATATAAGCCTTAATAATCTCTTTGAAAAGGGATTATTAAGGCTTATATAAGCTTATAAGCCATAAGCCCCTTAAATAAGCTTTCCCAAACACCCCTTTAGTTTGTTTAACATTGTTTGTAGTTGGAATTGAGCAACAAACGCAACATAAATTTGGACTGAATGACTTGAAAAATTTTGAATTTATGCACGACCTGCAGATATGAATGCAACTTTCAAAATCTCAGGCTCGTGCGGATTATTTTTTTCACCTCTTAAAGCTTAGTTTAATTTAGTGATTGTTGCCGATGGTGTAGATGCATTGATACATTTATCGTGTTTGAAAAAGCGAACAAGAAATATTTTATATGGTGTTTTTGTTTTTAAGTTGTACATTATTATCAATATAAATGTTTGAATATAGACGTGTATTCCAACGCAGTATCCAGTTTTAATCAATTATTATTTCTAAGCATAACATACTCTTGATAATACCTATACCTAATACCTAAAAAATATATGATAGAAGTTATTAGTTTGTTTAATAATACTTATCTCAGTATTTTGGACAATAATATTAATGTCAACCAGATAACATCTCGTGAAAGTCATCTGGAAATGGCCTAGTGGAAAAGGCCCCCAAATGATTTCTTAGAGGTTACGGGTCCGATTCTTCCCTGGGTAAACATTTACCAGATATCCAGGAGAAGGTTCGAAAACGACCACGTCAACGATTAGGTCGCGTACATCACGAGCAAAACTCGGTCAGCCAGGATAAAACTAGAATACCCTTTTAAAAATAAATAAATAAATAACATGACAGAATCAACATTTATAAGTACAAGAATGTATAAAGATGACAGGTCACAAAATTTATGAGACCACTATTTTGTGACCAATAATTTCTCCCCAAATGGCTCTCAAAATTAACTAAATAAAAGTACAATATGATAACTTATGGAAGTTTTAGAAAATATCAAAACACTACAAAATTGTGTTGTAAACAAATTTGAGAATTAGCTTCTGCAGATCATCGAATTTCTGTGTAAATATGACCTAGAAATCTTGGTAAACGGGAGATATCTTACAAACCTTTTACGACGATAACATCTCTTAACACATCCGTGTTTCAAATCGTCAGAAGAAGTGTCGCTAAAAACTTTTTGAGGACTTTGAGGAAAATGATTTGTGTTCCTTGTAAATAATGCAATAAAGAAACCCTCTTTATCCTCCACAGGATCAGTTCTAAGTAAATGTTGTGCTGAAAATTAAATAAAACATTTATTATTTAAAACATTAATTATTTTATTAAAAAAATATAATGTGACTTACATCCTTCAACAACTGGGAGACCACGGCGAGACCATTGTGGAAAAGGAGTTGTTAGTTGAAACCCGTGTGACTCAGCAAAAGGCAAGACTGATTTTATGACATCTTCATTTTCAATTTGGTGAATTGAACATGTGCTGTAAACTACTCTTTCCACTGCTGGAACTAAAATAAAATAAATATATTACTGCATTATAATTTGAACATATTATTATTATTATTATTTTTTTTAAATTCAACTTACAAGACAATGCGTGAATAAGAGCCTTTTCCTGAAACGCAGCAAGTTTCATGAGGCGGCCTTTGTCACCACCATGATCAGCATCACCTTTCCCAAACATTAAAAAATAAATCAAAATATATTTAAAATATGAGAAATATATTAAAAAAATCCAGAAAAAAATTACCTGATGTATGTGATGGAAGAAGATAATCCAATCGATCAGCAACGGTCCCAGATCCAGAACATGAAGGATCTAACAGTATAGCACGAACCTGAAAATAGGCAATGAGAACCACATAAAAAATTTAGAGTTAATTACAGAAATTGTCCATGTGGTCTTCCAAATTCTACGATTCTGTCCCTATACTTTTAATTTCATTTTTTTGTCCCTGTATTTTCTAATTTCATGATTTTTGTCCCTATGGTCTTCAAATTTCATTTATTTTTTGTCTATCTTGACCTAAAATGACCAAAATATCCTTATAAAAAATTTTCTGAATTTTTAATTGTTTTATATTATTTATTTCCTATTTTCTTTTCTTTTCTAAAACCTGCAACTTAAAAAAGAAATAAAAAAATTTAATTCAGGGGAAAAAATTATAACGGTATTTTGGTCATTTTAGGTTAAAATAAACAAAAAAAAAAATGAAATTTGAAGACCATAGGGACAAGAAACATGAAATTAGAAAATACAGAGACAAAAAAAAGGAAATTAAAATAATAGGGACAAAATCATAGAATCTGGAAGACTACAGCCTGCAAAACAATTTCTGTAATTTACTCTAAAATTTATAATTAGAAAAGAGAAAAATCAGTAATTACCTCAGAATACAATTGATCCTCAGGATTCAAGTTCAAGAAATTCTCGTGCAAAACTTGTACGTCTACATATCATGTCAAGTTTCTCAAAGCAGAGTAATTAATCCGAAATAATATATAGATATATGTTATATGTATGTGCACGTATACATATATATAGATATATGTATATAAGGATACTAGTAGCAGCAGCTAGCTTTGTGGTGTGTTCCAACCGTTTAACTCTATCTTTATTAAGTTCACAAGCTGTTATTTTTCCCTCTCCTTTCATAAGAGCAGCAAGGTGCACGGTTTTATTTCCAGGTGCTGCACATGCATCAATTACCTTTTAACAAGAAAATTAGTCAAATTAATTAAAATTAGACAAGAATAATTAATTAATAATCTATAAAAATATCTACCTCCCATCCTGGTTTAGGCCCTAGGGCAGCTGCTACCATGGAGCTCGCCTTACCCTAAGACACAATAAATAAATTATATTAATTTAATCATATATGAAAAAAAAGCTATAAATTATATCTATTAATTAATGACAGTTGATTTACCTGCATAAATACACTCCCGTTTGTGACCAAAGGATGACTGTGCAAATCAGTGCCAGGTGGGAGAACCAATAAATCAGGAAGCATGTCATCTTTCTGAACCTGTAAAAATTATAAGAAAAAAATAATTAAAAAAAATCAAGATAATTATAAGATAAAAGAATGATTAAAATGAATACGTTACCTCGTTATGTTTGCCTAATTCAAACGCAGCAGTTTCGACATCTAATTTCAGAGTATTGACACGTACATAACGAGGTTTCTTAACATCTGGAACATAAAATTAAAATTAAAATTAAAATAATAAAAATAATACTAATTTTTTTTTTTTTAAATCTCATATCATGTACATCAAGCACAAAAAAGCAAAAGATATGATACAAACCATAAATCTCATATTGAGCCATCAAATCTTCTATACGTTTTACTCCCTTTTTCACTAAAATCTTTGCAAGGGCTGATTGTAGTTGACCTTTCCTGAGGAGCAGATACTTTTCTGCATCTCCTGTTAATGATGCATCCTGTTCAAATCACAATAATTGATTAGAGAAATTAACTATCTGTTTAATCCACTATTATCCATGGTATATACATATAAAAATATCAATTTATTGCAAAATCTTAGAACAAAACTCAAAATTCACAGTTACCTGTCCAAAAAGAATGTCATAGGTAATTATGTACACCAACTCCCCTTGCCTCTGCCACAAATATAAATAACAACAGCGATAAATTAGTCGACATTAAAGTTTAAGTCAAAGTTTTAAAAACAGAATTTTGAATACTGTTATTAAACCAGTTATTCAAGCCAAAACGAAATATAATTTCTGAAGTTATACCTTCCATTTGCTGTTTAATACATTAGCAATCTCCATTACATCCTTGATTATTGGAAGATCTGTGTATATGGAAGCAAGTGAGAAAATTAACATAAAGGTTACTAAATATTAGTAAAATGACACTGTCAGTAGATTACACTTTATATAGGACTATAGGAGTACTAGTTTAATTAACCAACTGAATATTCAAAACTGTAGTTTTACATTTTCAAATTCTAAGTGCATATGACTCTAGTCTCTAGCAAAACAAAATTGATTCCGAAAATTTGACAGCTATTGATACTTATAAACAAGTTATGGTTATACGATATTAATAGCAACTTCACAATCTCCATTTGCATTCAATTATAAGAGAAGATAGCATATTCAAACTCACATTTTAGGGTTTGACAGATTAAAGCAAATGTAGCTTTCTTATTTCTGATGGACGGACTATAAACTAGGGTTTTGATTGAACCAACAGCTCTACGTTTAGAGTCTCCTTGCAATACGCTCTTCAAGACCTTCGCTGCTTCTCGGCGCGCGAAGTATGATGACCGCTCGACGTTACTCATCCGCCGGCTCTTTTGCTCCGGCGCCGGTGGTTTCGTAGGTTTGACCGCCTTCTTATTCACCATGGTTCAATCGTCTACTACAGCAGACTCACCGGCTGCGTTGTTAGACGTTGAAATGAAAGAAGAGTGTTTAACCTCCAGGTCGGGTCGTTTTCAATATTTGGGATTTCTTTCGGGTTTGCCCGAATTTTCTAAATTTATAAACATTTAAATTATCAAATTATATTTATGTCCATAATTTAACTAAAGATAAAAATCAGTTCCAAACCGGTTTTTAAATCGATTCGGATATAAATCCGGGTTTTTATATATTTTTTGCACCGCACCCACTTCATTTGTTGTTGGGGTTTGCAAACCGTAGAAAACACAACGAAAAATTATAAAAAATGCTCTTGGTATCCATCCACCAGTAGTGACACAATTGAGCAACTTGCTAAAACTCAAAACTAAGAAGCTGAAAAATTCATAACTCCTTGTGAATCCGGCTTCCTTATTTTGAATAAGAGAGAAGGACGAATTCAGGGTAGGGCAATAGAATTTCAACAATAATTTTGGTCATCCTTTGGTCCCTGTTTATAGATAGCTTAAATTTCTTAATTTTACTTTTAAGTCTTTATGATTATTAATCCTTTGTAATTAATCAATTATCTATGACTTATTTAATTAAAGTCTACCAAAAAAATTAAATTACAATATACATATTTAATTATTATCTCCATAATAAGTCACTCATAAATATATTCTATTATCAATTTAGTTCATATACTTTTAGTTTCTAACAAATAATTAACTATTTAATTAATTATCTCAAAAATGTAACTTTTAGTTCAAGTCTAATAACGTAAAAAATCATATATTTGTGTTCATCGATGTGACCCTTAAGTACTTTATGATGCCAGTCATGATGAAGTAGTGATGTCATCTTACACACAATATTTCAGTATGTGTTTGATGATTTATTGCCATTTGTCGACACTAGCTTGTGCTCATGGTAATTTTTAGGCTATACGGTTTGGGGGCATGCACAACATGGAGACTGCTAAGGTGAAAGCCTTAACGCTACATGGTGGCTTCGTGATGTGAAGGTGGTAATGTGAACCGCAGAGCACGTGACGCGTGGCAAAAAAATGATGTAGTCCGACTTTGACTGGAGAAGATGATCGGAGCAGAGAGGCAAGAATTTGTTGGCGTGTTGTTAGTGAGTGTGCAGAGAGGGGGAGTGAGAGACGTATACAAGAGATGAGTTGTTAGTATGGTGGATATTTCCTTTAAAGTTTAACGAATAAAAAATGATGATATGGAAATTAAAAGGGTGTGGTAGGTAATTCTTCCAAAATAATGTGATGTAACAGTAAAAATTGTATAATCTAATGGACCATACCCCATAGACTTAGACTGGTCGTAAGGGGGTGCATCCCGTCTCGTTTTGATCGCCTCCATAAGACGCATTACTCCCCTTACGCCCTTCTCCCTCAACGCATCGCATATGGCCATTTGGTCGCAACAGTCGCCAAATTTTCTAAGGGTCAAAGGTTGATTACAATGTGAGGGGTTTGGTCTTCTGCTACATGGGTTTGGTCGGAGTTTGTTATATGTTTGATCGGAAAAGAAAAGACGAATGTGGCGTTGATGTTGCAGGATTACCAAACTCCTTACACATAGTCTTAGTCTTAGAAGTGAAGTCGAAGTCTTTCGTACTTCGTTGACTATGATGCCTGAAATAAAATTCATACTTTTGAAATCAAAACTAATTTTAAAATAAATGTTCAAGTTTCATCAAACAAAATTAGGCCATTATTGCTTCTTCCGTACCCAGTAAGAGCAAAAAAAAAAAAAGTCCACTTGTGGCTACGGAGATTCACCCGCACCACATCCGAGCTACCCACAAAGTAGATAGTCGCCCTGAAATTAGGCGGCTCTCAAAGCGAGTCATAACCCATATTACCAAAAATAATTAATAATAATTAAATATATTAAATGGTTAATTGTATACATAATTCACACTATTTTATCTTTTTCGCCATTTTTGTGGGTGTATTTACAAAATTGTGTTGCATAACCAAATTTCAACTGATCATGTACCCCAAAAAAAAAAACTCGTTTTGACCCTAACGTTTCAACCCATAGCCCAACCAGGATATTTTCCCTCCTTTTTCTGTTACTTCCCTCTCACTCTTGCAAAGCAAACATACCATAAACTACTGGAACTAATTTACAAAAGATACCTGAAGTCAAGCAGAAACCATAAACTATTTGTATATAAAATTAATGGTCATACAGAAAATATATAAAAATAAACAAATAAATTATCCTACATTCAATAGAATGCGACTATAAGTTTTGAACCTTTTTTACTATGTGGCAGTAACTACTCTAATCGTTGCCAACCACCAAACGTTGATAAAAATGTGAAGGGATTTTTGGATAGAAGAAAGTTTCATCCGATCCACTTGTATTCGTATGCCTGTAATTATTTGAGTTATTTCTATAATTTTCATAATTAAAATGTAAATATAAGGCAATAGCAAGATCAAGATCATAATTAAGGAGTTATACCAATGATTACTCATTTAGAAATAGGAGTAGGTATTCTATTCACCCCTTCAGCTTCAAGAAAACGGATCAAATTCTTGTCTTCCAAATGTTTCTGAAAATTAAGATTAAGAAATTAAGTAAGCTTCATTTTAGTGATTTGGTAAGCTAAGCTGTTTTTCATAAGCTTTACATGATCAGCTAATTTGAATTATTTACAATTTAAACCCTATCTTCTTCTTTGTTCTTCTCTACTTGTTGTCCTTTTTAAATATTGATGATTTACATAAACTTACAGATAAACAATCTTTATACTTTTTCCATTCAGAAACACATTCTTCTTTATCCCAATGTCCCTTCAAAAACTTCTCTGAATACCATCTGCAGGCAAATTAGATATATTAGTGAGTAAGATTCTAGGGTTTTTCACTACGAAACCCCCACACACACATAAGGCTTTTTTGTTTAACAATTGAGAATGTGAAAGGACCTGTTGAAGCAATTATGATAAGCAACTCTGAGATCAGGTGTTTGCTGTTGATGAATTCCGCCTGTCCCTTATGAATCCCATGTAAGAACCTTTCAAATTAGGGCTTGTATTATTCAAATTGAGGAGATTTTGAGAACAAAATTAGGGCTTTTAACATTTACATTTGACCAAAGGCCCGATTTGGGGGTAAAGTTCAGGCATATTGATCACCTGGCATCCAACATTTCAAGTGTTGCAATTTTCTTTCGAATGCATCAACAAAATTTGAAAACCGACAATGCAAAAGGGCATTAAGGTAGATATTTGCACGGTCCAAGAATCGAGCTAACAAAATTAAGAAAATGGTTTTGGCTTGATCGAGGACCAAAAGGTCTATAAACGAACCGAACGTTCAACAAATCGTTTGCGAACTGTTCGGCGGGAGTTCGTTTATATTCGTTCGTTTAGCTAAATAAACGAACACGAACAAATGCCCGTTCGTTCGTTTACGTTCGTGAACATTCGTTTGTTTACGTTCGTTGTTTCGTTTTTGTTAGTGTTAGTTTATTCTTGAATTAAATATAAAATATTATTTATAATATTGATTAATTATAATTAAAATAAATAAATATAAATATATAAAGCCCTGGGGCCTAGGGTATGTTTGGTACATAGAAATGAGGGGTGAGAGATGAAATTGTCAAACAAATCCCTTGTTTGGTTGTATTGAGAAAATGAGAGGGTGGAGAAATAACAATTCCTATTCTCTAGTTTTGATTCTCTCTTAAACAAAGAGAAAATGAGAGAATTGAAAAAATGGGAATTGAAAAAGAACACGGAGACTTCTGAATTCTCAAAAATCCCGTCCGTCATCCATCGTCTTTATCCCCATTCTCCCATACGATGTTTTGGAAATGGTATAAACATGTTTTCCTGCACTTTGTGCGTTTGTGTTTGTTTATGTTCGTTTGTGTTTGTTTATGTTCGTTTGTGTTCGTTTGTGTACGTTTGTGTTTGTTTAAGTTCGTTTATGTTCGTTACCCTCGTTCACGAACACTAAATTTTCTTAACAAACGAGCACGAACACAAAATTCCGTTCGATAAGTGTTCGCGAACCGTTCACGAACACATTTTTTCCTTAACAAACGAACACGAGCAAGGCCCCGTTCGTGTTCGTTCGGTTCGTTTACAGGCCTACTAATGGCGCTCGGAACCGAACTGAACCATATCGGGCTGAAAACCGGCTAGAAATGAGCCAAATCATGAACCGAGAAAGTTTCTTTGACTTTTTTTTTTTTTTTTGGTTTTGGGCCTAACCGAACTAACCTAGACCGAAAACTGATTTTACATGAAAATTAGAACTGAGAACCGAATCGATATAACTCATTCAGTCCTCCAGTCCGATTATGCGATTCCAGTTGGTTCTCGATCTAGTATGCACATGCGTACTTTATGAGGTGTCTGTAGCATTTTGTTATTGATGCCATTTAAAATAATGTTTTGTAATTTTTTTTTTAAAGATGATTACATGTATTATTAATTTATATTTTTATTACTATTCTAAGCCAAACTTTGCAGACTTGACAATTGAAGTAGAGAAATGCTAAATTCTCGCTGATACATGACTAATCATATTCCTAAATGATTATAAGTTTATAACACTAGTCATGATCTTAATGAATCAATCCAAAACATAAATACATAACAGATTTCCCAAACTAACACAACACAACTTAAATTAGGATCAAGCACTGTTGATAGGCAACCAGTTTATATCAACCACTAAAAACATCTTTTTTCACACACAATAATAAAAATTCTAGAAAATAACTGCCACAAGAGAAGACAAGTTTGACTAGTCAACCTGGGCAAACCATAACACACAGCATTACCCCATAAAAACCCTAGCAAGACTCACCCCTCACTTGGGCTTTTTATACACTACTATACACTTATATAAATGTTATATTTTTCAACCGCCCCCTTTTCCCGAAATACCCTTTTCCCAAAATCCAACAATTACCGATACTTAGATTCAAGGGCAATACGGTAATTTAATTTTACGTTGGTTTGGATTTGGTGGTTTTCATGGAAAAGGGCGGCCTTTCTTAAGGCGAATGCAGGGGGGTAATAGCTTGTGGGGAGTCCCCATTAATGGGCAAGAACCTGATTATAATACACAAGTTATGCCTTTTTTTAATTATTAATTATGGCAACATTGCATCACCCGCTGATGTCAGCATTTGTATGTCGGTTTCTTCTGTTGTTCCTTTTGTTGTGTAATCCATCTTTAATTCGCCAGCTGTCATGTTCAAGAAAACAGTTTTTATGTTATTATGAAAAACATGGAAAAGGGCAAAACAGTCTTTTTGCAAAATTCAATGGAACTAACCATATAAAGCATCACTGGATGCACTCCTCATGAGATCTAGTCAAAGTCAAACAAGAGTTAGTGAAGAATCATCCAAACTCATCATTTGCATTTTAATTTGCCATTGGATAAAATAAACATGAATTAGTAATGCGGAATTGCTTGAGAAAAAACGTAATTTAAAAGTTATATCGTTTAGACAATAGTATTATTTTTCTTAAAAAATGGTTTATGAGGTTTTAAATTATTAATCAACTTACCAGGATTATCACGCAGTGCCTTTACAGCATCAAAGTTCTTGTACGTATAGCCCACAAAATTCAAGTCCTTGGGATTTAACTGCTGCTGTTTAATAATAATATTAAAAAAATACAAAAGTTATATATAATTAAAAAATATATTTAATTTAAACAAAACACAACTATGAGGCTTTAATATGGAAGAAAGGCAAACCTTCCGTGAGGGCCCTGAACCGATTCTTCTTGAAGTTGGAGGATTCAACTGACAACAAATTCAAAGATTTAGTCAAAAAGTTAAAAAATAAAAATAAATAAACAAATAAAATGGAGTATAAACTATAAAATTATAATGTAAATATAATATAAATACTTCATCAAATTTCATAAAATTCTGAGTGTCGAGTTCCCCGTTGACTTCAGGTTTGAAAGCTGCCTCCATTTCGTATAATTTATCCCACTCAACGTCTTTGAACCATGGGTGAGCCTAAAAAAATAAATATTTTGTAAATAAAATTAAATGAAATAAAATAATACCGAATTAATGAAATTAATACCTTAATTTGGTGGGGCCCACAAGTACCCAACCTATGTTCAACATCACAAAGCAACCTGCAGATGAGATCTTTTGCTTCTGGTGACAACATCGTGTCTTCTGGGAATCTAAGATGATTTCTCCAATGAACAATCTGAATATTTTTATTATAAATTATGCAAATATAAATAAAATATATATAATGAAGCTGGAAAATTATTAATCAGTTGGTATTGATACCTTTCTGCATGTGGTTATTGGATCATCTGAGTAAAATGGAGGATATCCAACAAGCATCTCATACATTATTGCACCTAATGACCACCTGCATTTAAGGTAATAAATAAAATATAGATTTTATTTATTTATAATGATAATAAAATAAAAAAATAAACTAACCAGTCACACTCCATTCCATATCCTTTCTTCAACAAAACTTCAGGAGCAATATAATCCGGTGTGCCAACCGTTGAAAACGCCTTCTCACATAAGACAAATCATATAATATTATAATCAGTTGTTTGAATAATAATAATGACCAAAAACAACATTTATAAGAGAGTAAAACTCTATCAAATTAGATTAAGATTTAAGATAAGGGGCATATAGGTAATTTTAACAGACAGACCAGTGTTCTCCTGTTCATCTGCCAATGCTGAAGTTGTTCATGTGCACTTTTCCATTTATGTCCATTTTCAGCATCAGGAAATCCATCAATATCCATCGGTTGTTGTGTATTTTCATCATTTACAATTTCATTTTCATTTAATGTTGTTAATGTTCTGCAATCAAGTGGCTTACACAGCCCAAAATCTGAAAGCTTCATGTGCCCGTTTTTGTCCAAAAGTAGGTTGTCAGGTTTTATATCCCTAAAAAACAAAAACAAAAAGTAAAAATCAAAACGGTTAATCCAGATCCACAACCCGACCCGTTTCAACAAAAAAAACTTTTTTTTGACCCGTTACCAACCTGTGAATGTAGTTATGTTTATGAATGGACTCAATAGCAAGAACACTTTGAGCAATATAAAATTTGGCAACATTTTCTTTTAATGTGTCTTCTCTCATAAGCAAAGTCATCATATCACCACCAGGAAGATATTCCATAATTAAATACAAATATTCGGTGTCTTGAAATGAATAATATAATTTTACTATGCAATGGCTACCAACTTCTGCAAGCAAATTTCTCTCAGCCCTAACATGTTCCACCTGTAAAATAAATATTATTTATATTTTTTTAATACAAAAAAAGTAAAAAGAAAAAACAAGTTAGCAAGAAGATGCTTACTTGTCATCTAACAAGCCTTTCAGATTAAAAAAAATCAGGAAAAAATATTTATAAGGGTATTTTGGTCATTTTAGGTCAAAATGGATGAAAAAAGTGAAATTTGAAGACCGTATGGACAAAAATCATGAAATTAAAAAGTACATGGACAAAAAAACGAAATTAAAAGTATAGGGACAAAATCATAGAATTAGGAAGACCATAGGGACAATTTCTGTAATTTACTCTTTTTTTAATTACTAAAAAAACTAAAAAGAAAAACAAGTTAGGGAGAAAATACTTACTTGTCCTCTAACAAGCATTTCAGATTTCTTTAATTTTTTCATTGCATAAATATTGCCTGATTTTTTCTCGCGGCATAATCTTACCTGTAAAAAGCATATAAATCTCTTGAATATATATATAAAAAAATATAAAAAAATGTGATTGATGGTATGATAATTAACTAACCTCGCCAAACGCTCCTCTTCCAATGATGGTCAAAAGTTCAAAATCATCGACACAAATTTTGTTGCGTTTAAGTCTCATAAACTCGGTTTCTTTTCTCTCTAAATCCTTGATTAGATTAATTTGTTCCTCTTTAGGTACATCTGAAGAAGCCAGCTTTCTCTCCAAAATCCAACGCCTGCAAACGAAACAATTATTAAAATGATTAAATTGAAAAATATAATAATAATTTTTATTTTAAAGCAGATGGCCACTTTGCATAAGAGGTTAATTTTTTATAGTATTTTTTTTTTGAACAGCAAAAAGAAGCAACGGGTCGAGCTTCGGCAATGTGCTTAATTTTAATCTGTGATATTATATTTTCAAAAAAAACATAAATATAATTTTCATTCTCGTCTACTTCCTTGCGAAACAATATAAATCAAAACGTCAATTTAGCTTGTTTTATGTATAACAATTTCAGGTTATTTATTCAAGAGTATTTTTGGCAAAACTAGCTAAAAGATGAAGCTTGTATTTGTATATAGTTCAGCAAAGCAGTTGGAGCTGAAAAATGTAAAATGACATAAAAGGGCACATAAGATGGTTAAATGTGAGAAGAGAGGATGCTCAATTATAACAAATTAAAATCTTAGGGCTTGTTCTTAAAAGTTTTAAATGAAGTTAATATGTCGGTGATTCCAATTGGGTATCATTCCAACATTTTCAACTACTATTTCAAGCTAATTAAGTAACTTCAAACCAAAAAAAATCAATAAAACTCTAAATTAGTAACATGCATAATCTGAAAAACTAAATGAAATACCAATTTAATCAATTCATTTACTTAATTCCATTAAATTAAACTAATTTTTCAGTAATCAATAGTAGATCTCACAGCATAAAACAATACAGTACTAAACCTAAATTCAGAGTTTCAAGATTCGCCAATTAAAAACATAAAAAATAATAAACAAATGCAGGGTACATATATCAACTGTAAAGGGTGTCAGAATCAATACTTCAATTCACATAAAAATTCAAAATTTATGAAAAAAATGTGACCTTTCTTTGCGTTCTTGAATGTTCTTCATCTGGGTTTTGTAGTGATTTTCGATATATTGTTTAGCAGCAGCAACTTTCTCCATGGTCAAAGTTGACCCTTGAATTTCATCATCAGCCCCTTTTACTCCTTCCATTTTCACACAGTTTATGTGAATCCGTGTGTGTGTTTTTAGTTTATATGAAAATTAAGAATTTTAGAGTTAAAATTGGAAACCTGAAGAACCCCTTTTTGGTTTTACCTCATCAGCATCAAGTCACAAAAGTGTAAACTGAAGTGTGTGTAATTGTGTGTATTGTGTGTGTATTGGTAGGGTTTTAATCAGGTGTAAAGGGGTATATACAAAGCCCATAACTAGATCGGCTATGTGTATGACAGCTGTTTTGATCTGTCTAATCTCTCTTGTAATTGGGTTTTTTTTTCTTGTCCTTTTAGGTTTTAACTCCATTTGTATATGAAAATAATAAAAATAAAATAAAAACTATTTTTCTTGTCCTTTTAAGTGTATTACATATCTCATATGATGTTTTATTATTGTATAAGTTGCTATAACGTATTAATGTAATAAAAAAATCATATAAAAAATATATCCTTAATAAAAACAGTCGAACACCACCTTGGATTCTTTTGTTTATGATGGACAAATAGCCCAATCATGTGTTTGATTAATTGGAGTAAATCCCTAAAAAATTAAATAATATTTCATAAAAAATTTATAAAAGTTGGTGCTCTTCCTCTACACATATCTTTCCTCCCCAAATTGATGATAGTCACGAGTTCGTGGATTTGGCTGTCAGTTTCAAGTGTATGTATGTAAACTTGCAATATTTTTTCATCTGCCAAAGAAGCTAGAGTTTTTAACGGTAAAAATACAGTTAAAATCTAGCTTTTAATATCATTTATCCCTACAATTAGATAATATAACATTTTGAAATATAATTCTCAAAAGAACTCACTTCCCCTCAAAGTTTTAGACCAAACCTAAAGTCATTCTACATCCACACAATTTCCACCATCTTTGACTCTAATTTTTTTTTTTTTTAAATCATTTTCAAGTTGGAGTATTCTATTAAATCGATCACAAAGTCTATATAATCCACACCACCTATCTTCTCAAAACGATATATCTGAACCGTCACCTGTTGAAGATTGATTCTAACCCTACAACCCATTAAAGAAGTTGTTCTCTCCAACAAGGTTCTAAAAATGTAAGTCAACCTCAATCTTATGTCATCTTATCACATTTTATCTTACATCACACTTAACATTCTCGTTATGAATTATTTTGTAACGTGTAGGTTACGTCTTGACATTGCCACCTCATTTGGGGACACACCCAACCCATAAATTAACCCGGCGGTTCAAAGCTTAAATTACATCGCCTGAATTTAAGTATAAATTTATATTCTACAAATTGGTATTAAAATACTTATTGTATTGTATTATATTAAAATCAAAACTATAGTGAATAGTGATATTTATCGTCTATAACCTTTTTGACCAAAGTCAGAAGATATTTGATACTTGGTCATTCGTCAATGTTGAAGCACCATGTGTCACACACATCGCACCCCTTTGTCTCTGTCCATATCTTCTCTATTTTTAATCCAAATTCTTTCAATATTTTAAATTAAAGAGTAAATTACAAAATGGTTAATTTAGTTAAGGAAACAAATCAGCTCATGATTGTTTCTGTTTACCGAGTCAACTCAAAATTGATCATTATATATACATTACTTAATTATGTTCTTCCTCCGATTCAAAATAAGTGATACACTTTCCTTTTTGGGGTGATTCAAAATAAGTGATACACATTGAAAAGTTTCCTTATTTGGCAAAAAAAAATGGGACCCACACCCACTAACTATCTACTCTAACAAAGTGAAATGACTCATTTACCCTTACTTTTTACTTTTAAACATCATTAATCTTACTTTATTCAAAAGGTGTGGGACTCATTTCCCACTAACCATCCAATTAATCTAATTTAAGTATCATTATAATCTTTTGCCTCAAAAACCGTGAAACCTTAAGTGTATCACTTATTTTGAATCGGAGGAAGTAATAAACTTTTAGTTATATAGCAGGATATCCACGCGGGTACCCACGCAATGTGACGGCAAGTACTCTGTAACTATATTTTACGTCAACACATATGTGAGAGTATGTATGGAGTACTATATCAAAATTATAATATAAATTTACTTTAACTTGGTTAAAAATAAAACTATGTGGTAAGACTTTGGGGTGATTTGAGCAGTAAATTACTTTTGTGTTACCTTCAATGATAGCAAAACTACAGTTTGTTACACTAAAAGATATAGTTTACTCGTTACAAGTAATAACATATATAGTTAAAGAAATTTTTAAACAAATTGTTTATGAAACCTGTATATTAAATAGGGTCATTTAATTAACAAGTTGAGTTAAGCCGTATTGGAACAAATTATTTGTTTATGAGCAACCCAAATTATTTGAAGAAATAAATTTTAATAGGTAAAGACATCCATGCCCTAAGCTTTCCATTGTTCCAAATTTTAAAACAATCGCGAACTGAGTTTTTAAAGTTCGAGTTCATTCTTATACGGATTATTTTTGCGAATTTGATTCTTAGAAAAGCAGTTGAACATCGGTTATCAATCGAACATCAACAATGGGGGATCCTTATTGGCGATATACCGCTTCTGCTGATAGAGGTTCTTCTTCACTAAACCCTAATTTCTTAATTGTTTCATTAACGTGTCACAATTCACTGTTTTGTTAACTTCTTCTACTCTGTAAACCAAAACCTAATTTAAGCTCCATCAAATTATCATTTTCAACAATCGGAATTACTGAAATTTAGTAGGAAAATAGAAGAATCAAATTAATTTTCCGGTGATTTTAATTATTTTGCACAAATTGTATCAGCAACATTGTTTACACACTATCTAACAATCAAGCTTTCAAATATGATGCAATACGTTTAAATTGTTTCGTTTATTCATACCAATTGCTACAAAATTTCATTAATTCAATCAAGTCTTACTGTAACAGCAGGCTTTTCTGGCTATCCACATTCCGATGCATCACCATTACCATCATCACTACATTTGTTGCCATCTGATAATCATATAAGTAGCTCATCTGATTATCTACAAAAGGATGTAAGAATCACACACATTACCATCTCAATTTTCGAATGATTTTTTCACTGATATTAATCATATTATAGCGAATAATGCATCAATGTTCTATTGTTTTTATAAGATTTTAGCATCTCGTTATGGAGCATATACTGCTGGAACAAGTGGTAATGGTTACACAACTCCATTGGAAGATAAATATCTAGTTGGAAGAAGAGATATTAATCATGGAACTCCAGGCATTATAAATGAAAGGCCTGATTCTTTGAGGAAAGTTAATGATCTTCCAGTTGGAACTCGGGAATCAAATGTATTGTTTGTGGATTCACTTCCTTCTGATTGTTCTAGAAGAGAAGTATCTCGTATCCTTACTTATAAAGTTGTCAATTTTGACCCGTTTTATGAACGGGTTGATTCAAATTATGTTGTATATTGATATGAATATTTTTCCTTGACACCTGGCAATAGATTTGTTTCGTCCTTTCCTTGGTTTTAAAGAAATTAGACTTGTACACAAGGAGCCAAGACATGTAAGTTTGATAGTTAATATTTTTGTTTATATCATTAGTTGTTTAGTTTTTAAAAATTTCTACAAATGAGGAAGATCTACCTTTTACTATTTTTAATCATGATTATTGTGATTCGTGACCTTTTTAAATATTTATTGATATACCATATTTATGTTAATTGCAGAGTGGTGATAAAGCTATGGTTTTGTGCTTTGTCGAGTTTTCAAATTCCAACCATGCTTTAACTGCTTTGGAAACCCTTCAAGGTCTGATCATTTGACCAGATTTTGAATATCTTATGTACACTAAAAACAAGATAACACAAACTGAACCCGTTGATTCACACGAATACCATCAACAGTTCTTCTAATTATCTCCTTTTCAACAAATATCGATAATCAGGGTGATTTTCCAATCAAACACAAAATCTGTGAATTGAGTGAAAAAATGAAATTTCACAAAAACCAAAACTGAATGTTCCAGCGACAAAATGAAACCCTAAAAAAGACTCATAATTTCGAATGGGACTAAAAGACAAACGAGCCAAGAACTGGAAAAAAACCCTTAAAATGCAAATAACTCATAAAATACAATTATTTTGGGCTTCCTTCACATTTGGGCCTGCATCAATATTTTACTCAAGTTTTTCTTCAACAAGACATAAATATATATTTACACAAATAAAATTATTAGTAACACCTATTTTAGGGAAAAAAAAGTAACTACAATTATAAATATTGGACTAAAAATTAATTTATTATGGGATGATATGCAGGTTATAAATTTGACTACAAAAAACCCGATTCACCAGCTTTACAAATACACTTTGCCCATTTTCCATTTCAACTACCATCTGATAAAGAGGAAAAAGGTGCTGCTAGTTTTCCGGTTCAACCACCGCTTGATCAAGAGGAACAAAGTATTGATATTCCAAGGTAGTTAGCACATTATATACATGATTTTTATATAAAGTTAGTTAAAGTTATATAAGTGGTTTATTACCACAATATTGATAGTTAAAGCTTATATGTAGTTTGTGCATTCTTATATCTATTCAAATTATGTTTATTTGTGTTTCTTTATATATTTTTGATTTTCTTTTTCTTTATATATTTGTATACTAAAATATAGGTATTTATGTTATTTTTTATATACTTGTAAATATAGAGAGGAGCAAGGTGCTGATCGTGTTCCGTTTCAACTACCGTTTAACAGAGAGGAGCAAAGTGATGTTATTCCAAGGTAACTACAACTTTATATGCTTGAGTTGGTCAATGCATTGGTAGTTGATTTTGATTTTGTTTATCACCACAAAATTGATAGTTAAAGCTTATAGGTAGTTTGTGCATTCTTATATCTATTAAAATTGTGTTTTTTTATATAGCTTTGGTTTTTTCTTCTTTATATATATGTATACTAAAATATTAGTATTTATGTTATATTTTTTATATATTTGTAAATATAGAGAGGAGCAAGGTGTTGATCGTGTTCCGTTTCAACTACCGTTTGACAAAGAGGAGGAAAGCGCTTTTATTCCAAGGTAACTACAATATTATATGCTTGAGTCCATAAGGGAGGGAATAAGTTTATTTTCTTTTTCTTTATACTAAAATAGCTTTATTTATGTTATTTCCCTTAGTTATTTTATTTATTTATATTATTTATTTATTTTTCATTTTTTATCTATTTATTTACTTTTTCATCATACATTTTGCCTGGAGGTATTTCGGGATGCAGTCTCTCTGCTCTCGGGTAGAGATATGACTGTCTACATCTCACCTCCTCCATACCTGTTGTTATTTGTCTTATATATTTGTATACTAAAAGGGAGAGAGAGATAGCGGTTCAAGATAAGGTTGTGGCAGTTAAGAGGAAGTTTGAAGGACCAACTGGACCCTCCAAAATGGGAAAAGTAGCGGTTTTGGAGAATAACCGCAGGCAGTGTGTGACGTGTGACAGGTGGCACTCGGGCAAATGCAAAGTTGATTCCAAAAAATGCTATCGGTGTGGGAAGTCGGGCCACTTCATCCGAGAATGCCCCAATCCCAAACCCAAACCCAACACGGGCGGCCCGTGAAAATGTCAGGTACGTTCTTAATAATGCCTTTTGGGTTGACAAATGCATCAACCATCTTCTCAACATAGAAAAACATGCAATTTACTAATTATGTTAAATAATAAATGGTGATTATTGATGGTATATTAAATAAAGCTACCAACATTGTTAACTTCATGTTATAATTTTTCCCTTGATTTTTGGATACAGGAGGATACAGTTACTGAAGTTAAGGAAGCGCATTGCGCAGAGCAAAGTGAACAACAATTTGCAGCATCTTATTAGGATTATTAACTTTGTTTTGAACTTTATTAATTATTAAAAAAAAGGTGGTTATGCATTTGGGTTCTAATTTCTCCATCTTTATCCTTATGAGTTATGAAATTCTTTTTATTAATTTAAAATTTAGTTTCATTTGCTTAATGTTTCAAGTATTGATAAATGAGTAATGATATTGGTACCTATCATTTGGTCCTATTTATGTGCCTATCAATTTGATAATGACAAGTGTCAAAATCAAGTGATGATATGAGGAAAGAGAATTAGTGGATGACACATGTCAAGTTTAGAAGTAGGTAGACCTATGACTAGGACTAGAATGTAGGAATAAATATTATTTCTCTTTATTAAATTTAGTTTCATTTGCTCACCTCCTTGCCAACGGGAGCTTTAGTTTGTAACAAACGAAGCATTAGTTTTGAGAAGCTGATGGCATGGGCCGTTGGTTCCTTGCCTTCGGGTGGAATTTTGGTATAATGATGGAAAGAGATGGGGCGTTTGAATAGAATTGAGTATGATGTTATTAGGTTCGCAAAATGTTTCTGATGTAATTGGAAATTATGTAAAAAGATGGATTTGCTCTTATTGGTCTTTTTGCTTTAATTTCTTTTATAAATTATATGTAAAGATGTATGAGGTTTGTTCTATGAACTTCATTAATAAAACAAAGTCCTAAAAGACAAATCCTAGTCGTTGGATAAACAAAGGTCAAACGCTCAAGATCAATTCTTTAACCACCACCATCATCAAATCATATGTGATTGAATACACAACCATCGTCGGTCGCCACCGACTGCCGCTGTCGGCCGCCGCCGCAATCACATGTGATTGGATACACAATCACATGTGATTGAAAGCGGTCGGCGGTGGTGGTGGGTTGGCGGTGGTGGAGACGGTGCCGACAGAGGTTGGCGGTGGTGGTGGTGGTCGGCAGTGTGCAATCACATGTGATTTAATACATAATCACATGTGATTGAAAGCAGCCAGAGGTGGCAGGAGGTTGCCGGTGGTAGTGACGGTAGACCTCTTGGGTGGTGGGTAGCGTGGTGGTAGTGATGGTGTGATGGATGTAGTGGGTGATGGTGGTGAGTAGGTATAGTTGTGGGTGGCGTTAAATTCCATTTCCTATAATTCAATTCATTTCAGCAAATCAAACGCCCCCTTAGTACTTTGTGTTTGTAATTTTATAATGGGTTTTGATAATGGCAGCCCTTAGGGCTGTCACAAGACATGCATTAAATACTTGTATTTTAATCTTCAACCGACTCCTGAATTTCAGGAACTACTCAATTGTACAACATTTTATGCATTTAGTGACAGCCCTAAGGGCTGTCATTATCAAAACCCTTTTATAATATGTGGGATTTAAAAATATTAAATGAAAGTGCATTATTGATAGTTACATATCAGTTTATATTTCCTGATATGACACTAAGTTGTAAAAAAATGAAACGTTTGTTCATTAGTGGTCTAAGAAAAATGTAAAAAACCTCAAATTCATTTGTGAGTTTTGTTTAAAATCCATGTGCTGCATTTCACGACGAATTTGTAACTATACATATTATATTTATAAATTAACATTAACATATTTAATACACTAAATTTTATTTTAAAAAAACTCATATAGTATAGATGAATAATAATATTTCAATTAACAAATGTTATTATAAGGGATGCTTTTTTAAATTTTGGAATAAAATGTTATAAAAAATAATTTAAAAATAATATAACCTCCTAAACACTTCAAAATTTTCTTTGCCAAAACTTAAAAGCGTTGGTCAAGGTTACGAAGTATGGGTTGGATTAGTACACGTATTGGTTCTAGATTATTAAATTAGTAAACTAAAACGCATCATAAACATGATTTAATAGAAGAAAGATAAAAAATACAAAATAAAAGAGAGATAGTATTGCTTCTATTTATCTTCATATTTATTTGATTAATATAAATGTTCAAACTAAAGTGTACGAATAAGAAAAAGAATCAATAGATTCCACATATCAATCTTTATATGGGTAGAAAGATAAAACAATAAAATTTAGTAGGAAGCAATACAATTTTTAAAATGAGAAATGATATTGATGTCATGTCTACTATTTAATATTTATATCTACTTCATATTACTACTTATCATAAGATAACATGTGTAATCTACTAATTTTTTTTCTTCGTATCATTCATTAATTTTAACACTTATCTTAATTTAAATGTATAGATATTTAAGTAGAAATAAATAATACTCCGTATAAATTAATATCATTTATCTCTCAAAATAAATAATTTTTTTGGCACCAATCCCAAATGCCAACTAGTGTTCCCTCGTCTTTCAAAAGGTCACCGTCCCACGCCACTTACCCGGAAACTTCCCTTCTTAAAAAACAACCCAAAAAAACCGCATTCACACGACTTTGTCCCCCACATCTCTATTCTATTCCTTTTTTTATTCTAATTTTAAAGATTTTTCTAATTTTAAAGACATATAATAAATATATTGATTGAAATTATAATGATTATTTATATTGAAAAATTATGTTATTAGCTATAGAATTTAGACCTTATATAAACGTACTAGCTACAAAACCCGCCCGATGGGCGGGTATGCTGTAAATTTTAGTATGTAGAAAAATGTCCAAAAACTTTATATATTTCTAAATGACATAATAATCGATAGATTTGATGATGATTTTGTACAAAAAAACGGTAAATGAAGAAATGTTACACGGACATTTTATTAAATGAAGAATCCAGCTTTTTATGCCGTAATCCGTAATATCTGAAGTCTGGTTCCGTTGCACAATCCAGCTTTTTATGCCGTAATCATAGAATGCCGGTTTTATGGAAATTATATTGAGTCGTGTATCACTTCTGAATAAATATGATTGAGTCGCTGATTGATCTTTTAAATATTTATTTGTTTCCTTGTATGTAGGATCTTTTAAATAGTTATTTATTTGTTTCCTTGTATGTAGGAAGCCGTATATGAAGCATATGAATGTAGACCGTAAGCCGTACCAGATTCGTTTGCCGTATATGGAGCGTATGAATGTAGACCGTAAGCTGTACCAGATTCGTTAGTATTAGTGCAAATGACGTGGACCAATCAGGGAATTCCAAGTGGCATTATGGACGAATAGGATTGCTTGAAATTGCCATGGTGTCAAACCCTCTTCAAATTTAGGCCTCATATATAGGGTAGGATTTTTTAGTATGTTATGAAATTTTTTGTTTACTCAATGACTTTTTATTCAATTTTTGTAAAATTAATAGTCGTAAAAATTGTATTAATGCCTTTTTATATTTCTTCTAGCACAATTCATTGTATTGTTGTGTTCACATGTACTGGTCAATGAGCAATCCACCTCATTCTTACCAATAGCCATCTTTCTTGTTGTGTTCACATCTGTTTGAGGCATTTTGTCAAACACATGACCTGCATCCCACCTTTACCCAATTTCCCTTTTTCCAATTAGTCATATGATCAAATCATATTAGCAGGTGGGTAGTTATACAGTTGAATTGAATGAAAGGCAACAAATCAGCTAAAACTGAAGCCCCAAATGGAGTTGATTTACGATTCTTTCTTGATGAACACGAAAAGTCTGATCAAACCCACCAACACGAACAACAAGATGAGATTTTTGATGCATCAAAGGGTGTTCGGAAACGAAAGGCTCGCGGAGCTAAAGCGGTTGATTTAGGGTATGATTTGAATCTGTCTAGTACCAGTAGCGGCGGTGCTACGGCGGAGAAAGGTGCCGGCGCCGGCGATGGGCCGCAACGACGGTTATGGGTGAGAAACAGATCAGCAGATTGGTGGGATAAATACAACAGTGCAGATATTACAGAAGATGAGTTCAGAAAAGCTTTCCGAATGGGGAAAGAAACATTTGAATTAATTTGCAACGAATTAACTGCTTCTGTCGCTAAAGAAAACACCATGTTAAGAGATGCAGTCCCTGTGAGACAAAGAGTCGGTGTTTGCATATGGCGATTAGCGACGGGTGAATCGTTAAGACTTGTTTCAAAACGATTCGGATTAGGGATTTCAACATGTCATAAAATTGTTCTTGATGTTTGTAAAGCTATAAAAGATGTCTTGATGCCCAAGTATCTCCAATGGCCAAATTCTGAATCAATGAAAGCAATTAGCAACGAATTCGAATCCGTCGCTAATATACCAAATGTAGTCGGATCAATGTACACAACTCATATACCAATTATAGCCCCTAAAGTTGATGTATCGGCTTATTTCAATAAACGACACACGGATAGAAAGCAAAAAACTTGTTATTCGGTCACGGTCCAAGGTGTGGTTGACCCGAACGGGGTGTTTACCGACGTGTGTATCGGGTGGCCCGGTTCGATGCCCGATGACCAAGTATTGGAAAGATCCGCACTTTATCAACGGGCTAATGGCGGGCTTTTGAAAGGGGTGTGGATCGTGGGCGGGTCGGGTTACCCGTTAATGGATTGGGTACTTGTACCGTACAAGCAACCGCATTTAACATGGACTCAACACGCTTTTAACGAAAAGATTTCCGATGTACAAAAAGTGTCGAAAGATGCATTTGCAAGATTGAAAGGGAGATGGTCTTGTTTACAAAAACGGACCGAAATGAAGCTTCAAGATTTGCCCGTTGTTCTCGGGGCGTGTTGTGTTTTGCATAATATTTGTGAAATTAGGAATGAGGAAATCGAGCCCGATTCGGTTGTTGAGGTTGTTGATGATGAAATGGTGCCTGAAATTGCATTAAGGTCTGAACTGGCGGTTAAGGCTAGGGATTCAATGGCTCACAATCTTTTGCATCATAATCATGCTGGTACTTCATTCTTGTGACAGTTGCAATTTGCAAATATTTCTGTTATTTGTAGTTATATGGTCGTTATTGTGGGAGTATTTACCACACCACCATTTTGTTAAATTCTTTTGATTAAAATGTATGATGATTATTTGGTATTTACATATAGGAAAAAGATCCGACCCATTTTACCCCAAGGATCTCATAATTTACTGTATTAGTACTCGTTACATTCTAATGTTTTGTCAAAGTTGAATCTTGATATCTTAAAATGTATGAATCTTTTGCATTTAGCTCGAATGAGTACCGAAGAGTAATCGGTATGAGCCAGGTCAGTATCGAGTCAACTGGTCAACTTAAGTTGCGCATTCAATTCTGGTAGCTGCATTGTCGAGAAGGTAAACCAGGTGCAAAAAGCATGAGCCCAACACAAGATTTCTTGTTTCAAACACCCAACTTTGAGAGTCAATATCTCATTCACCACAACTTAATTTTAGACATTTTTTTAACTCGTTGCGTAGCTCACAAAAACTGCCAACTATTATTACATATAACGAATATACATATAATTATAAAGGTCTAAAATTGATGAAAAACTATTTTATCACAATATATTTCCTACAATTAAAGGGTAGTGCTGCAAGCTAAACATGAAAATCTGAAGAAAAAGTAGCAATTTCAAGTTAGATCCCTTATCATTTATCAAAAAACCGGCCCCTTGTGAAATATGGAAATGAAGAATAAATTAAAGTTTCTATTTAGTAAGTTACCATTAACAAGTTAACTGATATGCGATAAAAATTTCTCAATCTGAAGCGTTGATATAAAAATAAACATTTTTTAGTCTTTATGCTCATGGTTTTGTCTCACTTAAAAGGTTTTAACGAGGCATCATGAATCATGATTTATCCCATACGTACTAAAGTATATAGAAGTAATGGACAGGCTGTTCATGCATATCATCAAATTCGTTGGTTTTTGTTCATGTAAATTAAAATAAATTATGATTTTAACAAGACATACTTCT
Organism: Calendula officinalis; assembly: GCA_963853835.1. Taxonomy (NCBI): domain Eukaryota; kingdom Viridiplantae; phylum Streptophyta; class Magnoliopsida; order Asterales; family Asteraceae; genus Calendula; species Calendula officinalis. The sequence continues at coordinate 75,514,436 of OY970829.1, forward strand.
GCTTTAAAACTTAGATATCCAAAGTGTGTGATTCATAATTATATAATGAACACTAGATATGGATAACATATAATTGACTCATATTAACTCACATACTTTTAGTTGCATTTTTATCATATGTTTCATTAGAAGCAACCTCTATATATTCAGGTAGAGATATAATTGTCTGCATCTTACCTCCGACATACATGTTCTTTAAAGGAATTGCGTATCATTGTTATTATCGTATTAGGAGATAAAAGCTTATCATATATGAAAATACATGCATTAGGTAGCATTATTATCATATGAAAACCTTACTGGCTTATCGTTATAAAAAAAAAAATTAAATATCATTTTCAAAAGTTGCTTATTGACTTATTGAAATCAAAAAGTAAGAAGGTTTTTAGACTGACCATAATGGGTTTGGTCGCAAAAAAAAAGCTGATATACCGCTAAGGCGGCATGGTGACCAAACTACACATAGTCATACTTCTTTATTTTGGTTTCTCAAGCCAATAAACATTTGTGAAAAGCTTATCTAAACATTTTTCTAAATCAATATCGCAATTTTATAACAACCCCTCAAAATTATAAGGACCTTTATGTAAATTGAGGTTTGGTACCGGTTGTTATTATACAAACACTGTGATTGGATTAGAAAGGGTTTTTGCAGAAAATGGGGAAGCCGAAGAAAGAATTGCTAGCATCGGCGCCATGGCGGGCCACCGGCGACGATCAACAGGACAAATTCAAAGACGCCAAACTCAAAGTCACCGCAAATCCAGGCACTACCCCTACTATGCACGTTCCCGGCAAGAAAAAGCCTAAAGACCTCGCCGCCGACGAAGATGATTCTCAATTGGAAATCGATCCTGAACTCCGTTACAGCTTCCAGCGCAATTTTCAGGTGAAATCAGTTACTAATATCTTAAATTGGTTGTTCTTGTTGCATTGTTGTACATGTAATTTGCAGTTCCAGCTGCTTACATTTGTTTAGGTTTTACAGTCCCAACAAAAATGTCTAAATTAGACTTCTTACATGCCTGTTGAGAGATTGTTGTGCTGTAAATGCTCTATTAGTATCACATATATTGATTTTGAAGCTATAGTTGCTTATAGAAGTAGTCAATTATGATTTTGAAGTTTAATGCATTTTGAATCTTACCACTCACTGCTGTCGCTCTTCGAATTATGGCCTTTTAGATGCCTTAAAATTGGTGATTTTGATTTCTCATGAATTATATGTTCTTTTATGTAATTGCAGTTCCTGCAGAGGGTGTTCAGCATTGATACTATTGTGAAACCTCTACCTTATTCAATGCAATACAATGTTTCTCGCAACCTAAGCTTTTTTACACGAATCTTCACACAGTTCTATGGTAAGAACGGGTTATTATGCCTCCAAATTTTAATATTTTAACCACTAGAATGATGGTTACATTATTAAAAGAAGGTCAAAATACATTTTAGTACCTTGAAGTTGACTGACTAGGTCCTCTAATAATGGTACCTTGAACTTGACAAAATGGTCTACCTTGATTCACTAATTTGGTCTTGTTTCCTCACGTGATTTGCTTTTAATATCAATAAATTTAGATGAACGTATATTTTTTAGTCTGTCAAAAGCTCCATCAAAAGTAAGCCAAGTAAGAAAACACAATCAAATTAATGAGTCACTATACTAAATCAACCATTTTGTCGAGTTCATAGTACCATGCGCTGCACATGTAATAGTTCTGGCCTTCAGGGTAATAGAAGACCTAATCAATCAAGTGTTCACTGTTCAGGGTACTAAAATCTATTTTGAAAGGAAAAAAACAAGTAATTAGTATATATTTTATTCATATTGTTGTTTGCAGATCCTCAAGGTATTGCAAATGCTCAAAAGTCTCTTGGATTAGGACAAGAAGGCAAAGTCCGCAATGTGCGTTGATCGCTGATGAGATTCTTTTAGTTGTTTTTGTAATGAAATTGTATGTTGATCATGTTACAGTTGAAATCTGATTTCAGAAAATGTTAAAGTTTATTATTATGTTTTGATGATTACTTGTGCATTTATATGCTTTAAATCACTAGTTTGAACTTTGGTCTTTTGCTTGCCAGTGGTTTATGACTATGGGTCTCACACTCTCACTGGGTCTGTAGGTTGACTTTCCAAAGTCAATCTATGTGCCATATGTTGCACCAAATTTGATGTTTTAACTTTGATATGTATAATGTTGGAGAATTGAGAGTTTTTATAAGTAATTTAAGGATGTCATTATCTCCTTGGGAACTATTGGTATAGATTTATAAATGAATTATTTAATTTGATGATTTTAGTTTAATTGAACCAAAATATCTCCAAATATTCCAACTGGAAAAAAACAAAGCAACGTGGAAATTTCGAATTCATAATCTATGCTTGCCTTTTAAAGTATTAGACATTAGTTGTTTCGTCTCAAACTCTCAAAATTATAAGAATTAATACTAAATATTTATTAAAATATTTTTTTCTTCTTCCCATCTTTTTAATGAAACTATTTCATAGTTGGAAATTCTTTTTACTTTCGTAAAACAATTTTATTTTATGTATCTTTATTTTCTTCATGAAAACTGTTTTTTTTTAGATTTTGAATATTACTCCTATAAATCTACATATAACCTGAATCAAGATGTCCAAAAAACTTGAATCAATAAATACCTACAATTACAATAATCAATATACACATATAGCTAAAAATTAACATGTACTTTGCGCAACTACCATCAAGTATAGATAAAGGTTAGATAAACCAAATCACCACTGGGAGTTCATTTTTGCACGGCTGCGACATAACTTTTACTTCTTATATCATATAGTACACGCTTTATAATTAATTGTACAAGTATATCAAATATAAATTATGTTAGAAGCATTAAAAAAATCACTTTTTTTTTTTCTATTTCTTAACGTCAGCAGAATTAGAAGCTACAATTTAGCAACACATCGCTTGTATTAAAGAAACCCTCGTTTCACGTGACGTGGTGGTCTATTGCCGGAACTGCGCAATGAGCAGACTGAACGGAAACCTAATTCGTAGTCTTCTGAGAAGATCATTTTGCACGGCGGAGAATATTGATGGAAATCTCCAGAGTTCTAAAGTCCAAATCTTCGATCGCAATCTCAAACGCAAACAAGTTAAGCTCAAAATTTTGCTTTTTTCGTTTCTCTCTTTCCGTGTAGACCAACTCATATGATGCTGCATTTGAAGCTTATTTCATAATAAATCAAGTATCTGATAGGTTTTGTTGCAAAATTAACACCAATGATGTCCTGTTATTAGTGGCTGTTAATGTAAACGTTAAAGTAGTTACCATCATTTTCTGAAACAAATTTGTGGAATTGAAAAGTGAAATTTTGAATTGAAGGTCAAAATTAGTTTCCATTGTAGACAGGTACTAGCATTCTTGATCAAAACTCATGGATCCCCAAATTTATTGTGTCAAGTAAAACTCATGCCCAAAGAGTTTTTTCCCTTGATTTTTCCATGAATATGCATAGTTTAACTTATTTTGGTTGGTTTTGATGTTTAATTTAGTGTTTTAAAGTTATTCTGACTTCATGGCAGCGTGATCGAGCTGCATGGTTGATAAACCGGAAAGATTCTTTGGTCAATACTGTAGCTGATAACCTTCTTGATCGCTTGGAGGTTACAATTTTTTTTTTTAATTTTACTTTTTTCATAATTTTTATGCCTTTATACTTGTGTTTTTGCAAAATAAATTTTAATATGTAGGATGTCAAGAAGACATTTCCTACTACACTTTGTTTAGGAGGTTCATTGGAAGCAATTAGGCGTTCGGTACGTGGGCGTGGTGAGACTTCAATCATGCTTTTGATTCATTATTATATGAATTAATGTAAGATATTTATATTTATGATATTTTATTATCTTTTAGGTGGTATTGAAAAGCTAATTATGATGGATTCATCATATGACATGGTGAAGTTGTGTAAAGATGCTGAAAAAGATTTGTCTAGTGATAACATTGAAACTTCGTTTATGGTAGGCGATGAAGAGTTTTTACCTATGAAAGAAAGGTATTATGCCTAATTTTTAATCCAATTGTTACTATTTTTTGATATATAATCTTTGTGATTAAGATACCGTAAATATTTGTTAATGTTATTTGTCGGTGTTAAGTTCTGTTGATTTAGTAATAAGTTGCTTGGGCCTTCACTGGACAAATGATCTTCCTGGAGCAATGATACAGGTTGTAATAATTACATATTAAATTTTATAATAATATATACCTATTAAAAAAATTGGATAGAAAGTGTTCTAGGTCAACCCAACGCGTCTGACCTCTAATAACTTGTTATTTTTTATATAGTTACTAAATGAAGTAATGTAACTAATAATTCCTATATGTGTGACAGAGTAGGTTGGCGTTAAAACCTGATGGCTTATTTTTGGCAGCTATATTTGGTGGAGAAACACTAAAGTTAGTTATTATTATTATTATTTTTAATTTTTACAAAATATGTGCATTTTTCCATACGTGAAATACCGATGAATTTGTTTGTAGAGAACTGAGAATTGCATGCACAATAGCACACATGGAGCGTGAAGGTGGTATCAGTCCACGAATATCACCATTAGCACAAGTATATAATTTTCACATCTGAATTATTTTAATGCAAAATAATTATTTAATATATTTTAAATTCTCCAAATATTATGTATAGGTACGAGATGCAGGAAATCTGTTGACCCGAGCAGGCTTCACTCTTCCAGGGGTCGATGTTGATGAATACCAGGTTAGATATAATAGCGGTGAGCCTTTTTTTTTCCTAAATTCTTAATTTATAATAATCATGAAATTTAATAACAGATAAATTTAATCTGGATCCTTTTCATGTTTAGCTCTGGAGCTAATAGAACATTTGCGAGCAATGGGTGAAACTAATGCTCTTGTGAACAGAGTCAAAGTATGATATTTTTGCATTTTAGTTTAGTTTTTTTTTTTTAATTTTAATTTTTATATTTGCACAAATGTTTTTAGTTTTTAAAAAAAGACACAGCTCTAGCCACAGCAGCTGTTTATGAATCGATGTTTGCAGCAGAAGATGGTACCATCCCTGCAACTTTCCAGGTCATTCTTAAATCCAGGAAATAATAAACTATTTTCGCATCTTAATTTAAAAAATAATAATAAATGATTAATTATTGTATGTTTTGGGACAGGTGATATACATGACTGGATGGAGAGAACACGAGTCTCAACAGAAAGCTAAAAGGCGAGGATCTGCAACTGTATCTTTCGGTGACATCCAGAAGGAATTCGGGGGTCAAAGTCAAACTTCATGAAAATCACTATGAATGTTTGAAAAATAAACTTATATGAAGTGTGGTATAATCATGTACGGAGTATTACTTCACAAATATTTGTATTCATAAGGGTCAGGCTTAGGAGAAGAAACATGGTTTAAAAAAGCCGCAAATGGTTTAGGGAAACATTTATACTCTTTATTGTGTGGTTAACCCCTTTTCTGATAAAAAAAATAAAATATTGACAGTTTAACCCAACCTAATATAACATATTTTAGAATTATTCATTTTTCAGTTACTCCATATTAGATATTACTATCTGGAACTGGTTTCAAAATCGGATTGGAACCGGATTTAAGCATACTGGATTGAAATCAGTTTGAGTTTGAAAACCAGATTGGGGAAACGGCCATTAGATCGCGTATATCTCAACCAGATTGAGGAAACGGTTAGATCGCGTATATCTCAGTTTGAGTATTTTAAAGTTGTACTTAAATATTGATTGTGCAGAGAGAAAGGTATCAGAAAAAGAAGAATTAAGTATCACTCAATACCCACAATTTGCAATTACAGAACACACGTACATAAAGTTAGATATACTCAAAGGTATATAAATTTAACAACCAAAGAAGCATCACAAGTTTCTAAACTATCACTCTTTCAAGTTTCAATACCTTGTACAGAGTACAACAATTTTTGCATATGGAACAACTAATTTTCACTACCAAATGTTTCTATTTTCTCTTCATATTTACTAGACTCACATCCTCTGCGGACGACCTCACAGCTTCACTATGCAACACTTGCACTCCCATATGTTCGTCTCCACCGTCTACCGCCACGTCACCACCACCATCTCCGCCAGCTGTCACGTTCAAACCACCACCATCTCCGCCTACTCTTCCGTCCAAGCCACCGCCATCTCCAACTCCGGCGGCCCGCAATACTCCACCACCACCACGATTTTACTATTTTGATTCACCGGTAGGTATAGCTCCGCCACTATCAAAGTCATCTCCACCGCCGGATTACATCTCATTGGGCGGCAACAATGGCGGCCCACCGTCTCCAAGATTCATGTACTTCCCTTCACCGGTGGCTGGTGGAGGTGCCGGACAAAACAGTTACCCGCGGCTGGAGGTGGTTCGGGACAAAACAGTTACCCGTATCAGGCGGCTGGTGGTGGTTCGGGACAAAACGGTTACCCGTATCCGTACTACATGTATGATTCAAAGAGTGCTGCAATTTCTGTAGGGATTTTGTGGGTTTTATTGTTGTTTGCATGTCTTCATGTAACTCTTTGAGCGATTATATTTTTAAGCCATACTAAATAATCGCTTTATTTATATTATTTTTTTATGTTGAATGAAGAGTATAAATGATAATAGATGCATTTTATCAGTTTTTCGAAAAACAAATTGAATGCATGATAATGTTTTGAAAAATAATAATGATAGCCCTAAGGGCTGTCATTAAGATGTCAAGATACGCATCAAAAACTTGTACAATAATCAATAACTGTCCCCTGTATTTTAGGAATCAACCCCCACTACTGAAAGTACAAACGATTTATGCACGTAATCACCTCTTAATGACAGCCCTAAGGTCTATCATTAACAAAACTCTAATGTTTTAAGTGAATATGCTTTTTGTATTCTATTTTAATTACATTCAGCATAAAATTGACAACTCGTACATTTATATTTAAATAATAAGTAAATGTTATTATATTTTCAACAAAAGACTTTAAATATTTTAAAAGTGTAAAAACAATGAAAATATTTAAAATTCTCTGGACATATATATAGATGGTCAGTTCGAGTAACCGCAAGTATTTGATAATAAAACCAAATTCGAACTGTATTGAACCGGGTCTCTTTTGGGTTTTTAACACCCCAACTAAAATATGAAACAATAAAAACTAAAGGGACGATATGTGTCAATACTCCAAAGTGTAATAAATACGAGTATACGACACCATCATAGATCTATTTTTTGTGCAAATCGGAAAACTAGTTTAAAGGATCCAAATCAACAAAAATGGAGACCGGAAGTCCATCCTCCGACGATTCCTCAGGCACAATGGCGGAATTGCTACCATTGGCCTCTGTTTCTCAACAACCATACGTCTCCGAACTCCTTTCGTTCACTCTCGATCGCTTACACAAGGAACCGGAGCTTCTTCGTGTTGATGCAGATAGAATTCGGAGGCAGATGCAGGAGGTTGCCGTCAATAACTACCGTGCATTCATTTCTGCCGCCGATGCTTTGGTCTCGATCCGTCATGAAGTCTCATCTATCGATAAACACCTCGAATTAATGGTAAATTGTTGTCCAATAACTCGATGTCATTTATGCTTTCTTTTTTATTAGAAGGAATATTAAATTTTATGCGAAATTGAAGCACAGTGTTACTGGAGAGGTGGAATCAAGGAGATATAGTCAATTGTATTCATAGGTTTGTGTAATGCTATGTGATGGCAGTAAAATTTAGAAATCTAAGAACATGAAGTAGATTGAAAGAAGTTTTGCCTCTGATTAGGAGTGATTAAGAGCTCCATTTTTGCCTCTAATTGTGCAGATAGCAGAGGTCCCAAAGCTAACATCTGGCTGTTCTGAGTTCATCGATTCTGCAGAAAAGATTTTAGAGAAGAGAAAGCTGAACCAAACACTGCTGGCAAATCATAGTACTTTGCTTGAAATTCCTCAGCTTATGGACACGTATGTTTTTTTATCTATAAATAGAGATCATTAGCTAAGGTTTAAACTAGTGATATAATATACTCCAAGTATATAGATTCACATTTTAGACTTAATCAGAATCTTATAATTCCCAACTTTTTTTTAGGTGTGTGAGGAATGGAAATTATGATGAAGCTTTAGACTTAGAAGCATTTGTAAGCAAACTGTCAACAATGCACCCAAAGTAAGTTTTTTTTTTTTAATTTAATTTCACTCACAAATTCATTTTCCAAGCTTTCAATCCCATAACATAACTCTTCTTTTTTCTATTTTATTATGCATTTATTAAGATTACCAGTCATTCAAGCACTAGCTGCAGAAGTTAGACAGACCACCCAATCTCTGCTCTCACAACTTCTCCAAAAACTAAGATCAAATATTCAGGCAATTATTTTTTTCTTTTTTGAACAATTCGTTGATATTAGAAAGTAAATAATAATAATCATGCCTTTATTGTGTATTACAGTTACCAGAATGTCTACGAATTATTGGATATCTAAGAAGAATAGGAGTATATAGTGAGTACGAAATGCGTCTACAGGTATTCACATTTCATAATTCACTCAAATAATATATCTTTTTAAAAAACCCTAATTTATAAAATTTACTTAGATTAAGAATATCCTTGATTTTACAGTTCCTGAGATGCAGAGAATCATGGTTATCTGGGATTCTTGATGATTTAGACCAAAGAAATGCTTATGAATACCTAAAAGGGATGGTTAACTGCCATAGAATGCATCTTTTTGATGTTGTTAACCAATATCGTGCAATATTTGCTGATGATACATCAGGAAGTGAAGAAAATTATGATGGTGGCCTTTTATTCAGTTGGCCCATGCATCAAATTGCTTCTCACCTTAAAACTCTCAAAATTATGCTCCCAAAAATAACCGAAGGTGGATCTTTATCCAATATATTGGACCAATGCATGGTAACATAAGTTCTTAACATAAGTTTTAAACATTTATTTTTGCCTGAATTTAATATTTTTTTTCTTTATGCTTCACAGTACTGTGCCATGGGACTTGGTTGGGTAGGATTGGATTTTCGTGGCTTACTTCCACCTCTGTTTGAAGAGTAAGTTACATTTTCACCTTTTTCTCTATTATTCATTTCTGATTATAAATCATAACTTTTTTTATTAAATTATTTTTTATTACTTTTTTCATTTCTGCAGGGCTGGTTTAAACTTATTTATTTTCACCTTTTTCTCTATTATTCATTTCTGATTATAAATCATAATTTTTTTTATTAAATTATTTTTTATTACTTTTTTCATTTCTGCAGGGCTGTTTTAAAATTATTTTCAAAGAATATGAGTACAGCAGTGGAGAATTTTCAGGTACACTGCCATTTTCTTTCTTTATATTTACACAACATATATGCATTATTTATGAATTTTTTCTCTATTAATTTAATTACAGTTAGTTTTGGATTCTCATAGGTGGGTCCCACTACCAGCAGTTGGCTTCTCATCAAATAGCTTTGGTGAAGAAAGTCATGAAGATGTCACGCCACCTCCCAATTTAATGGAACATCCACCTCTTGCTGTTTTTATTAATGGTAACTTGCAATTTTTATTTTTTTATTTTTTTTATTTGAGTTGGTGAGATGTGTGCGTTTGGTAACATGTGTATCTGCTGCAATGAACGAGTTACGGCCCTGTGCACCAATAAGTTTGAAGCATATTCTTGCTCAAGAATTAGTTAAAGGATTACAAACTGTTTCTGATTCTTTATTGAGATACAATACAACTAGAGTGCTTAGAGAGAACGAATCTGTCCTTTTTCTGTCTCTGTGCCGATCATTTATAGAGGTAAACTAAAGAAGTAAAGAGTAAATTACAGTAAGTGTCCCTGTAGTCTTTCGAATTCTACGATTTTGTCCCTACACTTTTTTTTCTCCTTTTTCTGTCCCTGTACTTTTTAATTTCGTGATTTTTGTCCCCATGGTTTTCAAATTTCATTTTTTCGTCCATTTTGACCTAAAATGACCATAATACCCTTATTTTTATTTTTTTAAATATCTTTTCTTCTCCGGTAAGTTCTGGCGAACTTCCGGCGACCTCAGATCTCAACATCTCTCCTCTCTTTGTACTCTCTCCCTCTCTTGCCGGAGAAGATGACCGGAGAAGAAAAGAAATTACATAAAAGTTAAAAAAACAAAAGAAACAAGGGTATTATGGTCATTTTAGGTAAAACTGGATGAAAAGAATGAAATTTGAAGACCATAGGGACAAAACTCACGAAATTTAAAATTAAAGGGACAAAAATCATGAAATTTAAAAGTAAAGGGACAAAAAAAAACGAAAGTAAGTATAGGGAGAAAATTCGTATAATTCGAAAGACCATAGGGACACTTTCAGTAATTTACTCTAAATTAAATTTATCAGCAAAAATGAGAATTTTCTTGAGAATTATTTGATCTGAAATGTCTTTTGGTTATGAAATATATGATTTAGGTTGCTTATCCACATTGTGCTACATGTTTTGGACGTTGTTACCCTGGAGGATCTTCCCTTATTACAGATGGAAATTACCTGTTCGAGGGGCTTAATCGTCTTTTGACAACATCTTCCTCTAGACATTTACCAAAAAGAGTTCAAAATACCGAGACAAAGAATGTATCTGAAAATGGTAATTCATCTGCAGCAGTTGAAAACGGATTAGTTACACAAGTTAAAGAAACCGAGAATAATAATAGTAATGTTGTTCAGGAAGACGATGTGAACAACAACATTTCAGAAACCGAAGAAAAACCCTAAACGTTTTTTAAATTGTTACATTTTGTATAATGTATGAAAATTGAAATCACTTTTTGTATTATGAACGTTATTGGTGGTAATATTCCACCATGTAGCTATTTTACTCCACAAGATGTTCGATATCTTACAATAAATCAATAGATTCCACCTCATCATTGCACATCGGACATTATTTTCTATATATAAATTTTGTTTTTATATCCTTTTAATAATATATTAATATTCATATATAATTAAAAAAAAAAGATAATGTAATGGTGATATGATAAAAGTGAAGAAGAAATGATGAGATGTTGATATGATAATGATGTGATAAAACTGATTAGTTAGAGGAAAAACTATTAGGAGAGGTTAAGACTTAAGACTACCGATGTTTAATCCAAAAAAATATAAAAAATCCAATTTTGACCACGATTAACTAACCACCTCATAAAAAGTTCGTTGTTAATCTTCTAGTTCTAGTTAGTAAAATTCTAAAATTAGTTCTTAAAATGTCATATTATAATAATTAATCTATATTTTGTCCACTAAAGCATTGATTCTGTATTTTGTCCACCAAAGCATTGATTACAAAAATATATTATGTATTATCAAGATACAACAAAAAAATAATTAGTGTATTAGTATGTGTTTTTGAGTAAACTGTAAACCAAATATGTTATCAAGGTGCATTACGACTTTCTGTGAAGTGTAGGGGTGCAAGGTGTGAAATTCGGTATTAGAAAACCTAATTTTCCTAAAACCCTCAAATTCTAACAACCGGATTCTACTCCGAGCATGCAATTTCAAACATCGTAAGTTCTCCTAAACCCTAATTTCAGTTATCCGTTATGATTTAAGTTTATTCATATGCTGCTTCCGTTACATAGCACACTGAATTGTTTAAAATCCCAGAAATTTATATGCTTTTTTCCGTATGATTTAATTTCACAATTGATCGACTCTGATTGCTCCTTGATGCGTGATTGAATGTGCAATATGCGAATGTTCTTCTTAAACTAATTAATTTTTCATTGTTTCAAATCACTGTAATCAATGTATTCGAATAATTTATTTTGCTTAGCAGTGGGTTGAAAATGGCTTCTGATGCATCAAACAACAATGACCAAAAACCTAAGATTCAAATATATTCTACACCAACTAATGAAGTCACCCCCTTTTGGAAAGGTACCATACACACATATGCACACATTATTAATGTTGGTTTTCAAAATTTATTAAATTTTAAATCTTGCATGTTTTTTTCACAGAGAAATATGAAAAGGATGCTAAAAAATATTGGGATGTCTTCTACAAACGACATCAAGACCGGGTTAGTTTTGCTTCCCCTTAATTTGAATAGTTTAACTCTTGATTTGTGATTTTTAAATAAAATTATAAAAATTGATGTGATATTGTATTTTCTTTTTCTTTTAGAAATTAAGATTACGAATTATTTATTTTTTGTCAGTTTTTCAAGGATCGACACTACTTGGATAAGGAATGGGGACATTATTTCTCTGTGAGTGTACAAAGTATTTACTTTAATTCTTATATAAACTTTATTAATAGTTAAAAAAATGTGTATATGCACTCAAAGGATGCAAGAAATCTGAAACATCTCTTCTTATTTCAGGATGAAGACAAAAAGGTCGTTCTAGAGGTACATAATTCTATTTTTTTAACTAATTAAAATCATAACTTATATTTGGAAAAATCTTGATTTCCAGGTTGGATGTGGAGCTGGAAATACCATCTTTCCTTTAGCTGCTACATACCCAAATATATACATCCATGCTTGTGATTTCTCCCCTCGTGCGGTTGACTTGGTCAAGGTCTTCTTATTTTGTACATTTAGAAATTTTACATCTTTTTTACACGCGACAAAATGTTATATTATGGCTCATACTTACTACAGGCACATAAAGAATATGAAGACACAAAAGTCAATGCATTTGCATGTGATATAACAAGCGATGACTTAGTCAACCATATACCACCATCTTCCGTTGACATTGTAACAATGGTATCATAATTTTGACTTTTTAGATGTTATAGTTTCCGCAGTCAAAGTTACACGTTTTACTGACTTTGTTAAGCAGATATTTGTCTTATCTGCAGTATCGCCTGAGAAGATGTCTCTTGCTCTACAAAACATTACAAAGATTATGAAAGTAAGATATATTTATATTTAATTTTTTGCATAATGATTTAAATGTTTAGAATATAATTTTACTGAAGCTAAATTATTCTCATATGCAGCCAAATGGTTATGTATTATTCCGTGATTATGCTACGGGAGATCTTGCTCAGGTTCGCCTTATATTTTTAGATTATAAATTACAAATATTTACCAAAATTAAAAAAAAAAATTATAAATTTAACGTTATTTTTTTTCATGGTGTATGTGCAGGTACGGCTTACTTGTAAGGATCAGAAAATCAGTGAGAATTTTTTTGTTAGAGGTGACGGAACTGTAAGTTCAAATTGCATGTTAGCTTATTTTATTTTATTTTTAGTTTATTTTATTTTTATATATTATTATTTTGTTTTTTTTCTTTACTTATTTTAGCGTGCATTCTACTTCTCTGAAGAATTCTTGAAATGTTTGTTTGAAGAAAACGGGTTTATCACTGAAGAATGTGGTGTGTGCTGCAAGCAAGTAGAAAATCGTTCACGTGAGATAGTAATGAATCGGTAAGTAATCCTATATTATTTTACTTTTATTACTTTTATTTTTTATTATTTTTATTTATGTAGGCGTTGGATTCAAGCTGCTTTTCGTTTAGATGGTGATAATATTAATAAAATTTCAAAGGAGTTTGAAGACAGATTCGATGTTGATATATCCGAAGGATTTGCTTTTGAAATGTTTGGAATTTCTTCACCAAGGGATGAGGTCAGTATCTACTTTGACTTTTCACTTTGGTCAACTAATTTTGACTTTTTTCTTCAACAGATAATGGAATTCAAATTACGAGACTGGAATTTCAAAATCAAATTACTCTCCAAAGAATTCCAACACACCTGCAAATCAACAGGTCTAATGTTATGGGAATCAGCTAGACTCATGGCCTCTGTTCTTGCTTCAAATCAAACCATAATTTCGGGTCAAAAAGTACTTGAATTAGGATCCGGTTGTGGAGGAATCTGTTCAATGATTGCTACAAAAACCGCCTGTCTTGTGGTCCCCACAGACGGCGATGAAAAAGCCCTAGATTTGCTCAAAGAAAACATAACCTCAAATCTTGAAGAATCTTTAAAATCAAAGCTACAAATCAAGAAACTACATTGGGGTAATAAAGAACATATAGAATCGGTTAAAAAAGTAACCGGAAACACGGGTTTTGATGTTATTATCGGGACAGATGTAACTTACGTTGCCGAATCAATTATCCCGTTATTTCAAACCGCAAAAGAACTAATTTCAATCGATGAAAATGACGAAAAAGGACAAAAATCGGCATTAATTTTATGTCATATTTTTCGGAGAGTTGATGAAGGTTGTATACTTTCGGCTGCAAATGATTTTGGTTTTGCACTTGTTGATAGATGGCCGAATAACGTGAATATAGAAAGCCCGTTTAAAGGCGTAATTAACGGTTGGTTTGAAGGTAGGATTAAGGAAGATGATATTGAAAATCCAGCGTTAAATATTATGTATTTTCATGTCAAGTGAGTGATTCGGTTTTATGTATTCTTGTTATTTTTGAGAACAATTATTTATGAAGTTTGAGAAAGATTATAGGATTTATATTCTTTCGAAATTTGTTTGTATGACATCTTTGTTCAATTGATTCATTTGTTTACATTATTTTATGTTTACATTATTGGAGCATACTCTTTTTAATATGAACATATATTTCATTTGCTCCTTTATTTAAACTATTTTAGTGTATAGATGGCAAAATGATCGTATATAAACCTTTGAACCCGGAAAATACAAAATGTCAACAATATCTATAAACTAAAAGAAAAGGAATAAATCTAAGAGTTCCGAATATAATTGGATAAAGAATTTCATGGCGAGGGTAAGAAACAGTGAAAAGATAATAAGAGAATATTTTAGAAAATGTCAATTGGGTCACTAGGGAAGCTACACGTCAAAATTAGAGTACTGTATTCCCATGGCCGAAAGTGATGGAACGAGAATATGGCAATTTAAGTTTAATATTTTTTATTCTAATTTAGAACCATCGTTAAAAGCTCCTAAATAATCTTAAAAAAATTTCTCAGAAGAAATGATATTTGTGCCTATAATTTATGTCTATCCATATGTCTATTCACTTCTAAACTTGACATGTGTCATCCATTAATTCTCTCTATTTATAACATTCATTAATTTTGACATTTATCATGATCAAATTGGTAGGCACATGAGTAGGCACATTTAGTAGGCACAGATACCATTATTCTTTTCTCAGATAAATATATTTATCAGATAACTAGGATAAGGTTCAAAAATGATCATTATAATAATTAGCTTGCATGCATCACAAATATAAGCTCAACCAACCCGAAGAAACCTTACATCGGAATTACCTTTAAAAAAGCTTTTGATTTTAATTTAGCAGACACGACATGCATTATATTCATGTTGTAGCATCTTTTATTGTTTTATATTAGAAATTATTGGGTGTGGAACAGCTGAAATCTAAACAGTAAAATAGATTCTGAAGAATAAAAATATATATTGTTTGACCTTGAAGTAATTGTATCTAGCTTCTTCCTTTTCTTTACCAAACAAGATGGTTTAATCTATTGGATCCAAAAGATATGGTGAAGAATATGGAATCAAATTGTTATGTAAGCATTCTCATCATTCCCCACTAGTATTCATGAAGAAGACAAATTCTGTTTATTCAACTAATTTCAGTTAAAAATGGTATTAGAGCATACGGTATGCTGGCGCCACCCTCACGCCAACATGATGTGACATCCTCAAATGGTGTCATGATCCCAAGTAGGATGTCAAAATCTGACACTTCAAGATAAAATTACACAAAACGTAACGAAATTAGGACGAATCGAAATTTGAATTTGTGTTCGTGTCGTATAAAACAAACACGAAGTCATGTCATGTTCGGGTTCAAATATTAACACGAAATTGATACGATAGTTATGATTTTGGGAACATTTAGAAATTTATGTTATATTTTTGTCGTGTTTGTCGGTTTTTAGCATGTACTCCCTCCGTCCCTAAATAAAGTTCCCATTTTGCCTTTAAATTTTGTCCCTAAATAAAGTTCCCATTTCTCAAATATAAGGGGCTCACTTAATATAATAATATTATTATCAATACTTTCACCACTAACTATCTCTTAAAACATTTTCTCTCTCCAATCAAACCTTATATTTTAATCAAAAGTAATATCAAATACCCCACCACTAACTATCTCCTAAAATGTTGTGCCCAACACAAATGGGAACTTTATTAAGGGACGGAGGGAGTAATAAATAAGAAATTTGATATTTTTGTCATTTATCTCGTGTTATCGTGTTTATCGTTTTTTAATTGGGCCGTGTTCGTATTAGCAAAATAAAACACGACTTCGTGTCGTGTTGTTTCCGTGTTGAGAAAATCGAATTCGAGTCGTGTCGTGTTACCCAAAAACACGAAATGATAGCACAATTTGACAACCCTAATCCCAAGCCACCACACCGGCAAGGCCTTGCACCAAAAGCCACGCGAACCGCTTGGAACCGAACCAGACACAGAGCGATTTTGTATGAAATTTAGAACCGAGAACCGAACCGGTATAGCTTGGTTCAGTCTAATTCGGTTCTTCAGTTCTAATCGCTTCTTGGTACATGTAGTTTGCAAAGCCCTAATTGCATTAATTAACATTCTTGGATAAATCATCACATCATATGATTCGTGCATGCTGATGATGATTTGGGCTTCCATTTTACATCTTTATTGTGCTAAGGATCATGATTATATAATGTTTAATGATCCTAAATTATTTAATTGACAATTGACATATATAAAATTATGAATACCATGTGCCCATAAAGGAAGAAAATTAAGGTGTGACCTCACTTCCGAACATATCCTTCAATTATATTAATTAATACTTCTTTTTAGCGATTTCAAATGATTCTTAATGCACTATTATTGAATGATTAACACAAAAGCATATATACTTTAGGTTGCTTTACTGCCCAAAGAGTATCTTAGCGTGCGTTCATGTTAATGAAAACATGTTGAGCTTATACTGGTTGCTCCTTTTTAACACCCACTACAAGGAAGCTGTTCTTTAGTGACACAATAAAAATGTTCACTAAAAATAAAAATAAATTAGCACAAAACCGTCTGTAGCGGTGGAAAATTAGTCACTAAAATATTTAGATTATTAAAATCTTATATGGCCACTACAAAAAATTGTGAATTCTTCACATTGATGTTTGTTTAATTAAATTTCGTCGCTAATCTTTTGTCGCTAAATAAAAATTCAAAAGGAAGCGATTTGTACTCGTAGAACAATACATGTTTCGATTCGTACACAAGGTTTTGTGCGACTTAAGATCACATAGAATGTGCAATTATTCTTGTATTAGAATTACCCAAAACAGATAGTATATAATATATAAGTATTGAATTTGCCCTATCATCTAACTATTATGTGGAGCTTAACGGTGAATATAGCAGATCTAGGAAAAAAACTTAAAGGTATGCACATTTTTTTCTTATGGGTATAATTTACACTAAAAACTAGTTTTAAATTTTTTATATGATTTTAACATTATTTCGAAAATTTTGAAAAATTACTAGGACTAATTCGTGCTATACAGTAATCTAATTACTCTAAACAGAGAATTTGTTTCAGTTTGGGCTCCTTTGTGAAAAAAAAGGCCCAACAATTTTGCAATGTCAACGAAGACAGTGCAGTATTAGGGTCAAATTAAGATGATTATTTATGAGGAGTATGTATATATATCCATTGGTTTGAAAAGATTTAGAATTACAAGAAAGCATTGGTAATAGCAACCGCATTAATGAGTTTGTTGTTAGTTATCTTTTGTGAATGAAAAAGAATGGGAAAATATTTTAAAAAATGGAGGAATCATAAGATAAACCCAAATATGCCTTGAAAAAGTCTATATAAGGGATGCCAAACTGTAGTTTCTTACTTGCACATGAAATCACACAGTACTGTGAGTTCCATAACAATGAAACAGTACTACCACCACAAATTACCATAATTGGTCCTTATGCATATCTAGCAAAGTTTTCTGCATATTATTTTCCCTCTTATAAGGAATTTTACATATGATCTTATTATTGCAAGTTATAAGACTGCCCGTAACGGGCGACCGCCCAACCGGTCGCCACCCTCCACCTCAGCCACCCCGACGCGTCCCCTCCCTTACACTCGATCACCGCCGACGCGTCCCAACCCTTGAAAGGTCGAATAGTCGACCGATGGCGTTCTTCTTTGGTCGCCGGTTTGCACTCTTTCTCTCTTATACATATATATATATTAATATTAATAATTAATAATATATTATATATAAAATAAATATTATATTTATATATATATTAATAAAACGAAAATTCTTTAAAAAAATTAAAAAAAATTTGGTCGCCGATTCGGTCACCCGTTACGAGGGTTTGGTCGCTGTTTGGTCATGTGTTTGATCAGGAGAGAGAAAGCTTATGTGGCGCGGATGTGGCAGGGGTGACCAAACTAGGTTTGGTCACCCATTACGCATAGTCTAAAGGTAAAGGGAGGTGACAGAAGAGAGTGAGCACACATGGTCTTTTGTGCAAATTATCGGTTTTGGATATGCATGAAGCTATGTGTGCTCACCCTCTATCTGTCACCCCTACTCTTTTTCTCTATCTCTATTTGTATCTCTATGTGAGTGTTAGAGAAGGAGTGGTGACAGAAGAGAGTGAGCACAAATGGTTCTTCTGGCATGATTTAGGAAATTATATTGGGAAAGATCGAATTCTTAATTTGCTCGAAGCTATGTGTGCTCACTATCTATCTGTCACCCGTCTCTCTTATCTCTCTTTCTATAGTAGATGTAGAATTAATTAATACTTGGGTTAATGAATCTAGAAAAATCATAGTAAGTCATATACAACAATGGCCATCTAAGTAATTGTTTTTACTAATCTAATCGCCATCAAGTAATCAATTACGTGAGTTAGAATCTGTTTTTTGCGTACGCGATGCATTGTTCTTGAAAGTATTTATCGTTTTATCATATCTAGATTAATGTTTTCTCTACTGCCTTTTTATTCTTCTCATATTTATAATATAGATTTAGGTTTGGCAGTTAGCAGATCAGATAATGGTGTGTTGTTGTGACGTTTGGCTTTTAATTTCTAAATGGATTTTCGAATGGCGAAGGCAAATAACATTAAAACGGAAAACTCTAGCAAGGGGCTAGGACCATATGTGATGTTTAGCTTTTAATTGGTAACAATTCACAAGTGCAAAGTTTGAGTAATCGATAATGAAAGCAACGACGATGGCTCTTAGCTAGTGTATGTTTGGAAAAACTTATTTAAAGAGTTTTTGAACTTATTAGCTAAATAAACTTAAATAAGTTTGAATGTTTAAGTTTATTATCATTTATTAAACTAATAAGATTAAAGACCACTTAAATAAGCTCTCCAATTGGTGGCAGCTTATGGTTAATTCAGATTTTGGCTCTAAAACCGGGAGGTGTGTCAGTTTATAAATATGATAATTAGTGGTGGCAAATCAGTTTGAGGATTTTGCTTGCTCACAGAAGTGGAGGTCGATCACCGGTGATGCATGAATTTGGAAGAAAAAAAATGCGTTTTCAAGTTTAGTGTAGATTGTAGAAGATGTATTGTTTTTGGGTGGTGTTATGTATTATTGGGTTTAGTATTAATTAGTTAGGGCTATTTTACATTTTAATGATGAGTTCCACTAGTTCTTTGGTAATTCACTATAATTATTTCATACGGTGTAAAAATAATAATCAACGCATATAAAAAAGTTTACCTTAAAATTTTATGAATTTTTGTATTACTCTCGCTACAAAAGAAATCTTAAAATTGACTTATATTTTCTTCACTAAATAATCATTGGTGACCAAAAAATTTGGTCACAAATGCATAATTAGTGACCAAAACTAATAGGGGGCATTACGGAGTTTGTTAATGGTATATATGCTGAACATTTTAGTCGAGTTTTAGCTACTAGAGATTTACAAACAAAAAAGTCATGTGTTTCCTACACATTTTTACATACTTTTAAACATGTGAAATATGCTCAGAAGATGTAGAATTGATTAAGTTGTTATACAAAGTAGTAATTGGTGACCATAGACCCTGTTTGGTCATCAATGCGAAATTAGCGATCATAAATATATATAGAGCAGTCACTATATATGGTATATAGAGCAGTCATTATATGGTAACTAATGGTATGCTAGACAGTTTTGGTTGAATTTAGTGACGGAATTATAATGACTACATATTTGGTTTTAAATGTCAATTAGTGACACATTTTTCATTTGACCACTAACGTCGATCATATCAACTACAGACCTTAGTGACAAAAAATTAAAATGAAAACTTATTTTGTAGTGATGAAACTATGACTTGGCCATCAATGCAACCAATTTCTATTATAATGCACACAATATTCATTCAAACGTTTCATATCAAACTAATTAATTATATCACCGTTTATTAACATAAACAATAGTAATGAAATTAAAAAAGGATTCCAGAATTTAAGAATTTAATCGATAAAGAGGAGTTCTATGGTTGGGGTGTAAAACAATATATCTAGATCATTCCCGTAGTGCCAAGTGGGGCACCAAGGAAGCTAATTCGCTGACCAAACCCATGTTTGATCAACAGTGTCACATCAGCTTTAATTTCTCTCTCCAGACGTGACAAACTCTGATCAAACCCGTTGAAGATAAGGAAAACGGAAAAAGGGCGACAATTGTCGCATAAGATAAACCCAAAATTATTGAAACGGTATGTAATATGCCTTGGAAAAGTCTATATAAGGGATGACAAACCGTAGTTTCTTACTTGCACATGAAATCACAACCATTTTAGGTAGAAAATTCATAAGAAATCATATACAATCAAAGTCTTCTTTATTATTTTTTTCTTTAACTCCTTTCAGTTTATCAATTGTTGGGTCAATCAAAGTGCACACTAATCTTATATGGATTTAATGCATGTAAAGACACAAATGTTAAAAGACAATATGAATACAAGTTACAGATTGTTGAAGATGATGAAGCTGCTAAGTAACTAATTAAACACTGCTGATATGTTGTTTGATTAAATACTAATTGTATCATTAGTCTAGGGACTTAATTGTAATTGGTCATAATTATTAGTCCTTACTATAAATACATAGATCTATGACTAATTGTGACTAAACTTTGAACTGATCTCACAACTTTGAAATTATTTGTTAACATCTTAATACAAATACAAAGTGCATATTGATTCTCTCTCATCTAATCTCTGTAATGACAACTTTATCATGCTTCATCTAGCATTAATCCATGATTACTAGTTCACAACAGGTATCATAGCAAAATTTTAAACATGATCTAATCTAAATCAGAAGAGATTAAGCAATTTTTGAAGATTAAGGTGGGTTTTTGTAGTGATTAGTGGAAAATTAGTGAAAATTTGCAAAAAAGATCGAGTTATTATGAAGAATCCAATCCGATAGAAAAACTCTGCATACAATTCCAATCAATTTGATACATCATTTCATCTAGAAACATCAAAACTCAAGGTAAATTCGACAAAATTTCTAAGTTATGGAACAACATGAAGTTCATGTAAAAAAATGTTCACTGTTTGATCAAAATCGAACATCATTCAATCTTATTATTCCTAAAATTGATCCGATATGATTATTCTATATTAAAACTGAATAATTTGCAACAAAAATCATCCAAATTGGTTAAAAGTTGAAGAATTTACAAGCAAAATACGATCTGCAGCACAAAAAAAAACCTCGACTGAACGGTATCGAGAACAATGGCGAACGTTTCTTATAACAGAAATGCGATTTAGCGCATGTTAACGCACATGTTCAGGCAAACTTAAAGGAAAACGGTTTTTTCACGCATAAAACGCGAATGTTTCATAATACTTGCCAAACTATTCGCATTTTTGTTCGCCAGTATATTTGCAGTTCTTCAAATATTCGATGAAAAATATTCGCCAATTTTGAAGGTATATATTCGCCGATACATTCGCCATTCTTTGGCGATTTGTAAAAACTAAAAAGATCATTTTTTTGAGATAAACTTTATATCAACGTAATTAACATTTCCTAAATTTTGAAAGGAGGAATGGTATTTGTGCCTACTATTTTTGCCTACTCAATTGCCTACAATTGTCAAAATCAAGAGATGATATGAAGAAAGAGAATTAGTGAATTATGCATGTCAACTTTGAATATTGGTAGACACATGAGTAGGCAAAAATATCATTTCTCATTTGAAAATACAAGTTTTTTTTTACGTTGCCAGTTTCGATTTGAATGGTCATGACTCTAAAATGGAGCTCTAGAATATTCAGTTTTGTTTTTTTATGAGATTATATTTTTCACTCAGTTCACAGAATTTGTGTTTGATTGGAAAATTACATTGATTATCAGTATTCGTTGAATCAACGATAATTAAAAGAACCGTTCCTGGTATTCGTATGAATCAACATGTTCAATTGTGCTTATCTTATTTTTAGTCTACGTATGCTAGATGAACACATTTGGGATCAAGCAAAAATACACTACAACTGTATAAGGAAGTAACACATTTCACATCAAACTAGATAACTACAACACCATACAATAACGTAAAGAATAATAATGAAGGGAAAAGAGATTCAAAAAACAGAATCTAATCAATAAAGACTTCAACGGTTGGGGTGTAACAGTATAGCTAGATCGTTATCATAGCCTAGTGCCAGGTGTCACCTAGTAATTAAGTTTGACGTCAAAGATGCTATACATTGGGCCAAAGTTGTCGAGTTGAAAATTGGATGAGAACATGGCACCAAAGAATTTCATCCAATATTAAGGCTTTCAATGAGTCGAAAAGAAAAGAAAAAAGGTTTAATGCCTGAGGCTAAGAAGATAATATGCTTTATGTTGGTGATTTATATCACATATATTATTTAAGTGTAATGGATAAACTTATTGGCTAAATATAATTTTAATAAATATTGAATAAGTAAATGTGGTGGGAAGTACACATTTGTTTAAATTTGTTACGATTAAAGTACACTAACTTAGCGGGCTTCGGAGGCAGCGCCCCCAGTAATGTGGTCCAAAGGGCAGAGCCCTCGCTGAGGTTGAACTTCAAAATTTGGAGATTTAAACCCGAATTCGAGATTCAAACTTTGAAATTTTTTATTCTGATTAATATTCCTTTATAAAAATTGCATAAAAAATCTGAATTCGATATTCAAACCTGGTTTTTTACCGAAGAAACATACTCGGTTTTTGGCAGTTTTAAGTAGGGGTGAGCACAACAGGGTACCCGCCGGTTCCGACCAGAACCGGAACCGCAGGTTCCTAAAATCTCGGAACCGGAACCGGAACCTGGAAGACAGGTTCCTAAATTTTCGGAACCGGAACCGGAACCGCCGGTTCCAGAACCGGTTCCGGTTACCCTGCCTCTAAATTCATAAAAATTTAAGTATTACAAACTAAATAAACAAGACAATAAATCACACAAACTAGCAATTACGTATATCGTTTAACGATTATAAATACCGTTTAATGATTTTAAATATGGTTGAACGAGTTCAAAATAGAAATAAGTGAACAAAAATCACTTTCTGGTATTTGACTTTCATATTCAACGAGTTTAAATATGGCTCAATCAGTGATAATAAAGATAAAACCCATTTTATTTAGACTATTAAGTTTGTGAGGTATTTTACATTTAGGTAAACCTCTTAAATTTAATGTATATTATCTTATATTATTATATTTATTAAAAATATATCAAAAAACCGCCGGTTTCAGGGTATCCCCGGTTCCAGGTTCCTTGATTTTGAGAACCGGAACCTCTTAGGGCGGTTGCATGATTTTAGGAACCGGAACCGGAACCTCCGGTTCCGAGGCGATTCCGGTTCCAATTCCGGTTACCCTCTTTTTCTGCTCACCCTTAGTTTTAAGCCGTTTAAAGTGGTTTTTCGTCAGTTTTGCAGGAGAGTGGATAACCCTATATTTTTTATCATAATCTTCTTGGTATGAAACACATAACAATTTTCGAATGCTTTGTTCTTGATTTCACTCTGATTGTATCTGATTGAAGATTTTGTAGTATTGACTAAATACTTTAATCTGAAAGTGATTACACGACTTCAGAGCGTTTCAAGCAATTCTAAATCCAGTAAATTTTAAACACTTTAGGGAGGTGATATCTACACTATAAAAATTTATTAATACCTCTTTTCCAACTCAATGGAACCAAATGTGTAGAAATTGGTTCCAATGAGTTGAAAAAAAGATAGAGATTGAGAGAAATTCTCGACCAATCATTCAAAACAATCATACTTCCTCCGTTCCAAAATAAGTGATACACTTTTCATTTTGAGGTGTTTCAAAATAAGTGATACACTTTGAAAACTTACTATATTTGGTAAAAGGTAGTGGAACCCAAACCCACTAATTATCTCATTTAACATAGTGAAATGACACATTTACCATTGCTTTTACTTTTAAACATTATTAAATTCACTTTAATCAATATATGTAGGACCAATCCTTCACTAACTATGTAATTTAATATAATTAACATTCATTATCATATTTTGCCTTAAAAATCGTGAACTCCAAAGTGTATCATTTATTTTGAAACAGAGGAAGTATATGAATAAAACAATCATGTCTTATATAATCATATGCATATAATATTTATTTATGTATAAATAAATTAGTTTATTCATATCACTCACAGTTTCAATTTTTTTTGCTAATATGCTATTTATACATTATTTGTCACTGTTATATCAATTTTTAAGTAAAGCATCTCGTGGTGTTAAGGCTTCCAAATATATTTCTAGAGGTTGTGGGTTTGATACGAGCTCCCTGAGTAAATATTGACCATATGGTCAGCAGATGGTTCGGAAATAGCAACGGTTACGATACCCGGGGGAGCCTTTATAATGGGAATACCTTTTAAAAAAATTTGAATTTTTCAGTAAGTTGTACTTATACTAAAGCATAATTCTTATATAATTAATTATGAAAGCATAGATACTTTCGACCGTTTGCTTTGTTGCCAAAGATATCTGTGCAGGTTCTCACGATTCAGTATGTCGCGATTTGATATGATTGATTGCTCCCCTCATCACCATATATATGATATATCTATCTTCACATGCATGCATGCATCCATTGCTAAAGCGAACACAAAAGCATTCCACATGACAATTGATCTAAAAGTAAGAATGGAGATCTCTAAAATAGTGTGGCTCTAGATAATAACCCTCGGGATGATCGATGTTGGTCATTGATGCACGAAATTTACGCAGTTACTTTCAACTACAATTGAATATATTCGTAAATAAAACCTTTTTGGAAGGATAGGTGATATGAATTTTGTGTTAGTGATCACAAACGATTTGACGGATCAATATCATAAAGGAATGCGTTGTCATTTAGTAGGCCTCCATTAAATTAAACTTCAAAACGGTGTGGATGATCAATATCCACTTGATAACCGTTTCTTTTGGTTTAATTTTCAAAACAATGTTAATAGGAGGAATTGAAATGTCATTTTTTACGCGGGGTTTAGCAGATTTTATAGCATTTATACATGAGTCAACCTGAACCCAACTGATTATAAACGGGTTTGACGAGTCGACCGGTTTTTGTCCAGTTCCATTTAAAAAGGCTTAACCCTGTTGGAGCAAAACACAGATCAACTTATTACTGATGCTGCAGTTAGTACTGACATACTTAGTACTGATGGGGCAGAACATTTACTACTGATGAAGTTGATGCTGGTGTATACTATAACTAAGTTACTACTGATCATGAGAAGATTGAAGATACTACTGATCATTGTAGTTACTACTGACGTTGATTATGGACTTACTACTGATCACCAAGTTTACTACTGATGTTACTTAGTTACTACTGGTGATTGCAGTTACTACTGATACGCGTTTTTGGAAGATATCAAGTCTGAGATCTTCGTAGAGATAGTTATAGAATGTAATTAAATGTATATCTTTTATAATTCGATGTAAATCAAGTCCTAGAATAACTAGGGTAAATAGTTTAGCTTCAAGGACTACTATAAGTATGTTCCTTACTAATTGTAAACGTACGTGTGTATTGTTAACTCAATAATATACATTGAAGCTTTTTGTGAAACTGTGTTCTTAATATTCTTGCATATTGTTCATACAGTTCATTGTTCTTAATTATTGATATAGTGTTGATCCGCTGCAACTTCTATCATCAATTAGATCTAAGGTGTTTATTAACTTGTCTATAGTTAATCGATCCTGACAAGTGGTATCAGAGCATATTGGTTCTAGATCTACTATTTGTTAAGAACAACAAAAAGTTTTAATCTTTAAAACACACACATTATTAATCATGACTGATAATAATGAAAGCACTCAGGCCAACAAAATCCCTATGCTCACTCCCAATAATTTTGGGATGTGGAAGAATCGTATTAAGCAATACATGCTTATTACAGATTATTCCATGTGGGAAGTAGTTTGTGAAGGAAACAAAACTGGTCAACTTCAAGCAAGCAGCTCTGTAACTGAGGCAGACAAACTTAAATGTGAGAAGGAGAAGAAAGATAAAGGCATCGAACTCAAAACTCTAAGCACTCTTTTACTGGCCATTCCTAATGACTATCAACATCTCTTTGTTGAATATGATGATGCTAAGTTGCTTTGGGAAGCACTGGAGAAGAGATTCGTTGGGACAAAGAGTACAAAAAGAAACATGAAGTCTGTTCTCAAACAAGACTTTGAAAATTTCAAAGGAAAGCCCAATGAAACACTCACTCAAGTGTTTGACAGATTCAACAAACTAATTGGTGAACTCAACCAAGTTGGTGTAAAGATGGATCAAGAAGATGTTAACATGAAGTTCCTAAGGTCTCTTAGTGAAGAATGGGCCATGTACACAGTGGTGTATAGACAAAGAGATGCTCTAGAAGAAAAGGAGTTAGATGAACTCTATAATGATCTCAGAGTGTTTGAAACTGAGGTAAATCACAAAAACCCTTCTATTTCTTCTAACAATGCTGCATTTGTATCAAGTACAGGTCAAGGGCAAGAAACCTCCACAGGAAAGGCTGCAGATTCTGAGGATACTGCAAGAGAATCCTTCTTCACTAGTCATGTGCATACTGCATTGATTAGTGATGACTTGGAACAATTGAATCCAGATGATCTTGAGTAGATGGATCTTAAATGGCAGATGGCTATGCTGAGTCTAAGGGCCAAAAGATTCTTAAAAAGAACTGGTAGGACAAGCCTCAATTTCAACAAAGGTGACAAAGCAGGATTTGACAAGACAAAAGTCAAATGTTACAACTGTAACAACCTTGGTCACTTTGCAAAAGAATGTCCTCAACCAGACAAAAGATCAAAATCAACTGCTCTTGTGTCACAACAAGGACAAGGATATGACTGGAGCTTCCAAGCAGAAGAGCATGCTCAAAACCAAGCTCTCATGGCCTTTACTGACAACAAAACTGAGGTAAAATCTAAACCTTGTACTCCTAAATGTGCTAAAATTATTAAAAATCTAGAAAAGGAAAACACTAAATTAAATGAAGATTTAGCAAAAGCAATCAGAAGAAATCATGAGTTTGATAGTGTAATTGCTGATCAAGAACATCAAATAAAGGTGTACAAGATGATTGATCAACGAATCAAGGAAGAATTGCTTCAAGCTGTGGATGAGAAAGAGTTCTATGAAACAAAAAATAAAGAACTAACAAGTAAATTAGAAGAATGTCAGCTTGAAATTGAACAAAATAAATTAACAATTAAAAAGTTTGAAAGAAGCACTAAAATTCTAGATGAATTAACTAATAATCAAACTACAGAAAAAGTTGTTCATGGGGTGGGATATCATGCTGTACCACCTCCACACAAATTCATTCCTCCACTTAAAAACAGTTCAGAAAGAATCATTAATGAATTAAAAACTGCAAATCAAACTGAATCTAATAATGAAACATCTGAATCAAATGATTCTTCAGATGATGAGCAATCAATTGAATTTACAATATCTCAAACTGAATCACCAAAATCAATTGATACAAGTTTTCACACAGCTCAAAGTCCAAATGATTCTCCTAAATATAATGCAGAAAATATACCCAAAATTCTAAAAAGAGGAAACCAAAGAAATAGAAACCAACTCTTAGAACAAAGAAAAACAATAAAGGCTCAAGAAAATAAATTAAAATGTGTTATTTGCAATAAAGTGAATCATTTAGCAAAGGATTGTCACTTCAATCCAATAAATTGCAAGGAGTTCAAAGAATTTAAAGTTTTTAAAGAAAATGCAAAAACTCAAAGGTTAAAAGATACTACTGGTCCTTCAGTAGCAAATACAATCAAAACTCAAATTGCTGAAACTACAAGATTTGGAAGAAGTGCACCAAGATTTGTGCAAAACAGAAGAGTTGGCAGTCCAAAGAACAGCAAGTACTTCAAGAACAACGGAAAATCCAATCAAAATAAACAATACTTTAAATTTTCCAACACCAGTAGAAACTCTAACAAATTTACTACTGGTGCTAACCCTAATTATAATGCTGTATGGTACCAGTACAAGAATACTACTGGTAAAAACCCTAATTTCAAAAATACTACTGCTCCCAAAACAAATTTCAAAAACACTACTGGTGTTAACTCTAAAAACACTACTGGTCATTCTAAACAT
Organism: Calendula officinalis; assembly: GCA_963853835.1. NCBI lineage: Eukaryota > Viridiplantae > Streptophyta > Magnoliopsida > Asterales > Asteraceae > Calendula > Calendula officinalis. The sequence goes on from OY970829.1 coordinate 75,543,118, forward strand.
GGTAAGTACCCAAATACTACTGGTCCATCAGTAGTAAAGTATTCAAAAGCTAAAAACAATGGGTATCAACCAAGATCAGTAGGAAATTCTCACACCAGTAATAACTCCAAAAGGACAGTAGTAAAACAAAATACCAGTAATAAACAAGTATGGGTACCAAAAGTCTTTAAAGTTAAATCCCCAAAAGCTTATTTCTCAAAGGATGAACCCAAGACAAATAAAGCTTGGGTTCCCAAACTTAACTAATCCTTTACTCATTTGTGCAGAGCATTCAGATCCCAGAAGAAGGAAGAACATGGCATATTGATAGTGGATGCTCAAGGCACATGACTGGAAATCTGCAAATTCTTAAAGATTTCAAGTCGTTTGATGGAGGATATGTGGCATTTGGTGAGAATCCCCAGGGAGGTAAGATTACAGGTAAAGGTACTGTTACTAATGGAAAAATTACCTTTGATGATGTATTTTATGTTGCTGAACTAAAATACAATCTTGTCAGTGTGTCTCAAGTTTGTGATAAAAAGAACAAGATTCTATTCACAGACATTGAGTGCATCATTCTTTCTCCTGATTTTGTTTTAGATGAAAAATATGTGGTTTTAAGAACTCCTAGGAGAAACAATGTGTATTGCCTGGATATAGGGGGAGAACTCATTTCTACAAATGAGGTCAACTGTTTTATATCCAAGGCAAACACCACTGAATCAGAACTTTGGCATAGAAGGATGTGTCACACAAATCTTAAAAACATGAATAATTTAGTAAAAAGAAATCTGGTAATTGGACTACCTCAAAAACAATTCATGTGTGATCATCACTGTGTTGCATGCCTAAAAGGTAAACAACACAAGACTTCTCATAAGTCCAAAACTGTGAACTCTATTTCTGTTCCTTTACAACTCTTACATATGGACCTTTTTGGACCTACTAATGTAATGAGTATTGGAAAGAAACAATATTGTCTTGTTATTACTGATGACTTTTCCAGATATACATGGGTTTTCTTTCTCAGGACAAAGGATGAAACAAGTGAACTCATAAAGAACTTAATTGTCAAACTGGAAAACACATCTGATCAAAAAGTGAAAGCCATAAGATGTGATAATGGCACAGAATTTAAAAATGCTAACCTAATTAACTTTTGTGATCTTAAAGGTATTGACAGGCAATACAGCTCACCTAGAACTCCACAACAAAATGGTGTAGCTGAAAGAAGAAATAGAACCATCATTGAAGCAGCAAGATCAATGCTAGCAGATTCAAAATTACCAATCACTTTTTGGGCAGAAGCTGTTAATACTGCTTGTTATGTTCAGAACAGAGTATTAATAGTGAAGCCACATTTTAAAACACCATATGAACTTTTTAATAAAAGAAAACCTTCTATAAGTTTCTTAAAATCATTTGGTTGTCCTTGTACTATTATGATTACAAGAGAACAAATTGGTAAGTTTGACTGCAAAGCTGATGATGGAATCTTTGTGGGATACTCTACTCAAAGCAAATCATACAGAGTATTCAACAAAAGACTAAGGATAATTGAAGAAAGCATCAATGTATCCTTTAATGAAAATGTACCTAATGAACAAGGAAATGGTCCAGATTGGCTATTTGACATAGACAATCTAACCAAATCCTTTAATTCTAATATGAATTTCAATGCAGGTAATTCAAATTGTCTTAATCAAAAAGAAGGAACATCATCTGTTAATACTGGTCAAGAAAAGATGAGATACATAATTGTTGATACTGCTCCCATAGTTAATACTGATATCAGTAATAACTCAAATATTGAAAGCAGTAGTAACTCTGAGAATGAGGTCAGTAGTAATTCCAATACTACTGGTACCAGTAATAGTACTGAAAATACTACTGGTCCCAACAATAACCTAGATTCTCATGATACTACTGACACCAGTAACAACAACAATACTACTGATCCTAATGAAGATAATTCTAGTAGTAACTCTGACCAAGATGATGATGAACCAAACATCCATGACAATGAAGAATCACAAGATGAACAACTGCCTGAGACAAATGAGTCCAATCTTGGAAATCAACTAGTGGTTGATAAAGCTACAACTACAAGGACTCAGAAGAACCATCCATTAGACCTTGTTCTAAGTGATGTTAACTCACCACTTCAAACAAGAAGCAAATTAAATAAAAGCTTAACTGCAAATATGTGTAACATTAGTTTAATTGCTAATGAATGTATGTATGAATGCTTTCTGTCTCAGGATGAACCAAAGAAGATCCAACAAGCAATGAAGGACTCAAACTGGATTGAAGCAATGCAAGAAGAACTCCTTCAATTTAAATTACAAGCTGTTTGGACACTTGTACCTCTACCCAAAGGAAAAAGAGCCATTGGAACAAGATGGATATTCAGAAACAAGAAAGATGAAAGAGGTATAGTGATCAAGAATAAAGCCAGACTTGTAGCCCAAGGATACACTCAAGAAGAAGGAATAGACTATGATGAAGTATATGCTCCTGTTGCTAGAATTGAAGCTATAAGAATATTTCTAGCATATGCTTCATTCAAGAAATTCAAAGTCTATCAAATGCATGTTAAGAGTGCCTTCCTATATGGGAAAATTGAAGAAGAGGTCTATGTTTGCCAACCTCCAGGTTTTGAAGATCCAAAACATGGTGATTATGTGTTCAAATTGGATAAAGCTCTGTATGGCCTACATCAGGCACCAAGAGCATGGTATGACACATTATCATCATACCTATTGAAGAACAACTTTAAAAGAGGAGCCATTAATAAAACATTGTTTACAAAGAAAGTCAAAGATGATATACTACTGGTACAAATCTATGTAGATGATATCATCTTTGGTTCAACCAATGATACATTGTGCAAAGAATTTGAAGAGCTGATGCAGATTAAATTCAAGATGAGCTCCATGGGTCCAATGAACTTCTTCCTTGGACTCCAAGTCAATCAAAGAACTGATGGTATTTTGATAAATCAATCAAAATATGTCAAAGACATCTTGGAAAAGTTTGACTTGAAAGACAGTAAAAGTGCTAGTACACCAATGGAAACACACAAACACCTACATCCTGATGTTGAGGGGGAGGATGTAGATGAACACTTATATAGATCAATGATAGGCTCTTTGATGTACTTAACTGCATCAAGACCTGACATTATGTATAGTGTTTGTGTGTGTGCTAGATATCAAGCAAGACCCAAAGAACTACACTTGCAGGCTGTTAAAAGAATATTCAGATACTTGAAAGGCAAACCATCACTAGGTCTATGGTATCCACATGACTCACCCTTTGAACTAATAGCCTATACAGATAGTGACTATGGAGGTGAATGTCAAGATAGAAAATCCACTACTGGTGGATGTCAATTCTTTGGATCAAGACTGGTGTCATGGCAATGTAAAAAGCAAACAAATGTATCAACATCTACTGCTGAAGCAGAATATGTAGCTGCATCTGCTTGCTGTGCTCAAGTTCTATGGATTCAAAATCAGCTTCTAGACTTTGGTATCTCTATCCTTAAAACTCCTATTTTTATTGATAATCAAAGTGCTATTAGTATTGTGAATAATCCAGTAAAACATTCAAAAACTAAACACATTGAAATAAGATTTCACTTTATAAGAGATTGTAATGAAAAGAAATTAATCAAAGTAGTTAAAATCCATACTGATGATCAATTAGCAGATCTTTTTACAAAAGCATTTGATGTAGGAAGATTCAACTTCTTGGTTAGCAGTATTGGAATGATTTTAATAACTTAAAATCTCACTTAAAATCATGTGTAAAGTTAGTGTTGTAAAATATTATTTTCTTAAGTGTTTTACTACTGGTATTGCTGTACTACTGGTGTGAAAGTGTATGCACAAAATACTACTGGTAATTCATTACTACTGGTGTATTTTAGGTTTACACAAATACTACTGGTAAGTCAGTACTACTGGTATTCTCATATACTACTGGTCTTGTGTGTTAATAGTTACTACTGATGTCTATAGTTACTACTGATTTTAAAATCCTTAGTCATTACTGATGTTAGTAGATACTACTGACGTTTTACTACTGATGTCTTATTTACTACTGGTCTTTCATAAACACAAATTACCAAACTAACCCCCATGAAAATAACCGTTATGTTATGATTCGAAGGCTATTTTCGTAGTTTTGCAGGTTTAATCGAAAGATATAAAAGGCGGCAGATGATTAATTTAGCATTATCTTCACTTCGATTCTCTAAACACCTTTCGATAAACCCTAGTTTACGATTAAAAACCCTTCATCTTTAACAAGATTCTTGCAAAAACTCAACAACAATGGCAACCTTACAAGCTCTCGATGTGCAAACCGATCTCAAATACTCAGAATTTCACAATATGGTTGCATTCTTAAAGAATCCCGACGGAACAAAAGATTTCCGTCCGATCGTAAAATTTTTGAGAAATTCATATATACAGTTTGCCTTAACTGTAAAACCAAAATCATATCAACAGCACTTGGTGGATTTCTGGACCAATGCTGAGCGAACAGAAGGAACAACATCATCAATGATAAAATCTAAAGTAGATGGAAAGCACATTACAGTAACAGAACAATCAATCAGACACCATCTACAACTACACGATGATTCAGGTATGTCCACTCTTCCTAAGGAATACATTGCTGAAATTTTGAATAAAATGGGATATGAGGGAAGACTGAATATAGTTACTTTTCAAAAGGGTCTTCTCTCCCCACAATGGAAATTTTTAATACATACCATTCAGCATTGTATTTCTCCTAAAAGAAGTACTTGGAATGAGTTTAATAAGGCAATAGCCTCTGCTGTTGTCTGTTTATGCACAGACCAAGTATTTAATTTTTCAAACATGATATTTGATGGTATGTTGGGAAATCTTAGTTCTTCTAAATTTTTAATGTATCCCAGATTTCTACAACATATCATAAACTGTGAATTACAAAACTTGTCAACTCCTAAAAACATTTTTCTATTACCTGAGTTGAACAAGAAAGTTTTCTCAAATATGAGAAAACAATTTAAATTTTCGGGCAAGGAAACCCCTCTGTTTCCTAACATGATCAAAGATCAACCCAATATTGGAGAGGGTTCAACCATTGCTACAACCCAAGTTGATCCTCAACCCACTCCATCACCCCCAAATACAGCCCAAACACCAATCCAAATAGCCACTCAATCACCAACCCAAACAGAAGTCCTGAATGTGTCCCAGGAACTTGATATAAATCTGCAGAGTGCTACTCTTCACTCTGTGGAAGACCTACCAGACAAAACCAAAAACATTTCCACAATTTATAAAAGAAAGAAACTTTCTTCAAAGGACACCAGGGGACAAATCGAGTCACACCCCAGGCTCAAAGAGTTGTCCTCCAAGGAGGAGAGAGGACATGAGGGGAGGGCTTTCACTACTGATGCCCCAAAGGTGGGTGCACAGGACAGTGAAAACATCATTAGGACCCAAACCTCGGCAACTTTGAGTGATGACTCTTTTGAGGAATTACTCAAAGGACCCCGGTGCCAAGAAACCACAAGGGGGGGCATCTCTGCTTCTTCTAGGAAGAAGAGAATGTCTAAAAGACCCAATGAATCACCAAGCAGTGATGAGGGCAGATCTGTGGAATTGATGGAAAGGAAGGAAAACCTTAAAACCAATGTACCTGTTAGTAAGCCCGATGATCTTGCTAGATGGAGTGAGGGCAGTATTAAAATCACTCAATTGACGGATAAAGTGGATTCTCTTGAATCCACTGTACAAAATTGCCATATATATTTAACTAACCAAGGGAAAACCATGGCTGCAATGAAAAGGCATGTCAACACCATCAACAGAAGAATGAGATTATATGAGCACAGGCTTTATCAACAAGCCAAAATCATCAGACAATTGAAGAAAAAGATTGATGATAGTGAGGCTCCACCAGTTGAGCTCACTAAGGGGGAGAAGGATAATATACAGACAATGATTGATGAATCTATAGCAGCAGCAGCATCCTCCCTTTTAAACTTAAAAGAAACAAATGTTGATGAAGGCCCAGAGATGATGGTGACAGAAGAAGAGCCTATTACTACTGCTACAATGGAAGAACAAGTTGAAAAGGAAATACCAGTAGTAACCTCTACTACTGATATTATAGCAGTAGTAAATAAAGAAAAGGAATTATTAGCAGCAAATACTACTGATGCCCTATCAGTAGTAACTCCTGAAGTAACACCAGTAGTAACTACTCTAGTTACTACTGAAGAGGAAGAACTACATTTTCCAGAGCTTATTGAAAGAGAGAGACATGTCATCATTACCAAACCACCAACACCTGATCAACCACTTATCATACCTGACATTGATGATAATGTGAATTGGTTTGAGGTTGATGAATGCTCACTTCCTCCACATCCAAAAATTCTTCAACAAAATGAACTTAGATCATTTTCTCCTTCAGTTATAATAAGTGGAGTGCCAGATATGAAATATATTCCACCTCCACCTTCAGCACACATTGGAAAGGGTAAAGAAATATATGATGAAGATTACCCTAACAGAGCTCTTGGTCATTACATGGTAAACAAGATAAATCTTGTTAGAGCTAATAAACAAGACAAATGGAAGGTGAAGAATAAGAGATTTTGGGAGAAGGTAGCTAAGTATCAAGCTCTTGAACAAAAGAAGAATCAAAGAGAAATGCCTGTTCAAGCACCTGTTCAAATTAAAGATGTTCAGATAGAAGGCCAAGAAGCAGAATTCAAAAGGCTTAGAAAAGTAGAAGAAGAACATCTAAACTGTCTTGAAGAGCTTGTAGCAGAATGCAAAAGAACAAAAGGTGAGTTACCTGATGATATATTTGAACAAAAAGCTCTTATGATAGATTTTCTGAAGACAAGAGGTCACAGTGCAAAATCTTTTGGGAGAATGAAGATGGTAACTATTATTGAAAAATACTGCACTGAAAAGAAGAAAGACCTGGCTGAACAAGAAGTTGAAGAATCAAAGAAAGCCAAAGCCAAAACTTTAGTACCAATCAGCTTAAATTTGCTCAAAGCTGGTAGTGTTACAACTGTTGGTAATACTTCAACTCCCCAATCACTAAAAAGAAAATCTGTTGATCAAGAACAAAGCTCCAAGAAGAAATCAAAACAACAAATTATACCTGTTCTTGAAATGCCAGTTGCTCCTCTACAGAACAATCCAATTCTTAACTGGAGAGTGATGCAGAATAATGTCATAGAAGTCATAAGGGAAGACAAAGTAGTACAAAGATTCACTGGATGGTTACCCTTAATCAGATCATGTTCAAGAAGTGATGTAATCAAACTTCTGATTATTGGGAAACCAAGAATGACAAAGAAATCATGGAAAGAATCTGGAGCTGGATACCTGACTAGAATGATAGATGCTGCATTTTATCCAGATAATTATCCAGAACAATTTACAAATCCAGGTAATGTATATGCTTGGAATGTCATTCCTACTGCAAATATGTACTTCTTTGAGAAATCAGGCAAAGTGTGTGAATTGTACTTATATGAGAAAGAATATCCACATTCAGAGAAGACAATGTATCAGATATTCCTAAACACTTTGATGAAACCCTATGATGCTGTTATGTTCCAAAATAAATTGAATTATTTTACAAAGAGGAACAGCAGATATATTATTGAACAAAGGCTTCAACAGAATCAAAGAACTCTTGAGAAAAGAAGAAAAGAACAAGAGGAACAAAAGAAACTTGATTGATTAAGAGATGATCAATAAGTTTAGGGGGAGATTGTTGGAGCAAAACACAGATCAACTTATTACTGATGCTGCAGTTAGTACTGACATACTTAGTACTGATGGGGCAGAACATTTACTACTGATGAAGTTGATGCTGGTGTATACTATAACTAAGTTACTACTGATCATGAGAAGATTGAAGATACTACTGATCATTGTAGTTACTACTGACGTTGATTATGGACTTACTACTGATCACCAAGTTTACTACTGATGTTACTTAGTTACTACTGGTGATTGCAGTTACTACTGATACGCGTTTTTGGAAGATATCAAGTCCGAGATCTTCGTAGAGATAGTTATAGAATGTAATTAAATGTATATCTTTTATAATTCGATGTAAATCAAGTCCTAGAATAACTAGGGTAAATAGTTTAGCTTCAAGGACTACTATAAGTATGTTCCTTACGAATTGTAAACGTACGTGTGTATTGTTAACTCAATAATATACATTGAAGCTTTTTGTGAAACTGTGTTCTTAATATTCTTGCATATTGTTCATACAGTTCATTGTTCTTAATTATTGATATAGTGTTGATCCGCTGCAACTTCTATCATCAATTAGATCTAAGGTGTTTATTAACTTGTCTATAGTTAATCGATCCTGACAAACCCAAACCTAATTATTTTCGTGCCGGGTTCGTGTTGTATGGAAAACAGCTGCCGCCCCTAAGTGATGGTATGAATGGTCGCCACCCATTCGTTGGATGCCAACCGGATGCATGACGAATTAGTGACGTTTTGAAAGGGGATATCACACACTTTACTGATCGAAGGGGCCGTTTGATGCCCGAATGCTACCAATCCCGAGCCCACCACTATTGAGAGAGGGGAAAGAATTTTGTTCCAAGCCACCCAAAACAGAAAATAAAAAGGGAAATAAACAGCTAATTAATAATTTCGAATCTCAAATATAAAAATTTCATGGTTGGGGTGCATGCAGCATTATAAAAAGATCATTCCGAGATCAAGTGGAGCACCTGGGAAGCTACCCCTCAAACATGCTGCATCATGGCCGAAAGTGAGATCGATCAAGATTGGGTGAGAACATGGAAAAAAGTAACTCACTAGCTCCACCATATATTTAGGGAAATCAAGAAGGAAAAAAAAAAAAAAAAAGTTGTAGTAGGGGGCACCCCATGCATTACGGCATATTATCATTGTAGATTCTTAGAGCATTGAGCGTGAGACCGTAAAAGCCATGCCAAATGCCTTTTTATAATATTCAACACCATACCACCCATGTTAAAGTGGTGTTAAATCTTCCACGCCAATGCTCTAACACACAACCAAAGGGACAGGGTCGGTCCAATCAATTATTGGGCCCTGGGCAAAATTTTAAAAATGGGCCCCTGCAGAATTTTTTTTGTTCCAAATAACTAAAAAATTTCCACTAAATTAGAAGTATCGCCCAATCCCCAAGTTAAATGTCCGGATTGGACCATGTAGTCTGCCTATTTTCAATATTTCATTTGACTTATCTTGATTAAAATGAGTTTACACATATGTTGAAATGAGCTAATTTTTTGAAGGGGGCCTCTAAATTTCGTGGGCCCTGGGCGACCGCCCTTGTCGCCCATGCTCAGGGACGGCCCTGCAAAGGGATGTTTGTGGTATTTTTTGTAAATTATATATGATTGATTTGGACATTTGGTGTATATTTTGTAGGTGGATGTTATATGAATGTTAAACGAATAAAGGTAATTTTAAGATGAATGTTAAAATTATGTCAAAAACGTGTAACAATCTACCACTAACTCCGTGTTCGGCTAATGCTTATAAAAGCATAAATTGAAAGGATTAACATGGAATTTTTTTTGCATCATTTGATCATACACGCGTATGATGACAATGATTTGAGGCTTAACCTTAACACCTTTATGATGCTAATTAATGACCTTAACTAGTTAATAATCGAATTAATCTGATATCTACTTTATGTGCCCATAAAGGAGGTAAAGTTTAAGCAAATCCCATAAGCTTAAGCATCATTAATGCATAGTTTATTTTTTTTGGAAACGGCAAATATATAATATAAAAAGAGGAACCAACTTAGCAAGACACTAAGAAGGAACCAAAGTACAAAAGTAGATTACACCAAGCCTGAAAAAGGCGAAACAACCCAATCAAACCAAATACAAGATAAACTACTTCTATGTTTTAGCCACATGTAACTTGTTGAAATGATATCGCCCGCGATCACCGAGTATGATTTGAAACAATTGTTAAACACCATATTGTTTCTTTCTTTCCACAAACTCCAAATTGTGCATTGAATAATCAAAGTGAGTATTTTCTTCCTCTTAGGACAGTTGCCCCATGACGTCCCGTACTCGATTAGTTCCACCACCGAATTAAAGATAGTAAATGGAATTCCACACCAATTAAAAATCCATTTCAAAACGTCAATTGCCACCGAACATCTAGTGAAAACGTGATCCACGTCTTCTTCAAATAGGTTGCACCTTTTACAGTTAACAGACCCTACATTGATGCCACGTTTTTCCAAGCATTTGGCAACCGGTATTCGCCCTAAGCCTACTCGCCAGATGAAACAGTTAACTTTTAGTGGTGCCGTGTTCAACCAAGGCATAGTGAGGTACCCCGGGGATGTTAATTTTGAATCAATCCAATGTCTGACTTTGTGAACCACAAACACACCATCACTTGCGATTTTACACTTAATATGGTCTTTGTGTGTGTGTAATTGGACGTTGTTAAGGATCCGGATCAGTGAACACAACTCGAGCAAAACAGTGGGATTGTTAAGACTATGCTTCCACTCCCAAGAAAATCCCGAGGAAGAGATACGTTGAGCGATAGTGGCCGATTTGAGTTTTATTAATTTATAAAAAGCATATATACTTTAGGTTACTTTACTGCCCAAGAAACTTGGTGTGGGTTCTTTTGCTTCTAACGGTGTGTTGAGATTTGATTGATTGTTTCTTTCATCACCATATTGACATATTCCTTCATATTTTTCTGAATATTATTTTAATTTAAAAGATGACCAGCCACCCATTAACATACACATAGTGATATAGTTATCTACATATCTTTCTACATTAAAATCTGAGGGGTTGTTTGTATTGATGTAATTATCTGTAATCCTTCGTAACTAGAATTTAATTCCATTACGGAAGGATGTTTGGATGAATTTTTATTTCGTAATTCAATTCCTATGTAATTCCGAATTCGTTGTAATTGAAATCCTTCCCAACACCTTATGAATTCAATTACGCTCCTTTAGTAAACTAACAAATTTAAATATTTTATATGATTCATACTTTAAAATCTTTCAAAAATATTAAAAAAAAATTAAAATTTAAAAAATTTTGAAAAATTTTAAAAAAAATTAAAAAAATTAAAAATTTTAGAAATTTTAAAAATTTTAAAAATTTTAAAAAATAAAAAAGTAAAAAATTAAATAAATAAATAAATAATAAAAAAATTAATTTTTTAAAAAATAAAAATATATAATAAATAATAAAATTTAAAAAAATGCACAAGTATAGATTTGAATTTCAGCTAAAAAGTTTGTAACCAAACGAGTAACGGAATTCAAATTTTGAACTAATTGAATTTTGAATGAATTCAATTGCTTCGTAATTAAATTTCGTTACGAAAGATTAGGGTATGCAAAACGGCCCCTTAATCTTGTCGATCTCAACTTTTTTACTACGCTTAACGCAATAAAAGATACAAAAAATAATACAAACACTTCAACACTTTCTCGATCTCAAAATTTGTATATGCCTACGACATGTATCACTGTTAGAAAACAGACCATCATCTACGGATTTACCAGCGGCCAAATATCCGTCGAGATTACCGACAAAATTGAGATGGATCACTTTTTTTTTTTTAACGGCATTTGAGATGGATCACTGATGGACCACTTTGTATAAAATTTGCGACGGATTATCTATGTAATACTGACGAAGTTGCGACAGAATCCCTAGCTAATAACCAACTATTAGCGATTGATTAGCTAATAACCAACTAGAAAATCCGTCGGAATTTCATGGTAAATAATAGACGAAAGTTTTTTGACTATATTTTTGGTCTGGAGTCGCTAATTCGTCGGTAATCCCATATGCGTATGTTTTCATATATGTGTTTTCTAATTTCTAATACAATAAGAATGATCCGATATGAGGATCAGTTTGTTAAGGGTCATGTTAATTAGTTCCATTTGTTGTGGATGGGTTACTAGGATGCATACGTTTGTTGTTTGAAGACACTCTTAATTATCGCATATCTTATCTTAACATATTATTGCACATCTTATCTTAGAAAAATGCTATTTTAGTTTCCATACGATGTGACATAAAAGCAAGAATCCTTAAAATAAGAACTCGTGTTTAAATTCTGTGTTTTTTCTGTAATCGTGGCATCAACTTCTTATAATATTATCTACACTACAAGGAGAGTGTCATTTAATAAGATAGGCATTAATGACACCCAAAGTATCGCTATACATATAAGTTTAGTGACACTTTATTAATGTAGTAAAAAACCTTACTTTTTACTTATACTTGGAACCTTTTTACTAGTTTAATTAGATGTAATTTATTTGGGTTTAAATGAAATTTGTATTTCTAACAAAGGTGTAAATATATCTAGTAGATCTTGCACTTTTTGTGTTCATATATATAGGTTTTCACGATAGCACACTTACTCACACATATATAAGCATGTCTAGGTAAAAGACATGGACACTGCTGAGAACTTCTTTACTAAACGCATTACGGGAAGCCAACTAAAATTGTCAAAAAACAAATTAATAATATATTTTTTTACCGACGGATTACCAACGGCCATTTGAAACCATTTATCGACTGACTATCAATGGACTCTACTTTGGTCTCTAATCTCAGTAATTCGTAGCTACTTTGGTTTACCAACCAAAATTTTTCCCTTGTATTCTGTCGGTAAACTGTCACTAACATAAAGTAAACCATCACAAATCTGTCAGTAAGTTCCGACGATTTTTGGCCATCGGTATTATTGGTCGTTGAAAGAAAGTTTTTAGTAGTGACTACTAGTTTCGCTCTGCTACTTTTACTTTTTAGTGAGTAATTTTTTTGCTTGTATCATCAACCAACATAGCATTATCGGTGGGGAGAAAGAAAAAAAAAAAAGCAAATATATCAAATCATATAGCAATAAAAATGATGTATCGTCTCAACCAATATGAAGAAAAATAAACTACAATCAATAAAGAATATACACTAACTCTAGATTTGAAATAATATTATAATTTGAGGATGGTGATAAGAATAAAATAAAGCTACATCTCTCCTGATCAAGGGCATGGAAAGTATCTTTCAAAAGTCTATATAAGGATGACAAACCTCTTGTTCTTAGTCACAGTACACCAAATCATGCACACAAAAATGTATATTGGTGCTTTACCTAAATCAGGAAAGCTTTTTACTTACATACTAGCTAGGTTTCTTTCTATCTACACATGATCAGAAACTATATATGCATATATAATGGTAAAATGAGTGGTGACAGAAGAGAGTGAGCACCCATCGTCTTTCTTGCAAATTACCGTGCTTGAAGCGATATGTGCTCACCCTCTATCTGTCACCCTCTCTACTCTCTATTCTCTATGTTACTTCATTTTAGTATTTCAAGTTAAATTTTGCATACATATATAACTCTGATTTTCTTGACTTGTGGTAATGATCATATCACTTCATAATGATGATCAGGAATGAATTATAATTGTTGGGTCGAAAATGAAATTAACAAGATTTAAATCAAACCCTAAATGATTTCATTAATAATTGATTGGAATTTGGAATTACAATTCATTCCTCACTAATTTGATTCACCAATCCATAATTTGAAATAATTACATTGATACATATATAGATAATGAACCTATACGAATGAAACATCACAACCCTTGGTTGTGGTGGTTGCTAACGGTGGTTGGCTGTTGGTACCCTTTGATGTTGTATACTTTCAAATCTTGTTTTTTCTATGATTACAGACCAATTAGCAAATATGAAGAGAAATTGTCCCTTGGTGGTAATACTCTTTCATTTATTAACTTTGGAGCTCAAATAGAGGTAAATTTGTTACAAAAAATTGGTTAGATTGGTGTTGTAACCCTCTAATTCTTTAACTCTCTTGTATGCTTGTAATCTAGCTCCTTGCTAGATCCTTTTAATTTATTGCTGCCGTTCAAAAAAAAAATTAATCTCTAGTAACTTTATGCAAATTTAGAAAAACTGCATGTCCCAATTCATATTTGGGTGAATTTCAAGTTTAAGGTGTATAAAATACGTGCATGCAGCCTTCAATACTTCCTCCGATTCAAAATAAGTGATACACTTGCGGTTTCACGGTTTTTGAGGCAAAAGATTATAATGATGGTTAAATTAGACTAATTGGATGGTTAGTGGAGAATGGGTCCCACACCTTTTGAATAAAGTAAGGTTAATGATGTTTAAAAGTAAAAAGTAAGGGTAAATGGGTCATTTTACTTTGTTAAAGTAGATAGTTAGTGGGTGTGGGTCCCATTTTTTTGCCAAATAAGGAAATTTTTCAAAGTGTATCACTTATTTTGAATCAACCCAAAAAGGAAAGTGTATCACTTATTTTGAATCGGAGGAAGTATATAATTAACCAACAGGCTACAGTACTTATACTTGGACATTATCAACTTAAACTTAAGAAGTCACGATTTCGATCAGGTCCTTCAATATATGGTAATGGATAAAGAAAGCCATGTATATATATGAAATTATATATAGTCTTATAAGTTCATTATCATCTTGATCTGTTTCATAATTTATGATTTAATTAAAAGATGAGAACCTTTCGTGTACGTAGAGGTAAATCTGTTTACACCTCACTTTCTTCGTACCTCGCATTTAACGAATTAAAATGGATATCGTTGTTGTAGTAGCATAGGAAATTGACATATCATTTTGATGGCTGGAAGTTAAATTCTGTTAAATATGTTGATGGTGGATAGTGTTGGAGCAAAACACAGATCAACTTATTACTGATGCTGCAGTTAGTACTGATCATACTTAGTACTGATGGGGCAGAACATGTTACTACTGATGAAGTTGATACTGATGAAGACCATAACTCAGTTACTACTGATCAAGCTTATTGAAGATACTACTGATCAATAGTAGTTACTACTGACGTTGATATTGGACTTACTACTGGTCACCAAGTTTACTACTGACGTTACTTATTTACTACTGGTGATTGCAGTTTACTACTGATACGCGTTTTGGAAGCATATCAAGTCCGAGATCTTCGTAGAAATAGTTATAGAATGTAAATCAATGTATATCTTTTTAATTCGATGTAAATCAAAGTCCTAGAATAACTAGGGTAAATAGTTTAGCTTCAAGGACTATTATAAATAGTTCCTTACGAATTGTAAACGTACGTGTGTATTGTTAACTCAATAATATACATTGAAGCTTTTTGTGAAACTGTGTTCTTAATACTTTCGTTTATTATTTACAATTCATTGTTCTTAATTACATTGATATAGTGTTGATCCGCTGCAACTTCTATAGTCAATTAGATCTAAGGTGTTTATTAATTTCTCTGTAGTTAATCGATCCTGACAGATAGTTTATTGTTTCAAGGATAAGAATTAAGGTTCTAAAAGACGTAAGGCGCGGCGTAACAACACTATCAAGCCTCAACATATGGCGAGACATGAGGTTTCTCAAGGCGTGACTTAAGGCGGCAATTTTGTATATAATTTATAATTTAATATACATAATTATAAATTTATAACATAGTTAATAAATTTGTTCTTCATTTTTGACATATTGAAATGATTCATATAACTAAACACCTATATATATGTGGCCAGGGGCTGTACCAGACAAATTTTTGAAGGTGGGCAAAATTTTGGAGTGCAAATCAGGTTCTTTGAGTGAGGTTTTATTTAAAATCAAATCGTAAACCAAATCAAATCAGTTTTAGTTTGAAGAAAGTCTAAACGTAAACTAAATTAGTCAAAATCAAAATTTACGTGTTAGTTAATTCGAAAATAAAAATTCTAATATTTAGTATTATAAAAAATAGATTACAATTTTTTATAGTGGTAGATTTCGTATACACAGTTTATGTTATTAATTCATATTCGTATTCAGTTTTATTATAACGTTCAACTAAGTTTTTAAAGTATTCATATATAGATGATGTGGACTAATATGTCACTGGTTAAAATATATGTGTGATCAAAGAAATGATAAGCATAATATTTTTAAACCAATAAACCTAGGGGAAAATAAATCAAAATAAAAGAAGATTTTAATATGAAACAAAGTAAAATTAACTTTAAAACGGGAAAAGAAAAAAAAAATTTAAAAATATATATGCATATGAAAGGGATTTAAACTGAATGTTATATGTTTTAAGATACATGAGCTAGCCACTGAGCTAATATATGATGTGCATTAGTTATCGCTCATATATTATGTATATTTGGATGAACCAAGCCAAAAAATGAATTGACCCTTAAAAAATTTATACTAATCAGAAAAAGTTTGGGGTGGGCAGATGCCCACCCTGCCCACCCCTTGGTACCGCCCTTGTATGTGGTCTATATGACTCAATACCTTTAATTAATACGCTTAAAAACACAGCTTATGACGGGTAAAAGTGAGTCAAATTGGACCTTAACATACGCCAAGCCTTACGTCCAAGCCTTGTACCAAGACGTGGCGGTATAGTCAAGTTTTAAGCCTTTGCGAGACATGACGAAGCCAAGACGGGCTTTTTAGAACTATGAATTTAAAAATCTTTATATTTTTATTTGTTTTTGGGGGAGGGTGTGCTTGAATATAAGATAACTATTTTTTAAACGAGAGATAGATATTGATTATTACTAAATATTCATACGTGTATTTTTACGCATTTGGTCAAAATATGGTTCAAATCATATGATGAAAGTCAAAATAATTCAAATCAGATGTTGAAATTAGGTAAATGACAATTTGAGTTAAAATTAAAAAAAAAAATCTAGTCATAAGCTAGAAGAAAGAAATTATGAATTTTTTTAATAAATTATAAATGTCAATCATTTTATAATTAGTAAATTAAATTAGAAAATTTTAATAATAAAATTTAGTAAGAAATAATACAATTTATTTATATTTTTAAACATACATGGAGAAAATAAAAATAAAAACCATTAATCAAGACTTGTAGAACCCCGTGCTTCAACCGTCCATCGATTCATTGAATGGTAGTTGTCCTTGGTCGAGGATTTTACTTGAAGCCCATACGGTACGACTGCCGCCTATCAAAAACCTTTTTTTCAGTTATACATTTTTTGACAAGTGTTCAGGCAACGATTGTCAAACACAAAGAATAGGCGACGTCAACCTTGGATCTCCTGTGATAGTGCAAACCCAACAAGTTCTTGGCGAACCTAGGGTGATCAAGGTTGAGTACGAGTGTAAGTGAGAGTATATGAACTCTGTGTATTTCTGTGTCATGGACAATGATTTAAACCATGTATTTATATGCTAGTCTCAAGTATATGGAACGTTGATCCATTAATGATGATCGAGCTAGCTTAATCGTCAATCGTCTAATGTGACCCTTGCTATTATGATGGCAATAAAGCAATCGTGAAGCCATTATTACGGGACGACGTCAGCAATAAGTCACGCGCTTTTAAATGACAGACGCTGACAATATGACAAGCGGTGACAATATGACGGTTGACGACTTGGACGGGATTGACCGTTGACAAAGGCCGTATAGTAGCGGGCTCACACCTTGACAATTTAGTAGCGGGCTTTAAACACAAAAAGCCCATCGTTATATTTAGGGTTTGAGGATTTTACCCTATATATACATATGTAATCCTCACTAACCTCATCATGCCCCCGAGTTAGGATTTGCCCACACAACGTTTGCAAGGCGTAACTAGTAAGTCTTCGTTTTATTTTTTTTATTTTTTTTATTGGACGAACCGGCCGCGCAGACCGGGGTCGCAAGTTGACCGGCGGCCTCAAGATGACCGGCGGCCGGATCTGGACCGGCGGCGGCGACGAAACCACAAGCAGTCGATCGCCCGTAGACGGCTGTTTAGAGACCGAGGCAACGGGGCGCGACCGGCGGTACAAGCAGCAGACAGGCGGCGGAGTGCGATGCGGGGGACGATGGCGGCGAGACCGGCTGACGATCTGTGACAAACGACCGGCTGTCCCAACTTTGTACCGGCGGTACAAAACGAACACCGGGCGCGGTCTACGGACCGGCGGCACAAAACGAACACCGGCGGTCAATGGACCGGCGGTACAAAACGAAGGGGTCTACGGACCGGCGGTACAAAACAGTTTACGGATCGGCAGTTTTAGGGTTACGACCCAACCGGCGGTTTAGAGTTGCAGTACCGGAGGTTGTTAGGCGGTTACGACACACATTGACCGGCGGTTCAGGGTTGCCATACTATCGGTTTTTAGGCGCGGCCGTGGTTACGACCGGTACACATTGACCGGCGGTTAAGGGTGCCCGGCGGTTTAGGCGCAGGCGGGTTAGGGTTACGACCGGTGGTACACTTTGACCAGGGTTCGACGGCACTTTACCAGCGGTTTAGGCACCCTAACCGGCGGTTTTAGGGTTTATACCCTAAACTAGCAGACCACTTTGTACGCTTTAAATTATTAACTCGTTCCTAACTGTAACTGTATGTCTTACTGCAGGTGTAATTTGGGTTGCTCGCTATCTGACAGGTACGTATTTACCTCTCTATTGCATTACTATGCGTACACCCCTTTAGTAATAACTTATATCCTTGTCATTTATTAGGCATATAGTAGTTGTCCTTGTTTTAACATGGGAGAGCCAGTGTCAGATGCGATTGTTGTGGAAGCCCCATCAGTTGCTCAGAGCCCTAGCACAGTTAATGACAAAATGCTAACAAAACTTATGGATGAGTATCCATGTCTTAGGAAATATAATGTTATTGTACCAACACCAAACCAACAAGCCCATTCCCCTCCGAAAGGAAAAGTAGCCCTCTATACCCATTACCTTTCCCACTCCAATTTTAGATATCCGACCACTGCTTTTTATTTGAGTGTGTTGAACTACTTCAAGTTGGGGTTTGCACAGTTACACCCAGTAGCTGTATCAAAAATCACGACATTTGAGATGTTATTGGTGGCAATGGGAATAAAACCTTCAGTACCCTTGTTTAGGACGTGTTATAAGTTGATGAAATCTCATGATTGGTATTCGATAGAGTTAAAAGATAGAAAGAAAAAATTTATTCGGGAGTGTTTTTCGAGTCATAGGAATTGGAGATATAAGTATGTGTTTGTGGATGCTGCGTTCAGAAATATTTGGGCTAGTAACTTGTTTAAATGGAGAACTGAGTTTGACAAAGCGTTAAACGATGCTCCAGCCCTGACGCCTCAAAGCGGAAGGCTGTACAAGCAAATTTTACGAAATTCAATTGTATTTCGAGTTTATGAGGAATGTGCCTTGGTGTTAGCTGGTATTTCGGATTATTGGGCTGAAGGGATGAAGCCTGTGATAGTGGACTCGGAGACCGGGAAACGTGGGTGCTTGTTGTTATATTGTCATGTTTTTATATTATCCTTTTACAGGTACTGACTCATTGTACGTTTCCTGCAGCCATGAGCTTGATGAATTTCATGGAGGGAGATCCTGCCTTTATGGAGTATGAGATTGAAAGTCAGCCTGCCGACCTTGGTGAACAAGAAACTGGTGCCACTTCGCGTGTTAATTCTGGGATAAACACGATCTCAAACAACGAGGTGACATCAAACTCGACACCAGGTAATTGTCCAACCTCTACACATATGTATTTACTATGATAAAAGGTAAGCGTATGATTTATGTTTCACAGGTGCCACTGAAAATGAAAATTCACTATCCAGGACCATTGCAGAGAGTGACAACGAAGATGAAACAGGTAACACTATAATTATAGTGGTTGCCTACTTATTACTAGTTACTTAACGATCTCATTGCGAATATGCAGGGGACTTCGATTACCTGGGGGCGACGTCAATTCCAGATCCCAGATTGGATGGCCGAGATATGTTAGGACTTGGAAAAAGGGCGGTGAGCCTAGATGTAAGCGATGATGACATCCCTTTGCCGAAGGTGCCAAAAGTGACTTTCCCCTCTAATCTTCCCCCAAATGCTACTTTGGTAAATCGCGGGGGTAACACTGGAGCATTTGGAGCAAACGCCACAATTGGTGCAACCTGTAGTATGTTTGGAACGATCAGCGCTCCTTTTGGATCCACCACGTTAGCATCGAGCCAAAATTTTTGCATGACACAGTCTCCCGTTTTGCCCCGTACTACCCTGCCTATGTCCGAGGGTGTAATCGATGCAGCAGATATAAATATGTTCAATTGCAATTGCTTTAAGGACTATGTCCGACAGCTTGTAAGCAATGAACATGGGGACTTAAAGAGGTCGTGCGCCGAGTTGCAGGCGCAAGTTGATAATAGCAAAGATGAGATTACCTCTCTAAAGAAAAGTCTAGTGCTGGGGCAGACTACAACTAGTCGTTGTCAAGAGGAAGTGCGCATACTTAGGGAGAAAATATCCCAACAGGGGGTCATGTTATCTAAGGCTGAAAGAGAAAAACAGGAGATGTCAGCAACCCTGTGTACCCGTGATGAGCAGCTGGCTCAAAAAGAGAAACAAGTAATTGAAAAAGATGTTGAGATGGAGACTATGAGGCAAGCGATGGTCAAGATGAGTGAAGAACGCGAGGCGACCATGCAGATGAGGAAAGATTTAGTTGTTGCATTGCCTCAGCTATTTGATTTGATGCTTAAACATCCTGATGTTGCTAATGTTCTTAACGACTTTAACCGTGCTTCTCATATGTTTGGGAGACATCTAGCCAGCAAAAAAGTGAAGGAGGCACTCCCCAATATTGCTCCCGAGAGCTTGCCTTTTTTGGACCCTGCAACGCATAGTAACATGACGCGTGCGAGTGAGAAATTTGCAGCCAGGGCCTTTCCCATTATGACTACCCTGGTGCAAGATTTAGAGTTGTCACTTCCAGCTATTATTGCCTTACTGTCGGCGAAGCCACAGCCTTAGTTTGTTCATTCATGCATATGATACGTTATGACTTTGTGACTTGATTGTTTTTTGTGATTGGATTATTGCTTTCTAGCCTTTGAATAATTTCGTGGAATTTGTTACTATTGAAATTACATGGTTTCTTTCTATGCGTGTACTTTGCTATAGAAATTATGTATGTATTTGTTGGTTAACCGGTGAAAAAATGTTTTACTCGCGAGGATGTCACTTCTGAATAGGAAGTGCTTATCTTTTATCAAGTTGATCAAAAGATGAAATTGAATGCATGTGTATAGACCAAGCAAAGGTCGTTTGTGTGACTTGGTATAATTTATATTGAACGATGTTCTTGACTATGTCATTTGTGCATGCATGTGGTGTAACATTGTACATAATAAGAAGTGCTATCGTAGCGATTTTATTGAATAAAAGTTGGGATACATGATCAAACCAAATTATTAAACATAACACTTCTTCAAGTTCATAACATTCCATGTCCTAGGCATAGCTTGTCCGTCCATGTCTGACAAGGTGTAAGACCCATTGCCATTAGCATGAAGTACACGATAAGGGCCTTCCCATGTAGGGCCTAGCTTGCCTTGATCTTCCACTCTGCTCGCCTCATTCTTCCTCCATACCAGATCGCCTGGCTGAAAAGAGAGAGGACGGACTCGCTGATTGTAATATTTGGCCATTTGCATGTGACTGGCGGCCTGTTTGATGAGAGCGATCTCTCTACGCTCTTCTATGATGTTTAAGTTTTCACGTAGCGCTTCCTCATTCTCTTCAGGGTGGAAGTCCATAACCCTTTGTGTCAGATGAGTAAGTTCTGGAGGAATGACTGCTTCCGTGCCATAAACCAAGCTGAAAGGTGTTTCAGACGTAGTTGTACTTGGGGTGGTTCGATGAGCCCAAAGGATACCTGGTAATAGATCTACCCATGCAGTTTTGCGGCGGCCCAATTTTGCTTTGATTGCTTTCACAATGGCTTTGTTCATGACCTCGACTTGGCCATTAGCTTGAGGATGTGCTACTGACGTGAATGTCTGCTGTATGTTCATGTCAGACCACCAAGCCTTGAACGATCCTTCTGCAAACTGCTTGCCATTATCGCTCACCATGACATGCGGTACCCCAAACCTGCAAACTATGTGTTCCCATACAAAATTGATAACTCGTTTCCCAGTGATAGTTGCCAAGGGTTTTGCCTCTATCCACTTTGTAAAGTAGTCGACAGCAACAATGAGAAACTTGACATTGCCAACGCCCGGTGGAAATGGCCCAACAATGTCGATCCCCCACTTGTAAAATGGCCATGCAGTGGTAACAGGAATAAGATCTTGCTTTGGCACTTTGGCGACAGAAGCATGTTGCTGACAGGCTGTGCACTTTTCGATTTCCTCCTTTGCATCTTGATGCATCGTTGGCCAAAAGTACCCCAATCTCATGATTTTACCAGTGACAGAGCATGGACCGGCGTGGAGGGAGCATGTGCCGCTATGTACAGCTTCAATGATACTTTTAGCCTGTTTTGGGCCAACACAACGCAGGTGTGGCCCCAAATAAGATTTGCGAAACATGCAGTTGTCCACCAACGTGTACATTGGTGACTTCATACGAATTTTTCTTGCTAGCTGTGGATCAGCCGGTAGTACATCATGTTTGAGGAAATTTAAGATCGGAGTCATCCAACATTCTTCCTCTGTAACAGTGGTAACTTCCTTTGGTCTCGCAATGGACTTTTCTGTCAAGATCTCCACCAGTAATTCTTTTTTAAGATGGGCAAAGGCGGACGAAGCCAACTTGCTTAGTGCGTCAGCTAACTTGTTGCGATTTCTGGGCACTTGTGTTAAGGCAAAAAGCCTTGCCCCTTTGGATCTTAAGATAACAAAAACAACCTAGACTAGTCTTGAATAATATGTAGAATAATATAGCTAAGTTTAGGTCTGATACTGAGTGATCAGTATTGGAACTCAGTATCAGTACTCAGTATCAGATAGTGATACTGAGTACAAGGACTGAGTAGAAGGACTGAGTTACATTTTGTAACGGACTAAGATCAATTCCCTTGATCTTAGTCATTTGCCTAGTTTAGTCCTTCGGTTACTCCTTTGCCCATTATGTAAGATCTCTATATCATTACTAATAGAGATCATCTTGCAAAGGAGAACTCACCAATTGACTTTACACTTTCACATCTTTGTAATTGATCAGTGGTCTTGTTATTCCGCAACAAGCCACACTTAGTGGATTTATACATTGACTATATTCTTGTGTTATCACTCTAATATTTCTCTAAGTATAATATTCTATCAATTAACATTAAAACAGGGTTGTTGTGACCTAACAACTGGTATCAGAGCACATGCCGGTCAAGATATTGAGATGCAGGATGTTCCACAAGTTCAAGAACCGACTCAACAACATATCTCTCCACCCGCACAGGATCCTGATGCTCCTCATATTGAAACAGTTTTTGATACTGAGTCCTCCGAAGACACACCACTGGTCCTTCAAAGACGAAGAAGGAATCTTTCCCCTATCATTATGGGAAACTTATCATCTGAGGAGATGCAGCCTGCAAATGTTCCATCTTTAACTGCATCTCTTCAAGCCCAAAGTTTCCCATAATGATAGGGGAAAGATTCCTTCTTCGTCTTTGAAGGACCAGTGGTGTGTCTTCGGAGGACTCAGTATCAAAAACTGTTTCAATATGAGGAGCATCAGGATCCTGTGCATGTGGAGAGATATGTTGTTTAGTCGGTTCTTGAACTTGTAATGCTGACCTAGTTCTTTGTCTTCTTCTCTCATACCGAATCCGAAGTGGCTCAGTATGAGGGCTTTGCTGATGTTGTTGTTGTTGTTGTGGAGGTTGATCTTCATTCAATTTTCTTCTTTTCTCCCCCTGAGCAGATGGCTCAATTTTGTTATCATTTAATTCAGGCTAACACAAGGGAATGCAATGTCCCTTTCTGCAGATTTTTATCACTCATCTTTCAACACTCAATGCCCACACATATTTATGATGAGTTTCACAGTCCAAGGGTTGATCTTCCTCCTCTTAGTGAGAAGATCTTCTTTTACAGGCCAAGACAAGGAGAGCCTTTACTGAGCCCTTCTATGTGGGCCATTGTTCAAGAACACATAAATGATGAAGAAGACATGTGTGATACTGACTCAGACAATGATGATAATGATGATAATAGTGGTAATGGAGCACGGGCCGGTCAAGATATTAGATGCAGGATGTTCCACAAGTTCAAGAACCGACTCAACAACATATCTCTCCACCTGCACAGGATCCTGATGCTCCTCAAATTGAAACAATTTTTGATACTGAGTCCTCCGAAGACACACCACTGGTCCTTCAAAGACGAAGAAGGAATCTTTCCCCTATCATTATGGGAAACTTATCATCTGAGGAGGTGCAGCCTGCAAATGTTCCATCTTTAACTGCATCTCTTCAAGCCCAAAGTTTTGTTGCAGCCACCGCTGACCTTTCAGGTCCAGAATTAGTTCCAACTGCTCAATCAATTGAGGAACCTCATGTTCCTCTTGATGTGGAGATTCAATATGACCAAACTACACTGGAAGGTGCTCATCAAGAAAGAGAGGTCGGTATTGAAGATGTTGGTGCTGCACATCAACAATTACATGATCCTGCACCGACCTCTGCAGATGCTAGAAGGGAATCTGACAGAGTCTCAGGTATGAATTTCTAAAAAGCCCTTAAACTTATATATATATATATATTTCATTTCCAAATAGAGACTAAGTATTGGCCAGTACCAACTCAATACTGACCAAAGTCTCACACGATCTTTCAAATATATATCCTTTTATGGCCAACATAGCTAGCCCACTGCTGCTATGCAAAATTCATATACTGAGCACACAATTGATCATTGTCAGTCTATAGTTGTCTCAACATTTAAAGAGACAATGGTGGTTGATGTCACACTGACACCCACTGGTGCTGCTTGAATCATGTCCAACTTATTTTTGAGTTGGATAGCATGATTCAAGAAATGATCACAAACCCTTAAGCCACAAAATCCAAAAATTTTCCATGGGGTTTAGCCACATTTCTGTTATCACTCTAATACCGAGTGATAAACATTGAAAATAACAAGAAGCACATCCCAGGCTTCGAATACCCAAACCCAAACCTTTTAGTAAATGTGACTTATCCTATACTGAGCCACTAAAATTTACACACTCACTTTTACTAAAATCTTCTTACACATGCTATGCACAAGTCCACAATAATTCATCCTATACCAGATGAAATACAGACTTCACAAACTCTGTTTATGTGATTATAGAATTAACCAACACCACAATTCTATTTGATAAACCTTTCTTTCTAACCAGTTTTAAATTTTTTTGTTTCTTTAGCACCATCTGTGCAGGGCATTCAGGCATCACAGGCTGCAGGAGACCAAGTGACTCTGCAAGCAATCATGCAGCAAATTCTGGCCATCCAACATACTCAAAATATAATACTGGCCAGAATGGACAAGATGAGTAGCGACATTGACTCAATAAAACAGTCAGTCTCACTACTTCAACAACCACATCCGCCTCCACAAACTCCACCATTTTCACATGGTGACCACAATGAAGAAGGAGAAGGTGAAGGAGGTGCTGGTGATACTGATGCTGCAACTGAGCCCATGCCCTCCCCTACTCTTGAACAACCTGAAGGGGACATGGGTGGTGATACTGATCCTCTTCCCTCCTCATCAAATGATAACAAAAAGGGGGAGAAGAGACAAAGAGATACTGAGGTTGATCAAACTGAGCCATCTGCTCAGGGGGAGAAAAGAAGAAAATTGAATGAAGATCAACCTCCACAACAACAACAACATCAGCAAAGCCCTCATACTGAGCCACTTCAGATTCGGTATGAGAGAAGAAGACAAAGAACTAGGTCAGCATTACAAGTTCAAGACCCACTTGAGCCATCTGCTCAGGGGGAGACTCATACTGACCAACCACAGCAAGCTTATACTGAGCCATCTGCTCAAGAAGAAAACAAATTGCAAATTGTGGTCTACAGGCCTTTCATCTGGCCTATTGCTGATGATGAAGATGAAGAACATCCAGTGGCATCAGAAGAATTTTTAAACTTTGCACTGGATGAAGCAAATAAAGAAACCTCTTCATCATCATTCTCAGATGATGAAGAGCATACAAGAAAACCTATCTCACCTCAAGCTGAAGGACCTTCTAGAATTTCTAGAAGACCAATAACCAGAAGAATGAAAAATGTGGTTATGTCCTCAGAATCTAGTGAAGAACAAGATCCAGCTCCTCTGATCTCAAGACTTAGGAGATCTGCTCAGTTTACTGAGGAAAAGAGTGATGTTGAGGATGAGATTGAGGCCCAGAAATTCTTCCCTGTTAAGGAAGAACCTGAATCTGAGTCTGAAGATGTTCCAAGAAGATCTCATACTATAAAAAGAACTGGAGATGAATTACTTGAACAGTATTGGAACATTTTGGCACAAAGAACAAGATATAGGGAAACAAGGATGGGTATGCTGAGGAATAAAGCATTTCTAACTGTAAGAGACATATACTGGCTAAATGAATTCGTCAACAAAATAAAGGTCAAAACTGTTGATAGATCAATTGTTGCAACGTGCACTGGGCCAGTCAGTCCTCCAATGAAGTTTTTCCTCCATGACATCCAAAATATGGGACTTCAAGATTGGATAAAGACTGCTAGACTGATAAAGGAGATGCCCTCAAGATCCTCTGAAACCCAAGTGATGATGGATGAAATCTGGGCTGTATCTGCTATATGCTATGAAAAAGGCATTCTTTATGCAGCAGAATACAGGGCACTCAGTGTGATGACTGAAGCTATGAAGAACAACAAACCTGAGTGCCTTAATACTTTCAGAATAATTCCCACATATACTGTTCCCTCTAACCTTATATTTCAGGATCAAAAGAGTACCATATATCCAACATCTGGATATATGTATACTGACTCAGATGACAGGGAGTGCTTCATTACTGAAGCAGATTTGGCAACAGCTCCTATCAGCCATTTGGTGGGCCTTAAATGGATGATAACCAAGAGAGAAGATGCTTGGTTTAGAAAGAAGATAGTTGTTGTACTAAACAACAGGCAAGATGAACTGAAGAAAAGAGAAGAGTTCATCCATGTGAAGAAAGAAGTCTTCTACGAGTTTGAGTCAATCAACAAAGACTAAAAGAAGAAGACTTTGCAGCCTGTAGCTAATTTTTTTTTGATCTCTTTGTAATTGTTTTGTTATCATTAGATAGGGGGAGATTGTTAAGGCAAAAAGCCTTGCCCCTTTGGATCTTAAGATAACAAAAACAACCTAGACTAGTCTTGAATAATATGTAGAATAATATAGCTAAGTTTAGGTCTGATACTGAGTGATTAGTATTGGAACTCAGTATCAGTACTCAGTATCAGATAGTGATACTGAGTACAAGGACTGAGTAGAATGACTGAGTTACATTTTGTAACGGACTAAGATCAATTCCCTTGATCTTAGTCATTTTCCTAGTTTAGTCCTTCGGTTACTCCTTTGCCCATTATGTAAGATCTCTATATCATTATTAATAGAGATCATCTTGCAAAGGAGAACTCACCAATTGACTTTACACTTTCACATCTTTGTAATTGATCAGTGGTCTTGTTATTCCGCAACAAGCCACACTTAGTGGATTTATACATTGACTATATTCTTGTGTTATCACTCTAATATTTCTCTAAGTATAATATTCTATCAATTAACATTAAAACAGGGTTGTTGTGACCTAACAACTTGCTCAATGGTAAATTTCGTGAACTCGGAGATCACCTTTTTAACTTCTTCTAAGTAAAGCTGCATGGAGGTTTGGTTCGCAACGAATGCTCCACTGACCTGGTTGGCAACAAGCTGTGAATCTACAAATACACATATGCTTTCACCCCCATTTTCCTGGCGATTTTCAAGCCTGCTAACAAAGCTTCATATTCTGCTTCATTATTAATCGTGGGAAACTCGAACTTAAGGGCATAAGTATACTCATTTTTATTGGGTCTGTAAGAATTAAACCAGCTCCAGAACCCTCCAAGTTAGAGGCACCGTCAGTGAAAAGTGTCCACGTTGTACTCTGAAGGGGCGTTGACAATGTCAAAGTCTACCATTTCAACCCTATACTGTGGGTATTCGCCCATCATTATCGGTAAAGTTATTTCTCCCACAGGCCAGTGTGTTTCTCCAGAAAAACTGACCAACGGCCCCTGCGCTGTTCGTTTTGTATCCTTGACCTTTTGGGGTAACTTCCTGAAACAATGCTCAAATACTATGTCAGTAGAACAGCCTGTATCAACATAAGATTTGTTAATCTCATAATTGGACAATCGGATCTTAATGACAACAGGATTATTGGAAGTAGCTGCTACGGGGGGAAATGAAATAGGAACCATCATCCAGCTTTGGAGGACCAATGCTTTTCTCTTAGACGAAGTCTCGCCTCGAACCATGAGCACTTGGCCATCAGGCGGTCCAGGATGATCACCCTTGTCTCCCTTCTTCTGCAAGCTATAAGTCTTTTTTGCCGGATTTTTTGCTGCCTGTTGTCTTGCCCCTATTACGAGATGTTCTAATTTCCCCTCCTCTAATGCACGCTTGATTTCAGCCTGTAGCTCCCGACATGCATTGGTATCATGACCATAATCTTCATGGAAATCACAGCGTTTGTTCATATTTTTCTTTCCAGACTTGTGCAACATCTGAGGAGGTGCTTTGAAAGATGACCCGACCTGCTCTGTCTTCAATATCTCGCTTGGACTTTTACTCAGACTGGGACCTGTACCATGATCATAGGGAGTAGGCCTCCTGCTACTTCTGTCATCTCGCTTGAAATCTCTGCGGTTGTCTCGTCTGCTATCCTGCCTGGTGTCCTGGCGATTGTCAGGTCTAGCACTTGACGAGCTCCCCCATTTGTCTCTCCGGTTGAGAACTCCCCTTGTGAGAGTAACAGTTTCCTCGGATCTGAGGAAATCATATGCTCGGTCAGTGGCTTCCTTGAAAGCCACCGGAGTTCGCTTAATCAGCTTCTCTTGCAGTTGCCCTGGGAGCAAAGAGATGGTAAAACCCGAAATTTGCTGACTTTTGGGTAACGCGACAATTTTCTGGCACTCCTGCGTGTAACGCTGAATGAAGTCGCGTAACCCCTCGCCTTCCCGTTGTCGCAGCAAATGCGCTTCGATATGAGTTCTCTGCTGCTTCTTTTGCTGTACAAAATGAGACATAAATTTAGCCTTTAGATATGCAAAGTCTTGAATGCTCCTGTCCGGCAAGTCGGCAAACCAATCACGAGCAAAACCCTGCAACGTGCCAGGGAACATGTGACAAGCGACCGGGTCTAACCATTTCTCTGTCATAATGGCCTGCTCAAAAAGAGCAAGATGGTCATCGGGATCTCGTGTACCGTCGTAAGTACCAACGATGGTCAGAACTTTTTGCTTATCTGGGAGTGGGAATCTGGCCACCCAATCACAGAACTTCGAACTAACCACCGACAAATGCATAGTGGCTGCTCGGGGTGGCGCGGCTGCTGCCACTAGTGCCTGCAACACGCGCAACATGTCATTAGGTGCGTCCTGTGGTGGAGGAGGTGGTGGGGTGTGAATGGGTGGTCGCCTTAACTGCTCCAATAATTGTGACAACGGATCCGCTGGTTGGACAAGCGTTGGCTGCGGGGCTGGGCGCAACGCCGCCACCAACTGAGACAACAGATCCGATGAAGTAGGTGGTGGAGAAGGCGGTGGTGGTGGTTGATTACTCTGAGCTATCCTTCGAAGCAACTCCACAATTGGATCCCCCCGAACCCCTTGAGTAGCGATCTGCGGAAAGTTTGAAACGGGCTGTGCGACCTGTTCCGCGCCACCCGCCTGAGAGTTTGTCCCGTGACACAAAAGAGGCTGAAATGGAGGGATGGGTGTCGCTGGCGGTGGTGAGGTAAACGAACTTGTTCCAGCCAGCATTGTGGAAAAAAGGGGACTTGTGAAAGAGGAATAACCTTGTGTCGACCTTACATCCGACCTTACATCCGACAGTGTCCACTCAGAATCGACGTATGGTTCCAGCACTGCGGTACGAATAGGCGAGGTCATCACTGCTTCCGGTGTCGTGGTACTTACGGAAGTGGCTATTGCTGGCGCTGAAGAAGT
The DNA here is from genome assembly GCA_963853835.1 of Calendula officinalis. Classification (NCBI taxonomy): domain Eukaryota; kingdom Viridiplantae; phylum Streptophyta; class Magnoliopsida; order Asterales; family Asteraceae; genus Calendula; species Calendula officinalis. Next base: position 75,573,208 of record OY970829.1, read on the forward strand.
GATCTGCAATGGATGTGTTGCCTCCATAGAAACGATTGATTACGGAGAAATAAAAAGAAAGTTTGGAAAATGAAACGCCGTTTAAAAAACGAGTCCCACGGATGGCGCCAAATGTTCAGGCAACGATTGTCAAACACAAAGAATAGGCGACGTCAACCTTGGATCTCATGTGATAGTGCAAACCCAACAAGTTCTTGGCGAACCTAGGGTGATCAAGGTTGAGTACGAGTGTAAGTGAGAGTATATGAACTCTGTGTATTTCTGTGTCATGGACAATGATTTAAACCATGTATTTATATGCTAGTCTCAAGTATATGGAACGTTGATCCATTAATGATGATCGAGCTAGCTTAATCGTCAATCGTCTAATGTAACCCTTGCTATTATGATGGCAATAAAGCAATCGTGAAGCCATTATTACGGGACGACGTCAGCAATAAGTCACGCGCTTTTAAATGACAGACGCTGACAATATGACAGGCGGTGACAATATGACGGTTGACGACTTGGACGAGATTGACCGTTGACAAAGGCCGTATAGTAGCGGGCTCACACCTTGACAATTTAGTAGCGGGCTTTAAACACAAAAAGCCCATCGTTATATTTAGGGTTTGAGGATTTTACCCTATATATACATAGGTAATCCTCACTAACCTCATCAACAAGTATAATTAACTCGATCTCAGGATCGAAGATCCAAATTCAGAATTAACTAATTTTTAATTTTTAACTTAACTAATTAACTCGATTTGGATGTAGATACAAAGTTGGGGTCGGTTACATATATATTAACAATGCGATTTCATAATCATTATATACTTTGAGTTTTTCTATTGTATGCCCCTAAGCATACTTTAACCAACATTTAGTACACTATAATTAATGAGGTGTATCGCATACACCTTCCCGACCAAACGGCTGAACGAAACCTTCCGGAATGGAAGGTTTGAACAGGTCCTTCCTGAACGGAAGGATTACACGGACGCAGAAGTATTGATGATCCCAAGAATCACGATCCGACCGACATGCGGAAATTACGGAAAGAGCACCTCATTAGTACGACCGCATTAAATGCGACCAAGTCCCTAGGGCGGCTCCAGCACGAGGGTAAGGTTTTACCCTTCGGTCCAAAGCCTCCTGTGACGACCTAATATCCGCAGAGCTCGAGGGCGACCGGTCCGAAGCAGGTCACTTCCCTTTCCCGCTCAAAGACGACCAGCTATAAATACGATCCACTGGCGCCTAAGATGGATCATCACCTTCCGGTACATTTATTACTTATCTCAATTATTGCTAACATTCAATACGATCCGTGCCGATCACGACCTCACGTCATACTTATACTCATATACTGATTACTAACTTGAGCGTCGGAGTGTTCTCACGGGAAACCTCCCGGGGAGCATCTGACTTAGGGTTTTCTCGTTGATTGCAGGATTCCCAAAGCAGCGGGTGTCCGTCCGACCATTCGGGAGATTTGTGAATCAACATTTGGCGCCATCCGTGGGACTTCTCGAACAAAATGGTCCAAGAAAATCCGAAAAATGACGCTAATGGTGAACGAGTGACACCGATTCAGCCCGGGGAGCTGACAGAAGGGGTACTGACGCCGGCATCAACTTCCACGTGTCCACCACCCACCGGCGGGGAAAACGAGCCTACCCTGGAGGAATTGGAAGAGTACAACCTCTTCTGTAAATTTCGGAAAATGAGGCAGATGGAAAAGTCCCGAACAAAACTGAAAGGAGGGGCGCTAGGGGTCGAAAGAAACCTAACTTACTCCAGTGATGAAGAGCCAATAGAGGAGGTGTACAGAGATCCATCTCCTCCGAGAAGGCTTCGAAGGGCAGAGATCACCCCAGTTGGGAGACGGGAGGAAGGAAGAAACTCTCCACCCAAGAACGAAAGAGAAGCTCCTCACCGACGCACCCCCTCCGGTTCAAGAGACTTTAGATCTCCGTTTACAGATGATATCAACGAAATGCCCATACCTCCAGGTCTGAAAGGACCCAGAGTCAAATCATATGATGGAAGCGGAGATCCCGACGATCATGTGGCCAGTTTCCGGTGGGTTGTGCGAATGATCACGATGGAACCAAGGCTTTGGTGTTTGTACTTTGCGGGAACTCTGGAAGGGTCCGCCAGGTACTGGTTATCAAGTCTCCCGCAAAAGAGCATCTCTAGTTCAGTCATAGTTTCATACAGCAGAAGAAGTACCAACAGCGTTCTCAATCCATTATGGCCTGTCGACAGCGGGAAGGGGAATCCAACAAATCATACTTTAAAAGGTTTAACGAGAAGAGCCGAAAGATGCCTGTCTGGGAAGACTCTCTGATCATTGCTGCCTTCACGTACGGGCTCCGGGAAGGAGAGTTGTTTCGGGAACTGTCAAAAAGAGATTTCGATAAGGCAGACGACATGATCAGCGTGGTGAATAAGGTACTAAAACAGGAAGATGAAAGTGCCGAAAAGCTACGTTTCGAAGCTCAGGAAAAGAGAAACACTAACGGATCGAACTCATACAAAGGAGGATATAAGGGGAAGGGGTTCGCGAAAGCAAGGTTTTCCGGGAAGGTCGCCCTACTAAGCTAGAATCCCGGAAGGGAGGTCGCAAGGCGATAGGTATGGTCCGTACAGACCAGAAGTTTACGCCGCGACGGAAGCCCGAAGGACTGACGGAAGAGTGGTGAGAAAGAAGTACCTAAGAGATCCGAACGCTTATTGTGATTTTCACAAGATCATGGGTCACGCCACTGGGACTTGTGAAAGTTACAAGAGAGAGAAGGAAGCCCAGGGTAAAGAAAGAACGGAGGCGAACGTGGTCGAACCTAAGAAAGACGCAGCTGCCTATAATGCGGAGATTTTCGCAATCGAAGAGGAGTCGGAACCTTCCTTCCTAGGGAAAAGGAAGGGAGGAATTGTTGAGTTTGGAAGGGGGGGAGCACGTTCCTGACGGATATGTCGGAACGGAACCGCTAGTTATCTTCGGTGTAGTGGCTAAAACGATGGTCCGTAGAATTTATGTTGATGGAGGGAGTTCAGCCAACGTTATGTACAGTCACTACTTCGAAAAATTTCCTCCTGATATTTGAGCACTCCTAAAGCCAGCTAAATCTCATGTCGTCGGGTTCTCCGGGCAGTCTGTCTGGCCTAAGGGAAAGATCCACCTCCCCCTCGTGTTAGCTGATTGGGAAAGCTTCCACAGCAAAACAATTTTGGAAGAATTCATCATCATCGAGGCTCCTTCACGGTACAACGCCATTTTGGGAAGAACAGGGATGTGGCAGTTTCAGGCAATCGCCTCTACGATACATGGTTTACTAAAATTTCCTTCCGGTCAAGGGGTGATCACCGTCCGGAGCATGCCCATGCCTCCGTTGGAATGTAACAGCATCACGCATCAAGACAGTTGGACGGAACAAGAGGAGGTGCAGGTGGTGATTAACTCGGAGTACCCGGATACTCCCATTCGAATTGGGGGAGGTTTGCCCCCACAATTGAGAAGCGAGTTGGAAGCTTTGCTGAAAAAATACCAAAGGGTGTTTGCTTGGACACCCGGGGACATGACAGGAGTGTCGCGGGAGGTGAGCGAGCATAAGCTCATGATCAACCCTAGCTTCCCTCTGGTGAAGCAGACTAAAAGAAGAATGGCGATAGAACGAAATAGGGTGGTCAACGAAGAGGTACAAAGTTTGGTGACAGCAGGGGTGTTACGCAGTGCTCAATATCCCGAATGGATTGCCAATCCGGTCCTGGTTAAGAAAGCAGACGGGTCCATGCGCATGTGCGTCGATTTTAAGGACCTCAACAAAGCTTGTCCGAAAGATAGTTATCCCCTTCCGGAGATTGAGCAGAAGGTGGAGTCCTTAGGCGGGTATCGGTGGAAATCTTTTTTGGACGCCTATAAACGATACCATCAAGTTCAAATGGCTCGGGGGGATGAAGAGAAAACCGCGTTCCACACAGAAAAGGGAACTTTCTGTTACGTCAAAATGCCCTTCGGCCTTCGGAATGCCGGAGCTACAGCGTTTGGTCGATAAAGCGTTCGAGAAACAGATAGGGAGAAACCTAGAGGTGTATGTTGATGACATGGTCATCAAAAGTAAGGGTGACCTAAACCTAATTGAAGATATCGAAGAAACATTGGTGCAACTTTCAAAGATTAACATGAAACTGAACCCGAATAAATGCTCTTTCGGGATGAGCAAAGGCAAGTTCTTGGGGCACATGGTGACAACGGAAGGAATTGAGGCTAATCCGGATAAGGTAGGGGGCTGTTAAAAATGCAGGTTCCCCGGACAGTAAAGGATGTACAGAGTCTAAACGGGAAGCTGGCTGCGTTGGGACTTTTCCTTGCAAAGTCGGCAGAAAAGTCTATTCCTTTCTTCAAAGCGTTGCACGGATGCACGAAGAAGGGGGAGTTCGAATGGACGGAAGAGGCAACGGAAGCTTTTGAGAAGCTCAAGCAACACTTGAAGAATCTTCCCACCATGGCCAGCCCCATACCCGGAGAATTGTTGGTGATGTACCTTTCCACCAATAGAGAAGCCGTTAGCTCAGTACTTATCGCTGAAAGAGATAAAAAGCAGGTACCCGTCTACTTCGTCAGCCGAGCACTACAGGGGGCGGAGTTCAATTACTCAATAATTGAAAAATTGATCTTGGCTTTGATATATGCCGTCAGACGCTTAAAGAGATACTTCCAAGCCCATTCGGTGACCGTCCTGACTAACCAGCCGATCAAAAACATACTCCTGCAACCGGAGCGGTCAGGACGTATGACAAAGTGGGCAATCGAATTAGGGGAACACGATATCACATTTAAACCTAGGCCCAGTATTAAAGGCCAGGCGCTAGCAGATTTCTTGGTCGAAATGCCGGACGACGAAAGGGTGTTGGCAATTGAAGAGAAGGAAGGTCCGGAAACGAGCGTAGGTCGAAAATCTCCTTCAGTTTGGCAGATGTATACGGATGGAGCGGCCGGAGCAGATGGGTGTGGAGCTGGAATAGTTCTAATCGGGCCAAACGACGAAAGGGTCACCTACGCCTTGAGATTTGACTTCGCCTGTTCGAATAACGAAGCGGAGTATGAAGCCCTGTTAGCCGGTTTAGGTCTGGCCAAAAGTCTCGAGATCCGAAAGGTGGAGGCTTTCGCAGACTCAATGCTGGTTGTAAATCAAATCAACGGCTCCTATGAGGCGAAAGAAGTACACATGAAACGGTATTTGGAACGAGTCCGAACACATGCGAGCTGGTTCGATAGTTTCAAGATCACGCAGGTCCCTCGAACTAAAAACAAGGAGGCTGATGCTCTCAGCAAGTTAGCGGCAATGTTGTATCACCACTTGACGAAAAAAGTGTTGGTAGAAGTACTGTCGAAGCGGAGCATCGAGGAGGAAGAGGTGTTAGAAATAGAGAATGATGAAGTTTGTTGGATGACCCCCTTTCGGTTATATTTGGGGGAAGGTGTACTACCGGCTGAAGCAAATGCAGCTAGGAGGATAAGAATAAATGTCGGAAAGTATACCATCAGGAACAGCGTCTTGTATCGAAAGGGATACTCCACCCCATGGTTGAGATGTTTGGGAAGCCAGGAAGCTAAAGAGGCTATAAGAGAAATCCACGAAGGATTATGCGGGTCGAATTCGGGAGCAAGATCGTTAACCCAGAAGTTACTTCGTATGGGTTACTTCTGGCCGTGCATGTCCAAAGATGTCCACAAATATGTGCAAAGGTGCGAAGGGTGCCAAGCTTATTCAAATGTCCCGAATGCCCCTTCTGTTAACCTGACTAGCATACATAGCCCATGGCCTTTCTGTCAGTGGGGGATCGATATCGTTGGACCATTCCCTAAAGCCCCCGGAGGGCTGCGCTTCCTGGTAGTAGCTATCGATTACTTTACGAAGTGGGTGGAAGCCAAACCTTTAGCATGTATCTCGGGAGCTAACATTGTTAAGTTTGTGTGGCGACAGATTGTGTGTTGTTTTGGCCTCCCACATACCGTTGTGAGCGATAACGGAAAGCAGTTCGCCAGTAACCCGTTCAGAAAATGGTGTGCTGAACTAGGCATACGCCAAAATTTTACGTCTGTAGCCCACCCACAGGCTAACGGACAAACGGAAGTCACTAACAGAACAATGGTGAAGGGGATCAAAACACGTCTGAGCGAACGGGGGGTAGTTGGGCGGATGAATTGCAAAGTGTATTGTGGTCTTACCGAACAACGGCCCGGAGGGGTACGCAGGAAACCCCATACAGTCTAGTGTACGGTTCGGAAGCTGTGATACCACTGGAGGTTATCATTCCCTCTTCAAGGGTCGAGAACTTCCACCTAGGGGAAAATGAAGAGGCGTTAAGACACAACTTAGACATCATAGACGAACGGCGTGAGAATGCTGCTTTAAGACAAGCAGCATACAAGTCTATGACGGAAGGTTATTATAATAAGAAGGTTCGGGGAGCAGCGTGCAAGGTAGGCGACCTGGTCCTGCGTAAGAACGAAGCAAGCCTCCAGCACAAGCCTGGAAAGCTCTGCCCTAACTGGGAGGGTCCATATAGGGTCAAAGAAGCTCGAAGAAACGGTTCTTACGTTCTGGAGACAGTGGACGGTTCTTTCATTCCGCGTACATGGAATATGCCAAATCTGCGGAAGTTTTATTTTTAAATTTTACTCTTCTATTTACGAATCATTACGTAACCCTTTTGGTGCGAATATTGTACGAATGGGTAGTGTGAGTTCTCACTACCAATACAATCGAAAGTTATGAATGATTAATGAAATGTCTTTTACGTAAGCTTTTCCTTTTCCTTCATAAACCCCCTACGAAAGTAACTTATACAACCTAACGAAAGGTTGCATCGACGACGAAAGCATGCTTAAATAGGTAAGGATCGGAAGTAACATTTCCTATTCCTATTCTACGAGGGACGCCTCGCTAGAAAATAAAACCCTGATTAAAAACAAACGAACGAACGCGATAAACGAATAAACGAATGCGACAAGTTAACAAATGAACATAATAGATAAAATTGCGATAAGTAAAGTAGGCAAACGAATCAAACGAAGGCGATAAGTAAACATAATACGTAAATAGGTAAAGCTGTCAAGATCAAAGGAAGGTAAGACCTTCCATTACAAAATAAAGAAACAAAACAAAAGATAATGGGACAAACAGCTACAACCAACAATTAACACACTAACTACGGAGCGGAAGCTCCCTCTCCCCGATTCGAACTCTCACCCGTATCCTCGGGACCAGCCTCCGTTTTCTTCACACGCTCTTTAATATCGTCCAAAGACGATGTACCAGATGAAAGGGATTGAAGGAAGGGGTAGTTAGGTGTCACCAGCTCGCCGAAAAGGCTCATGATGTTTGTCTGAGCCTCCGGATAGTCGTGTACAAGCCTGGCATCCTGGAGCCGCTCAGAATATTCTTGATGAGTATCTAGACATCCGCGATACTGGCCAAACCTAACACTTTCTAGCTGAACCTGAGAGTTCCGGGTCACAAACTCAGAGGAACTCAACAGGCTTCCGAATAGCCCAGGTATACCTTTCCGGATAAGCCAATCAAGGTCTTCCTGAAGAGCTCCCACTTGGTGAGACTGAACGGCAAACTCTTCCTTCAATTTATCATTTTGTAAGTCCAGTTCCCCGTGGCAACGAACGGCCTCATTCAGCTGGCTATCTTTTTCCACCAACGCCATTTCCAACTCTGCGATACGGGCGGATGAGGAGCTTTGTTCGGCGCTCAACTCAAGAATCCGGGCATCTTTCTCGGAAAGGTTCCTTCTCATTTCTTCCAAGGCCGCAATTAGATCTTTATTTTCTTCGGATAAGCGGTTTTTCTCTTCAACCTCAGCCCGGTGCAAACGACGGGTGGTTTCGATTAACTCTCCCATTTTAGCAAACTCTTCGCGGTGCCCAACCAATGATTGAAGGTTGCGAACCCCCCTCAGTTGTAATTCTGAAAGCAGCTCGACGGCGTTGAGTAAGCCGGAGCGTGCTTGGAAAAAGATACCCTCATCAGAAACGTCATTTAGATCTAGAGCGGAGGACGATGGTCCAGCAACAACATGCACTATCGGAGGGGTAGAGGTAATGGTTGCTTGCAAGATAGGAGCTGATTTTGTAGCAAGAACGATCGGGTCAGGAACACTGGTGACTGACACCTCCCGTGTGGGGACAGCGATCGTAGTACGCATCTGACGGGCTACAAAGAAAAGGGAATCAGGTCAGGTCACAGGGAATAAAGATAACATATACCTAACAAAAACAATCATAAACTCACGCAGAAATGGAAAGTTGGGAAGTAATGATTGTGGCCTCGGCGGCTGAACGGTTTGTTTTTCCTTGATAACGGAAGGTGTTGGTGTACCAGAACTAAACAAAATATCGCTGAACATGGCAAGTGCGGAGGCCCTCGGAGGGACGGGCGCAGCTTCCGGTCTAGTAGGTTCGATAACTGGCAAAACGGGAACAGCACTTGAAACAGCAGTGGTGGGAGTAATTAACGTTGCAGGAGCAGGAGAAACAATTACAGACGATTCAACAGATGGGCGAGGTGATTTCGGTTTTTCTCCTGACAAGTAAAAAAAAAATTTAATTTATAAGGAAGGATATAAGTGTACGAAAAGAGTATACGTATATATGCTGCAAATCATACCTTCCTTCCTTGGTCGCTTGAGAGATGATGAAGTCGTTGTCTCGCGTGACCTCTTTGATAAGGTACGAACGGAACGAACTTTGACGGGTTTTGAGAGCTCAGATTGCGAATCGGAAATCATGGTATCTTCCGTTCTGAACCCTAGCGATTCAGTGACAGGTGAGGAAACATCTGAAGCAACCTCAGTGTCCGGCCTTAAAGCGTCCGGCGTACCCTCAGAACTGGAGATAGCTTCAGTGGGGGGGAAGGAAAGGAGTGATGGGCCCTTCAGTAACCGTTATGGACTCCTTTGGAGGTTTCGGCATGTTCAAACGTTGTAGCAAGGTGATATTCTTTCCATTCACCTGCCAGATCGGGCGAACTCCACGAACAAAGAAATGGGGACTCAAGTCAGCCATCCCAAGGAAGTATTCATCCGGGTCTTCCCATTCCATATCCAGTCCCAGTAGGCTTTCGAGTTGCTGATTTTCAGAGGCACTCAATTCCGGGGCAGCCTCGGAAGATCGTCCGGTAATGGGCCCCCAAGAAAGGACGATATCATTAAATGCCAGACGGTCGACGTAGAAGAATTCGTACTTCCAATCTCGAATAGAGTCTTTCAACCCAGAGATTCTCTCGCTTCTACCAGGTCGGTGGGTAAACACCGCCCAGTCACCTCGACCGGTGACAACATACAAATTGCGGAACAATTTGACAGAAAGTGGAATGCCAAGCGCACGACTGGATATTATGAAACCGACGATTTTTCTAAAAGAGTTTGGGGCAAGTTGGGCCAGATGAAGGCCAAGATCTTGAAGCAAGGTAAGAACGAAGTCGTCAACGGGAAACCTTAGCCCGCCCAAAAGAAACTGAAGATATACTGGCTCAAACCCAACCGGAGCGGAACGAATGGTGTCGGAAGGACCAGGAAGTAAAAGACGATAACAGCGATCAATGTGGTAATAGTCATAGATCACGTTCAGATCAGGAGGAGTAAGTTTAGTATGAGTATTGGCGGCAGTTCTCGGGATCGATTTCTCAGATTTTTCTTTAAGGGTTTTGTCTTTCCTCATTTTGATTTCGGAGAATTACAGAAGAGAAGCTATGAAATAAAGGGACGGAAATTGTTTAAAGAATTGAAGAAGGCTAGAGAGGATGTGTGAAGAATTGAAATCAACAGAGAAGCAAAGGATATATATAGAGGAAGAAGGTAAAGAGGCGGTTACCTTTGAAGGGCCAGCGTTTTAAGAACACAAAACCAACGGTCATAAAAGTGTAACGGTCATTTTTATGAAATGACGGGTGCCCAATAAACGAAAACTAAGTTCAAATAACGATCATGCGAGTAATCCTTTTTAAACTTAGGGGACTTAATGAGGTGTATCGCATACACCTTCCCGACCAAACGGCTGAACGAAACCTTCCGGAATGGAAGGTTTGAACAGGTCCTTCCTGAACGGAAGGATTACACGGACGCAGAAGTATTGATGATCCCAAGAATCACGATCCGACCGACATGTGGAAATTACGGAAAGAGCGCCTCATTAGTACGACCGCATTAAATGCGACCAAGTCCCTAGGGCGGCTCCGGCACGAGGGTAAGGTTTTACCCTTCGGTCCAAAGCCTCCTGTGACGACCTAATATCCGCAGAGCTCGAGGGCGACCAGTCCGAAGCAGGTCACTTCCCTTTCCCGCTCAAAGACGACCAGCTATAAATACGATCCACTGGCGCATAAGATGGATCATCACCTTCCGGTACATTTATTACTTATCTCATTTATTGCTAACATTTAATACGATCCGTGCCGATCACGACCTCACGTCATACTTATACTCATATACCGATTACTAACTTGAGCGTCGGAGTGTTCTCACGGGAAACCTCCCGGGGAGCATCTGACTTAGGGTTATCTCGTTGATTGCAGGATTCCCAAAGCAGCGGGTGTCCGTCCGACCGTTCGGGAGATTTGTGAATCAACAATAATTGTCTTTTATACTTGTTAATTCGTATTAAAGACTTGCTAAATATTTCGTAATACCTAATTTACCATTCCTATAATTAAAAAATGAAGAGTTTTTATAATGAAATGCAGGGACATAAAAGACTTTTAATGTTTGGTATCATTGTGCCCCTAGGGCATAACTTAGAAAAAGCCATTTTATTATATAAAGCGTTTTTAGTATTGCGTTATTTGTGTAGTCCATCTATACATGAAAATATGTGCTATTTGGTAGCATCTTGATGATTCATATCTAAATGATGCAGATGTCTGAATGATTCAGACTTCGCCTTACATATATCCGATTAAGAGTTAGAACATGTTAAATTTTTTATTCAGAGGCTGATTAAGAGACATTACCAAACACCTTGAATCTGTCCAATTAAGAGGATATCATTTTAACTGAATCATTGAGAAACTTATCAAACATCACCTAAACCTTGAGGCTTATAATATAACACATACTAGTAAATATATAAAATACATCTTAACAGTATCGAACAACCCTATGTTCGAGTATCTTAATCAATATATGATAATTATTGTCACACGAAATAAACGAAGGGTGCACTACAAATTTTTATTATGACCATGTTCAATGTGTTCATCAAAACATTATATTTGGTATAACAATGTGCATATAATTTTGTGTTTTGGTGTATAATTTCATTATTATTAAAGGCAATAATGTTCTCAAGACGAACCTTAAGTACAAACCGAAGGGTGCTATTAACACGAACCAACAAATGCAATCCTTAGACTACCCGTAATGGGTGACCAAACTAAGTTTGGTCACCCCTGCCACCTCTGCGCCACATCAGCTTTCTCTCTCCTAATCAAACACATGACCAAACAGCGACCAAACCCCCGTAACGGGTGACCGAATCGGCGACCAATTTTTTTTATTTTTTTTTTAAGAAATTTCGTTTTATTAATATATATATTATATAATATTTATTTTATATATAATATATTATTAAATTATTAATTATAAATATATATATATATGTGTATAAGAGAGAAAGAGGCAAAACCGGCGACCAAAGAAACAGCCCACCGGTCGAGTAGTCGACCTTTCAGGGTGGGGGACGCGTCGGCGGTGATCGGGTGTAACGGTGGGGGACGCGTCGGGTGGCTTATGTGGCCGGTCGCGACCGAGCTTCCGGTCGCCCAATACGCCCAGTCTTATCATCGTTTGCACGTCTAATCGTATAAATCCAACTGGGAGTGGTTTGTAAATTCGACACTCTAGCTTACGTCACCTTGACTTTTATTTCTGTAAAAACCTTTTTTGATGTCGTAATCCAGCTATCGACGTAATCCAAATTAATTAATTAACTGAATATTTCTATTAGCGTATAGTCAAAGGACGCCATTTGTAGTTTAAATAAATTAGTAAAATTTATTGCAAGGAAACCAAATAAAAATCATAAAATATTAAAGTGGCGGCATAATAATTAGATTTGATTTTCATGCAAGTGTACTCTAGATGTCTAAGTTCAATCCACATGAGCAAAAAATAAAATACCCTGTTGTGGCCAAGGAAGTTTACTGGCACGGATTTCGAGATACCCACAAAATAAGTGATCTAACTGAGATTAGTAAGCTCACAATACGAGTCGAAACCAAAATTAAAATTAAAAAATAATAATAAAATAAAGAATACTAATATTCCGTATTTAAAATAGTAAATACAACAAGAATCGATAAGTATATTTGAAAAATCGAGCTGTGTGAATTGTGATGTTTGCTGCGTGTTGACTATTTTAAAGCCTCCCAATACGACTTCCCCAAACCCCCCTCTCTCTTTACCATTAAATTCAAATCCTAATTCCCATAAAAAGTCAAAATCCCCAAATTTCTCTCCCAAATCCGCCACACTCATGGCCGATTACACCTCAAATTCATACAATTACAGTGATCGAAACATGCAATTAGAGAGATACAATGACGAATTTTCCCCAAGACTACCCGATCCACCTCGCAATTTCAGATCTTACAGCGTTTCTTCCTACAAAACAAATATGGATATCGTTGTTGCTAATAACAATGATTTCAAGCTGAAGAAAGTGAAATCAACAAACGGATCAGCTTCTAAATCATGGAGTTTTAGTGATCCTGAATTCCAGAGGAAAAAAAGAGTAGCTGGATATAAAGTGTATTCCGTTGAAGGAAAGCTTAAGGGGTCTTTTAGGAAGAGTTTCAGATGGATTAAAGATAAGTATACACATGTTGTTTATGGACACTGAAAATTAATTGTAATAGTATTATTGTAAAATTACTGTATTGTTTTTTTTCTTTCTTAAAACTTAACTAATTTTAATACGAAAATTTGCATTGTTTTTTGCTAAATCTTTGTATTTCAACCTCTTATAAATGATTGTTATGTGAAATATACTAAATGATTGTTATGTGAAATATACTAATTTTCTTATAGACTTATTATTTGATTTGAACATGTAGAAAGATAAGTAAAAAATAATATTATTTCCTTTAATATTATTGTAGAATTATTGGCCTCTGGATATATTTAATTTCAGCCTTCTAAAGTTAGACATGTATATATTCTTGACTAAAAACGGGACATAATAGTGAAACTTGGTTTAGTATTTTCATTTACTTAATTTTAATTTTTTGCAAGGAAAATGTCAATGATAATGTAGTAAGATATGCAGTTGTACATTAATTAATAATTACTCTCACATTTTAAGAATTACCTCTTCACTAACGAATATACAAGTTATTATCAATACATATAATAATTTCTTAAAGATGTTGTTAGCATGACCTCTTTTTTAATACCATTTTTCTATATTAACCTTTATACATAGATATTTGAAAATAATTTATATTTAAGAATAGTAAATTCACTTTCTCTAATTATTTTTTATGAACTGTTTGTTAGGCATATGTTAGATATAATTTCTATTTAAATTGATAGAAACCGAATTTTCTTATTATAGTAATGTCAATGGGGCCTTCACAAGAAAATAGTTAACAAAAATTTATTTATATACAACAAAATGTTTTTTTATCACATGATTTTTTTCAGAAAGTAGTCTCTCTACTTTCAGTTAGAAATATAATTATCTACATCTTATCTTTTTAGATATTATCGTTGGGTTGATACAAATGAATCATAACGAACAACAAATACCATTTATGTTTGAAACTGAGATTCAATTCCATATCCAAATAAGAATCGCCGTACTACAATCGATATCAATTTCAATGAAATTGAAAAGAAACAAAGAACACGCAAAAAAAATAATTAATGTATCATGTTTGTTTGAATACGTGTAACAATGAGGAGTATGTGTCCACGCTTTATGATAAGTTTTAAGGATACACATCATATTTATAAACTAACATATTCATAGAATTACATTTTATAGTTAAAAAACACTATTCATTGGATCAAAATATTAGGAACAATTAAGTAAATAAAAGTATGTTATTATAAGGTCTAATATTGTCAATTGTAGCGTTACAAAGATGTTGAAACATAAAAAAAGTCTCATCATCTATATGATAAACAATTGGTATAAAAAGTCTAATCTAAATCTTAGACAGTGACTAAACTCTAGATAGTCCCTCAAGTTATTTTTTTAATTTCAAATTACGATAATACGTTAAAATTAATCAATCTTTAACAAAGTTGAAATTCGATAATGATTATAAATTTATAAAGCATTTGGTTACGTATTTTAGAATTCATACTGTTGTAATGATGACTGAATCATTGTGTTAACTGATGCATATTTAGCTAATTGAATATGGGCAATGATCACTAATGTTAACATTTATTTATTTTTTATGATAAGATTTAGTAAATGCATTTGAACTAAAATATCATTTTTTATATAATGAAATAAGGTAAACGGGCAATAAGCTGCGCTGCTATCCCTTTTTAAATTGCAAAACTAATTCTCTTAAAAAAAACATTTGTGGGTCTGGGTGTTAACATTAGATCTAATGTTGAGTAGGTCTTTGCAAATTGGATTGAAAAACCGCAGATCCGGACCGGACTAAACCGAACCTAGCTATATAAGTTGGGTTCTCGTTTTCTAGTTTTTTATGAAAAATCGCTTCTCGATTCCGACAATTCGGTTCAAAGCCGAGGGAAAAAAATGACGAAGAAATTTTAAATGTTCTTAGTTTGGTTCCAACTTGTTCTTGATCAGTTGATCCGGTTCGGTTCGTTTCCAAACATCATAAGTTATGTCCTCAATCTAGCTAAAACCATATTTTATTGATCTGATTGTAATTTACCTTCAAATAATTAATTAAGAAAAACTTTAAATACTTCCTCCGTTTCAAAATAAGTGATATACTTTTCATTTTGGGGTGTTCCAAAATAAGTGATACACTTTGAAACTTTTCTTATTTGGTAAAATCTAGTGGGACACGTACTCACTAATTATCTCCTCTAATAAAGTGAAATTACTCATTTACCCTTACTTTTACTTTTAAACATCATTAAACTCACTTTAATCATAATATGTGAGACCCCTCACTCACTAACTATCAAATTTAATCTAATTTAACTTTCATTACAATATTTTGCTTCAAAAAATGTAAAAGCTAATTTGTATCACTTATTTTAAAACGGAAGAAGTATTAGCTATTAATGAAACGGGTTGAAAGCCATTCACCCCTAGGGGTGTAATGTAATCGAGTCGAGACAGCTCGTGAGTTCTTCGAGACCGACTCGCAAAATACTCGAAATCGACTCGTTTTGAACCGAGTCGAGCTCGAGCTACTCGAGTAGGGCTTCGAGTCGAGTTCGAGTTCCAAAATACACAGCTCGCTAGGCTCGCGAGCTTTATCGAGTTTTTATTTAACTACCTTTCTACCTTTTTCATATATATGATTACCTTTTTACCCTTTTTCATATACATATTTACAACAAAAAAATGGACTTTTAAAAAAATCAAAATTATTCGAGCCTAGCTGAGTATCGAGTCGAGTTTCGAGCTATTACCAAGTCGAGTTCGAGCTTAAAAATGGAAGCTCGCCGAGTTTGGAGCTCGAGTTTTAATTGGCGAGTCGAGCTCGAGCTTGGCACTCGACTCGACTCGTTTAAACCCCTATTCACCCCAATGTTACACCAGATACATGTGTATATTACCTTTTAATATATGCATCATTTTCATTATAGGTATATTTTCAACAAAATTAAAAATGGATAATATGGCTAAAAATATAAAATGCTGTGTATAGTGTCATTAAACAAGAACATATTCTGATAAAACAGCAGCACTTATAAGTCCAATTAATGTCATAATCGATACAACGTTTGCAATCGGTGCAGAAGAAGAAGATGAGAAGTAAATTTTGTGTGAGTTGCTGTCACCCCTGAACCCTCTCACAGTCATCGCCTGTAAAAACCCACAAATTATTAAGTTAACATGTTAAATTACCAATATACCCTTGCACTGAAGAAATTAATACAATGATTAGAAGTTTAATTACTGAAAAATTAATGAAAAAAGACAGATGATACATCATATTGTCAAACCTGGGTTATCTGCTCCGCATGATTAAATATATTTTTGAAGATCCGCCGAATGTAGGTAAAGAAAACTGCAATTTCACACATTATACTTTAATTTGGGAAATTAGGTCATTTTAACCCGTGGGTCAAATCGATATAGTAAAAAAAATAGAAATGGGTCAAACGGGTTGAAAGTTGGCAGAAATGTATTTTTAACGCATACAACCAAATAAATTGCCTCCTTTAAACATGTAACTTTATCGTTCTACTAATAGAGTTTTTGTAGTCATATTAAAGTATTAATTTTACTTTAAAAAAATGGGCGATAAGTGTTTCGTGTCAACCCGTTTTGACTAGTTACCCAACTGGCCCGACCCACCTATTTTGCCACCTATACAAGATAATATATTTTAAGTAGTAGATTTACCTTCAACTGTCTCCATTGTAGCCAATTGTTGCCAATTTATCCTCCTAGAAACAATCCCCAATGCCACAATTCGGACCTAATTACCATTCATTTTTATGTTCTGATTTTTTTTATTAAATTCAAAAAATAATGAATAAATATATAAACAAATAAATAACCTCACCTCATCGAAAACTAGGTTAATAAATCTTAACGACGATAAAAGAGTAAGAATAACTTCAGAAACCGGTACGCCAACATATGCTAACGGTTTCATAAACCATTGTAGAGCAAACGCTAATTGTTCTGGAGTTGTAGTAGTCAAGCAAAGACTTGCACTTTGAAAAATCTACAATTAAAAATTACCATTTTACCCTTTGTTAGATTTAATACTAAATAGGAATAAATATATAAACTTACAGTAAATGTTAAGCAAGCAGATGTGCTTGCAACAGACAGCCCTTTTCTTGTTAACTGCAACGGCCCTAATTTAAACAATAAATAGGAATAACCATCAAAAGATTGTGGAATATTTGGTAACCCGATCATTGAAGGTGGTGGAGTTCTAGATTGAACAACCATGGGAGCACTATCTGCACCAAGCCCTAACATTAGGAACAAAATCCCAGATAATAGGGTTACTCGACCCAATTGATCCTGCAAATATTATTTGGGGGTTTCCATGCATTAGCAAATTAATATTTAAAAAAAAAAAATTGTAAAAAATACATGAAATTGAATTAAAAATGGTCATTCGTACCACCCAAACTTGTCTTGGTTGTATCCATATGGATAATAAAGCTAGAAATGTGATTAATCCGAATCGCATGAATATGTGGGACCGAGCTGGTAATACGACTAAAACGAGTAGCCATACCTACATAAATCAATAGATTAAGGTTCTAAATACAAATACTCAATGAGTATATAATCCAATTGATGAAAGGAAGGAAATTTACCAATTTAATTCTGGGATCGACGGAATGCAAGAAGGTAGTGGGTGAAGATATGAACTGACAAATTGGACTAGAAGTTGCCCCAGCAATCGACCTGAGAATTTTCTCAGCTGAGATTATATTTTTCGGTAACAATCTTTCCCATTTTGGTGGATTGGAGTCTCTATTATCTGTACATTTGATTAGGGTTTTGAAGAGGGTTTTGCGATTGTAATGAAGGGGAGAACAAGTGTAATTAGGGATTTTAGGGTTTTGGGGGAATTGAGGAGTGAGGAAGATAAGGGTGTTCTTGGAAGAGTGGAAATGGGGATTGAAATTGGAGATTGGGTGGATTTGGGGAAGTTGGGTGTACATTTGGGTGACAGTTGAGAGATTTTGCTTCAAAGGATGATGATATAAAGAGTCAAGGCTATGTTTTGTGGTCGTACTTTGTTATTGACTTAAAATCGAGATAATCAATAGTTTTTTAACGTTTTGGAAAATGAAAATTAGCCATTTTCTCTTACGAATTACGTTTCAAAATAAGTGATACACTTTATATTTTTAGAGTGTTTCAATGACACTTTGAAAACTTATCATATTTAGTAAAAGGTAATGGGACCCACACCCACTAACCATCACCTTTAATATATTGAAAATACACATTTACCCTTACTTTTACTTTTAAACATCATTAAATTCACTTTAATTAATATATGTGGGACACATCCTCCACTAACTATCTAATTTAATCTAATTAATATTCATCATCATATTTTGCCTCAAAAACCGTGAACTTAAAAGTGTATCACTTATTTTGAAACGGATGAAGTATTATTTTTACCAACCAGTTTGTTAGTTGGCTCGTCACTTTGCTTCTCCAAACTGACACCGTTAGCATGGATGTTTCTATACTTCTCAAAGTTTCATTCTTCCTTGGCAATATTGGTTAAACGAAGAGGAGAGAGACCGTAAGGGAGTAGGGGCTTGTACATTCTATAACACATTTTGTACTTTGTATGATTGCACTTGTCACACACCATCGAATCCTAACCTAGAGAGGTTATTTGTATACTGAAAGAATTCAAAGTATACCAATTACAATTACAATTACAATAAATAATATAAACGGCCAGTTTAATAGTAAAAATGAGGAAAAATCAATTTCAACCAACACAAATCCATTTGAACCATTATTAATGATTTATGATGATATATATAATCACATAAAAAGTAAGATGAAAATGGGTCCGTCAAACTGCACTTATGCACACATCAACATGTGCATCAACTGTCCAATAAAAATAACACCCGGATTTGCTATAAAAATAGCTTTCAATATCTACAAGAAATTAAAAAAAAAAAACCATCTTTTCGATATAATCATACGCGTTGACTTTTTCTTCGATTTATATGGTTTTCTTACACATTTAATGCCAATTTCTGAGCAGCAAGTGCTTCAGCTTCAAGAATAGGCTCCCACAGGATTGTAGTTTCTGCAAGTAATCCAGTCACTGTGTATGGGTCCATGTTTGATGCTGGACGCCTGTCTTCCAAATAACCTAAATGCAATATAATATAATTTTAAATAAAGTCAAAGTCAAAAGTCAAAATTAAGGAGAAGAAGTTAGCAATAGCAAGCAAGACTACCTTTGCCTTCCCTCTCAGTGTCACGACCCACACGAATTGAACAGCCACGGTTAGCCACTCCCTGTAAAATTCAATTGAAAAAACTTATGAGATCATGCTTTTTATTTATTATTTATTATTTATGTTTTAATTAATTATATTATATTATGTTTTTATGTACCCATGAAAATTGGTTGATGCTGGCAGTTTCGTGCTTTCCTGTCAATCTTCTTTCATTTCCTTCTCCGTAAGCACTAATGTGCTCTGTGTGGCGAAGTGAAAGGTTCAAAATCGCCTTTTTAATTACTTCAAAACCACCTTCTTCTCTCATTGCTAATGTACTGCAAATTTTCAAAAAATAAAAATAAACAAATTATTATATTTTAATGTGAAAAATTAATATATAGTAAAAGAAAACAAGTTTTACCTATAGTTAGTGTGGCATCCTGCACCATTCCAGTCTCCCTGTCAATGCAAACCAGAAAAGATTAGGTAACCCAAAATTCAACCCGCTTGACTAATCTCAAACGGGTCAGATAAAAAGATTTGAATTACATCAATGGGCTTAGGGTCAAGTGTGAGGACAACACCAGCTTGTTCAGTAATTCTCTGTTAGAAAAACAACAAATCAGATTCTGATAGAAATAAAATAATGTAAATTTATATAAATTTGTAAAAAAGATTTACCTCGAGGAGGTATCTAGCACACCAGATATGGTCTCCAGCTTCAATTCCCACACTAGGACCAACTTGGAATTCCCACTGTCAAACACGAGCTTTATTATGATATACAGTAGTATTTTATTTTTTATAATTAGTTAATTATTAAAATAATAAAGAAAATGAGTACCTGTCCAGGCATAACTTCACCATTGGTTCCACTGATGTTAATTCCAGCATACAAACAAGCCTTGTAATGTGCATCAGATATGTCTCTTCCAAAAGACTTATCTGCTCCAGCACCACAGTAGTATGGGCCCTGTAACGGGTTGGGTAACGGGTCAGAGTGGGTTGACTTGACCCGAAAGGTGTACAAAACAAAAATCATGAATAGTACCTGAGGACCAGGGTAGCCTCCAACGGGCCAACCCAAAGGCCACTTCACATCTGTCTGAAGCAAAGTGTACTCTTGCTCGATTCCAAACCTATAAATTTAATTACTTTTTTTGTTAAAAAACCAAGGTTACAAAATTTAATTGCAAAAAAAACATTTTTAATTGAAAACCCTACCAGGGAACTTGTGAAACAACTTTAGGATCACTGAAAATCTCAGCAGCTTTAGCCCTTTTGTTTGTAGGAATAGGCTCGCCTTGTGGTGTGTATGCATCACAGATTACCTTTAAAATAACAGAATACAGTTAGTTAGTTAGTTAGTTAGTTAGTTAGTTAGTTAGTTAGTTAGTTAGTTAGTTAGTTAGTTAGTTAGTTAGTTAGTTAGTTAGTTAAGCTAATCGTTACACTCACCAAGATGTTGTTGCCACCACGGAAAGGATCCTTAAAGATTGCCTGTGGGCTGGAAAATAAAATTTCAATTACGGTTACTTAACTAAATAAAATGAATATTTTGATTTTTTATTTTTGATTTTGAATAAATAAAGACTTACTATAAGATAACTTCGCTATCTTCTCCTGGTGCTTGTCCAGTACTTGATCCATCATAGTTCCATTTTGGAAGCTCAGAAGGATGTTCAACCGGTTTTGAAAGTGTCTAAAAATAAATTATTAAAAAAAATATTAAAACTTTTTTACTTTTAACAAAACTATACATATATCTAAAATAAAAGGCTAACATTACCCTTGATTTGCTGCGAACATCTGTCCCTGAACCACCAATCCTGTTTCAAAACGTATCAAAACATTTTTTTTGTCAATATGAAATCATAATATAATTTAAATATAATATAATATACCAAATGTATTCAGCAATGATCTTATCGGTGTAAGGAGATACATCCAAGTTTAGTAAATCTTCCATTCTGTTAATTGTTCCATTTGATGAAGCACAAATTCTAAATTTTGTGCAAGTTTTTACTGCACTTTTTTTGCTTTGTTTAAACGACAAAGAGTTCCACATTTTGGAAGTCATTGAGCTTGTTTCCATTGCATTCTTTGTTAATCTCGTCTGCCATTGCACTGAAGGAGCCAAACATTGCGCCATTTTTACCTAATCATAATATTAAACCTTGATATAAAATTAATATATATAAGTTTATTTGTTATTAAAAAATAAGTATATTTTCTTTCTTTACACTACAATAAAGCACTTTTAATTGCTGCCATGAACTATAATTTATTGAGATCGGTGTACTTAAACCTTTAAATTTATTTATTATTCATGTATTTATATAAATGGAGGATCAGATTCAAAAGGCAAACAAGGTGCTTAGTGATGCAATCTACTAATTATATGATTAACTATTCATTAAAAAGGTAAAAGAGAACATTTGGACAATCTGATCAAAGCTTACAACTGGCATTAACAAGTATAAAAGGGCAGTTTGGTCATTTCATTTTGGAAAAACTTTGCAGATGCAAATAAGATAATAGTTAAAATTGTTTATGTTAAAAAATAATTAATAAAAAACAGATCTGCAGCTCTACAGTCTGCAATTAGCAGACAAACAATGGCCAATGGTAGATGCTCACTTGGCCTGTTTTAAACATGAACCATCTATCTGACTACACAAAAATCCAAATACTTCCTCCATTTTAGGGCGTGATTTACTAAATCCGTTAAGACGGCAATCAAATAATCCTAAACATCATCACCGATGGAAATTAGCAAACTGGAAATTTTCAGATCGATAAATTGCATCGGCTGAAGTGTGCGACTGATAAATCGCAGAATCATGTAACATAATATATTAACATTAAGAAAAACGACGACGTAAAAACACAAAGCAACCCGGCAATGGAGGTCATTTCAAGTGGAACTTCCGATCTTAAACACGAAATTAAGAGGGCAATTAAATAATCACCAATCGAAATGATCAAGCTGAAATTTTCATATCGACAATTTGCATCGTAGCGAGCTGCGATTGTTATATCGCACAGTTCTGTAACGAGATACATAAACACCAACAACGATAACGAGCAAAATGACGACGTAATAACACAGACCATGAAAGCAACCAATGGCAATGGAGGTCGTTTCCAATTGCACTTCCGATCGTAAGCATGAAACTTTTGGAAGAGGCACAATGAGTAGAGAATGTAGAGGATAAGGAACGTACCTGAGAATCGTCGGAGACTGGACGAATAAGCAGCCGGAAAGTGGCGGCGGCGGCGAGGGAAATGAATGATATGAAAGAGAAACGTGGAAGTTGTTAAATGGGTATAAAAAAGGTTATTTATAAATAAGAGGGAAAAGATGAGGGGTGGATAATGAAATATTGGATAATGGCCTTTCCTAGAGAGATAGGGGTATATGTGGAGGAAATTGGATTTTGGTCTCTTTAAGGTCATAAAAAGAAGGTCACTACTATAGGATAAGGTTTTCTCACCATCCCATCAATATTTATCAACAAAATTCTCGTAAAACATGTTCAAAAATAAAAAAGGAGTGATAAATGTACCACATTTTTTAATGGATATATATCACAATTAATGTTTTATATGTTTATATAGTTTGCAGTAATACTTGTATGCTATGATATATAAATCAAAAGTTGTGATTTAAAAATTAATTTCCAAAATAAAAACAAGTTTTACATTCATGATTAATATTATATCAAAAGATTTTTTTTAATGTTTTTAAAAATTACTAACTAACAAACAGTTGTGACTGTTTTCGAACTCTACTTTGAACATTTGATAAATGTTAATGAACTGAGGGATCAAACTCATAACTTCCAGAAAGTCATTCGAAACCCGATACTACATAAAAAACAAAATATTATCAATGTTGCTAATGGACAAATAAAACTTATAATATTTAAAAAGAATAAAGAAAACGTTGCACTGTTTTTGGACGGTATGCATTATTTAGCATTATTCAATCAAACCATGAAGGTCAATTTAGGGTATAGAAAAGATAAGGAATTTTTTTGACAGTCTATTATACATAAGTTGATTGACCTAAAGATACTGCACGATAGAAATGAACAAAGGGAGTTGATTAACAATTGGGAGTTAGATGGGCGAAAATCAACCCAAAATTAAGTTGATGTAAGTTTTGGTCAAGCTTGTGATGAATGAAAATAAAAATTAAACCAATAAATGTAGCAAAATCCTATAACTAAATAAAACATGCAGCAAAAATGTCAAAATAAATTCACAATTTTTTTTTTTTTTTTTAAAAGCCAAATTATCTTTGAAGGCTAAGACAAGATATATTTAGACAAGTAAAACGATGTTCTTATTTAAGGTCCCTTATTTAATTATATGTTTTGCAATTGTGCAACTTATTGAAATGATTTTATTGAATCTATTGGATAGTTACTATGTTCACATATCAGATATATACTTCATCCGATTTAAAATAAGTGATACACTTTCCATATTTGGGTGTATCAAAATAAGTGATACACTTTGAAAACTTACCTTATTTGGTAAAAAGTAGTGGGACCCACACCCACTAACTATCTACTTTAATAAAGTGAAATGACATCTTTACCCTTACTTTTACTTTTAAACATCATTAACCTCACTTTATTCAAAATTTGTGGGACCCATTCCCCACTAACCATCCAATTAATCCAATTTAATTATCATTATCATATTTTGCCTCAAAAACCGTGATACCAACAATGTATCACTTATTTTAAATCGGAGGAAGTAATACTTAAGTGGATTGTAAGTTTTCACTTAACATGTACTCACTTTCCATTTAGTTATTTGTGTTAATATTGCATTGATGTTAGTTTGGTTGGATCGGTTTTATTCGAACTAAATAGATTAAGCTAATTGGTTTTGAGTTTTCAAAATTGGAACTAAATCATCTAAATTATCTCAAAAACGAATTAAATTACAATTTAGTTTGTCTGATTTCACAATTCGGTTTATCCTTTCATACAAGATTGTCCAATTATTAATCCTAAAACTTGTCAATCAATCACAAACAAGTTTTATTCATCTACTATATTGACAATGTAAAAATACAATAATTTGTGAAATTAATCACCCTATATTTAGAACATTGTTAAGGTTATCAACCATAATCACCCTATATCTAACTATTGCCACTGATCATTTGACGTCAGAATGACATTATATGTACTGTATATAATTATTTCTAGTCACTTTCACTTTTTTATTTTATTACTAAAAGTCAACTACTTCTATTAAATTTGTAAACCTAAATAATTAAGTGTGAAAAAAAGAGCAGCAGTGACGTTTATAATTAACATTGAAATTAAATTATTCCATCTTTCCACAAACACATCCATACATAAGTCATAACTTTATTTGTAGGATGTTAGGTTATACGGAGACCGGAGTAACTCGTAAACTTCACAACTCACAAGTAGTAAATAAATTTATTGAAGATACCAATCTCTATGGTTACATCGTTATTGATTTTACACAAAATAGTTGCTTTAAAAAATATTTGATAAAACATTATATATAATAAGATCAACTATTTGCACAATATACTCTGTCTAATCAATATGATACATTTAGACTCTATTATAGAATACTCAAAAGTCGAAGAAAATACTTATTTATAAATCTATAAGTATAAGTAATTATCAAACAATAATAAAAGGGAAAATGATTTGTGTTGATAATTGGATACTTAGTCGCGTGTGACAAAATGTAAATAACGGATCAATTTTGTTCATATAAATAACTTGAAGAGTTGAAAACGTGAATTTGTGTTTTGACTTTGTGTTTTGAAGGTAGCATGTAAAAGAACATTTTCTAGCTATGGCATCCCTTAAAAATGAAGGGATGAATGTTGAACTACTATTTGCGTCATTTGGTTGAACGATTTAAGTGTTAAGTTGCCGTTCAAAAAAATAAATAAATAAAAAAGTGTTAAGTTACATATGTGTTTTCACAAATTAAACATTCATGACTTAATCAAATAGTTTGCTTACAACATAAATGTACAATCCCAAACAAGTAAATGATAAACAGATATACGGATGAACAACTATCTATCTTCTCCTAAACATATTTAGCGAAACCCTAGGCGATTGAGGCAAAATATAATGTTTAGTAAAATGATACATAATATACGATTCACAGAAATATTCAGTCATTGACTCATTGTTATTATCAATCACCAAAATCCTTCAACGTAACCAAGTAATATTAATCAATTTAATTTACCATATTGTGTTCAATTGTTTTTCATAATCTAGCTAACATGATCGGAAATAAAACATTGATAAGTAGATATATATGGCAATGCTATTTGAAAAAAAAAAAACTTTAACATGTTGCTTGATGATGGATTGTTGTTAGAGATGAGATAGATGGCCCTTTCTTTACGGACCATGTGAATTATGGAGTAACGGAAGCAACAAACATGTGCACTTTCGTTGTATGGTCTAAAAAAAAGTAAATTGGTACACCATATTCTTGTAATACGTAATTATATCTTTATTATAAGTCGTAAGAAAACTACGTTGTAATTTGATAAAGAAGATATTAATTATAAAGAAAATGATAATTACAACTCTAAGGATTGTTGTTAAGATGTTAAAACGTATATAAGGAACTTTTAAATTAATCACTAACCAAACTCTGCATGTTGAGAATTATCCTCTATCAATGAAAAATACATACGATTAGGATTTGTCGATTCTATTCTGATTTGTAGATATGCTTCTGGGTGATCCGTAACAGGTTTATGAAAATTGTTTATAATTTATTTTAAATAAAATATCATAAATGAAATTTGAGGTAAAAATCGAAGACCGTGCTTGTAATTTAGTCTTAAATTTATTTAATAACCTGCCATTAACAATTAGGTAAAACAAAAACTAGATGCTTTGCTCAAACTAGAAGCCGAAAACCATGAGTTAAGCTACATTTGGATGAGAATGGAAGCAACCCATGAAAATGATACAGACTTACAGAGTGGGAAACATGGGAATATGCTTTGCAGAAAATTATTATATTTATATCCATATCCTTTTATATTTAGGTTAAATACATTAAAATTACAAGTTATTATAATTTTATGTAATAAAATTGCTGCGTATAAATATATAATTATTTACATCATAAATTAAATATATATCTATTTTAAATGCTTAGATAAAGGTATAATTGTTATATCTTCGTCATCTTATATAACTAGCCTATAACCCGTGATAAATCACGGGCGGGCTTAAAACTTTTACTTTTTTTTATTATCTTTTTAATAAATCACGGGCTTTATTTATTAAATTTAATTTCATAATCTTTTCCACAAGGTCTATAGAATTGCAGGGTAGGTTAGAGGTTGTAAAATGTTTAACTATTAATGAAATGCCTAAAATACTATGCTCCATATTTGACAAATAAATGATCTACAACTTCTTACCAACATTCCAAGAAACATGTTATAATCAGCTTTCTAAGAGAGTCCATGAAGCAAGCTTAGTATAGATAACAAACTGATTTTGAAGGATTAACTACTCACGTAATCTAAATCATGTAGAATATATGCATAATTGACCTTCAAACATGGTACCTAATATGCATATATTAAAATAACCTACATAAATTCATACATAAGATGCTTTCATAGGCAACTTGAAGCTTCATTTATTCGCATAACCATTGTTCCATGTTAATTCAATACCCGTAAACAACCAAATCACTTATAATCCGCATAACCATTGTTCCCTATTAATTAAATACCCGTAAAATCAACAACCAAAAACTTATAATCAAAGTGCAAAAATATTTATAAAAAAACAGATTATATTCTAAATGCTTGAATTAAAATTTATAAACAAAATATTTATGAATTATGCTGCAAAAAAGTGACAGAATGAAAGAGCTATTTGTTATCGTTTAAAGGAAATATCACTGTAAGACACTGATGATTGATTGCCATCTTTTAGACGAATCAAACGACTTGAAACGAAACCCATAAGTGGGGCCATTAAGTGATTAAACTCCTCGGATGGTTTGACTTTGGTGCCAATATAAAAAACGATTCTATACTGGTTTTCAACAATAAATGTGGTACCAGGGGTGGGTTGGACTCCAAAAGTTGACAGATATACAACCTTTCCTTCTTCAAGTTGGTGTACAAATTTGGAACAAAAATCTTTGCTGATAGTCGCATGGATAAATTGTCCCTATGATAATAGAATTAAATGGTTCAGTTGACGTTACGTAAACATGATAATAGAATTAAATTTAAATTATAGATTAATACCTCTTCATCCATTAGAATCATGTATATTTTCCATATGAGCAATGGGTTTTTGAAGTTGCTTATTTCCATAGGCGTATAATTCTAACTTTCAGATTCCAATGGCGTTTTAGAAGAGGCAGCTCCTTTATCATATTCACTGAATTCGCCATTGTGGAGATTCACAGAAGTAGATGGCGTGGAAGTGGATGAAAGTAATAGTGACCTTTTTTCATTATATATAGAGATAGAGAGAGAGAGAGATTTAATTCTGTAATCGAATTCAATAAATACGTGCTCATTATTGGGATGCTTTTAAAATATGAGAAGTTTTAAAATATGAGAAGTTTTCCTCTTTGAAGATATATGTAACCGAAATTCTAATGATGGATGCTTTAAAATTCAATTATGGAGATTTTTATGTAGTGGGATTATGTATTATTAAGTAACCGAAATTTTTATGTATGAAAGGAGGTTGTGCCAAGTGGACTTCATGAGGTGGCATAGAAGTGCCAAGTGGATTTGTGTATGTGTCATAGATTCAAAAAAAGCCTCTTTTATTATATATAGAGATCTTTAGCATAATTGAATATCGTATAATAAATCTTTATCTTATGCCCGTAATTTGGGATATACTTAGATGGGAATTAATTTTTTTTTTGGGAAACCGCAAATAGATGAGAGATGACAATCAACATCCGCCCCGATAATCATCCATCCGATCCGATCCGTCAGTGGTGGATATGGATGAAGTTAAATGGGTGAATATCGGATGTGAAGCGGATATGGATGTTTATTGGAGCGGATATGGATGACGATTTTTAATCCATGGATCAATCCACATAAACCGAAATAAAGTATTTTATATTATAATTTTACATAATTAACAATATACATCTATACATTTTTCACATCTATAAAGTTTATACATAATACAACATTGAAGATAACTAATTTTGTAAACATTATAAGTAATACTCTTAAGTTTTTAATTTTATCAAGTTATGTTTTTTTATATCTACCAATATTTTAAGGTTATGTACAAACTATGCTCTATGCATTGAATGAAGTTCATAGTTATGTTATCATTTGTATCATCTTTTGAAGAAACTATGTATATATACATCAAAAATCGTAAATTATGTATAAAATTATCGTATTTCTTTTAGGAAACAAATTTTTTTCGACATCCTACGGATATCCATTTACCCGCTTAATCCAATGGATATGGATATGGTTGGATGAAACGCTTTTAAATGGATATGGATGTGGATATGAACGATACAAATCTAAATGGATATGGATGTAGATATGACATCACCCGATCCATATCCGAACCATTGCCATCCCTGAGAATTAAATGCTATTTAAAGATTGAACATACAAAACATTATGCGTGGTGCTACGCACGTGCCACATCCCACAGTTTGACAGGGTGGTAGAGAGAGAATACACCGACTCAAAGTTGACAACAATAACAAACAAACACCCAACCCAAAATTCCCCTTTACCAAAAATTTCTACTTTTTTTCGATTAACGGACCTCAATTTTGTCTAGGGTTTGCAAATTCACAAATTGGAACAAAGTTATTTATGACTTGAAGAACAAGAAGAAGAACCCACACAAAATCATTTTTACGATCTGGAATTCAAAAGCAAGATCTATTGCTTTTGAATCTAAATGGAACAGCTTATTAACTTCATCATTCGCCCACCTAGGTAAACTTCATTTTCCATCTCTTTAATTTGTGTTACGTTTGGTACGTGTTGATGTGTATTAGCTTTTACCCTAATTTTTTATTTGAAGGTTTTATGTATTCAATAAATCGTCAATTCGATGGGTTTTGTGAACTTTCGTAGTTTCTACTAGTATAATCAGTAGGTATTAGTCGTTGAACTAATCATAATTACGAGGTTGCTTGCTTCAATTACCGATTTGCTTAGTTTTAGGAGGTATTTAGGGTTTCTGCTAATTTAGCAGACAATTGAATGAAATTAACACTAGAGGACATTTTTTTCAATGGATTATAACTTACTACTATATTCATATGCATAATTAACAATTATGATTGTATAGTTGTTGATTCAGCAGTATGTTTCTTAATATGTAGGAAGTCAATGCTGTGCATTTATGCTTGTTAGATATTGCTTGAACATTACATTATAAAGTATTGTACTGAATTACTGATCAATTCATGTTATAATACTGAATTACTGATCAATTCATGTTATCAATGCATTGTAATAGTACTTTATAAATTCATGTCATGAAAAATATCTCCTTTTTGGTGGCAGAGCTGAGTATGAGCCTAATAATGATTTACTAGATCAAGAATTCATGCTTAAAGGGAAATGGTTTCAAAGGAAGGATATTGAGGTAAATATTGGTTATACCAAAACTTCATTTAGATGCAGAACTTTTTTACAGTATTTATTTATTGATTTATTATCTATTTAGATTGTAAATAGTCGAGGAGACGTTCTTCAGTGTAGTCATTACTTGCCTATTGTGAGTCCTGAAGGAAAACCTTTGCCATGTGTAATATACTGTCATGGAAACAGGTTAGTGAGATATATTGAACATGTTAAAAAAAACCATGCGGATATAATATTTTTAATTTTTTTTATTTGATTTTTTTAATTTGTGTATTTACAAGCTGTTTATTATGATGATGTGGCAGTGGATGTCGAGCAGATGCTAGTGAAGCAGCTATAATATTATTACCATCAAATATTACCGTTTTTACCCTTGATTTTGCTGGATCTGGAATATCTGGAGGAGAACATGTCAGTTTAGGGTGGTATGAAGTAAGTCAATCACTAATCATATTTTTCTAACAGAATTATTATTAATTGTTGTTAACTTACTTTTATCCATTAATTTGACAAAAAATATTTCATATCCCAGAAGGATGATTTGAAATCGGTGGTCAACTATTTGCGGGCTGATGGAAATGTTTCACTAATCGGTCTTTGGGGCCGATCAATGGGCGCTGTAACAAGGTAATTTAATGTGTTTTTTTAATTGATATATTATTAAAAAAAATCGATAGAATTAATATTTGAGTGATATTTGATCTGGGTGTTCTGACTTAAAATGTTGATGATGTCAGCCTGATGTATGGAGCTGAAGATCCTTCAATTGCAGGAATGGTTCTGGACAGTCCCTTTTCTGATTTGGTTGATTTAATGATGGAACTTGTTGATACCTACAAAATTCGTCTGCCCAAGTTTACTGTATGTTTAATTTAATTTATATATAAATAATTATAAATCTAGTTTTGTTATAAAAATTTAAATATGTTTTGTTTTCAGGTTAAGTTTGCTATCCAATACATGCGAAGAGCTATTCTTAAAAAGGCAAAATTTGATATCACAGAGCTGAATACAATTAAGGTGAGATAATCAGTTTTTAATGTTTGGATTAAGAAATGAAGATTTTGATAATTTTGATTAATTACAGGTTGCAAAATGTTCATTTGTTCCAGTTTTGTTTGGTCATGCTGGTGATGATGATTTCATACAACCACATCACTCTGATCGTATTTATGAAGCTTACATGGTAATTATATAGTTAAGACATCAATTATATATCTGTTTTTTGACGTTCAAATATTTTATTTATTATTATATGTTGACAGGGTGACAAAAATATTATAAAATTTGAGGGTGACCATAATTCTCCACGTCCTCAATTCTATTTTGATTCTATAAATATCTTTTTCCACAATGTTTTGCAACCTCCAGAAGATGAAATTAAAGGGAATTCCTTTGATTCATCTCTTGATTTTCTTCACAAGGTATATTTTCACACACTCATATATTGTATATGTATAATCTAATAATTTATGGGTTTTTTTTTAATTATTGTTCTATTTCCAGGAAATACACGGAGTTGGATATGAAGATGATTTTTTAGTTGCACCTCAAGGTATGTTATTTTTATAATATTTTTCTTTAAATTTTGGTTTAAGTGGTTTTTGATTTTATAATTTTGTTGTAATTAATCCATTCAGCATCAAGTAGCACGGAGGATGCAATTAATCAAATTCGTTCTAAAAGGCCAATGAGTAGGACTGAGGTTAGTAAATCGTTTCATCATCAGAATATATAATATAAATTATATATTATATTATTATTAAGACACCAAAATACAAAGACTTAATTTGTTTTTTAACTTTCAGGTTCCTTCTGATATTCCGTCATCTGATAAACAATGTAATTCCGAGGTATATTCCGTTTATATTTGTAATATGTTGTTAGGGTTCCATTTAATAATTATTATTTAAAACAAATAAATCAATTATTGTTGCTTCAGGATGAAGGAACTACATCATCATCTTCTAAAATGATTAACTTGGAGTTTTCTAATGGCCACCCGTACGCCACATCAGCAGATGATCACGAGTATGTGGAATATCCACTTCATCATGTTGAAGGTTTCCCATGCAATGTTGAAGAAGAAGAAAGAGTAAGCCCTCTCTCTCTCTCTCTCTCTCTCTCTCTCTCTCTCTCTCTCTCTCTCTCTCTCTCTCTCTCTCTCTCACACACACACACACACACACACACGTTTTGCCACCTCAGCAGCTGATCATATTTTAATATTCTTTTTTGCTAAACTATTTTTAGATGCTCATGGAAGCCGTGCTCTTGTCATTAAAAGATTTAGAACCGAAACAATCGCCAGCTGGCGATCAGCCGCCACCTAATGACAGCAAACCTTCAACAACCAGTAACTGCCCACCAATAAAAGTGGACCCCACACAGGTTTCAACAGCAAGCAGTAGTGATTCATCTTCTTCAGCTGAACAGTCATCAAATATGACTCCATCTGCTGACATGTCAGGTAGTAGTAGTAATAGTAGAAATTCTTCTGCAAAGACTGGATTTTCGGGTCCCGCTGATGCTGACGTGGCGGATAGGACGAAAGCTACGGTTACTGTTGAAAAAAGCCCGTCAAGTAACATAATGGACGGGTTGTTAAAACGTTGGGATCTTAATTTCTTTAAGAATAGATAGGAAGTGTTCTATACCTTGGTTATAATTCCCACAATTTCTTTTTATTTATTTTTTATTTTGGTTTGGAGGTGATTCTTTGATTTCATACTGAAAATGGAATTTGACATGTGATAGAAATATGGGAGATTGTTGTAATTTGTTGTATATAAGGTTTAATTTCAACTCACAATTGTGTTTTAAATATGTAATTTAAATGTTAAAACAATTGAAATGATATTTTCTTTATTATTTGAGAATTGGATTTTAGATAAATTTTAGTTTTCAGCATCTTGTCACGTTTATCATTAATAAACCTGTTCTAAAATAAGATGATATAATTGTATCTATTACATTTGTGAGTTTAATGAATAGTAACTTTACCTGTGAAAATTCGACACACTGCTTAATGAATAGTATTTTTTATAGCTTGATATTGTTGACTCTTTAAACTTTTTCATATTATACGGACTAAATATATTACCAACTACTAGGTGTTACTCTGCGCGCTGTCGCGGGGTAATTTCATATGATACTTAAAAAATTATTTATTGATATTTGCATAACATACAAAATATTATTTTATACTAAAAAGTAAAATATATGTTCCAAAAAATTTCCTTTCCAATAGGAACCCTGAGATTAGTCAAGAAACCTGAAAGGATTTAAGTCATGAAAAGATTAATGAAATCCAATAATACATATTTCTTATTTAGGCAGTTATATGTTAAAATACTACCCTCTCTATCCCATTTTTATTGTCCATCTTACTATTTTAGTTTATTCCAAAATAAGTGTGAATTTCACATTACAACCAATCATATGAATTATAAGTGGGTGTATATGAGATTTTATTGGTGGATAGTGCAATAATTGCATTTTCTTAAAACTGTGTGCCTTTTATTTAGTGCATAATTAATTTGGGATGGAGAGAATATTAAAGAAAAGAAAAACCAACAGTAGAATTAAAAGTAAAAAAAATAATGCGTGGCACTTGAATACGTGTCTGCATGGGGAATTTGGGCTTATTTCCTAGGTGTCTAACAAATTCCTTAAAACCACATTAATTTATTTGCACAACATCTATTGATACTTGATAGTATATATATTTGTGTGGAAAGTTAATCGTTCCAAAGCCAACAAAATCAGATGAAAGTTAAAAAATAAAAAAATAAAAAATTCAAGCAATGTGCGACTATTCATCCCACCACTAAACCTGTTGCAAAATGTAAGATATATAATTAGAAATTTGGGGATGCTGTTAATGTTTTTATTTTTCTAAACATAGCTATTTTTTGAGTTTTAAAAAAATATTATTTTCAATTATTTTTTAGTTTCAGTAACATGGATAATTTTACCTTTACTACTCAAATTATCACGCGATACATCCTTCAACCGACTTTCACATGATTTTTAGTACTACATCTCATACAAATACAGAACTATCTTTTATTCAGTTGTCTTAAATTAATAAGAGTAAATTACACGGAAGGTCTCTGTGGTTTGCCACTTATTACAGCCCAGTCCCTGATCTTCGTTTATTACACTGGAAGTCCCTGGTGTATTCAATTTGTTACACCCGACGTCCCTCTGTCAAACGGACGTCAAAAAATTCCGTTAAATGACCCATGTGCACCTCACATGATGGGCAAATTCGTAATTTCTCTTCTCCTTTTAAAGAGTAAATTACACAGAAGGTCCCTATGGTTTGCTACTTATGACAGCCACAGTCCCTGAACTTCGTTTATTACACTGGAAGTCCCTGGTGTGTTCAATTTGTTACACTTGATGTCCCTCTGTCAAACAGACGTCTAAAAGGTCTGTTAAGTGACCCATGTGCACCTGACATGATGGGAACAATGGTAATTCTCCTTCCCCCCCCTCAAACGTGTATTCTCCAATTTACACCAGCCGTCTCTTCACTTATTCTCTCTCATCTTTCCCTCTCTTCTCTCCACTCTATTTGTTGTTCACAAAGCCCTTCTTTTCTAACAATGGCGGGCCAATCGAGCAGTAAAAGAGGTACGAATAATGAAGAAGACAACTGCAATGAACTGTACAGTATGTGTTTTGTGTATTTATGATTTTTTTGAAATTTTTTCTTACCGAACTTCATGATCACTTATTTACAGAGCATTACTATCGTGCCCATCATGTGACGTGCACATTGGTCACTTAACAGGTCTTTTAGACGTCCGTTTGACATAGGGACGTCGAGTGTAACAAATTGAACACACAAGGGACTTCAAGTGTAATAAATGAAGTTCAGGGACTGTGGATGCAATAAGTGGCAAACCACAGGGACCTTCTGTGTAATTTATTCTTTAAAAGGAGAAGGGAAATTACGAATTTGCCCATCATGTGAGGTGCACATGAGCCACTTAACGGAATTTTTTGACGTCCGTTTGACAGAGGGACGTCGGGTGTAACAGATTGAATACACCAGGGACTTTCAGTGTAATAAACGAAGACCAGGGACTTTGGCTGTAATAAGTGGCAAACCACAGGGACCTTCCGTGTAATTTACTCAACTAATAATTTTGCTTAGATTAATTTAACATATTCATGTGTTCTATTGTATTTTGAGTATGGTATGAACACTACTAAACATTTTTTTTGAATATCATATGAAAATCCCACACGGCAACGCGCGGGATAAAACTCATTAGTTGTTACTATTTTAGTGAGTACTTGATATAGGACAAGTTAATAGATGGACACTTCCTATTTATTTACTAGATGAAAACAATTGCTATAACCTTAATATATAACCATAAGTGTGTAACTGAAAAATTACATCACATGTTTATATACTTAGAAACGTTCTCAATTTAGACACCAATCTGACTAAGCTTGCAACTTTTAGCTTAACACACTGTCAGTTAAAATTGTGCAACTTCTAATAAAAAACAATAAAATTGTGCAACTTCTGAAAAATCTCTTATAAATATCTTATAAGTTGTAACGATAAACAACCAACAGGTACATCATACTAACAATTAAAACTAGTCAAAAGATTTATAAACATAACATTAAACAAAAAACTATAATTTATAGCCTTACAATTCTTATGCAGCAAAAAAAAAAAAAACCCGGGAATAACCCATTCTCCAGGTCTCAGTCAACCCGACCCGGCCCAAATTGCCAAGCTCACATAAACAAAGATCATGTTTTCATTGCAGGCCTAACCAACCCAAGGCCCGACCCACTTCCCAGATGCTTAAACTCCTTAGCTTCAAGATTATCCCCATGACCCGCAAACCCGGTCCCACCTTTTTCCAAATCAACCAAATTCCTCTCTTTACACCCTTTATTACACACCAAACAAACCTTATCAACAGCCACAAATTTACCCGCACATTTCTTACAAAACACATGCCCACAAGAACTCAAAGCCACAAGTACTGATGTATTTGTCAATGTCACCTTACAACTAGGGCAAATATAAGTCTTATCCAACACAGAACCTTTCTTTTCCTCATTCGAATCTTCAGTCAGGTAGATAGGAAAAAGGGATTTTAATTTAAGTTTCTCGTTACCTTCGGGGCACGTTGTGGAAGTCAACGGGGCATTGACTTTGACCGGGGCTTCGGGTGTTGCAGATGGTAGCCAGAAGGCTTTCATGGTTCTGAGTGCTTCTGCTTCATATGCTGTTGTTTTGACACTGTTTGCTCCGTGGAATTCGGTTTTGTTGGTGTTGATGTTTTTGTCATTGTATTGTGGGAGTGCACCGTGGTTTTGTTGGTCGAATGCATCGAGTTCTCGAGCTTTTTGTAGCATTTGTTTCTCGGATTCTTCGTCTTTTTCTTGTTTTAGTTGAGTTGAATGTGCAGTTAGCTTCCTGTGATGTATAATGTAACATATATTTTTCAGAAAACAATTAAAATTAAACAGAAAACAATCAAGACAAAGCTTCAATTTGCATTTAACAGTTTCCAGTTTCTACTCTATAGCACATAGAACTTCAATCCTATTAATAATTAATCAGCTACAAATTAACATCAATTTAAATCACAGATTATAAACCCAAATTCCATTCGCTTGTAACCAAAATCGGAGGGAAATCAGTTCAAATCTAAATCAAGCCAGCTCCTATTGTAATTACAAACCTCTAATCCTATTGAATAATCAATAAAAGACGAATCACCGATCAATTTCAATCACAGATTACGAATCCTAATTCCATTGCTTGTAACCTAAACTGGAGAGAAATCAGTTCAACTCTTAAATAGTTCAGCTCCTAATAGGATAAATTAGCGAAATTACCTTTGGATGTCTTTCTTTTGGGACAATAAGCATTCATAGATGCATTCTTTACAGAATACGTGACCTTTTTGACAGCACAAAGGATTGATGAAGGGTTTCAAGCAGAGAGAACAGGCATCGAAAGGTTTGATGGAGTCTTTCCCGAGCCTCTCCTTTTGAGTACCGTAACCTAGCTTCCTCTTTTCGTCATACGTGAAGTAAGCTAGATCGTTGTTGTTCTTAGAGTGTCTCTGAGGCATGTTTTCAGATCGATTCGAAGATTAAGTGAAGATCGATTGTTAATGTTGATTAATTCGGATATTTTGACTTGATTTTGATATCTGATTCAAGGGGAACGATTCGAGATGGAGTATCAACTTTGAAACCCTAGAATTTACCTCTTCCTTTTTAGGCTACCAGGTATGGGCACCACATGTAGTACTCATTTTGCTTGCCACATCATTGTCACCTAAGCAATTAAACCACCACCACACCACATCATTTGGTGGAAATATCCACCACACCACACCACGCCATTTTATTTTCCATCTCATCATCTCATTTTCATTTATTTTACACACAACTAATATTTTATATAATTTAAAATTACATTACATTAAATAAAATTAAAATGACAATACTTTAAACTAAAATGAAAATACTAGAAATTAAACATTAAATTAAAAATTACAATAACTAAATAAATTATTACTCTTCATCGTCGGCATGTGCGTTGTTGTAGAGATGGTCCGCCAAGTCTCGTCGAAGTCGTTCGTGTGTTGTTTCGTCTCGAATGTCGACAACCCTGTGCAAATATTCTGCACTTCCCGGTACATACAAAGCATGTCGGGGCCCGTCCAGCACATATGGAGAAATCATCCGACATTTATCTTCGACAACCATATTATGCATTACAACACATGCATACAAAATATATCTTAAGCTTTCAAGGTCATATGAACGGGCCGCATTTTTGACAATGTGCCACTTCGACTTTAAAGCTCCAAAAGCCCGTTCCACATCCTTACGTGCGGATTCTTTTTTTTGGTAAACAAGACCTCTTTTGGATCAACTGGATGTCGATAGGCTTTGACAAATGTCGCATGACGAGGATATATACCATCGGTAAGGAAATAATCGAATCTATATGGATTGCCATTC
Source organism: Calendula officinalis (assembly GCA_963853835.1). Lineage (NCBI taxonomy): Eukaryota > Viridiplantae > Streptophyta > Magnoliopsida > Asterales > Asteraceae > Calendula > Calendula officinalis. Next base: position 75,611,021 of record OY970829.1, read on the forward strand.
ACCGTAAAAGGAGCATCGAGCGCCTTTCCTGATAACAAGTCGTTGAATATTGGTGATTGATCAAGCACGTTAATATCATTATTAGAACCCGCAACCCCAAAGTAAGCATGCCAAAACCATAAATCTTGAGAAGCAACAGCTTCTAATATCAACGACGGTACTCCATGATGTCCACCAATGTACTCACCTCTCCACGATTGTGGACAGTTCCTCCAATCCCAGTGCATACAATCAATGCTACCAAGCATTCCAGGAAACCGTGTCTCTCTTCGTGTGCCTCATATAATTTTTGAACATCGGTTACCGTTGGTTTTCGCAAATAAATAGGTCCGAATATTTCCAAAACACCTTGTGAAAATCTATACATACTTTCCCTAGCAGTTCTTTCAGACATGCGTAGGTACTCGTCAAGAGAATCAGGGGATGACCCGTAAGCCATAGCTCGAATTGATGCAGTACGTTTTTGCAAAGCAGTGAATCCCCGCCTACCTCTAGCATCATATCTCAATTGAAAAAAAGGATACATGTTTTCTAATGCGCTACATATGCGCATAAATAAATTTTTGCTCAGGCGAAACCTTCGTTTGAAATCGTTGTCGTCATAAACAGAATCATCCGCAAAATAATCTCGATATAGCCGTTCGTGTCAAGCTTGTCGATTTCTATTTAGTTTCGCCGTTCTAGTGTCAAAGACTTCACTTTCATCATCGTCGGATAAATCATCGAGGAGTTCTGCGTATATTGTTAGCATAAACGCATCATCGTCGTCAGATGATGAACCAAGATAATTCATTATTTGTGAGTTGAGGTATTTTGGTAGAGTTGTGGTGTGTTTTGGTTGTATTTTGATAATGTTTGAGTGTGTTTATATAGGAAATAATTAAATTAATTAATTAATTTTTTTTATAAAAAAAATACCCAACGGCTCTTTTAGCCGTTCAACAGTTACTTTTACGTTCAAAAACGATGAAACCAAGCCGTGGCCAGCCGTTGCCTGCTTCCACCACGCCCTCCCCCCACGCCGTTTGGGGGGGGGGGGGGGGGGGCGGGGGCGGTGTTCCCTTATTCCCACCACGCCGTTGCCGGCCATGTCACCACCCACGCCGAGGGGCGTTGTGTAACACCTCAATTTTTAATACAAAACATTTGGCAAAAATATATCATTTTCAATAAATAGAAGAACTATTCCCAAAATATGGATTTACAAAAACCTTTGGTATGAAAATCAGAGTATAAAGTTGGTGTTACAAAATAGATCAAAACCAAAGCCAAGTCTAAATCTAATCTAGTGTTCTTCTACTCTAGGCCCCGCATCTCTATCCATGCGCACCTATACCTTCGATCCCGAACCTGAGTACATAGCAAAACAAACAAGGAGTACGTGAGACAATATAGTCTCGTGAGCTACATGGGTTTAGACCCAACAATAATGGTAAGTATCATATAACATGTAAACATAGTACAAGTAACTCATCCATCTATCTAGTCACCCTATTGTGACTCTATCAACCTTGCTTCCTAGCAATCACATCTAGTTATCGGGTTGCCCCCAAACTAACTAGAACCACATTAGCTTATTAACCGAAATCCATCGCCATTAATAAACTTCAAGATACCCGGTAAGAGGGATTCGCCCAATCTACCGATACCTGCCTTACTCGACGGACTACCTCCAGTTAGCAAGACTACTACCGTGGTTGAGTCGATGGGAATCCACCCAACTGCCCCTCACACCACACCTCATGACCGGGGGTCCCCCGTGCCATCACATCATCACTATCATATCATATCATAACTCATTAGTTATGCCTATCTAGCTCTCGGCTATCACATCGTCATCAAACATGTTAGTCCAATATTATCAATAATATCTATCACTAACTCAACATACCATAAGTCTACACAAATAAGCAAATAGATCATAACACAAGTAATAAAATAATTCAAGGCTATGTACTCAGTAAAGTCCACACGTACTCACCTTAGCAATAAGATACTCAAACCGTGTTCTTGACACCCAATCTCTTGCTTCTCAATCCAATCAACTTTCCAAGACTTCACCAAAAGCCTAATACAATTATCACAATATGATCAACATCAATTACTACTACTACTAATGTGTTCATCCATCTCTAGATAACACTTACTAACAACTTTCCCCCAATTATGGTGATTTACCAAACCCTAGGTTTAACCAACCCTTAAGATTCTTACAAATCTTAACCATACACTTGATTCCCATGTTAATATACCATCTATTAAGTGTATACAACATTTATTTCACCATAAATCACCAACCCAAGAACTAGGGTTTCAAACCCTAGCTTCAAGATCCATAGATCTTGAGCTACAAAGATGAAAGAGTGAAGATATACCTTTAATCTTCCACTAGGAGTGAAATCTACCAAGCTTTGATGAAGAAATCACCCAAGAACAGCCTTTATGCTCGAAAATCGCCAAGAGAGAAAACTAGGGTTTGTGTTTTGCATTTATGGCTGAAATCCCGAATTTAATGCCTGGTCGGAAGAGTTCGCGCCGCGAACAACCAGTTCGCGCCGCGAACTTCCCTTGTCGCGAACTCTTCCCGATCGTGAGCTGGCCGTGAACTTCGATCACCAAAAACCCAATGTTTCTGTTCCAAGTTCGCGATCGCGAACTAGAGTTCGCGCCGCGAACTCCCCAGGTCAGCAGGGCTGCAGTTTTCATCAAGTGTCTCGACCCGGTTTCGCCCATAACTTTCTCATACGGTGTCCAAAAGACACGAAACCAATTTCTACGTGTTTTATATGATTTATCCATAATTATCATATTTTTACATATTTTATTTATTTACAAATTTCGGGTCGTTACACGTTGTACCCGCACCGTATAGCCTTAGTGGTTATGCGATACCTATTCAGTCATATTTCAATATAATGTAATATATATATTTTTTAATTTCAATAAATTATTAATTTATGATTTTCATGAGACCGAAAATTATAAAGGGATCTCCTAAAAAATTATTATCTTATTATTTTATCGATTTGTCTAATTTTTTACATTGACCCAAGTCGGGACCCGACAAATTTATTATTATTGAGAGTATATTAATTAATCGAGTATTAAATTAAAGATATTTTACTGTATTAATATTTTTAAACGACGGATGAGTTAACTATTTCAAAATAGGTTTTGATAATTACATGATAGTTCCTAAAATTAAAAAGTTTGTTATAATTAGATATATAAGTGCATTAAAGTTGTATAAGTTTTTGACAATGACAACTTTTAGAATTGTTTTTAAAAATTGAAAAGATACTTCCTTCGATTCAAAATAAAAGCATCTACAATGGTTAATCTCACAACGACTTATTATTTTTGTCACATCATCTAATAATCTATTAATAAAAAACTTCTCCAATTGTTAACATTTCCAAAGACTTTTTCTTATTAATATTACTAATTTACCTTTATCTATATCAAATGTTTTATAAATTCCCTTCACTTATAATTTAACAATTTTTAAAGCATTACAAAACTTAACATTAATCATCATATGTGATCTTTCTTAAAAAGTATTGAAATATGATAAAGTTATAATTTATAGTTATAAAAATAATAAATGAGTCACATATAAATATATAAGGGTTTAAAATGTAAAATTATTAAATATAAGACTAAAATAATCAAACATTGAAAGATGATTAAGTGGTTGGGGAAGAATAAGTGGTTGGTGTGACCTCCTAAAAAAGTCATCAATTCCAATGGTAAAAAGTCATTTTAGAAGTTATTCAAATAGTAATAACCTCTTAAAAAACCTCCCATTGGAGATGCTCTAAGTGATACACTTTGACTTTCACGGTTTTTTGAGGTAAAAAATTATAATGATGATTAAATTAGATTAATTGAATGATTAATGGGAAATGAGTCCCATAGTTTTTGAATAAAGTAAGGTTAATGATGTTTAAAACTAAAATAATAAGGGTATACGAGTCATTTCACTTTATAAAGTATGTAGTTAGTAGGTGGGGAGCCCACTACTTTTTACCAAATATGGTAAAAATTTAAAGTGTATCACTTATTTTAAATCACTCAAATATGAAAAGTGTATCACTTATTTTGAATCGGAGAAAGTAACTTCTTTTATTATAAGGATGGATGGTGATTTTTACATGATTTGACACATCATGGATGGGTGAAAGGAAAATTTATTTTTTCAAGAAAATTTAAAGTAAATATATAATTCTTACATTTAAATCTGATACGGAGTATTTTTATGGAATAAAATTATATTTAGGGATAGAATTATGCATTTAATTTATATTTTTTGTGGGAATAAATCTATTTTTTAGCTAATTATGAGATGAACTTGCAATCCACTTGTCCGCAACAAATTTTATTTTGTATTCAATCTTCAAGGAAAATGGTAGGTATAACCTTGTTGATTATTATTATTATTTTTCTTTTTGAACAGCAACCTTGTTGATTATTTACGTTAATATATACTGTTAATCACAATCATAAACGATTAATAAACACCCATCTTTAGAAAGGAAGAGAACAACCATAATATGGTTGTCAATCAAAACCTAAAGAATAATACTTAGCAAATACCCATGCTTTAAAATTTAAACCCATTTATAGGATATTTAGGATTGGTAATTCTGAAAAATAATACGTATATAAACTTAACTATGTTGTTTGATATCAAAATAACAAGATAATTAATTTTTTAGTGTTTGATAAATGTAATTATTTATTTAGTTTTTCCAAAACTACATTCTGACGCATTAATAGATAATTAATTTCAATGCAAATCCAAAACAATCAATGAAAACTTTATGGTTATCAAAACTTGTCATTATAAAAAGCCCGAAAATCTTCAAACACACTTTATTTAGTTGCAATGTAGCTTCTTAAACACATCCATTTTATTTATTACACAATGATTTGGTTTATATTGGTTTGTTTAAAAACACTTGGCAAACCAATCAACAAGATCTTGTTGTGCTTCATGTGCACTTTTAACTGCTGCTTCATCTTCATCTTTATATCTAACGGTCCAACCATGAGACACACCAGGATATATCTTCACAAAGCAATTAATCTGCATATCCATAAAACATACCATATAAATTTCCTTAATTAATTACTTTCTTAATTTTAGTTTAGTTGAAATTTAAATTAGTTTTTTGAAATTGATATGTGAACCAATATCGTTTCATTTGTGAATAAAACAATTATATAATAAGTTGTAGCTTATATAACCATTTAATATAACTATAATTAAAATTTTAATCTTTTGCCAGAAAAAGTGCCATTTTGTACATTGTTAATTACGTGACTAAATAAATTAAATCATTTGTCATACAATCATAATGACTACTAATTCTACTTAAAATTAATGATTAACAATAAAATAATGATGAAAAAAAAGATTTATACTTTCCATGTATCCCACAGGATTTGAAACTAATTTACTTATAAATGGGTCGATTCTAGTTATACTTCAAAGGAAAGAAGTCAAATTTGTCTAATGGATTAAAAGTTGTCAAAAGTGGTTTTTTATTAAAAAAAGATAGATGACAACTGAAATAATAGAAATTTAGTAACCGTATTTGACACAGTAATTACTTACTGAAAAATTGCATTTTCATGAAGAAATTTTACCTTATTGGCTTGTAGAGCAGCCTCAAATTCTTTGACTAATTCTGGTGGAGACCGTTGGTCAATCTCAGCACCTAGTATCCCAATAGGGACCTTAACACCTAAAAATAAAATAAATAAATAAATAAATGTTCAGAAATGCCTAATCCAAAGAGTCAACTGAATAACTCTCGAGGTCAAACTAAACAATATTCTGAAAACTAGATTTATCATATAGGATTATAGGGGCTACAATAAATGATTAAAAAAAGGGCTAAACTTCTAAGAAAAAGAATAAAACATACCCTTAATATCATCTAAGGTGACAAATGAAGGATGCAAGAGTGCAGCCACGTCTATATCAGCATCCTTTGCTAGCTCTACAACGACCTTGGCTATTAAAAAGTAATTAATGCAATTAAATCAGCCAATTATAAATAATATAACAAATTATTTAAATAATGATGAACTTGTTTAAAAGCTAGTCTTACCACCCCAACAGAAACCTGCAGCCCCAATTTTGGAAATACCCTTCTCTTTGAGAGCCTGAATAACCGGTTTTGCAAATTCAACTGCCGGCTCCTACAGAAAGAAAATGAAAAAAGAGAAAAGTATTAATTAATTGTATTTAGTTTTCTATATGAACATTCAAAAATGAATTTGAAAAAGAATTTGAAAAAAGCATATAAATGCTTAACATGATGTTAATTAGAAAGATAACTAACCGGTGCATGATTTTTTAGCCAATCCTGTATACTAGTTTCAGGAGTCAATGGGTCACCATGGAAGAAATCAGGTGCAACTACATAATATCCAGCAGCTGCAACTTTGTCCGCAAGTTTCCTGCAAAGTTAAATTAAACACCATAATCAGATTATATATATACCACAATTTCAGATAAACTATGAATACCTCAATTTTGGAGCTCCATAACCTGCACAAAATATATCACAAACGAGCAAATTAGAGCAAGATGATGAGTAAACAATAATACAGACTATAATAATTAACATAAATAAATGAATAAAAAAGACTAGTGATCTATGTTTATAGGCTTTGTAGATAGTAGGTCTGTAGGTGTCAATGAATTAGCTTCCTTAGAAATAGGCTATTTATGGATTAAAGCCTAATTTTCGCAAAAATCGGAAATTAACGTCAAAATAGACACGATCCAGATGATAATTACATTAATTTCACCAGCTGAATAAAATTTTACATGTATATAAGCTAATAAGAGTTGATTACCATAAACATCGGGAATAAGAACAACAGCGATTTTCGAATCAGGACTCCCGGAGACATAGGAATTGAGCGACGCGATCTGCAGAACATCGCCGGATTCTCCGCCGGAGGAGATTGCCGGAGGGTTTTCGCAGCACTGTGGACCTGACATAGTGGATACTGCAGTAGCTTCTAGAGCAAGCATTCGAGTCAACCAAACAGGGGGTTTTGGGTAAGGTGAGGTTGGTAATTTAGTGCACTCTGGTACCCTAGGGTTTTTAAAGAGCTTGAAATCATACACATAAGTTTGGAGACCTTTCATATTGACACCCATTTATTTTTGTGATTTTAGGGTTTCTCTTTGAGATTTGGTATTTTCAATATCGGAATCACTCCGGTGAGGATGATTTCGTAGTTTAATGGTAATAAGTAACCGATTAGAGCGTTGATTTTTATAAAGAAAAAGTTATACGTTACATTTGATATCAGTGATATTGATGCTTTTCGAACAACCGACACGTGATATCAAAGATACACATGAAAGTTGCCGAGTTTGGTCTTATTACCGTTAAGAAAATGACGACACCATTCGTTTGGTTTACATAATGTTTTTGTGAAAATTAAAATCTGTAAAAAAACTAGAGATTTAAATTTGAATTATATCTAGTGTGTGTGACGTTGGTAAATGTAATGGTATTCGTGATAATATGAAATTTAGATTATATCTATCATATTTGCCTTTATAGTTGTTTTAGCATATTCAACCAAAAGTAAAAATGGTATTTAATTTTTGTTGTGTGCATAAAATAACAATGTACTTTTACAACTATTCATATTTAATAATTAGAAAGACGGATTTAATGACTATAACAGAAGAAAACAAAAATGACACTATCACTTAACACCTCAAGGCTACCACTACGATTTATCAGATTTTTTAAATAATCCAAAAGAACTGGGACTTTAGTAACAAAAAGAACAGGTTCAGGGATGAAAGTTATAAATTGCATTCATTTGAGGGACAACTTATGTAACTTAATAGGTCATGAAAAATATCTGGCATAAAAGATAAAACGGTTAAGGGAAATGGGATAAAATCCGTACAGTGGAATTGCGGGAGTTCTCTAAAGGGTTTTTGTAGGGTTTTGTGTTATCCATAACATAAACCGATATAGAAAATGGGTTCTGAAACAGAGCATTTCAATGGAGAAGAAACTGAACCAATTTTAATGGAGCAAAATCAGAGGTTTTGTATGTTTCCAATTAGATACCATCAACTTTGGGAGATGTACAAGAAAGCACAAGCCAGTTTCTGGACTGGTAATTGATTATTAATTCAGTTTTATTACTCTTCTTTTATGCAATTCAAGAAATTTTATAACTTTGATGTTTTTTGTCGATTTAAACCATTACAATTTTATTTAGTTTAAGTTAATTATGATAATCTACGCCTAATTATGCACGTTTATCATTAAATTAGTAGACATATGATATGATTGTCTATTGGTCTGTTTTAAGTTTGTAATTTTCCACAATTTTTGTGTTTTTCTTGCTTTTAATATTCCAATTTATCATGTTGTATAAGCTTTTTATATAAAAAAATTTCAGCTGAGGAGGTTGATCTGTCTTTGGATGTACAACAATGGCAAAAATTAACAGATTCTGAGAAGCGATTTATAAGCCATATTTTAGCTTTTTTTGCTGCATCAGATGGGATTGTTTTGGAAAATTTGGCTGCAAGATTTCTTAACGACATTCAAATACCTGAGGTTTTATTTCATCTGAATTAATGGGGAATATAATATAAATTTTTTACTTTCTTTGAATTTGTGACTTATTTGAGGTATCATGTTTTGTTTATAGGCTCGAGCATTTTACGGGTTTCAAATTGCAATGGAGAATGTACATTCTGGTGGAGTAGCAAATACAATTTTTTTTATATATATTATTTGATTTATATAACTGATTTTGTATATTGTTTGTAGAGATGTATAGTTTGCTTTTGGAAACATTCATTAAGGATTCCAAGGAAAAATACCGGTTATTTAATGCAATTGAAAACATTCCTTGTGTTGCAAGAAAGGCCCAATGGGCTTTGAACTGGATTAAAAGGTAATATTCTTATTTCAAAGTCAACAATACATTTTTTTGACTTCTGTTACTATTTTGTATATTTTTTTTTGTGCAGCTCGAATTCGTTTGCAGAAAGACTCGTTGCATTTGCATGTGTAGAAGGAATATTTTTCTCCGGAAGGTACTAATTATTAATTTATTAAATAATCAGAATTTGTCAAACACTCAAATGAATGATTTATTATTAATTCTATTGTTAATAATTTATTATTAAAAAAAATACTTTTTGCAGCTTTTGTTCAGTTTTTTGGCTAAAGAAGAGGGGATTGATGCCTGGTTTGACTTTCTCAAATGAACTGATATCAAGAGATGAGGGTTTACATTGTGATTTTGCTTGTCTTCTTTACAGGTAATTCCATATATATAATAAAAGTCATAATTTTTATTACATGATTAATAAAAAACATTATCTTGATTTACAGTTTATTACAAAATCAGCTTTCTTGGGAAAAAGTGGATGAAATAGTGCACGTAGCAGTTGAAATAGAGACAGAATTTGTATGTGAATCTCTTCCATGTGCATTAATTGGCATGAATGCAGAACTCATGAGTCAATACATAAAGTTTGTTGCTGATCGTCTTTTGGTATGATTTGTTTTCAGTTAATAAATTAGAGGTGATAAATGGGCGGGTCGAGTAACGGGTCAAAATATGTAACTTTTATGGTTCGGGTTGGGTTGATCCAAAACACATTTTTGTCCAAAAATCTGGTTCGTTTATGAATGATTAGTGTGTCAAATATGATTAGAAAGACACTTTTCTAACTTTGTACCCGAACCAAAAAAGAGCTTTTACATTTGTCTTTGTATGTGGTCCTATTGGGTCATTAAAAAAAGGTTACATGTGCTAATTGGATCATTAAATTTAAAATCTATATATTTTTTAAAAAAATTAAAACTTATTTATGAAAGTGTTTAGATCTATATATAATGATAATGTTATATAAAAGTTATGATTTGAAGAAAAAAAATTTAATACTGCAACCGGGACACAAAATCATATTTTAATGAGCAAATTTGATAAAAGTTTGTACAATAATTAAAAGGAAGTGATTTTGGGACCACATAAATTACTTTAAACACCACAACCACTGTTTTACAGTACTTGTACGATATGCTTTAAATCTTGTACTGTGTGGTGGGTGAAGTAATTTATGTGGTATCAAAATCACTACCCATAATTAAACATGGACAAATGTAAAAATTTGTTATTACTTAGATTAAAAAAGCTCTTTTTTAATAAAATAAATAATTTTTATTTGATAAAAATGATTTATGAGATTTTATGCATTAAAAAAAATTGGGTAACTTTCGACCCGTTTAACAGGTTGCATTGGGTTGTAAAAAGAAGTACAACGTAGAAAACCCGTTTGATTGGATGGAGTTCATTTCACTTCAGTAAGTATCCAAATTAAGATTTTGGCTTTATGAAAAATAAAATATTTTATTTTTTAATCATTTGAAATTATGATGATTTGAACAGAGGAAAAACAAACTTCTTTGAAAGAAGAGTTGGTGATTATCAAAAAGCATCTGTTATGTCGAACCTTAATCAAGATGGTGCCCAGAATTTTGTCTTTAAACTGGATGCCGATTTTTAGTTTTGGTACACAACGCAAAACATAAAAAAGTCCGATTGAATACGGTTTATAATGATTAAATTGTTAGTTATTATGATATAAATTAAGAAATAGTGTATACTTTGAATGATTTTGTAACATGTGATTTGATATATTATATAGTATTATTTTATTTGAATATATGGTTATCTTGTGGTTTTGTTTTGTCTTATTCAACCATGTATTCATAGAGATTTAATTATTTACCAATTGTCACACCATGATATGATGAATATATACTGCTTATATTAATTAACTGGATAATTATGACGGATTAATTAACTGGATTTTTTTTAAATCAAAGATGGATTATGTAATTGATGATGATGAGAAGAGATGGCATACCAAACTTCTTTTAATCATGATGTTGGATTGTTAAACCAAATTCATAGTTATTTTTGCATGTATTTGGACTCTTGTAACTTTCAAGAATAAGTATAAACAAGTTTTGTATCTAACTTAACTGATTAAGCACTTGAACCCGAAACAAAAATGGGGAAAATTACACAAAAAGTACCTAACTTTCTGAATATTTGAAATTGAGGTACTCAACTTTGTTTGTAGCAATTAAAAGTGATACACTTTCCCTTTTGGGATGAATTAAAAAAAGTAATACATTTTTAAAAAATACCTTATTTGGTAAAAAATAGTGGGCCCACACCCACTAAGTATTTACTTTAATATAGTGAAATGACTCATTTACCCTTAATTTTATTTTTAAACATAATTAACCTCATTTTATTTAAAATGTATTAGGACAAGTTCCTCACTAACTATCCAATTAATCTAATTTAACTCTCATTATAATATTTTGCCTCAAAAATCGTAATAACAACAATATATCACTTATTTTGAATATGAGGAAATACAATAAAATCAACCAAAATGAGGATTTTTTTTTTTTACCATTTTATAAAGTTTTCTGGTACCATAAATTAAATTTTTTTAGAACATTGTGTCCCCAAGTTGGTTATAAATAGAAACTTTAATACCTTTATTATTTTTATAAAATAGTAAAAATCGTTATTTTAGTAATAGAAAACACTTCAGCACCTTTAATTGCTAACAGAAAAAATTGAGTACTTTAATTTTGGATATTTTTTGTTTAATTTTTCCAAAAAACATAAAATAAAAATAGTAGTGAAGTTGGGTAGTGAAAGTGGGTTGGGCCGTTGGGATAGGGATGGATGGGGTGGGACCAAAACGCATGCAAGTTCTGGTTGGGTGAAAGGTGCACATACTCGACTACTCGAGGTTTAAAATGTATAATTACATGGAAATTATCTACTTTTAATTTATGAGTTACATTTTCAGATCAGTTAAATTTTTTTTTATAAAAATGACCAAAATATCTCTTCATATATAAAATATGTGATTAATCTTGATCATTAAATATTATTGATCTTTGATTAAGATTTTATGATTTTATCCATTAAGAATTAAGACTAAACAAAAATTAAAGATTAGTTTGACCATTTAAGTATAAGGAGATATTGAGTATACCTTTGAATTGGTGGCCATAAAATACAAATAATACCAACCACAGATAATGGACGGTTCTTGTCAACGAGTTCGATCATCATCAATTCCCTACATGTTAAAGATTCCCAACTATAACTTAATTAGGGATTTTATATTATTTTTACTTAGTAGTTGCCATCTAACATACCAAAACTCATGGATAAGTCAATTGTTGGTGATAGTGGGTTGGATAAACTTACTCACTTAATATTACATATGGGGTTAGTGGTTAATTACATTAATTCTTAAGACCAAGGGGGTTAGAATGTTTATTTAAGTGATGCTAACCTTCAAACGTAAAAATTAATACATTTGCCGCCAATGACTTACAAAACTTAGTACAAGTATGAACATACAGTTTAAAAATTAATAATATGGTGGTAACGCCTTCCGAAAGACTTATAAGACACATATTTGATCCCTTCATGGTTAAACATTTATCAAATGATCAAATGAAAGTCTAAAACATCACAATAATAACTATGTCACATACATTACGAGCAAAGTATGATCACCCCGGAAGAGACCGTAATAAACGGGAATACATTTGAAAAATAGAGTAGAAATAACAATTAATTAACTAAGGTTAAAATCATAATAATTTTTATTCAAGTTTTTAATTATAATATAAAATAAGTAGACTTACAAGCAAAATAATTTAAATATAATTTTTACAAGCAAACTAGTCATATTTTTCTACAGAGAAATGATATTTAGGTCTACCATTTAGACCTATACATAGACATACTCAATTGATAGGATGACATATGTATTCCACTAATTCTCCCTCCTAATATTATCCCTTAATTTTGACACGTGTCTTCATCTAATGAGTAGACATATAAGTATGTCTAAATGATAGGCCTAAATATCATTACTCTTTTCTACAAGTAAATTAATTAGCATAAACTTTTGTTCACTGAAAAAAAGTTAAGCGAAAAAATGATATTTTCTCAACATATTTTAAAGTAGTGTTTAGTCAAAATATTAAGGTGATTTAAAACATTATCTACTTTATATAAACTTGTTAACGTTAATATTATATGCCTGAAGAACATATCAAAAATCAACAAAGTCTTCGGTCGATACTCGTGTCACCCATCACAGAAAGCCCACTATCTGAATTTTAAATATCAAATAATTTTATTAATTTAATTTAAATAATATTATTTTTGCTTACTGTATGATTCAACGATAATGATATATCTTTTATGAATAAAACTTAATAACTTACTGTATTCATTATTTCATTATAATATATCTCTACTATATACTACGAAGATAGTATAAAACATTTAACACCTTCTTTCTCTTTTAAAATTCGGAATTTGAAAATCAAACATCTCAGTATCTCGCACTCAATAAATAACACACCAGCACCACTTTTTCTCACCTAATAAATTTATATATACATCTCTTCATTTCTCTTAGTCTCCGGCCACATTCAGTCGGCTCTGAATACCGGATAGTATTAAATGTCGTCGATTAGACGACTATTATTCCAGTTAGAAAGTAACATGAGAATATTGAAACTTAAAAGAAAAACATTACACCATTTGTAAATAAGAACCAACATAAACTTTACAAACTGTTTATATGAATATTACAAAATTTAAAGGACTTATAAAGTTAATGCTGATATCCAAATAAATTTAAGCCGGTAAACATCATTTAATCACCGTTGACATGGCCAGAAGCCCAGAACTAGTTAAAAAGTTACAAATTGGTCAAATTGTAATGTGTCGAAGTTATTTTTAACAGGTCATAGCCAGTCAAGTTATAAATTTGGATTAACGATTACCTATATTTTTACAAATTTGTATATAATTTTCATCTATCAATACATTAATTGATGAAACTGCATATAAAAAATCGACACATTTCTAAACGGCTAACAAAGAATTATTTCTTCCGTCCTATAATTATTGTTATAATTATTATTTATTTGAAATTTTCACTAATTAAAAAATATATAGGTGATATAGATAAAATTTTGTGGGTTGTATAGTACAATAAATATAATTTTCTTGAAAGTAAATACGAAATAGAAAAGATAAGGTGGTCCTCTACTTCCATTGATATTATATGTGGTTGTGGGTTGGAATCCATGAAGGCCAAAAGGTAAACCATGCTTACCAACCAAGATACAATAATGAAAAAATAAAAGTTATTATAAAGTGAAAGTGCATCAACCCCAAAAATTTCCTTAATATATTTCAGCCCATATTTAAAGTGGGATGGTGTGGAGGGTTGTTTGTGGAATTTTTTTTTTATTGTATCCATGGAAATGTTTTGATAGAAGTCACCGAATTACATGTTGGGAACTATTGTTAGGTAATTTGTGATATGATCCGAAATCCAATATGAATTTAGAAATGGAAATTATTATGTTTATGTTGAGTCTAAAAGAGTTTGGGTCATAAATATGTCGGCCTCTCCATCCTAGTTATAAATTGGGTTGTTTTCAGGTTGATTTGTATATAAACATATCAATCCACCAGACTGTTTAAGTGTTCAGTTTTATAAAGTTTTAATTTTATATTAAATGATGTAAATACTATAAAATCCTCTTTTTCTATATTGACAGGATTGAGATATAATTATATTTTAATTTAATTCTTATACGAATTTGAGATTTTGATTTTTGTTAGCATTTATATTAATATAATCTTGTAATGATTAGTTCCGTATTTGGATTCATTTTTTTATTTCTAACCTGCTAACATGGTTTTAACCCGCTAACCCATTTGACACACCAGTCTGCTAAGTTATATTGGTCAGACGAGCTGTGTTTGGGTTATCATAGTTTAAATGTGTGTCCGGGTTAAAGTTAATTTTTCTGACTTGAAATTCTAAACATGTCGTGTTTGGATTGTCTGATTCCAACCAACTAACCCAATTCCGACCCAATTGCCACCCCTATTTGGAACACAACTTAGACATGAATTACATGAACCAAAATGTTACTATTTGACCTAGCGCTACTACAAATACTGAAATATGAGTGATTTGTTTTTGTGGAGACTATTATAGAAAGAGTTGTCGATGAGACTTGTTGAAAATGCAAGTCGGTAAATCTATTAACCTAAAACTCTTGGAATTGGGTCAAAATCGGATCAGAGACAATAAACCAAATTTAGGTTTTATTGTATAACCGTATAAACTATATAAAACTAGTCGTGTTATTCCAAAAGTTACAATCTATAGCTAGAGGGATGTCTCATATTCTAAATTGACACTTCTAATATCACATGTGTAAACATATAAATAGGATAAGTCTTGTATTATCATAGGAGAATTTTATGATTGATGGGATATATAACTTTAGGTTTAGGTCAACCCATGATGTAAACAAAAGCATAGAGACATGAGAAACCTCTCATTTCCTCACTTTGATACTTTAGGTCCTTTTAATTTTCCGAGTAAAAAAAAAAACAATCAAAGATAGTTGTCGATATGTCGATTAAAGTGCGGAGTAACAATTGCTCCTTTCTAATGTCCTGAACAAAATGACTCACTTTAACTCAAAGGTAAATCATGTTTTGTGGCTTATGTAAGGTTTCTTAAACTTTAAAGACTTTGAAATGGATTTTGCTCCAAACCTAAAGGACTCAAATGGTCTAATGTTCTATAAAAACCAATTGACTTTTTCATGATTTTGACTTTAGCATTTTTTTCATCAACCGTGTAGAGAGAAAATAATATTGACCACACATCAAATGTGGTAACTATGTATTTATAATGATAGGTTACAAGAGATAACTACAAGTATACATAATTTAAAATACATGTTTATCTACTAAATACATAGTTATCTAATATCCCCCTCAAGCGAATAGGTGGTGGACCAAGACGGAGCATGGCGCGGAAGTGTTCAAATTGAGCACGCGGAAGACTCTTGGTAAAAATGTCAGCCACTTGAAGCTTGGTTGAGATGAATTTGGTGTAAAGCTTTCCCGAAGTGACAAGTTCTCGAACAAAATGATAGTCGAAGTCAATATGTTTAGCACGTTTGTGAGAGACTGGGTTCTGAGTCATAAATAATGCACTTTTATTATCACACAATAGAGTGGGACGAACAGATGACAGAGCATGAAGTTCGCGAAGGAGATGTGTAATCCAAACAATCTCAGCTGCAGTGTTAGCCATAGCCCGGTATCGACTCACAACTCGACCGAGAAACTGTAGGTTGTTTCTTTGCACTCCAAGAAACAAGATTTCCACCAAGAAAGATGGAATAGCCATATGTAGAGCGGCGAGTTTCAATGCAACGAGCCCAATCAGCATCAGAATAACCCAAAATATTATTTACTTGAGGTCTCCGAAATGTAAGACCAAAACTGATTGTACCTTTGACATATCGTAGGATGCGTTTGACAACTTGAAAATGCACATAAGTGGGGTTATGTAGATACTGACTAGATTGATTAACCGCATATGAGATATCCGGTCTAGTAATTGTGAGATACTGCAGAGCACCGACTAGAGAACGATAAGTCGTGGGATCTTTAAGTAGGGGACCATCACTGGTAAAAACTTCATGCGGAGCTAACAGGGTCGGTACGGGTTTAGATTCAAGTAAATCAGCACGTGTAAGTACATCTTTGGCATATTTAGATTGGCTGAGAAATAGACCATCGTCAGTGTAGCTTACTTCCAAACCCAAAAAATGATTAAGGTCACCAAGATCTTAGATAGCAAATTCTTGATTTAACCGACTAGTGAAAGAAGTGATAACCGACTCGTTATTTCCTGTGAGAATTAAATCGTCCACGTAAACTGGTAAGTACATAATGCATTTATCACGAGCAAAGATGAATAATGATGTATCTGCACGACTACAAACAAAACCGTTAGCAATAAGAAAAGTACTAAGACGTTGAAACCAAGCTCTGGGAGCTTGTTTCAATCCATAAAGAGCCTTGGAAAGCTTGCAAACATGATCAGGGAACTGAGTATCGGTGAAACCAGGTGGTTGTTCCATAAAAACAGTTTCACTAAGGTGGCCATGAAGAAATGCATTCTTGACGTCAAGCTGATGTAAACGCCATTTATTAAGAACCGCAAGGGATAAAACAATGCGGATAGTAGATGCTTTAACCATCGGACTAAACATATGGGAGTAGTCAAGACCGGGAATTTGTTTGAAACCTTGTGCAACTAACCGGGATTTAAATCGTCAATAGAGCCATCGGAGTTCTACTTTGTGCGATACACCCATTTTGAACCAAAAACATTAGCATTTGCGGGACGTGGAACAAGAGCCCAAGTGTTATTTTGCCGTAAGGCTTCCAGTTCTTCATGCATGGCTGCAACCCATTGAGGATGTTTGGCAGCGGATTTAAAGCCTTTAGGTTGAGTAGATGACAATAATGCAACATGTAAACCATGCGTTGAAAGAGAGGCAAAATCTGCTCTATGTTGTGTCTTGAAGATACCTGATTTTGATCGAGTTTGCATTGGATGTGTCGGCTGAACATGAGCTGCTGGAGGTGGAATTGGTTGCGGAACAGCAGCAGCCGGAGCAGGCTGATCAGCAACGTGTAGCTCTTCAACGGGCTGCTCGACAGTGGGCTGATCAGCGGGCTGCTCATTGATATGCAGGGCAGGTTGCGAGGCAGCTGTATTCTGTGGAGGACATAAATTACACGAATCATGCACTAGATTTTTATGCGGGTAGTGTGTAGCGGGTGTTGATGGCTGTGGGGCAGGCTCGGGCGTATAAGGAACATCATCCAAAAAGGAAGATAATTCAAGTTTTGATATGTCATGATCAATCATCCCAGCAAACGGAAAAGATGCTTCATTGAACCTTGCATGCCGAGTTATATAAATACGAGAAGTGGCCGGATCAAGACATTTGTAGCCCTTGTATTGAGAACTATACCCAACAAAAATACACGGAATGCTTCGTGGTGCTAATTTGTGTGCTGAATAATCCCGAAGATAGGGGTAGACAAGGCACCCAAAGATTCGAAAATTTCCATATGATGGCGTGCGTGTAAAAAGTATTTCAAACGGTGATCGGTTATCAAGAATTTTAGTAGGCACACGATTTATAATAAAGGTTGCTGAGCTGAAGGCATTTACCCAGTGTGATGCAGGAACGTGAGCATTAAATAACATTGCCAACCCAGTTTCAACAATATGTATGTGTTTGCGTTCTGCACGACCATTTTGTTGAGGAGTGTACGGGCAAGATAACTGATGAAAAGTACCGTTGTCCTCAAAAATTTTCCGAACCGTATTATTAACGCATTCAGTGCCACCATCACTTTGGAAGACTTTTATTTTTCTTGATAGCTGAGTTTGTACAAGTTTAATAAAAGTACTTAAACTGCATAAAAACCCGATTTAGTTTTAAGAGGATAAAACCATGTAAAGCGTGAGTGATCATCCACAAAGATAACATAATATAGATAGCCATCCGATGGAACTGGAGCTGGCCCCTACAAGTCACAGTGTATTAAATCCAAAGGATGTAGAGCACGTTTAGAATTTAAATCAAATGGTAATTTATGTCCTTTAGATAATTGACAAGGTTCACAAATAGTAGGTTTAGGTAAAAGAGAAGTAACTCGTAAAACACCTAATTTATTCAAATCAGAAATAACATCAAATGAAATATGCCCTAATCTATTATGTCATAGCTCAAAATAAGCGTTATTTGAGTTTCCAGAACATGCAACCAAGGCAGTGGGTGCATGCCTAAGAATATATAGTCCGTCTTCACACATTTCTTGTGCTATCACCTGCTGATTTCCCCGATCCTGGATATAAAAAAATGGTTGAGAAAAAAGAACGTCAACCGGATGATTCGTAGTTAGCTTACTAATAGATAAAAGGTTTTTGGTTAAATGAGGAATAACCAATACATCCCGTAATAATAAACTTTTGGAAACCAAAGAAGTTCCAGTATGAGAAATAGGGAGTTTGTGATCGTTACCAAAAGTCACACACATATTACCCGAGTAAGGAGCCGGTTTAGAGACATTATCAGTGGATGAAGTCATATGAGCAGTTGCTCCCGTATCAACATACCAATCCGGGTTTCCATTATTAACATGGCATTGCGAGTGAAAGGCATGAGCTAAATTTGCATCCTCACTAGGGGAATTTGATGCAAACGTGTGAAGGTTTGGGCATGCAGAAGCATAATGACCATTAGTACGACACAATTGGCAATGGGGAGGACGACGGCCCCCACGACCATGGCCACCGTTGCTAGCACCTCGACCACGGCTGCCATAGTTATTGTTACCACCACGAGAATAATTATTACCGCGGCCACCATAGTTTTGACCAGATTTGTTGTGATCGGAAATAAAAGCAGCCGGCGGTGTAGCGCTGCCATGAAGTGACTGCAAAAACATCTCGTGACTTTCCGCCTGAGATAATAAATCACGAAACGCAGGAGATGGTCGGGTCGTACGAATGGCAGTGGAAAGGGTTTCAAAGGAGGCACCCAATCCACATACAAACCAGTGAACTTTATCAATTTCATCTACGGGTTGTCCAACTGCAGCAAGCTGATCACAAATAATTTTAAATCTGCGACCAAAATCAGCGACAGAGGAAGTACCTTTTGTTGTATTACGAAGAGAATCCCTGAGAGAGTGAATCCGTTCAACGGAACAATTGCTATATGCTTGTTCCAGCGCTGACCAAATGAGCCGAGCAGTGCACAACCCTAAAGTCTCGGCAGCAGCCTCTTCGGTGAGAGAAGAGTTGAGAAGAATAACAGCCTGTTGATCACGGTCAGACCAGGTCGTAAAAGCCGGATTTGGGCTTGATTTGTCGTCAATCTGAATAGTTTCAGAAGGCGCAGAAGATGATCCATCAATGTGGGAAGTAAGCTTTTGATAGGTGAAGAGAGGAAGCATTTGATTTCGCCACAATAAATAATTGGTGGAACATAACTTGATAGGGATCATGTGAAGTAAGGTATTCATGGTAAAAGTACCGTCTGAAGATGTTGAAGAAGACATGGTGAGAAATTCGATAAAGGAAATCGAAGTTTGAAGGTGCCAGGAAAAAAAATTCGTCGGCTAGGGTTCTTGAGGGAAGGAGCCGAAAATTTTGAGGGAGGGAGGTAGGGTTTTAGGCTGATACCATGTAAAGAGAAAATAATATTGACCACACATCAAATTGATGTGGTAACTATGTATTTATAATGATAGGTTACAAGAGATAAATACAAGTATACATAATTTAAAATACATGTTTATCTACTAAATACATAGTTATCTAATAAACCGTTAATCATTTTTTAACAAACATAAAATCAGTTTGGTAGAGTACTTTACTTAAACCTATATGTGGGGTCAAAACATTAACTACGATTAGTAGGTTTATAGATAGGACTTTCAAATTTTAGGCAAAAAATAATTGTGCCAAATTTTTTAATAGGAGTTGATTCGTACATATCATTTTTTATCCATTTATAATAATTTAATGTAAAAGGACAATTATATTATTTCTTTCATTTTTATCATAGTTTATATTTCACCTCTCCCACTAAGGGCATAATTATCCTTTGATATGAAATTATTCTGTATGAATAAAAACTGCATTATACAAATAAGTTCACTTTTGAAATAGTTTAGACGTTTTCTTACTAACCTTGATATTACATGTTTACGTATAAAATAAGGCATGTGCATGGTCAACAATCAAAACGAATAGCTCGGAACAGAACCAAAGAAACGATGAAATGGTTCTGCATGGACCGAGGACCGAATCAATGACGCTTGGAACCGAACCGAGAACCGACAAAGTTTCTATGGCTTTTTTCAAGTTTTTCTTGGTTTTGGACCAGACCAAACCGCTCGGAACTGGACAAAATCAAGAACTGATTTTGCATGAAAAATAGAACTAGACCGATATAGCTTGGTTCGATCATGTCTCATTTCCATTTTAATTTGCACAATCTATATCAAACAAATTATACATACATCAATGAAACGTATAATTTCATTTTTACAAATTTTCGAACAATATTGAAATAGTGTGGATTGTGATTTACATAAACACAAGATGATACCAAATAGTTGTGTTGTTAAATGATAAGGGGACCCTCGAAGCACCAAAAGATAGTTGTAAAGAAACAATCCACCAACTCTAGTAGGAATATGACCTTTTCTCTTCTCACCTTTCTTTCTCCTTTACCTAACCCAACTCCACTAACAAACTTCTCTAACTTCTAAAAACACCACCTACTCCTACCCACAACTTTAAGTTTTATGTCAAATAATGTTGCATATTTGGTTTTATAGTGGGGTAATTTATAGAGAAAACATAAAAAAGTGGGATTATTTATGTGGAAACTATCTTGTGTTAATGTAGAATAATTTCTGAGAGGTCATGAGTTCGATCTTTCACTCAATAAATATTTATTAGATGGCCTAACTAAGGTTCGAAAACGGTCACAACAATGGTTAAATCACAAGCATAAATGTACTTCATATCGGCTGAATACTTCTGAATGCATGGTAGACCCTAAAACCTCATTTTGCGTACGTTTGCTTGTTTATATTAGTTGTATACTTAGTGACATGCCATATTATTATGATTTTATAAATATTTAGTTAATTTTTATGGGTTTGGTTTCAACAAATATCCAATGTGGTCAAAGATATAGTTATTAGTTACAATAAATATTAATTTATACTAATTTAAAGCAACAAGATGACTATAATTAGATCAAGACCTGATGAATGAAAATGATGTTTCACTTGATTATCTATATTACTTGGTTTGATGTTGTACCAAACTATGGAAAGTGGGTTTGTTAAAAGATTGAGTAAAAGAAAATTTTGAATCTGTTAATAGTGAGGTAGTACAATTGGAGTAACAGGTTCTCTTGTTTATATAGGCTTAAAATCGAACGAATAAAAGATATGCGTTAAAATAGATATAACTTGGATTATGGAGCTCTATTTCAGACCCACGACCAGTTAAATCAAAGTTTGTAACGATGAGAACATCATTTTGCGGAACATTCGTGCCCAAAAATCATGTACTTTAGGAGTTATTTGCATTTTAAAGTTGTTTGTCTTGTGTTTCGATTTTATTTGTGGGCCAGTTTTCAACCCGTTTGTTTTTTCAGGCACATTCGAAAATCTAGATATATTCTAGGGGTTCGTTGAGATGCCATGACATTCAATTTTGATTTTTATGAAAGTTCATGTTTTTCTCTCATTCCATAAAATTTGTATTTAATTATAAATTATTATTCGTTGAATGAACTATAATAAAAAGAATAATTCCTATTCCTAATACTTATATAAATAGACAAATTCAATTTGTATTTATCTTATTGTTAATCTACAAATAGTCATCAATTTACCTGTTTGGCACCATCACATGATACATGTCCTTGGATCTATAGTACTTAATTATGTATAACACACACTAAACCAAACACTTGTTAGATTAGATAATGTTTTCTTTGCTGTAAACTACTTTATTTTATTGTCTTATTTATTGTTCTTGAATTAAAACAATTAATCAAAAACGACCCGGCAATTTGGAAGTATTGTTGGATTAAAAACTAACTTACAAAAGCAATGAAAACAACTTGTATGTTATTCCAAAATCTCAATCTTAGTTATTTAACTTATAGGTTATTACTAATTTATTAAACATAGTTTTTTAATGAAGTACATGTTTTCAATAAATGTCAAGATATAAAACAATGTTAATATGTAACTTTTAAACGACTTAAGACGTAATGATGAGACGGTGTGACAACATTATGCTCTATAAACAAAACGACAAATAAAAGAAAACATCGGATGAAATAAATGTAACTTTGCCGATAAAATACCACAAACCACATATATTTCTTTTTAAATATAGGAATAGTTATCCATATTTCATAATCTATGAATCAGCAATCAGCATGATTACACTGATATATGGCATCTTTATATCAGAAACATTAAAAATTGGCTGTATCAAAAAAAGCAAATGTTTTAAAAATCTGATTGAATAGTTGAACTGGTCGGTCTAACCAGGAATTCGAGAAATATAAAAAGGTAACAAACTGAATGAGGTGGTTAGATCGATGGTTATAGCTTGATAGGAACGAGCCGGTTGGGCATAAAAACCCAGTTAAATTAGCCGATCAAACCGGAAAAAAATGATTTTTCTAAAAAGATAAGATAAACAAAATAATCATATTGATTTTTATATAGGTTTCGAAACTAAAAAAAATGATAAAATTACTAAATTAGTGAAAATAGGTTTTGATTTTTTTTTTAATTTTTAAGGTATTTAATAAGTATTTATCTAATTTATTTGGCATTTGTACACAATTTACATAATTATTACATCATAAATACTCGACAGTTTTATCATCTGCCTGACTATTTCGTTCTGACCGATTCAACCGTGTTTAGAATGTTGAGCGATTAAATAAAAAAACAATTTTTAAAACATCGCCCTAAACATGACAAGAAAATACAGAAGTATAAAAAATGAAAGCTAAAAACCATGCCCGTGAAGAAAACGGGTCAAAATGGTTTTTGGTAAAACTGGACATATACCGACCCGAATTGTTTCATTAGTTGTCGGGTCATATTTAAAACACCACCCACACATCATTTTTAACGAAAGCATCTAAAGATGAGTTGCCATTTTAACCGAAAAATATCATTTTCTACTACCATTTTAATGATATAATTTTATATAAAAACAAGTACTTTTGTGAGTTTGTCTGCCACCACTTCTCCATATCATATACTCCCTCCGTCCCTAAATAAAGTTCCCATTTCTCTTGGGCACAAGATTTAAGGAAAAAGTTAGTGGTGGGGTCATTGGTAATAAATTTGATTAAAATATAAAGTTGGTTTGGAGAGAGAAATATAGTTAGTGGATAGTAAGTAGTGGGGTCCTTAGTAATTATATTATTTTATTAAGTGGACCCCATCAACTAGTGAAATGAGAACTTTATTTAGGGACAAAAATATAAGGAGAAATGGAAACTTTATTTAGGGACGGAGGGAGTACCACGCCTTCAAACTTTGACTTAGAAATTTTCAAACCATTTTACACACACATCAACCCAAACCCACCCTTTCTAATCTCACTTATCTCTCTCTCTCTCCTCTTTCTCTCTCTAAAAAACATAAACATAAACAGTAGCAACATCATATGTGCCATTAATGGCTGTGTCCTTAGGGACCTTGAGATTATGGGACAGTGTTCTTGAAAACACAAAGAAATCACAAGATCCATTAATATGGGCAATTCATCTTTCTTCACAGTTAAATTCAGCTGGTGTTCAACTTCCTTCACCGGAATTAGCAAATATTTTGGTTTCTCACATTTGTTGGGAGAATAATAATCCAATTTCATGGAAGTTTCTGGAAAAAGCATTGATCTTTAACATAGTTCCTCCTTTGCTTGTTCTTGCTCTTCTATCTATCAGGTTTAATTATTTTTTCTTGATCTTAATTTTCTATTTTTGATATAATGTTTCTGGGATTTATCTTTTTATGCGTTTCTTGATTGTTTTTCTAAAAAGTTTCCATTTTTATTAATGAGTTTTTGATTTAAAGTTGAAAATGTGATGTTAAAGTTATGTTTCTTGATTTCAAGAACTTTTGTGGTTTCTCTGTTTTTTGGGTTAAGATTGGCTATGGTTTACTGATTCAATTATTGTAATTATCATCGTTTTTTTTAATTCTTAGTTTCTGGGAATTGATTCTGATTTGGTGGAATATCATTATGTGGGTCCCTCATGAAATATTTTGTAGGAAATCATTATATTAATCTCCGCAGGCTGACTAGGTTTCCAGGAATCTAAATTCTTTCATTACTTTTAAGTTTTAATTTATTTTGCTAGTGATGTACATAATCTAATTGTTACGTTGATTATTTTTTAATTTTCCTTTAGTTATCTGGTAAATGTTTATCCAGAGAGTATTAAGCAGTAAATAAACCATAATATTTAGGAAGCCATTCGAAAGCTGATACATTGTAGTTTGTTGATGTTCCTTTGGTTTAATCTCTTTGGTTTGACTATAATTTCCGTGAACCAATATTCATTAGGATAATGTGTGTGTGTTGAGGTGTGGAGTTCTCATTTTCATTCAATACTGAATTAGCAAATCTATTACTTACTCTATTTTACTTTTTAAAGTAGTAGAATGCAAATAAAAATTTGTGTAGTATCAGAAAAATACGAAACAATACTACGATTTGACATGCCTATCCTAGGTACAATATGATTTATTTAATCTTTTTATAACTTGTTATAATTTAAACAGGGTAATCCCGAAACGGCATACCCAACAAGCAGCATTTCGACTATATATGGAACTCCTTAAAAGACATGCTTTTAAACTCAAATCACATGTAGAATTCCAAAACTATGATGTGTAAGCCTTCTAACTTAAAATGTAACGTTTTAATAAACAATACTAATAATTAACCAATTCCATAAATCATAATGTTACTTATTCATGCAGGATCATGGATTCAATAGACAATGTTCTCCATCTTTCTCAAATATTCGGTATCAAAGTCAATGATCCCGGAAGTTTATTACTCGAGTTCATCTTCTCAACCGTTTGGCAGTTAGTTGAAGCAGCATTAGGAGATGAAGGGCTTCTAGAACTTTCCGAAGAACGAAAGTTTAAATGGAATGTAACTCAAGATATGGAAATAGAAGCTTCTAGAAGCTATGGTGGGAAAATTGACGAATACCATGAAACGTTACAAAGTAAAAACACCGTTATGACAGTTGAGTTAATCGGTCTTTTCTTACAAAACAAAGTAACTTCAAGAATTCTTTTTTTGGCTCGCCGAAATATGTAAGAATTTATTTATTATTTTAAAGTCAAAATTGAAGTTGGAAAGTCAAAATAATGAATTTATTTTTTGTTTGTTACTCAGGCCTATACATTGGAGAAGTTTTACACAAGATGTAGAAGTTCTTATGGTCAACTCTTCAGCATTAAGAAAGTCAAAGGTGATAACACCGGAAATTTTAATACAATTAATATCAGATGATCGGAAAATTGTTTGTGAAGAAAAAAAATCAAGTTATTTACAAGAAATGCAGAGAGTGATGTCATCATCTGCTGCTGGTATTTCTCATAAAGTTAGTGGTTCTTCGTTATGGATTCCTATCGATCTTGCGCTTGAAGATGCAATGGATGGTTCACAAGTTGATACAACAAGTGCTATTGAAATTATTACACGTAATGCTTTTTTAGTAATTTTAAGGAATATAAACTGTATTATATTATGTTAAAAAAAGTATTTAATTTAATTAGTTAGAAACAGTTTTCTAATCTAACTGTTACCATTTGCTGTGCTCTTATAGGTCTTGTAAAAGCTCTTCAAGCGTTAAATGATACCACGTGGCATGAGACGTTTCTTGGTCTTTGGATGGCGGCTCTTCGTCTTGTTCAAAGGGTTCGGATTTCTCATCATTTTTTTAGTTTAATGTGATTTGAAGTCGAAATAATTCATTTTTACTGTTTTGATAAAAAGATTCTGCTTTTAGTTAGAAATTAACCTTTTTGCGACGATTGAAGCCGTCGCTGAAGGGGTAAAAGTCGTCGCTAATGTCATACTTTGTAAAATATAATTACTCTGTTTAAAATAAAATTACTCTTAACAAAACGGGTAAAACAAATTACCTCTTTATCCGAATTTCAAGTGAAAGAATTTTCATTTTTTTGCCCATTTTATAGATTAATACATTAAATAATCAGATTTGTCAACTATTATTTTTTACAACCATTTTGTTACACTTGATTATCTGATTTTGACTGTAAAATATCATCTCATGACTTACAAAAACGCAAATCCAACCATCCCCTTAATTTGGGTGTTTACATTGTTCTTAAGTTTTTTTTTTTAGTAATCTTTTTTTATTTTCAGGAAAGAGATCCGATTGAGGGACCCATGCCTCGTTTGGATACTCGTTTATGCATGTTATTATCCGTTACAACTCTAGTGGTTTCTGATCTAATTGAGGATAAAGAAACCACGCAACCAAACAAAACCGATTCTCAAAATTGTAAAGAAAAACGTCGCGCGGATTTAGTATCGAGCTTACAATGTTTGGGTGATTATGAGAGTTTGTTAACTCCGCCTCAATCGGTTATTCCTGCAGCCAATCAGGCTGCTGCAAAAGCAATGATGGTAATTTCGGGGATTAATGTTGGTAGTAATGCTTACTTTGATCTCATCAACATGAATGATATGGCAACTAATTTCTGTGAGTAACATAAATTACTAAATAGTCCTTGTGTCTAACTAATCTTTTATGTGTTGAAAAACTAGATTTTTAATCTATATATTATGTGATGTTGATAATCATGTTTTTATATCTAATTATTTGAGAAATGTTTTTTTTCTTCTAACATAACAGTCTACTTTTATCTTTGTCCATGTTTAGTCACTGTAAAATTTCTCTACAACTGGGTCAATAAAAAATGATTTCATGTCCTATTTGGCAACCTTATGACTTGACAAATTAATGACATGGCGGTAACCGAATGCCCCAAATGTGACATTTTCACTTACCACCATAGTAGGTTACCGCCATGTCATCAGGTGTTTGTATAACTCAAATGAGTCACAAAACCATCTTTTAGTGACCTAATTGGACAGACACTATTTAATACTTGTATAAAGTAAGGTTATTTTTTAGAGGAAAAAAAAACCCTTAAGGAGGTTACTCATCATCCATATGTTGTTTACTTGCAGCTGGAAACTTGCACCATTTAATAGTCGAAGCTTGCATCGCAAGAAATCTGTTGGACACATCAGCGTATTACTGGCCCGGTTACGTAACGGGTCGAATTAATCAAATTCCACACGGGGCTCCAAGTCCAGCACCCGGGTGGGCCACATTTATGAAAGGAGCACCCTTAAATTCACCCATGATAAACGCCCTCGTTTCTGAACCTGCTTCAAGGTATATATATATATATATATATACACACACAAAATAGTCAAATTCCATAAATAATAATAACAATAATACCATTTATTAGTGAAAAAAACAACTGAATTTAAGCTAATAAATTGATGGAAGCTTACCAGAGCTCGAGAAAGTGTTTGACATTGCAATCAACGGATCAGATGATGAGAAAATAGCTGCTGCTACTATTTTATGTGGTGCTTCTTTAATTCGAGGCTGGAATGTTCAGGTATGTCTATATTTTTTTATATTTGATTATTTATATTTAAATAAAATAAAGGAATGATTTAAGGTTTTGGTAATTGCAGGAACATAGTGTTTATTTTATTACCAGATTGTTATCACCACCACCACCAACACCTGCAAATGCAAATTATTGTGGGAATGAAAGCCATCTGATAGCTTATGCTCCGATGTTGAATGTTCTTCTTGTTGGTATAGCACCAATTGATTGTGTGCAGATTTTCTCTCTTCATGGACTTGTAAGTTAATTTTGTTTATTTTTTTAGTATTATTGTTGAATTTAGAGATTTACATACGGGCCCTGTTTTATATGTAACGGGTGTTAAAACACAAAAATTGGCTCAAAAATAAAACATGTTTTGACCCGCCTATTTTGCCACTTTACTTTTATTTAGGAATGCCTAACACCCCCCTCCCCCATAAATCTACACCATTTTGTTAGGCCGGCAATTACCAACACGACCCCGACACGCAAATAATCAGGTTTGGGTTGAGCATAAATAGGTCCAGGTAAAAAATAGGTTGACATGTCCAACCCGTTTATAAATCAGGTCAGGTTCGGGTTGGCTTATGTATAAACGGGTCGACCTGCCAATCCGTTAAGTTTATAAAATTTATTTATTTATTTTTAAATAATGTAAATACTATAAAATCCCCAAAACCTCGTCTAAAACATCTATAAGTCTCTATTTAACTTTTCAATTTCTCACGATTAACATTGTATTTGGGTCCATTTTTCATTTATGAACCGTCAACCTGGTTTTGACTCACTAACCCATTTTTCATTTATATGGGCCAAACAGATCGTGTATGGGTTACCATTGTTTAATTTTGTCCAGGTTTAGGTTTGGGTTAACTAATTCTAACCCACAAACCTGTTAACCCGACCCAATTGCCATCTGTTTCCACAGCCATGTTGACCTCATTTTTCATTGCTTTCACAGGTTCCTCAGCTTGCTGGATCTTTGATGCCAATTTGTGAAGTATTTGGCTCATGCGTACCGAACATACCATGGACCCTCACCACAGGGGAAGAAATCTCCGCACACGCGGTCTTTTCAAACGCATTCGCACTTCTTCTAAAACTTTGGCGCTTCAATCACCCTCCGCTCGAATACGGCGTCGGAGACGTACCTCCGGTGGGATCACAACTCACGCCGGAATACCTTTTACTAATGCGAAATTCACTATTAGTTTCAAACAGTGTATACGAAGATCGAAACAGAAGACGTTTATCTGCAGTTGCAAAAACATCGTGCCCTAATCCCATTTTCGTCGATTCATTTCCGAAATTGAAAGCATGGTATCGTCAACATCAAGCGTGTTTAGCTTCTACACTTTCTGGTTTAGTTCACTCACCTGTTCATCAGATTGTTGATAGTCTGTTAAACATGATGTTTAGAAAGATCAACAGATCTCAACCGTTGAATTCGGTATCTGGAAGTAGTACTTCATCTGGACCTGGTAGTGAAGATGCATCATTAAGACCTAAATTACCTGCTTGGGATGTTCTAGAAGCTGTTCCGTTTGTTGTTGATGCTGCTTTGACTGCATGTGCTCATGGTAGATTGTCACCGCGTGAATTGTGTACAGGTTTGACCACATTTTTGTGATTTTGACTCATGAACAGAGCAAATTGGCAAAATTACTACTGTATTTGTGGATTTTGATTTTTGTAGGGCTTAAGGATCTGGCTGATTTTCTTCCTGCATCTTTGGCGATTATTGTGAGTTATTTCTCGGCTGAAGTTTCTCGTGGTGTTTGGAAACCGGTTTTTATGAACGGAACAGATTGGCCCAGCCCAGCTGCAAATCTTTCAAACGTTGAAGAACATATTAAGAACATTTTGGCTGCTACTAATGTTAATGTTCCCAGACTTTTTGCAGGTTCTCTCTCTAATCTATCATAACTTTATATACAACCAGAAAAATTGACCTTTTCTTAATTGACTTTAAAGATTTTGACTTTTTTTTTTTGCAGGCATAACTTCTCCATTTACTCTGCCATTACCATTAGCAGCCTTTGTAAGCCTCACAATAACCTACAAACTCGATAAATCATCACAACGGTTTCTGAATCTTGCGGGCCCGGCCCTAGAATCACTTGCAGCCGGTTGCCCGTGGCCCTGTATGCCAATTGTAGCCTCTTTATGGACCCAAAAAGCCAAAAAATGGAGCGATTTTCTCGTTTTCTCATCTTCCCGAACCGTTTTCCTACACGATAATCATGCAGTAACCCAACTTCTCAAAAGTTGCTTCACTGCAACCCTCGGGTTGAACAATTCTCTTGGTTCGACCCATGGTGGTGTTGGTGCTCTTCTGGGTCACGGGTTCGGGTCGGATTTTTATGGGGAAATATCTCCGGTTGCACCCGGGTTTTTATATCTACGGGTTTATCGGTCTATTAGAGATATTATGTTCCTTAGAGAAGATATTATATCATTATTGATGCAAAGTGTGAAAGATATAGCTTCTAATGGGATCACACCTAAAAGAAAACAAGAAGTCAAATATGGTCAAGTCTCACTTTCCACTAGTTTGACCAAAGTCAAACTAGCCGCCCAATTAGGTGCGTCGATATTATGGATATCGGGTGGTCAAGGGTTAGTTCAATCTTTAATAAACGAGACGTTACCGTCATGGTTTATATCCGCTCACAAAACCGAACAAGAGGAAACAAACGGGGCGGTTTCGATGTTGTCCGGGTACGGTTTGGGGTATTTTACGGTGCTTTGTGGTGCGTTTGCATGGGGTGTGGACTCGTCCTCGTCAGCGTCCAGGTGGCGGCCAAAGTTTCTCGGGTCCCACATGGAGTTTTTGGCGAGTGCGTTGAACGGGAAGATAACGCTCGGGTGTGACCCGCTGACGTGGCATTCGTATGTGACGGGTTTTGTGAATTTGATGGTGAGTTGTTTGCCTAATTGGTTGGTGGAAGTTGATGTTGAGGTTTTGAAGAGATTAAGTAAAGGATTAAGGCAATGGAATGAGGAAGAATTGGCGGTTAAGTTGTTGGATAGTGGTGGTGTTGGTACAATGGGTGCAGCTGCTGAACTTATATGTCAAATTGAATTGTAGTACTATTTTTATTTTTATCTTTAATTTTGTAGATTTGATTTCAGTTTTGTAAATCGTTGGTGTAATGTATCGCTTAGATTTAGATGTACATTAGTTATTAATCAGTGTGATTATAGAAATAGACATGTGAACAGTCTAAGAACCGAATCAAATCATACGGAATCGAACCGAGAATTAAGAGAATGGTTTAGGCTGGATTGAGAACCAAGAAAGTTTCTATGACTTTTTATTGATTTCTTTTATTGGTTTTTGGCCAGGTCGAATCGAATCGAGAATTGATTCTGAATGCAAATTAAAACCGAGAATTGAACTGGGTATAGCTCCGTCTGATCCAGTTCGACAATTCCAGTCGGTTATCGGTTCAATTTTCACATAACTATAAAGTCTAATTAAGTTGAAACTGAAAATATCATTTGCAATTATCACCGTAAACATCCCGTAAACACGTTATAAATTCAACAAATTTTTGCATCCTCTCACATATGTTTGATATGCGTATTTTTGTCGAATATCAGTATTTATGGATCACGAATAATAAAATATTTGTAACTTCAATGAATATCACTACTTAGAGCATTCATCAGTTTTATTATATCAACTCACATCAATACTTCTAAACTGAAATACCGCTAGCACTACTTCTTTACTCCATTTATCACTTTGTTAAAATACAAATTAAACTTTTATGCAGAATGTACAAGCTTTATCTCCTCATCTCACTTTCTCTTTCCTCTTTAAAATCGTCACTTAACTGAAGAAGAGAAAAGCCACGAGCAAGAAAGAGCTGGTGCCAGTAAGGCTGCCCGGTATGGGTACCACACCCACACCTATTTTTTCTGCCACATCATCTTCCACCTCAGCAACCACACCACACCCACACCACATCATCTCTAGGAAATACCCACCACACCACACCCTTTTATTTCATTAAATTTTAAATAAAATATAAAAGAAAATACCCACCAACCAATCAAAAGCATCCACCTCACCCCATCTCACCCCCACGCCCCGTTTCCAGCCGTTGGCCATGCCCATTTCCCACCCGCGGACCCCCCACGCCGTTGGGGGGGGGGATGGTGTTTGCTTTCTTTGCCACACCGTGGCCTTGCCACCTCACCACCACGCCATATGGACGTTGACCCATACCCATAAGCCTAAAGGGAAAGAAGCTGTTGGCAAGAGTTTTATCGATAAGAATCATGTATACAACATAAAGGTAAATAAGATTTTACTAACTTCGTTTAAAGAAATTTCATTTGATCTTTGCGCCAAAAGAAGAATTATAGATATACTCCCTCCGTCCCTAAATAAAGTTTTCATTTCTCCTTCAAGTTTTATCCCTAAATAAAGTTCTTATTTCTCAAACTTAAGGGACTCACTTAATATAATAATATTATTAACAATACTTTCACTACTAACCATCTCCTAAAACACTTTCTCTCTCCAATCAAATCTTATATTTTAATCAAAAGTAATACCAAATACCCCCACCACTAACTATCTCCTAATAATTGTGCCCAAGAGAAATGAGAACTTTATTTAGGGACGGAGGGAGTAATTAATAACAAAACTCTATATAATAATTGCACAAAGAAAATAATCTAGATAACATTTATCTGTAATTTCAAGACAACTATTGTTGGCGATTTATATCACCAATATTATATAAATGTAATGGGGTAAACTTGTTATTAAATATAATCTTAATAAATATTAAAAATACTTAGAAAATATTAATTTATAAAAAATGCTTAGAAAATCCGAATTTTAGAATCAAACCCTGTTTTTCCGATCCGATGAATCCGACCCGAATCCGACCCGCTTTTGGTGGTTTAATCAGTTTTGAGCAGTTTACAAACTGCATTTTAGCAATTCTTAGTGGTTGGTCCATGATGGAATTAATCATCGTTTTTTGTCATAATCTTCTGGTAGTGGTTTTTCACATCAAACAAAATACTTCTCTGTTCATGCCAACACTGTGATTGTATCCGATAGGAGATTTCGTAGTACCGACGATCAGGGGCGGTAGCAGGAAAAATATTATGAGTGAGGGGGCAAAAAAGACAGAACCGAATTAATAGAACCAAAACCGAAAATGATAAATTTTCAAAACTGAAACCGAAGTGATAACATGTTCGTTTCGATTTCAGTCGGTTTTCGGTTCGGTTCAATTTTTTCGGCCCAAATACTCACCCCTAAGTGAATAAGTGAATTAATGATAACAATTATGAACTAATAATTCTAATTTGAAACTAACATACATGAATGTCGGCACTGTGATAACAATGAAATAGAAACTAAGAAATTGTAAAAGCAAATAACAAATAACAATTTTGAAATAATCAAATAATGTGATAACAATGAAATAATATGCAGAATAACAAAACCAAATAACAAATAACATGAAAATTGAAGCTTACAAGAAGTAATGGATGAAAATGACGAGAGGGTTTTGAACTAAAGAATGCGGACGGTTTGTGGCTGGCTGCTGCACAAAGCCCTTTTTTTTAGAATTGGGTGGGCAAATTTACAAATAAAAGTATTACAATTTACATCCTAAAAATAAAAAAAATATATATAAAAAACCTAGAAATTGGAGGGGGTGGCCCACCATGCCCACCCCCTCCTACCGCCCCTGTCGACGATATATCTTTATCCGAAAGTGTTTCACGACTTCACAGTGATCCAATTCATTCAAAATCAGTACAAAATCTCTAACAACTGTCATATATTTAAAAGCACATGCATACTACAGAAGTACATATCAAATACAGATGTACCCGTTCAATAATGGGCAAAATGCATAGAAGGTTAACCTACTTTCCATTAAAATTCATTTAAGGGTATGTACTTTTGTTTTGATCACTAAAGGATAACATACTTTCATAAAAGTTGATTAAAAGGTAACCTACTTTCATAAATGTTGATCAAAGGGTAACCTACTTTCATAAAGGTATATAAAAAGGGGAAAATGACTTACTCAACAAGTTTAACTTACTTGTTCCAACCAAAATGAACCGTTACAGAAAAAGTAGTTCAAAGTGTACATGCTTCTTTGTTTCTAAATCATTTTACTCAAACAATAAATTCAAAAAAGGGTCATGTGTCGGTTCTTAAAGTTGAGCTTCTTCATGAGATGAGTCTTGAACTTTATTAACTTGGATTATCACTAGATTAGTTTGTTTCCATACCTTAACCATTAGTTCAAGGAAAGATGGAATTTGAACAAAAATTGATCGACTTTATTTTGACCTAGTTTGAAGGTTGTGAAACAAAACTAATCATATAAGCATTAAATAGTCGCGTGGGAAACAAATGGAAGAATTGATTACCGGTAACCGGTTTCACAAGTTACATTTTACCTTTTTATATACTTTTATGAAAGTAGGTTACCCTTTAGTGATAAAAACAAAAGTACATACCCTTAAATAAACTTTGATGGAAAGTAAGTTACCCTTCTATACATTTTGCCCTTCAATAATTGTCACATAAAGGCATGCAACATGTTGAAGTTGAAGCACACAGATATAACGTTTATCTCTCTTGAAATGTCGATCACATTACCCAAAAAAATGTCGTTTTCTTGTTTTCTATTAATAGCAATATTTACGTCCTTTCAATTGGATTCTCCTTATCTGAAACAAAAAACTTGAAAAACGTACAACTTTCCTCGTATAAAACCACAACCTTCGAACCTACAATATATATATATATATTTCTTATGGCTTAGATATCGAATAAGCCTTCTACTTTTTCTTTCTCGTTCTTTGTTGCCATGTTGATTTCTAACTTGAGAGATCCAACGGATATGTATTTCAACCTTTGTTCGAGGGTTGATGCATCATGAACCCTAATAAAGCGATCGAGCACAAACCTCTGGCCTGATTAATTTGTTTTTCTTTTTCTGATGCCTAAATCCGCAACAGATCCGTACTTGATGAACAGAATCTGTTTCTTTCCAATTATGCGGGAAGTTGTTGAAGTAGACAGTGACCAGCATTGGTGGTTGCAGGTAAAATTTCATTTTACGATAACATTACTATGTTTGTTTTTTCAAGTTGGGCGGCATATTGTTTTTTCTCTCTAATTTCAGGGATATACTACCTTAAACTATTCTAT
The DNA here is from genome assembly GCA_963853835.1 of Calendula officinalis. Classification (NCBI taxonomy): domain Eukaryota; kingdom Viridiplantae; phylum Streptophyta; class Magnoliopsida; order Asterales; family Asteraceae; genus Calendula; species Calendula officinalis. Next base: position 75,646,524 of record OY970829.1, read on the forward strand.
TAAGGTACCGTACAAAACCAAATATTATCGTTTTTAATCTGTTAATACTCTATTATATTCCATGTCATGAGTCTATCTAGCTATTTATGGTTACTAATACAATAATACTCCATATAAGGATATTATATCATCATAATCATATACTAGCATGGTATCCAAACAAAGCACCATAGACTAATAGTAGTTTATTAAGGGTTTTCTATTTTTTTTTTTTTTTTTTTTTTTTTTTTTGAGGTTTCCAAGGGTAATAGGAGACAATCAAGGGTGGCCGATGTGGTGGATGTAAGAGAGGGAAAGACCAAAAGACTGTGTTCTTATTGGGTAGGAAAAAGATGATGATGTGCTATTTTTGTATTGGTAATCTAGACATATATGAAGTTTTTTGATGTTCAATTCATTCTTAATATTGGAGTTAGGTTACGAATTCTAAATTTTAAGAGTGAAGTTAGCTAATTAGCGGATTTAAATGTTTTAATTAGATTTTATATTAATAGCAAAAGAGTTTAAAAAAAATAGATTTAAGAAATTTTATATCTAACGAAAGCTTTATTTGAATAGATAGAAATTTTTTTGTCATGAAGAGCATTTGCGAGAACAACATCGGTGGCAAGATGCAAGAGAAGAAAAAGAAGGATGACAATGGCAACTCTGCCTGTGATGGTGGTGGTGATTTTTTTGTCTTTTAACAACTTCCCACACAATTGGAAAAAAGCAAATTTGTGGAATTTTTTCATAAGTACGGAATTGTTTCGGATTTAGACATCGGAGAAAAGGAAAATGAAGCGGGCCGGAGGTTTTCTTTCGTTTAATTAGGGTTCTTGATGCAAAAACCCTCGAGCAAGGTTGAAATCCATATCTTTTGGAGATCTCAAGTTAGAAATCAAGGTAGCAACACAGATTGGAGCAGAAAAAATAGGGAAAAACTCGTAATATAGTACCCCGAAAAGCAAATTTTCCTATTTTTTAATGGATAAAAAATAGGTTGATATGTCATAATGTAATTGGTGGTATAAATAATCAAAATATATATTCCATGTCATGAGTCTATTTTTTTAAGAGAAATAATATCAATATTTGTTTGGGTAAATGTCAGAAATTGTCCCTGTAATCTTGGGTTTTCTGGTTTTTGTCCCTAATTTTTTTTTCCAGGATTTTTGTCCCTGTACTCTTTAAAAATCTGTTTTATCGTCCTTCCGTCCAAAATCCTCTGTTAACTGACGATAGTTTTGTTCTTTTTACCAAATTACCCCTAATTTTAACTTTCTTCCTCTTTCATCTTCTTACCTAAAAAACCCTAAAATCAATTCTCAAAACGTCCGTAATAATTGTATCTCTGAACAACGTTCAGTTGCTCCTAAAATTCATCACGACATAATGAATTTCTCCTTTTTTTTTTTGAACGACAAGCAAATTTCATTAAAAAACAACTAGCAATGAGCTAGATTACAAACAACATTAAATTAAAAACATGAACTAGGATTACAACAGCATTCATTCCACCTATTTTTTAGATTACACGAGGGGGCCCTGTATTTGATCCAACATAATGAATTTCTCATTCCAGTATTATGAATATAAGGTTGGAGAAAATTTGGAGAGGTGGAAATTAAATTAAAGTTAACCATGGGTCCAATTAATCACCTTGGTTTTTCATGCTTTCTTTTTGAAAACCCTACACCACCATCATTGTTGCCAACGTCTCTGCCCACCCCTTCGTCCATTTCCTCTAGCGACAAGACACACATCCCTTATCCTCTGTTGAAATCGCCACCCGTTCACCTATCCAGGTTCGTCCGCCACCGGAGATGTGTTCTCCGGTACAGATCTCGTTTGGTGTTCATTTTCCAGCGATGTGTTCTCCGGTACACATCTCGCATGCGTGCCTTAACAAAACCCTAATCCATCATCTTCTTCCCAAAACCCAGATGTGTAAAGAAGTTAGGGTTCCATTTCATGAAGACGAGATTGAGCCGCAAAAGACCCTTCTTCTTCACACACACCAGCCGGCGATTTCAGGTCGGGATTTCAAAATTTATGATTTGCTTTTTGTTACCTAAAGTAGTTTTTGTTACAGATTAATAGACGATGGGGGCGGGTTAAAGATGAGGGTGTTCAAAATCGATGATGGGTCTTGATGAAGATGGTGTTTCTTCAAAAATGAAAATTCGCAGGTTTGATATTTGTTGGGGATTGCAGGTTTGTAGGGTTCTTGATGAAGATGTTGAAGAAAGCAAAAGTACAACTTATAAAGGATAGAGTACAAGTTTTTAGGTAAAATGACCAAAATATCCTCAACTTATGAAGATGTTTGGCATGTGGGGTTAATTAATAGCCAAATTTGGACGGAATGACAGAAAAACAGAATTTTAAAGAGCATGCGGACAAAAATCCCGAAAAAAAAAGTTTAGGGACAAAAAAACAAGACAAAATAATGTATGTACAAATAATTTTTAGGTTTTGTTAATGACAGCCCTAAGGGCTGTCACTAACATGCATAAAAAGATTGTACATTGATTAAAAAAGTAATATTCCTAAAATTCAGGGGGGGTTATTTTTTGTTATTTTGCCTTCTTAATGACAGCCGTAAGGGCTGTCATTATCATTTTCCATAATTTTTTAATTTTGATATTTATCTTGATCAAATATGTATGTACAAAATGCATCAAAATAATTTCTCTATATATAATACTACCTCTGTATCAAAAAAAGTGATACATTTGTAGAAAAATAGTTTTTGATGCAAAAGATTATAAAGGTAGTTTAAGATAGATTAAGTGGATAGTTAGTGGATAATGGGTCCCACTTCTTTTGAATAAAGTGATATTAATAATGTTTAAAATTAAAAGCAAGAGTAAAAGGGTAATTTCACTTTATTAAAGTAGATAATTAGTGAAGAAGGGGTCTCACTTTTTTACCAAATAAGGTAAGTTTTAGAAATTGTATCACTTATTTTGTTTCACCCCTAAATAGAAAGTGTATCACTTATTTTGATACGGATGTAATATGTAAAATTGAACGACACTATCTTTTTTTACATGATTAAATCCTTTAAATAAGTTGTTAAATATGACCATTTCGTATGGTCTTAAAACGTAAAAGATTTCATCATACAAACACAAAGCTGTAACATCTCAAAAATCAGAGGAAATTTAAAAAATTTTAAACAATAAAATATATCAATTTCCTCAAAGTACAAGTAACTCAAGGGTCTCAACTTATAAATGTATAAATAAACCGTCTTATGTTTTTAAATGCGGAATAAATAAAATAGTTGTTTTAAAAATATTTGACTCAAAATAAAATAATCGTTTTAAAAACATTTGACTCAAAATAAACGTTTGGAATCCAAATCCATAAAAGCTCATCCAATGCACTTGCTCTAGTACCTGCAAAATGGGTGGGGGGGATGTTTGGGGTCAGCCACCGCTGAGTGAATAATACCAAAATAAATATGTAAGTACAAACAACTCAAGTTACATAAGTGATCCCTAAAGACTCTACTCAATTCTCAATTACTCAAGTTTATTTCTTAGATTTTATTACTCGGATTTTAATTTATATAGCGCGCTAGTGTGACTTGGGCCGAGAGATCAACCTCGACCCGCCTCACACCACCTCAAGGCTCAACACCTGTACTCTTCGGTGTTGAGTCAAAACGTCTGGCACCAGTACTCTTCGGTGCCAAGACAAACATCTGACACCAGTGCTCTTCGGTGTCAAGTCAAGTATATTATGTTTAATGTTTTAACTCAAGAACTTAGAACTCGGATAACTCAGTAAACAGATAACTCAGATCACAGATAACTCAGATAAATCGCACAATCAACACTCAAGCTCAATCAACAAGACAATTCATAACATATAGCACATAATCATGAATCGAAAGTAAGTACAAGTTTATAGTGAGATTACCCACCTCGAATGACGTAAGCTCCTAAGTATCTCTAGCACGGGAGAGCGTCTCTAGCAGGTCCCAGAAGGTCCTACAATTACAAGGAAGCTCAGGTTAGGATTAGACTCAATAGTTGTTTCAGCGGGAACTAAACAGCACACAGGACTTTCGCGGGAATGGCTATAACTCTCAAAACGCTCACTAGATTTTATTCAAATTTTTACAGTAGCTAAATGATTCCGAAGACTACAATTCGACAGAAGACCTCGGAAGCTGAATCCAAACAGAAGGGGATCAAAACAGGCTCACAAGACAGAATAGCTGATCAGAAAACTATTCTGTGATGTTTTACTTAAACAGTGATAACTTTCAAACCGTAAATCAGATTAACGAGCCGTCTGCGGAAACGGAAAGAGGACTCAGAAAAAAAGAGACCAGCTCGGCCCAAAAATCCAGAAACGTATTTTAAGTGTGACAAAAATGGACCCGAACTCAGAGGGCAGATTCTGCCAAAAATTCAGCTTGATATTTAGAACCCGTTTTAGTTCCCGACAATAACCCGTTTATTCCCGGGGCACCCGACAGCCCCGAAACTCATTATTAATTCAGAAACCTATTTGTAAGAATTATAGTCTTTTCTTTTGAAACCTCTTTCGGTTTAGGAAACCAAGAACCTAAAGGTTCGGTTTCCGGTTTTATTTCTCGATCATATAAAACGGATAGATTATTTTATCAAATGGTTTTTACCCAATCCTCAACCCGACAGCCCCGATAAATTCTGAGATTTAAAACCCGAGTCACAATTCAAGATCAAGACATAAAGACTAAAACAGTAACCACAAGCTCACAACAAATCTGCACGTTTAAATAATAACAAAGACTCGACATATAAAAAAAAATATCCTAGGACTCGAGAATTAGAACAAAGACATCAAGGCGACACGGATACAATCAATCAAGATGCAACCCGAACCCTCTTTGGTTCAATCTCAATCCTACACATAACGGGATTAGGAAAACAATAAATGAAAGAACAAAGAACAACAAAACTACCAAATTATGGAGTAGGCTCGGCTCACACGGAATCCTCGGCTGCACCAAATACCATATCCTGCTGCGATTGCGTTTAAAGAGAAGGAATGTCATCTACAAAATATTGGAAATCACTTGACCCCACATGTTTGCTCGACTTCTATCTTGTTGGCAACCAAAAGTATAAATCTCAAAGTTATTGTCACCTCCTCACCTTAACTGCTCACGTGGCCAAAGACTTTTAACACCGTCATCAACATATTGCTTGTTCTTGGCTGAGTTTAGACACCTCCAAAGATTTAATTATTATTATTATTTTCTTTCCCTTGCTAATCGGTGGACTTAAAAACAAAGATCCACAACATGCATGAAAATTTCAGTAGCCACTCAATTGGTCTTCAACGAACTGGAAAAACGAATAGGGAAAAGAAAAAAAAAGAGAGCTTCATGAATCATGACGGCTGGATTGTTGGGCGTCTAAGCTTCAAATAAAGAATACTCCAAATTAGGTATTAGGTTTAGAAAGCTTTACGTATGAAATCACAAGGGCCTCTCTAATCTCGGTTGGGCTGGCATGTTCTCGAAAGAATATGGGCCCACACAAGCAATACAAACTTGAAGTAAAAATCAGCCCCATGGCCTCCGATCAAGGGAACAAGTAGGAAATGGTCTTCAAGTCCCGGGCTCAATATAAGGACTGAAAAGCACAATAACACTGATTCAATCCATTTGATGGTGTTGGATGATGATTTTGGCTAGAAAAGTGAAGAATGAGATTAGGGCTTTTAGAGAGAGAAAGTAGAGAGATGGTAGAGAGAACAATTGCTGGAAATGAAGATTTGATTAATGGCAAAAGTTGAAGAATTGAGCCTTACACTTTGGTATTTATACCATGGCTCAATTCTTGGTTAGTTAGGACCATTTTGGTAATAAAACCTAACATCTATACATTGTTACACTATTACCCCTAGACTAACTATTACAACATATCTAGTACCTAACAATCTCCCCCTTTGTAATAGTAGACTAGGTTGCATATCTTTGAAGACTTCTGTGATTGTAAGGCTGGAGCTGAGAATTGAACCGTTGAGCAGTTTTGTTGATAAAACAGCATCAGCCTTTGATCATCGGTGACAGATATACTTTTAATCGGCTTTTCAACCAATATAAAGTATTCCAGAAGACTTCATGCAAATCGACTGAATGTAGACCCATAGTTAGAGCGGTTAGCAGCGGAAGTCCTTTCTTGAAGTTGTGGCGTTTGTCGATTTGCTGCAGATCCTTGGTTCCTGATGTTTGTTGAAGTTGAAGCAGTGCGGAATGTTGATATGTTGTGGATTTTCTGACCGTTGTTGATAATGTTGGAGTACGGTCATAGAATCCCTTATCTGATTTATTGACTGTTGTTGATAAGATTGAAGTACAGTCATCAGATTTTCTATCAGACATAGTGACCGTTGTTGATAAGAATGGAGTACGGTCGTCTGATCTTCGCACAAGAATGTATCAGGGTAACCCAGGATCACATAGATTGCCTGTTAGCACAACAGTTACAGAAACTGTGTGACCTACGTTCAGTGTTGGCATTGATGTTAGCACTGGTAGGATTTCCATTCAATCATCGTGGAATACCAATAATTTTGGTATTACTATGAATGTTCCGGCAATATCTCAAAGATATGCTTGGTAGAGTGCCTGTGTCCTAGAGAAATTTAATTCGGTTCTAGACTCTATACGTGGACAAACGAAGGCGAGGACTGGAGGTGGGTCCTTTTTTTCAATATCAACAATCTCCAAATGAGATGTCGATAGTGGATGTGGTAATCTCCGTGATTTTGAAACAAGTACTTTTTGTACTTGAGTGGTCAGTGGGGGTTGTGCATTGCATCACTGGGTCCATGATGTCTTAATCAGAAAGCAACATATGCAATCTGATATAGATGAGGTTACCCGGTCATTTGTTCGGTTTAGGGAGGGTTTTCCGTTTTCTTTTAACCCTTTCACACACACTCCTCACTCAACTCACTTTTTCATTTTTCAACCACACCCTCATTTTTGTTTTTACCATGTGATAAGCTGATTTGCACCCCATACTTCATACCCCCTCTCAATTTTTACCTCAGCGCACCCCAATCAAGATCCCATGATACTTGATTCTGCTCACCTAGACCTAGGGACCCTCACTTTTTAGTTCCTATATTGTCGGTGGCTCCGGGGAAGATCATGCTGGGTTTAGCAGATCATAGGAGTAATTTGAGAGTGGACTATTACGCTCATGTGCATTTTAATCAGTTTTCAAGATGTTGCATTTTAGTTCACATGGATTTTTCATCGGAATTTTATGTGTTTCCGGTATAAGTTGTTGCCTGAATGATTTTGAAGTTTAAGGCACAGCAACTTTGTTCTTTTAGGGTAACACCGGACTCACATAGAGTATCCGTTGGCACACGGTATGAATCTGTAGTCGTTTGCACAACCGTTGATTCAAATGTGTGACCTGCGTTTAGAGTTGGCGTGATTTTAGCTCTAGCAGGATTTCCACTCGATCCTCGTGAAACATCATATTGTGATGCCACTACGAGTGTTCCGATGGATTCACGGAGATCCATGTTTGTAGTGCAGGTGTCCTATATTGGAAATATTCTTGGGGGTGAGAACTAGACACACTGTGCATACAAAGAGACTTAACCCGGGGCAGGAGGTTATTATTATTCAATACCGACATACTCCGAATGAGTAGTCAGTAGCTTTTGTGCTACGTCCCCTGATGAAATGAAACAAATCCCTGTTGAGAGGAATTTGAGTAGTTGGTGGTGGCGTGCATTTGCTTTACTGGGCCAGTAAAGTCTAGTGAAACATTCAACGAATGAATGATCACCTATTTAATTGGTTGCCCGGTTTGTTTTCGGTTTGGATGCACTCATAAGGTGTGTTTTCTTTGATTTATCATGTTTTCACATCACCTTGCACTCACCTATTACTATACCCTAGACCTAAACCCTCACATTTACCAGTTGGCTGAAATATTTCCCTGGGAAGGTGTGGCCGGATCTGGCAAACCATGGGAAGGTATCTCTTTTGAAGTAGTGAGTAACGAGAATTAAAAGAATTTGTAATAAATAGATGCAATCTTTACTAGAGAACTAGTAAAGAGATCGTTTACGGATATTACAACGACTTATAATTAGCGTTACAAACATAAAACTTTTTATTTGGGTAATTTGTTTTTGGTTTTCTGAATTTTCTCCCCCTTAATTGAAAAGCACAATAACACTGATTCAATCCATTTGATGGTGTTGGATGATGATTTTGGCTAGAAAAGTGAAGAATGAGATTAGGGCTTTTAGAGAGAGAAAGTAGAGAGATGGTAGAGAGAACAATTGCTGGAAATGAAGATTTGATTAATGGCAAAAGTTAAAGAATTGAGCCTTACACTTTTGTAACGACCCGAAATTTGTAAATAAATAAATTGGATAAAAATATGATAAATAAGGATAAATCGTTTAAAGAACGTAGGAATTGGTTTCGTGTCGTTTGGACACCGTATGAGAAAGTTATGGGCGAAACCGGGTCGAGACAAAGATGAAAAAGTGCAGCCCAGCTGCCTAAAGGAGTTCGCGTCGCGAACTAAGGATGGCGATCGCGAACTAGCTCCAGGGAGTTTGGCCTTTTATCGCGAAGAAGTTCACGTCCGATTAACGATCGCGATCTATGAAAATCGCATAGTTAGCGACGCGAACTATTGTTCGCGTCGTGAACTATTGTCGTGCAGCATTAAAATCGGGTTGGAGCTCATTTGATGAAATAGAAAACCCTAGTTCTTCCTTTTGGCGATTTTGGAGCTCAAGTGCAGATCTTGGTTGATTTCTTCTCAAATCTTTGTTAGATTTCACTCCTAGTCGAAGATTAAAGGTATATCTTCACTCTTTGATCTTTGTAGCTTAAGATCTATGTATTTGGGTGTATGGCTTTGAAACCCTAGCTCTTTGGGTTATGGGTTATGGTGATATAAGTGTTGTATACACTTAATAGATGGTGTATTAACAAGGGAAACAAGTGTATGATTCTGATTTGTAAGAATCTTAAGGGTTGGTTAAACCTAGGGTTTGGTAAATCACCATATTTGGGGGAAATGGATTGTTGGGTGTTATTTAGAGATAGATGAACACATTGTTAGTAGATTGTAATGTTGATCATATTGTGATAATTGTATTAGGCTTTTGGTGAAGTCTTGGGAAGTTGATTGGTTTGTGAAGCAAGAGATTGGGTGTCAAGAACACGATTTGAGCATCATATTGCTAAGGTGAGTACGTGTGGAATTTACTGAGTACATAGCCCTGTTAAATATTTTCATTACTTGTGTTATGGTCTATTTGCTTAATTGTGTAGACTAGTAGTTGATAGTTAGTTATACCTATGATAGTATTGAACTAACTTGATGATGATGAAAGTGCTAGCAAAGAGCTAGATTTGCATAACCATAGGGTTATGATGAGATTGAGATGATGTGATGATGCGGGCTACTCCCGATCATGAGTTGTGGATTGAGGGGCAGTTGGGCGTATTCCCATCGACCCTTCCACGTTAGTTATGCGATGTCACGGGATACTCCCGGTCATGAGGTGTGGAGTGAGGGGCAGTTGGGTGAATTCCCATGTGAATTCCCATCGACTCATCCACGTTAGTTATGCGATGTCACGGGATACTCCCGGTCATGAGGTGTGGAGTGAGGGGCAGTTGGGTGAATTCCCATGTGAATTCCCATCGACTCATCCACGTTAGTTATGCGATGTCACGGGATACTCCCGGTCATGAGGTGTGGAGTGAGGGGCAGTTGGGTGAATTCCCATGTGAATTCCCATCGACTCATCCACGTTAGTTATGCGATGTCACGGGATACTCCCGGTCATGAGGTGTGGAGTGAGGGGCAGTTGGGTGAATTCCCATGTGAATTCCCATCGACTCATCCACGTTAGTTATGCGATGTCACGGGATACTCCCGGTCATGAGGTGTGGAGTGAGGGGCAGTTGGGGTGAATTCCCATCGACTCATCCACGTTAGTTGTGATTGCTAGGTAAGCAAGTTTGATAGGGTCACACTAATGTGACTAGACTGGATAGTTGGATATATATATATGTATATTGATTGGTTATATGAATTGTGACATTCATTTTATTATCGGGTCTAAACCCATGTAGCTCACGAGACGTTTTTTGTCTCACGTACTCCTTGTTTGTTTTGCTATGTACTCAGGTTCGGGATCGAAGGTTTAGGTACGCATGGATAGAGATGCGGGGCCTAGAATAGAAGAACTTTAGATTGGATTTATGCTTAGCTTTGGTTTTGATCTATTTTGTAACACCAAACTTTATACTCTGATTTTCATACTAAAGGTTTTTTGTAAATCCATATTTTGGAATAGTTCTTCTATTTATGAAAAATGTTTTATTTTGGCCACTATTTGGCATTAAAATTTGAGGTGTTACAACTTGGTATCAGAGCTATAGTTTAAGTGAATTAGGTTGGATGACCATCCTAGTCTTAGACTGTAGCATTAGGAATGTAAGATTCCTTGAGATCGATAGGTTGACCTTGAGACTTTATATTAAGTTTAGGGTTGAACCTAGGGGGACCGATGAGAATTGATATGATTATGGATATTGAGTCTTATGAGGCTAATGGGTTATACACAAGGTACTAAATGTTTAATGACTTTCGTATAGTCGTGACTGAAAGAAATGGTGACCACGCATAGAAGTGGTAAAGCCCCGGAGGGCCGGGAGGAAGAAATACCTCATGTCGAGGTGGTGGTTGAACAGGAAAGTCAACCGTCGATGCATCAAGTTGATGAATCGGAGGTCGGAGCTAATAGAACTCCGGTGACCATGGCGGACCTCCAAGCTATTATTGAACAACTCAAGGGAGTGGTGGCCGATGAGGTGCACCGCATCATTGGGGACCGTGAGAGGTCGGGTGGAGATCGTGTATCCGAGGCTAGATCGGATGAGAAAACCAGGGATGGTGGCACTCGAGTGGAAAAATCCTCCACAGGTGGTTGTAGTGATGCAAGGGCGAGACCCGATGAAAATTATGGTTGTTCTTTTAAGACATTCATGGCTTGTAGGCCAAACACGTATACGGGTAGTTCGGACCCGAAGGTAACAATGAGGTGGATCCGAGAAACCGAGAGGGTTATCGGTAGTAGTAAGTGTAAGGATGCCGATATGGTGACGTATGCGTCACAACTATTGAAAGAAGATGCCATGGTGTGGTGGGATATCGTGTATGAGACCCTCGGGAGGGAGGTGATTGAGAAGATGTCATGGGACGACTTTACCACGAGGTTGAAGAGAAAGTTTTGCCCCGACGGGGATTTGGAGAAGATGCATGAGAGGTTTGTAAACCTAAAGAAGGGTAATAGGTCGGTTGAGGAGTACTCAAGGGAGTTCACGGGATTGCTCCCGTTTGTTGCAAGAACTTATTTTGAGGAAGGATCGAGGGTAGTCCGGTATGCTTGTGGGCTACCTTGGGATTACCAATTGGAGGTAAGGAGAGCGGTCACACTCGATGAGGCCATTGGTGCCGCCCGGGGTGTGGAAGAGGTAGATGCGACAAGGAATGCCGTGAGGGCCCATGTGAACGAGAAAAGGAAAGCCGAGAGTGGCTCGGGAACTTCTAAAAAGGGGAAGTTCACATCAAATTCCTTCAAGCAAGGAAGCGTTGCCCCGTGCAAGAGATGCGGGAAGAACCATGCCGGCGAGTGCCGAGGAGTTTCGAAGGTGTGCTATATTTGTGGAAAGACGGGGCATATAGCACGGGATTGTAGATCCAAGACACTCTCCGAGGTGGAGTGTTACTCGTGCCATGAAATGGGACACTATAGCAATGCGTGCCCGAAAAAGAAGATCGAGCCAAAGGTGCCCGCGGCTCAAAAGAAAGAGCAACCGGCTCAAGTAAGGGGACGTTCCTTTCAGGTGACTCGAGAGGAAGCAAGAGAGGTGCACGATGTAGTATCAGGTACTTTATTCATTAACTTCATGCCATCTTCTATATTATTTGATTCGGATTCTACTTATTCGTTGTGTCTTATGAGTTCGGTTGTAAATTGAATGTGCCGTCCGAAATGTTAGATGAGGTTTATGAAATAGAAGTAGCCGACGGGAAAACGTCTATGGTTGAATGTGTTTATAGAAATTGTGAAATAGAAATAGACGGTAGAAAGTTTAAGGTGGATTTGTTGCCCATGGGAATTAGGGTGTTTGATGTGGTTATCGGTATGGATTGGTTGGGTATGCACCAAGCCAAGATATTGTGTGGATATAGCTTAATGGTTGGATTATCGCACGGATTGGTGGTTATAGGAATTGGAGGAAAGTTGTATGACGTGGATGTTTATTTGGGGAATGATTTTCCCGGTTAGTTATGTGTATGGAAATTATATTTTTAGAAAGGAATATGGTTCGATGTGTCGCAGATAGTAAGGATATAGGGGTTGATGTTATTATATGGTATCAAAAGAGGAACCGCAAGGACGGTAAATGTTTCCAACAAATGGATAGTAGTACAATGAAGTACTAAGTTTTGGTAAGAATTGTAGTAAGAATGGAAATTTGGAAATGGAAATCTTGGAATTGAAACTTGAGTATTTGGCGGGAATCCGGATAAGAAATGTAATGCTAATGTATGTAAATGGGAAAGAAAAGAATGAGTAAAGGTATAGTGATGCCTTGGAACTAATAAATGTAACATAGGTGGAAAAGAGTAAGTGTCAGGAATGGCATATTTTAATTGGTAGAAATGGTTGAGTAAAAAAAAAAAAAAAAAAAAAAAAAAAAAAAAAAAAAAAAAAAAAAAAAAAAAAAAAAGAAAAAAAAAGAAAATTGGCATGTAGCCATAACAAGTTTCGGGGCAAGGGATGATCGATTTGATATTAAGGGTAAGATGACGAGTATGGGCAAGATGTCATAATAATGAGGTGATATAATATGACATTGTGTGTGTGAGGCTACGACTGGGAAATAAATATCTCAAGGTATCGCGATGTAGAAAGACGGGAACATGGAATGTTGGGCTAATGTGTGCCAAGTCATGGGTCACAAATGTAGACCGGAGTCGATTGGTTGACTCAAAGGCGATCGGGTTGGCCGGTGAACTTTGGTTAAAGGAATAGATTGGTGGTTACCCCGGTGGTAATAAAAGGATTGGAAATCGGTAATAAGGAAATGGACCGGTCAAGGATGATTGATGTGTAAGTGAAACGGTAAACGACAATCGGAGATTTTATTGGTATACCCACGGGGTGCAATGCATGTACATTATATGATGGCCTTGGAAGGTATATAATAATGGAAGGATAATATTATATGAATTGTGCTAAGCACTATGTTCGATGGGAGACTTATGAATAGGGAAGAAAAAAAGATAATGCGATTTTTTTTTATGGGAGAGGTGCTAGAACGCACGATGAGCGATTGGATGATCGAATGGGTAAGATAGTAGCAAGGCTACGCGATGCGAAAGGATGGATGTCAGATGACATTGGCGTGACATATACATATGGTTGTATATGCGCATGATGATGATGCTTGGATGGTATTGGTGACATATACATATGATTGTATATGTGCATAATGGATACGTTCAGATTGAGTTGGCGTGATATATATATGTATATATATATGTAGGTGTGTATGCGTATGTGTTTATATGACGAAGATAGAACCAAGGGGTTAATGAGTATTGCTATTATGTTATGGTAAATGAAAATTTGGTTGGAAATGCGGGTGGCATTAGGTCATGTATAGGTATGGGATGCCTACGACTTCTCGAATATGAGAAAAAGGATGCTGTTAGAAAGCAATTGTCATTGGGAACCAGGATATGGTCAGCTTGTGTGAAATTATGGTATGTGAGGCGAAGATGATTGAAATGGTACTAAGAAATGGTATAGGTGACCAAATGAAAGTTAAGAAACGGTAAAGGGTTGATGTGACCATAAGGGAATGTGAGAACTTGGGGAAATTTGAAAAGGCTTGAAATTTTGGAAATATGGACGATTGTTAAGGAAACATTAATGGGTGTAACCGGAAGTGATAAGTCGAGAATGAGATCTCGAGGGTAGGGAATCTGTTAATTGGAAAAAGTATGGTTGACTTTAGGCAAAAGTCAAGTTTTGTCAACATATGATTAGTTGACTTGGTTAAGGATGGGTTTTGACTTTCGTTTCGAATGACTCGCAATGATAGTAGTATAATGTATTAGTTGTGTGTATGAGAAAGAGGTAATGACGTAATTAAAAGAGTTATAGACAAATTATGTCACTTTGACCCGTTGGGCGTTTTCAAGTCGAATTTGGGAATTGGGTATCTAATGGTTGATAAATTATAATTAGAGGTCGATGGTAAAGGAAATTGTTAAAGTGTAGTGACTTTGTTCGTAAGTCAAGGATTAGACGAGGTTGGAATGTGGTAACTTGGTCGAAGCTAGACTTTGACATTGGTGTTGGTCAATTAGTTGATTATTATGCGTGGGTCATGTCATTTCTATATGTATAAGATGATTGGTTAAAGGATTGAAAGTCTTGTGGTCAAAATTGTGCAAGTTTGGCCCATTTGGGCACTAAAGGCTTAAGATTGATTTTTGACCGTTTGGATCTAACGGGATTAATTGAATGTTTACATACATATTGTTGACTAATTCGGGATGAGAAAAGGTTGACGGCAATAACCGCGGGAGAATGAGAATGGATACTCGGTAGAATGTAAATTGGAATTTCTTTTGAGTGATTCCGAGGACGGAATCCTTTTAAGGGGAAGATAGTTGTAACGACCCGAAATTTGTAAATAAATAAATTGGATAAAAATATGATAAATAAGGATAAATCGTTTAAAGAACGTAGGAATTGGTTTCGTGTCGTTTGGACACCGTATGAGAAAGTTATGGGCGAAACCGGGTCGAGACAAAGATGAAAAAGTGCAGCCCAGCTGCCTAAAGGAGTTCGCGTCGCGAACTAAGGATGGCGATCGCGAACTAGCTCCAGGGAGTTTGGCCTTTTATCGCGAAGAAGTTCACGTCCGATTAACGATCGCGATCTATGAAAATCGCATAGTTAGCGACGCGAACTATTGTTCGCGTCGTGAACTATTGTCGTGCAGCATTAAAATCGGGTTGGAGCTCATTTGATGAAATAGAAAACCCTAGTTCTTCCTTTTGGCGATTTTGGAGCTCAAGTGCAGATCTTGGTTGATTTCTTCTCAAATCTTTGTTAGATTTCACTCCTAGTCGAAGATTAAAGGTATATCTTCACTCTTTGATCTTTGTAGCTTAAGATCTATGTATTTGGGTGTATGGCTTTGAAACCCTAGCTCTTTGGGTTATGGGTTATGGTGATATAAGTGTTGTATACACTTAATAGATGGTGTATTAACAAGGGAAACAAGTGTATGATTCTGATTTGTAAGAATCTTAAGGGTTGGTTAAACCTAGGGTTTGGTAAATCACCATATTTGGGGGAAATGGATTGTTGGGTGTTATTTAGAGATAGATGAACACATTGTTAGTAGATTGTAATGTTGATCATATTGTGATAATTGTATTAGGCTTTTGGTGAAGTCTTGGGAAGTTGATTGGTTTGTGAAGCAAGAGATTGGGTGTCAAGAACACGATTTGAGCATCATATTGCTAAGGTGAGTACGTGTGGAATTTACTGAGTACATAGCCCTGTTAAATATTTTCATTACTTGTGTTATGGTCTATTTGCTTAATTGTGTAGACTAGTAGTTGATAGTTAGTTATACCTATGATAGTATTGAACTAACTTGATGATGATGAAAGTGCTAGCAAAGAGCTAGATTTGCATAACCATAGGGTTATGATGAGATTGAGATGATGTGATGATGCGGGCTACTCCCGATCATGAGTTGTGGATTGAGGGGCAGTTGGGCGTATTCCCATCGACCCTTCCACGTTAGTTATGCGATGTCACGGGATACTCCCGGTCATGAGGTGTGGAGTGAGGGGCAGTTGGGTGAATTCCCATGTGAATTCCCATCGACTCATCCACGTTAGTTATGCGATGTCACGGGATACTCCCGGTCATGAGGTGTGGAGTGAGGGGCAGTTGGGTGAATTCCCATGTGAATTCCCATCGACTCATCCACGTTAGTTATGCGATGTCACGGGATACTCCCGGTCATGAGGTGTGGAGTGAGGGGCAGTTGGGTGAATTCCCATGTGAATTCCCATCGACTCATCCACGTTAGTTATGCGATGTCACGGGATACTCCCGGTCATGAGGTGTGGAGTGAGGGGCAGTTGGGTGAATTCCCATGTGAATTCCCATCGACTCATCCACGTTAGTTATGCGATGTCACGGGATACTCCCGGTCATGAGGTGTGGAGTGAGGGGCAGTTGGGGTGAATTCCCATCGACTCATCCACGTTAGTTGTGATTGCTAGGTAAGCAAGTTTGATAGGGTCACACTAATGTGACTAGACTGGATAGTTGGATATATATATATGTATATTGATTGGTTATATGAATTGTGACATTCATTTTATTATCGGGTCTAAACCCATGTAGCTCACGAGACGTTTTTTGTCTCACGTACTCCTTGTTTGTTTTGCTATGTACTCAGGTTCGGGATCGAAGGTTTAGGTACGCATGGATAGAGATGCGGGGCCTAGAATAGAAGAACTTTAGATTGGATTTATGCTTAGCTTTGGTTTTGATCTATTTTGTAACACCAAACTTTATACTCTGATTTTCATACTAAAGGTTTTTTGTAAATCCATATTTTGGAATAGTTCTTCTATTTATGAAAAATGTTTTATTTTGGCCACTATTTGGCATTAAAATTTGAGGTGTTACAACTTTGGTATTTATACCATGGCTCAATTCTTGGTTAGTTAGGACCATTTTGGTAATAAAACCTAACATCTATACATTGTTACACTATTACCCCCTAGACTAACTATTACAACATATCTAGTACCTAACAATCTCCCCCTTTGTAATAGTAGACTAGGTTGCATATCTTTGAAGACTTCTGTGATTGTAAGGCTGGAGCTGAGAATTGAACCGTTGAGCAGTTTTGTTGATAAAACAGCATCAGCCTTTGATCATCGGTGACAGATATACTTTTAATCGGCTTTTCAACCAATATAAAGTATTCCAGAAGACTTCATGCAAATCGACTGAATGTAGACCCATAGTTAGAGCGGTTAGCAGCGGAAGTCCTTTCTTGAAGTTGTGGCGTTTGTCGATTTGCTGCAGATCCTTGGTTCCTGATGTTTGTTGAAGTTGAAGCAGTGCGGAATGTTGATATGTTGTGGATTTTCTGACCGTTGTTGATAATGTTGGAGTACGGTCATAGAATCCCTTATCTGATTTATTGACTGTTGTTGATAAGATTGAAGTACAGTCATCAGATTTTCTATCAGACATAGTGACCGTTGTTGATAAGAATGGAGTACGGTCGTCTGATCTTCGCACAAGAATGTATCAGGGTAACCCAGGATCACATAGATTGCCTGTTAGCACAACAGTTACAGAAACTGTGTGACCTACGTTCAGTGTTGGCATTGATGTTAGCACTGGTAGGATTTCCATTCAATCATCGTGGAATACCAATAATTTTGGTATTACTATGAATGTTCCGGCAATATCTCAAAGATATGCTTGGTAGAGTGCCTGTGTCCTAGAGAAATTTAATTCGGTTCTAGACTCTATACGTGGACAAACGAAGGCGAGGACTGGAGGTGGGTCCTTTTTTTCAATATCAACAATCTCCAAATGAGATGTCGATAGTGGATGTGGTAATCTCCGTGATTTTGAAACAAGTACTTTTTGTACTTGAGTGGTCAGTGGGGGTTGTGCATTGCATCACTGGGTCCATGATGTCTTAATCAGAAAGCAACATATGCAATCTGATATAGATGAGGTTACCCGGTCATTTGTTCGGTTTAGGGAGGGTTTTCCGTTTTCTTTTAACCCTTTCACACACGCTCCTCACTCAACTCACTTTTTCATTTTTCAACCACACCCTCATTTTTGTTTTTACCATGTGATAAGCTGATTTGCACCCCATACTTCATACCCCCTCTCAATTTTTACCTCAGCGCACCCCAATCAAGATCCCATGATACTTGATTCTGCTCACCTAGACCTAGGGACCCTCACTTTTTAGTTCCTATATTGTCGGTGGCTCCGGGGAAGATCATGCTGGGTTTAGCAGATCACAGGAGTAATTTGAGAGTGGACTATTACGCTCATGTGCATTTTAATCAGTTTTCAAGATGTTGCATTTTAGTTCACATGGATTTTTCATCGGAATTTTATGTGTTTCCGGTATAAGTTGTTGCCTGAATGATTTTGAAGTTTAAGGCACAGCAACTTTGTTCTTTTAGGGTAACACCGGACTCACATAGAGTATCCGTTGGCACACGGTATGAATCTGTAGTCGTTTGCACAACCGTTTGTAACGACCCGAATTTGTAAATAAATAAATTGTATAAAAATATGATAATTATGGATAAATCATATAAATTACGTGGGAATTGGTTTCGTGTTGTTTGGACACCGTACGAGAAAGTTACGGGCGAAACCGGGTCGAGACAAGTTGGAAAAAGTGCAGCCTTGCTGCCATCAGGAGTTCGCGGCGCGAACTATAAGTTCCCGATCGGGAACTTGCTCCAGGGAGTTTGGCCATGTGTCGCTAAGTAGTTCGCGACTAGATAACGATCGCTAAGTATGCGTGTAGAAGGAGAGTTCGCGACGCGAACTATGGTCGCGTCGTGAACTTGTGCCTGGCAGCATTAAAGTCGGGTTTTGGCTCATTTATTGCCAAGTGAAACCCTAGTTTTTCTCTCTTCGAACTTGTGAACGATTTTGGGTGTCAAGCATCATTTGGAGTCGATTTCTTCATCAAATCTTGTGATTCTTCAATCCTAGTTGAAGATTTAAGGTATATCTTCAATCCTTTGTAGTTGTAGCTTTAGATCTATGGGTTTAGAAGCTTGGGGTTGAAACCCTAGTTCTTGGGGTTATAGATTATGGTGATATAAATGGTGTATACACTTAATAGATGGTATATTAATAAGGAAATCAAGTGTATGGTTAAGATTTGTAAGAATCTTAAGGGTTGGTTAAACCTAGGGTTTGGTAATCATCATATTTGGGGGAAATGGATTGATGGGTGTTATCTAGAGGTAGATGAACACATTGATAGTAGATTGTGATGTTGATCATTGTATGATCATTGTTTAGGCTTTCGGTGACATCTTGGAAAGTCGGTGAAATTGTGAAGCAAGAGCTTTGGTGTCAAGAACACAGTTGGAGCATCTTTGTTGCTAAGGTGAGTACGTGTGGAATTTACTGAGTACATAGCCCTGTTAAATATTTTCATTACTTGTGTTATGGTCTATTTGCTTAATTGTGTAGACTAGTAGTTGATAGTTAGTTATACCTATGATAGTATTGAACTAACTTGATGATGATGAAAGTGCTAGCAAAGAGCTAGATTTGCATAACCATAGGGTTATGATGAGATTGAGATGATGTGATGATACGGGCTACTCCCGATCATGAGTTGTGGATTGAGGGGCAGTTGGGCGTATTCCCATCGACTCTTCCACGTTAGTCATGAGATGACACGGGCAACTCCCGGTCATGAGGTGTGGAGTGAGGGGCAGTTGGGTGAATTCCCATGTGAATTCCCATCGACTCATCCACGTTAGTTATGCGATGTCACGGGATACTCCCGGTCATGAGGTGTGGAGTGAGGGGCAGTTGGGTGAATTCCCATGTGAATTCCCATCGACTCATCCACGTTAGTTATGCGATGTCACGGGATACTCCCGGTCATGAGGTGTGGAGTGAGGGGTAGTTGGGTGAATTCCCATGTGAATTCCCATCGACTCATCCACGTTAGTTATGCGATGTCACGGGATACTCCCGGTCATGAGGTGTGGAGTGAGGGGCAGTTGGGGTGAATTCCCATCGACTCATCCACGTTAGTTGTGATTGCTAAGTAAGCAAGGTTGATAGGGTCACACTAAGGTGACTAGACTGGATAGTTGGATATATATATGTATATTGATTGGTTATATGAAATGTGACATTCATTTTATTATCGGGTCTAAACCCATGTAGCTCACGAGACATTTTTGTCTCACGTACTCCTTGTTTTGTTTTGCTATGTACTCAGGTTCGGGATCGAAGGCTTAGGTTCGCACGGATAGAGTTGCGGGACCTAGAGTAGAAGAACTTTAGATTGGATTTATGCTTAGCTTTGGTTTTGATATATTTTGTAACACCGAAACTTTATACTCTGATTCATACCAAAGGTTTTTGTAAATCCATATTTTTGGGATAGTTCTTCTATTTATGAAAAATGTTTTATTTTGGGCAAATGTTTTGTGTTTAAAATTTGAGGTGTTACACCGTTGATTCAAATGTGTGACCTGCGTTTAGAGTTGGCGTGATTTTAGCTCTAGCAGGATTTCCACTCGATCCTCGTGAAACATCATATTGTGATGCCACTACGAGTGTTCCGATGGATTCACGGAGATCCATGTTTGTAGTGCAGGTGTCCTATATTGGAAATATTCTTGGGGGTGAGAACTAGACACACTGTGCATACAAAGAGACTTAACCCGGGGCAGGAGGTTATTATTATTCAATACCGACATACTCCGAATGAGTAGTCAGTAGCTTTTGTGCTACGTCCCCTGATGAAATGAAACAAATCCCTGTTGAGAGGAATTTGAGTAGTTGGTGGTGGCGTGCATTTGCTTTACTGGGCCAGTAAAGTCTAGTGAAACATTCAACGAATGAATGATCACCTATTTAATTGGTTGCCCGGTTTGTTTTCGGTTTGGATGCACTCATAAGGTGTGTTTTCTTTGATTTATCATGTTTTCACATCACCTTGCACTCACCTATTACTATACCCTAGACCTAAACCCTCACATTTACCAGTTGGCTGAAATATTTCCCTGGGAAGGTGTGGCCGGATCTGGCAAACCATGGGAAGGTATCTCTTTTGAAGTAGTGAGTAACGAGAATTAAAAGAATTTGTAATAAACAGATGCAATCTTTACTAGAGAACTAGTAAAGAGATCGTTTACGGATATTACAACGACTTATAATTAGCGTTACAAACATAAAACTTTTTATTTGGGTAATTTGTTTTTGGTTTTCTGAATTTTCTCCCCCTTAATTGAAAAGCACAATAACACTGATTCAATCCATTTGATGGTGTTGGATGATGATTTTGGCTAGAAAAGTGAAGAATGAGATTAGGGCTTTTAGAGAGAGAAAGTAGAGAGATGGTAGAGAGAACAATTGCTGGAAATGAAGATTTGATTAATGGCAAAAGTTAAAGAATTGAGCCTTACACTTTGGTATTTATACCATGGCTCAATTCTTGGTTAGTTAGGACCATTTTGGTAATAAAACCTAACATCTATACATTGTTACACTATTACCCCCTAGACTAACTATTACAACATATCTAGTACCTAACAATCTCCCCCTTTGTAATAGTAGACTAGGTTGCATATCTTTGAAGACTTCTGTGATTGTAAGGCTGGAGCTGAGAATTGAACCGTTGAGCAGTTTTGTTGATAAAACAGCATCAGCCTTTGATCATCGGTGACAGATATACTTTTAATCGGCTTTTCAACCAATATAAAGTATTCCAGAAGACTTCATGCAAATCGACTGAATGTAGACCCATAGTTAGAGCGGTTAGCAGCGGAAGTCCTTTCTTGAAGTTGTGGCGTTTGTCGATTTGCTGCAGATCCTTGGTTCCTGATGTTTGTTGAAGTTGAAGCAGTGCGGAATGTTGATATGTTGTGGATTTTCTGACCGTTGTTGATAATGTTGGAGTACGGTCATAGAATCCCTTATCTGATTTATTGACTGTTGTTGATAAGATTGAAGTACAGTCATCAGATTTTCTATCAGACATAGTGACCGTTGTTGATAAGAATGGAGTACGGTCGTCTGATCTTCGCACAAGAATGTATCAGGGTAACCCAGGATCACATAGATTGCCTGTTAGCACAACAGTTACAGAAACTGTGTGACCTACGTTCAGTGTTGGCATTGATGTTAGCACTGGTAGGATTTCCATTCAATCATCGTGGAATACCAATAATTTTGGTATTACTATGAATGTTCCGGCAATATCTCAAAGATATGCTTGGTAGAGTGCCTGTGTCCTAGAGAAATTTAATTCGGTTCTAGACTCTATACGTGGACAAACGAAGGCGAGGACTGGAGGTGGGTCCTTTTTTTCAATATCAACAATCTCCAAATGAGATGTCGATAGTGGATGTGGTAATCTCCGTGATTTTGAAACAAGTACTTTTTGTACTTGAGTGGTCAGTGGGGGTTGTGCATTGCATCACTGGGTCCATGATGTCTTAATCAGAAAGCAACATATGCAATCTGATATAGATGAGGTTACCCGGTCATTTGTTCGGTTTAGGGAGGGTTTTCCGTTTTCTTTTAACCCTTTCACACACGCTCCTCACTCAACTCACTTTTTCATTTTTCAACCACACCCTCATTTTTGTTTTTACCATGTGATAAGCTGATTTGCACCCCATACTTCATACCCCCTCTCAATTTTTACCTCAGCGCACCCCAATCAAGATCCCATGATACTTGATTCTGCTCACCTAGACCTAAGGACCCTCACTTTTTAGTTCCTATATTGTCGGTGGCTCCGGGGAAGATCATGCTGGGTTTAGCAGATCATAGGAGTAATTTGAGAGTGGACTATTACGCTCATGTGCATTTTAATCAGTTTTCAAGATGTTGCATTTTAGTTCACATGGATTTTTCATCGGAATTTTATGTGTTTCCGGTATAAGTTGTTGCCTGAATGATTTTGAAGTTTAAGGCACAGCAACTTTGTTCTTTTAGGGTAACACCGGACTCACATAGAGTATCCGTTGGCACACGGTATGAATCTGTAGTCGTTTGCACAACCGTTGATTCAAATGTGTGACCTGCGTTTAGAGTTGGCGTGATTTTAGCTCTAGCAGGATTTCCACTCGATCCTCGTGAAACATCATATTGTGATGCCACTACGAGTGTTCCGATGGATTCACGGAGATCCATGTTTGTAGTGCAGGTGTCCTATATTGGAAATATTCTTGGGGGTGAGAACTAGACACACTGTGCATACAAAGAGACTTAACCCGGGGCAGGAGGTTATTATTATTCAATACCGACATACTCCGAATGAGTAGTCAGTAGCTTTTGTGCTACGTCCCCTGATGAAATGAAACAAATCCCTGTTGAGAGGAATTTGAGTAGTTGGTGGTGGCGTGCATTTGCTTTACTGGGCCAGTAAAGTCTAGTGAAACATTCAACGAATGAATGATCACCTATTTAATTGGTTGCCCGGTTTGTTTTCGGTTTGGATGCACTCATAAGGTGTGTTTTCTTTGATTTATCATGTTTTCACATCACCTTGCACTCACCTATTACTATACCCTAGACCTAAACCCTCACATTTACCAGTTGGCTGAAATATTTCCCTGGGAAGGTGTGGCCGGATCTGGCAAACCATGGGAAGGTATCTCTTTTGAAGTAGTGAGTAACGAGAATTAAAAGAATTTGTAATAAACAGATGCAATCTTTACTAGAGAACTAGTAAAGAGATCGTTTACGGATATTACAACGACTTATAATTAGCGTTACAAACATAAAACTTTTTATTTGGGTAATTTGTTTTTGGTTTTCTGAATTTTCTCCCCCTTAATTGAAAAGCACAATAACACTGATTCAATCCATTTGATGGTGTTGGATGATGATTTTGGCTAGAAAAGTGAAGAATGAGATTAGGGCTTTTAGAGAGAGAAAGTAGAGAGATGGTAGAGAGAACAATTGCTGGAAATGAAGATTTGATTAATGGCAAAAGTTAAAGAATTGAGCCTTACACTTTGGTATTTATACCATGGCTCAATTCTTGGTTAGTTAGGACCATTTTGGTAATAAAACCTAACATCTATACATTGTTACACTATTACCCCCTAGACTAACTATTACAACATATCTAGTACCTAACAATCTCCCCCTTTGTAATAGTAGACTAGGTTGCATATCTTTGAAGACTTCTGTGATTGTAAGGCTGGAGCTGAGAATTGAACCGTTGAGCAGTTTTGTTGATAAAACAGCATCAGCCTTTGATCATCGGTGACAGATATACTTTTAATCGGCTTTTCAACCAATATAAAGTATTCCAGAAGACTTCATGCAAATCGACTGAATGTAGACCCATAGTTAGAGCGGTTAGCAGCGGAAGTCCTTTCTTGAAGTTGTGGCGTTTGTCGATTTGCTGCAGATCCTTGGTTCCTGATGTTTGTTGAAGTTGAAGCAGTGCGGAATGTTGATATGTTGTGGATTTTCTGACCGTTGTTGATAATGTTGGAGTACGGTCATAGAATCCCTTATCTGATTTATTGACTGTTGTTGATAAGATTGAAGTACAGTCATCAGATTTTCTATCAGACATAGTGACCGTTGTTGATAAGAATGGAGTACGGTCGTCTGATCTTCGCACAAGAATGTATCAGGGTAACCCAGGATCACATAGATTGCCTGTTAGCACAACAGTTACAGAAACTGTGTGACCTACGTTCAGTGTTGGCATTGATGTTAGCACTGGTAGGATTTCCATTCAATCATCGTGGAATACCAATAATTTTGGTATTACTATGAATGTTCCGGCAATATCTCAAAGATATGCTTGGTAGAGTGCCTGTGTCCTAGAGAAATTTAATTCGGTTCTAGACTCTATACGTGGACAAACGAAGGCGAGGACTGGAGGTGGGTCCTTTTTTTCAATATCAACAATCTCCAAATGAGATGTCGATAGTGGATGTGGTAATCTCCGTGATTTTGAAACAAGTACTTTTTGTACTTGAGTGGTCAGTGGGGGTTGTGCATTGCATCACTGGGTCCATGATGTCTTAATCAGAAAGCAACATATGCAATCTGATATAGATGAGGTTACCCGGTCATTTGTTCGGTTTAGGGAGGGTTTTCCGTTTTCTTTTAACCCTTTCACACACGCTCCTCACTCAACTCACTTTTTCATTTTTCAACCACACCCTCATTTTTGTTTTTACCATGTGATAAGCTGATTTGCACCCCATACTTCATACCCCCTCTCAATTTTTACCTCAGCGCACCCCAATCAAGATCCCATGATACTTGATTCTGCTCACCTAGACCTAAGGACCCTCACTTTTTAGTTCCTATATTGTCGGTGGCTCCGGGGAAGATCATGCTGGGTTTAGCAGATCATAGGAGTAATTTGAGAGTGGACTATTACGCTCATGTGCATTTTAATCAGTTTTCAAGATGTTGCATTTTAGTTCACATGGATTTTTCATCGGAATTTTATGTGTTTCCGGTATAAGTTGTTGCCTGAATGATTTTGAAGTTTAAGGCACAGCAACTTTGTTCTTTTAGGGTAACACCGGACTCACATAGAGTATCTGTTGGCACACGGTATGAATCTGTAGTCGTTTGCACAACCGTTGATTCAAATGTGTGACCTGCGTTTAGAGTTGGCGTGATTTTAGCTCTAGCAGGATTTCCACTCGATCCTCGTGAAACATCATATTGTGATGCCACTATGAGTCTTCCGATGGATTCACGGAGATCCATGTTTGTAGTGCAGGTGTCCTATATTGGAAATATTCTTGGGGGTGAGAACTAGACACACTGTGCATACAAAGAGACTTAACCCGGGGCAGGAGGTTATTATTATTCAATACCGACATACTCCGAATGAGTAGTCAGTAGCTTTTGTGCTACGTCCCCTGATGAAATGAAACAAATCCCTGTTGAGAGGAATTTGAGTAGTTGGTGGTGGCGTGCATTTGCTTTACTGGGCCAGTAAAGTCTAGTGAAACATTCAACGAATGAATGATCACCTATTTAATTGGTTGCCCGGTTTGTTTTCGGTTTGGATGCACTCATAAGGTGTGTTTTCTTTGATTTATCATGTTTTCACATCACCTTGCACTCACCTATTACTATACCCTAGACCTAAACCCTCACATTTACCAGTTGGCTGAAATATTTCCCTGGGAAGGTGTGGCCGGATCTGGCAAACCATGGGAAGGTATCTCTTTTGAAGTAGTGAGTAACGAGAATTAAAAGAATTTGTAATAAACAGATGCAATCTTTACTAGAGAACTAGTAAAGAGATCGTTTACGGATATTACAACGACTTATAATTAGCGTTACAAACATAAAACTTTTTATTTGGGTAATTTGTTTTTGGTTTTCTGAATTTTCTCCCCCTAGAAATAATAATTCTCCCCCTAGAATTAATATTTCTCCCCCTCGACAAAACAAAAGTGATTGACAAGTTTTGAGATCGAAGGACGTACCTTATACATCGTCGGAGGGTTGAAGGAGAGGTTTTGCGGTTAAGCTTGATTGAGATTTGTGGTTTCTTTTAAAAGCGGGTTCTGAATCTGTTTTGATCAGAAGCCATTTTTCGTTGAGAACCGGGTTTCAAGCTGAAGTACTTGAAAGTCATCTCTTTGAAGTTCGGGTCATACACTGAAGTGTGCATAAGCCATACTGTTGAGGTTCGAGTTATACACTGAAGTGTGTATAAGTCATTCTGTTGAGACTCGAGTTATACACTGAATTGTGTATAAGTCATTCTGTTGAGACTCGAGTTATACACTGAATTGTGTATAAGTCATTCTGTTGAGACTCGAGTTATACACTGAATATAAGTCATCTCTGAACTCCAAACACCTTGCTGGTTATTCTACATAAAACAATTAAGACATGTTTGGTACCCAATTATCTATGGGTCCTATACGATTAGTGACAGATGTTTTATGTAGAATTGTTTTATGATCAATTTAGAGCTTTGGAGAACTGCAAGGAGGCAGTTCAGATGTCGTGGATTTGACGACCCATTTTAAAGATTTTTCAGAGGATTGGATAATCCAATGAGACTTTTCATTTTTAATCCAAGTGTATTTCACAAATGTTGAAGATTTGGTCGCTGTTTTGTTGTCGATGTTTGAGGAACCTGAAGACTTTGACTTAGGTGCGGAATTTCCTCGAAAGACTTGGCGATGAGTAGACGAATGTTTATCAGAGTTTGGTGGGGTTTTGGAAGAACTCTTTGTCTGTTTGGAAACTGGTGAAGATGAACCTCTTTGATCAGGTTTGGGTGGACGAGAGACAAATTTCTTGCATGGTTGTGGAAAACATGTTTTGCATGATTTTATAATTTTACCAGATTTATGGAAAACATTGATTTTCAAACCACATGGAGCATCTAATCTAACGAAAAATCGATCGTCAGTTTGAGTGATTTGTTTCTTTGTGATTTTATCAAACAATCTCTTTGTACCAAATTTATCAGTTTTAGTAAACACAACATCAAAATCAGGAGAATAAGGAACAGGACGATACGTAGAAGCATCATAAATTGTTCTAAAAGCCGTAGCAGGAGTTTTCACATGTCTGGAGTTATTACTGTTATTTTTGATAGTGGAAGAAGGAACCGAGAACATAGATGGTCTAGTCTTCTTAAGCTCGCTAGGCTTCTTAAGAATACTAGTTTTCGTCGAAATAGGCTTCTTAGACTGCATGGTTCCTTTGACTCCATTGGGCTTCTTGGATTTCTCACTTTGAGACTCTAATTTTCTATTGGAAGCATTTAAGACCGGTGAATTAGAGTTTCTCTTCAAGATGGTTGGAACTGGATTAACTGGTGCCGGTCCTAATAAGGAAGATTTAGAATTTTGAAAAACATGTTTATAAGGGTTTGATTTTAATTTTAAAATCGTGTCTTCTAATTTATGTATTTTTGATTGAAGATTTTCCTTTTCTTTGTCAAAGGCTTTGTGAGTTTCATCAATTTCAGACTCAAGTTGGACAATTTTCCTTTCTAAAATCAATGGTGGAACATAAAGCTTTGGTTCAATTGTTTGTTTTAAAACTTCATTTTCAGAGATGGAAAATTCTTCTGGAGTGACAATCGGGAAGTACTCATTGTTTTCAAATTTTGCTTTATTCTTTTCATATGTATAGTTCAATTCAGAATAGTTAAAGCTGATTTGAGCGTGTTCCTTATTTTCTCTGTTGAACTTCTCGATTTCTGCTTCCTCGTCCGGCATATGAAGAAAGCTTTGCCATATTCCCAAGTTCATGTAATCGTAATTGTATAGTGTGGGAACAACATCAGCAGCTTTTTCCAGAGGACGGGAGTTCTCAGCGCCGAGACCTACTTTTGATTTGAAAGATCTGAACTCTTTTGGCTGATTTAATTTTATCGTTTGTTCAGTGTGGCCAGCTTTCACAATCGTCTGCTCTAGTTTAGAGATGTGTTCTTCAGCATTTTCTTTCTTGACAGTAAGACTGTGTATGGTTGCTGATTGTTCATCGATTTCCTTTTTAAAATTGTTTGTAATGTTTGTGATTTGTTCATTTAGTTTTTGAATTTCGGTATCAGCTGTCTTCAACTTATCTTGGTAGTCTTTCATCTTTATGTCAGCCGACTTCATCCATGTTTGCTCTCGACTGAGTTGGATAGCTAAGTCATTTATCAGCTGCTTGGAGTCGTCATTGTCATTTGAGACCGTCTTCATCGTTTTGAGGTTTGATATTTCAAGATTTTTTGTATTAATTATGTGATTTAGACGATTTACTTCACTGGAGTGAGCAGCATGAAATGTTGACAACTGTTGTTGTAACTCTTGTGTTTTTTGATTTGAATTATTAATTTGATTTACTTGAGGAACAAGAGTTTCAAGTTGGCGACGAAAGGTTATATTTTCTGCCTTTAATTTTGAGATTTGTGCATTTGATTCATTAGTTGTGTTTACTTGTTTTTGTAAACTTTCTTGTAATTCAGAAATCTTAAATTGAAAAGCTGACTTTGATGTAGACAACTGATTTTGTAATTCCTTGTTTACTTGAGTTATTTGAAGAGAACATTGACTTAATTCACTCAAATCATTTAAGAGTTGAGCTTTTTCAGATTCCAAATCAGTTATTTGTTTTGTCAAATGTGATTTCTCATCAATTTTTGTAAAAAGTTTTTCATTAAACAAGGAATTCTCTGATTTATCAGTGTCTGAATCAGATAATAAAGAGTCAAAGGAGAAAGAGAGTACCTCATTTTCATCATCTTTTGGAATGCCTAACACAGCTGTAGCCTCAGTTGGTATTGCCATGAATGCCAGGTTGGCAATGCACTGTTTATCCTCCTGGGCATTCGACCCGGCAGACAATGTTTCTTTGGTAGTCATGTTAAGAACAATTCACGGGAATTTTTGATTGAAACGGGGTAAAGAAAATTTTAAGAATGAGAAGGTTCTGCAATAGAATATGTGATGTAGACCGTGGATTGGTCTTCAAAAATTCAAAATTACCGAAATCTTAAACTGGTTATTCCAGATGATAAAGTACACTTTAAATGTGCCTAAGATTTTCGAATTAGGGAAAAACGACGATCGGGATAGAAACTGGGGCTAAACGAAGTTTGGAAATTGACCGAAAAATCACAAAAACGCAAATTAAGCGATCGAAACAAGCGTTTATCACGTCGTAGCCTTCGTCTTTAGCTTCGATTTGGTTACTCGTGGGCTCGAAACGGACACCCGAGCTGAAAGTTATGACCGTTACAGTACAGCCCCTTTTGTCACGCGAGTGTAGAAAGAGTTCGGGCCAAAGTTGCGTAGAAGTTCGGGCCGAAGTTGTGTAGAAGTTCGGGCCGAGGATTGATTGAAGTTCGGGCCGAAGTTCGGGTTGAAGTTCGGGCCGAAGTTCGGGTTGAAGTTCGGGCCGAAGTTCGGGCCGAAGTTCGGGTTGAAGTTCGGGCCGAACTTGGGGTTGAAGTTCGGGCCGAAGTTTGGGTTGAAGTTCGGGCCGAACTTGGGGTTGAAGTTCGGGCCGAACTTTGGGTTGAAGTTCGGGCCGAACTTGTTACTGTTCTCGGGCCGAAGTCTTTCTTGGCAGAACAGTGACGAACAGAACAGAAAAACCCACTAATTTGATCCTAAAATGGTCGTTTCTTAGCCAAAATCTTCGATTCTTTTTGCAAAATGACCCAAATACTATTTCCTTCAATCCATTACTACTATATTACTCAAAAACAACCTAGATCTATTCGAAAATTTGAATTTAGAGGGTTTTTGAAGCTTTAATGGTTTTTCCTAAAACTCTTAATTCTTCATCAGTATGGATTAGATTCGATCCTAGCTTGATTCTAAGCTTAATATAACAATAAAAGGAAGCAATTCAATCCATAATAACAAGAAATAGTACCTTAAATCCTATTTTTGATCTTAAACCCCTTTTTCTTCAAAAACCCACTGATTCTTCTGATTTTAACACCAATTGATGGATTTGGATCGTTTTCAAGATGAAATTATGCTCTGATACCAATTGAAAAGCACAATAACACTGATTCAATCCATTTGATGGTGTTGGATGATGATTTTGGCTAGAAAAGTGAAGAATGAGATTAGGGCTTTTAGAGAGAGAAAGTAGAGAGATGGTAGAGAGAACAATTGCTGGAAATGAAGATTTGATTAATGGAAAAAGTTGAAGAATTGAGCCTTACACTTTGGTATTTATACCATGGCTCAATTCTTGGTTAGTTAGGACCATTTTGGTAATAAAACCTAACATCTATACATTGTTACACTATTACCCCCTAGACTAACTATTACAACATATCTAGTACCTAACAAGGACTAAACTCGGGTTCAATTAATAAAGTACATTACATAGTCCGTTTTAGGGATTGGCGACGGAAAAGAAAGAATTTAGCTCAAGGAAAGGAAAATGAATAATATAGAATAGGCCTTGGCCTATCGGCCGGTCCCGAGAATTAATAAACGTAGTTAATTCATGACAATTAAACAACACTCGAATGCTCGGAATTAGTCGTCACGATCAGATTAATTATTCTCATAATTAATTACACACAATTTAAATAATCCTCTGATTATTTTTAATTAATCTCCATGATTAATTACGCAAATTAATTGACACTCTTGTCATTTAAAAGAAGCACTACGTATTTAAATCATTCGAATTGAATACACATAAAGGCACATAACTCATATAAATCTCAAATAA
Source organism: Calendula officinalis (assembly GCA_963853835.1). Lineage (NCBI taxonomy): Eukaryota > Viridiplantae > Streptophyta > Magnoliopsida > Asterales > Asteraceae > Calendula > Calendula officinalis. The sequence continues at coordinate 75,677,601 of OY970829.1, forward strand.
ATAAGCAACACATGATTTATTTAATATAACGTCGATAATATAATTACAATAATTTTTTAGGGCGTTACAAAAGCTGAAGCAGTTTGATCACACAAACATTGAATATTCAGAGTTTTACTTTTTTATTTTTTAGGATAAAAATCTATGAGCTCACATCCTCTTCGTTTCCTCTTCTTTTTTTGGAAACGGCAAATATATATTGAAAGACAACCCAACATAGCAAGTCGCTAAGAGGGGAAAGAGTACAAGATTACATCAAAAACAAAAGGGTGAAACTCCCCAATCACATCAATTACAAGAAAATTTACTCTTCAATTAAGTGAAGCAGATCAAGTGACGAATGAGGTGCCAATAATGTCAGTAATTAATATGAAGCAACCGAAAAATTGTTGGCACAAGTCTTGTGCATACCGAAGAAAGTAATTGCAATAATAATAATAATAATCTATATATACGCTTACATCAATAGCTCACATAAACCCATTCGATATAAATCGAAAAATGTAACTTAAAGATGTCAAAACGTGCTTTCATGAACACAACCCAATTAAAAAAACTATAAACACGACAACACGAGATATATAATAAAAATATCATAATTCTTACTTAGTATTTTACTTAGTAGATGCTTAAAAGCCAACAAACACGAAAAAAAATATAATATAAATTACTACTAAATGTTTTCAAAATCATAATTATCAAGTTAATTTTATGTTAATCTCTGAACCCGAACACAATGCGCCTTCATGTTTGTTTTACACGACACATACCCGACACGAACACAAACACAAATTCTAATTTCGATTTCATCACAATTTCGTTTCATTTCATGTATTTTTATCGTGTCATGTCACAACCCTAATGTAACTTATCTGATGTCTCAAGGAGAATTCTTCAGTAACCATCTAAAACAACATTATCATATTTTAAAATATAAATTTTAGTTTCGAGTTTGTGCCCAAATAATCAAATTCAGATTCGGATGTCTTTTAGGTTTTAAGCAACAAACATTAATCAAAATGTTTCAATGTTTATTCATATTTTAATTTGGTATTACAAGAAGTTAACCCGATTTCTGCAAGGGTGATAATAATTAGACAAACAAGAAACACAAATGAAACCGATGCCAATTGTGTTCTGTTCTTAAATATCAGCCATCATTTCCTCAATTCAGACTCAAACTCCTGCAAAATATTAACAAAATTTCATGTTACAATCATTGGGTTGGGTATATAAAACAGTGATAAAAATCACAATTCATAAAATCTTAATATTGACCATAAATCTAGACCTTAAAACTTTCAAAAATCTCTCACTTGATCCTGCCCAAGTAAAATATAAATTCATATACTAAATCCTACCAGGTTCAACATCAATAGTCAAAATTGTAAATTTGGGTTGACTACAAGGCTAGCAGCATCTGAATCAGCTTAAGTCAAAAATTGATAATATGATCCTAATCCTCTGTAATCTCAAATACGTGAACATGTATACACACTCAAGAACAAATATTATATGGCTTTTTAATCTTTTCAGAAATTAGCGTGATATAAAGATGCCATCTTAGCCTGTATTAAACACACTATCAAATTCAGACAAAAACCATCAGTAAATCAGCAAAAGTATTGAAATAATAACACTATTTGGTTCAATCTCAATTTGAATTTTCTACTCCTAAACCAATTTGTTCAATCTCGATTTGATTCAAATTTCAAAGGTATACTCATCAATCACACAATTACACAACTTCATTTATACAAATTTGACTATAAATTATACCACTAATTCAGCAATCCCAAGAACTATAACCATATTCCTATCAAATCCAAACATTTCCATCATAAACCAATATCTCCATTTGTGATAACTTAAGCCAAACATGTGAAAAACCAATACTCAGTTTCAGTGAGCTAAAGGTTCTGTCTTTCATCAATTAATATGAATCCTAATAATCAAATGCAAAAATAACTCATAAGTTGATTAGCTTTATACATGTATACATACACTGATAATATCATGTTCATATCAAAAATGAAGTCAACAAACAATGAACTCACTTCTTGTTTTTCCTCCCACGTTTTGGACCCCAACCTTGAAGCTTTGCAACAGGGCAACCACATTTTGACCTAAACAGCAGCACAGCTCTGCCATTAACAGGCGCCATTTTCCTCAACTCAGTTCTCAAACACTCATAATCAGGATTCATCTCACTGCCTCCTTTCCACGGTAATTCCTCCATTTCCTTCACTACTTTACCACCAGATCTCAAAGTTTCCTCTGTCTGCAACTGTAAATCGAACTCCATAGCCTTCTTCAATCCTTTACATCCTTTCTTCCCACACTTCCGTGACCTAATTCCGCAACAGATCTCCAAACTAATAATCGTGAGCACGAAGAATAAGAAGAATCCGATCAGGTAAAGTGATGATACGTCGATGAAGATAGAGAGCGAAATCGGCGGGAGGATGAGAGATAGAGAATGGAAGATGTATGCTAAGTAAGATGAGACTAGAAATGCACCGGAGAAAAGGACTAGAATCAGGATTAGGATATCTAGGGTTGCAGAAGGTGAATCATGAGAGCAGGTGCTAGGGTTAGGGTTTGAGGAAGAGGGCTTTTTGTGAGTGGCGGTGGTGGTGGTCATTGTGGTGAAGGAGGATGAGAGGAGGTTATGGCGCATGTTAGTGAAACCACGGTGGTGGAACGGTGAGGAAGTATGCAGGTGGAGGTGAAGGAGGTGATGTCACGTGTCATGTCCCATGACTTATTTGGAAGTAAAGTTGAAGGAGACGGATGGGTGCGTACGTTAGCCAGTTATTTATTTATTTATTTGATATAAAATCATTTTTATGTATTACTCCCTCCGTCCCACAAAAAACTTCCCATTTGATATGGGCACAAGTTTTAAGAGGATAGTTAGTGGTGGGGTCATTGGTAATAATTTTGATTAAAATATAAGATTGATTTGGAGAGAGAAAGATGGTTAGTGGATAGTTAGTGGTGGGGTCCTTAGTAATAATAGTATTTTATTATGTGGAGCCCATCAATTAAATGAAATGGGAAGTTTTTTGTGGGACAAAAAATTAAGGTCAAATGGGAAGTTTTTTGTGGGACGGAGGGAGTATTATATTTCTAATCACATTTATTAAATAGGAAGTGATTTTTACATCGGTCATATTAATACATTCACCAAAACTATTATCATATATAGTTGTAAAACTTATATTTTATAATATATAACTTAAAAGTTATAATGTAGAAATGAATATTTCTACTTATTAAATATATTGTTTTATCTATAAATTGTACAAAATAACATGTTTGGACTTTTGACTAATTTCTAGGGTGGAGGACTCACCAACTCTAGGCACCCCCTTATATATTTATGAGTTGTGCATAAAATAATAAATATCTATTTTCATTTTGCCACATGCTAACAACATCATCAACAATAAAAAGTATTCTATCCTTTTAAATAAATAGTTAAAAATATAGATAGTCATATTACTATTACTATATATAAAAAGATTGTTTCTAAAGAAATATTCGATAAAAATATGAGTAAGAATAAATGAGTATATATAAGATGTATGTGTATGATTATAAAAATATAAATCAAAAAAATATATGTGATTATGAATATGTTCACAAAAATGTGTGTGCTTGACATCTGTATGCTAGAATGTGGTGATCGGTAAGTATGCAACAAAAAAAAAAAAAAATACGTGTATCAGTGTATGTATACACATGGCTTTTGTGCGAGCATCAATCAAAAGCATTAATAAAAAAAAATAGACATAATAAGCAAACAAGCCTATACATCATTTTGCCACATGTCCTGTTAAATATTTTCAAGATATTAAGCCTCAATTAATTATGTTAATCATTTTTCTTTTCGCAACAAAACCAGTTTCATCTGTAGAAGATTAACGAACAGTAACGGTTGATAACTTGATATTGAACAAGAGAATGATGAGAGAAAACAACTCAACGAAGATAATCAACCAAAACAAAGTTCAAGAATCATCTATAGTTGCTATTGAAGTATATATTTTCACTATATATAAACTCTCTAAAAAACTTTAAATTAATATAGTAGGTATAATTTATTTCAATAATTACTGCAAATTCATCAAAATATATCATAACCATACGCACATTATATCTTATCATAATACAAGTAACAACCATCAATTACCAAATTACTTACATTTTACACCAATATCCACATTACTAAAACATGATACTAACTTATTAACCGTTTAATAAAACTCACGATCAGGAAATATAAGCGGAGCAACAAGTGACCAAATATAGAGTCCAGCTGTCACCCACTCAGTGCAAATCCGGACCCAAACAGAGGTCCACCCGACATCAATAAGTTCCGAATTTTGTGAACTGGTCCAGCCCGATAAAAGCATTGCAGAATACATGCTTGCAAGTGCAAATATCAGATGAAAAAACGTGTACGAGTAACTAACGGGTTTTGATTCTGTTTCTTTCTTGTTCTTTCCCGATTCAAGATTTTCAGATTCTAGAAAAGGTGATGATGATCCATCGCCTGTTGTGCCAGACAAAGATAAGTATTTTTGACCCGTCACCCGACCCGCCCGTTTTCCCATTTTCTAACCGGTTTGGTTACAATCAAAAGTTAAAAAGGTTTATTATTATTACTTATTACCTGCTCTTGGAGAAGATGGAGGAGATAAAAAAGTAGTTGAAGAGCCGGCCCGAAGAGCTGAATATAAAACTGAAAGAACAGTTGTCAGCATACCAAGAACAAGAGTACTTGTAGTAACTGCTTTTGAATGATTTAAACCGTTGCAAACATAATCTCTAGGTTCAGCAGAAAGACCCGTGTAACACACATAAGCACAGTAAACTGATATAACAGAAGCAGGTAACAAACTACCATTCACCTGTTCAAAAAAATTGAATTTTTTTAAAATGATGAATTAGAGTTTTTGTTTGAATTTAAGGGGGTGTTTGGATGCGTGTTCTACACAAAACACAAATCCAAACGCCCCGAATAATTTTCTGAAATAAAAAGAATATGCTTACTGCAGGATGCAGTGCAATAACTCCAAATGAAAGTGCAAGAATCATTGTCATAACAAGAAAGAACACATTTAGACCGCAATCATTGCCAGCTGGATTGAACCAAATAAAAAGTAGTCCTGATATTGTAAATGCAGAAATATAGCAAGTAACTGATACTACAAGTAAAGCAACAAACCTGAAAAAATAAATTAGAAAGATATTAGAAATGAAAAAATACGAATAAAATTATATTTAAGATGATTTAATAGGTTTTATGCTTTGGAAGACTTTCGACCCGTTTCTTTTTAGCTATTTTTAATTATATATATATTTTACATGTTTAGCCCGATAGAAATAACAGATAACTAACCATCTCTGTTCATCTTTGGCAACCCAAGCATCATTCCATGAATGTGTGGCATCCAATAATATAATCACTTGAACTAGTAAAAAGAACCCTGCTCCAAATTTTGATATAAATCCTGCATTTTTACATAGTTTTAATTTGCATCAACTAACTTCTAGTTAATAATCTCGAGTAATGATTAAAAATAAATTAGGATGTAAAACAAACCATAAACTGATGTGACTGGATTTGGAAGGAAAAACATGAGGATAATAAGCAAAGCCCATATAATAATCTTGAAAATCCATCCACCATGGTGCCAAGCATCACGTCTGTCATTTTGATCCTTTATACCAATCATCATTAAAGCAAGTATTGTAAAAAACAAGCAATTTCCAAGACTAACACGAAGAACAGCTTCTGATTGGAACCATTCATCAGAAAGAGTATCAGAAGTGTTGATCCCTATATATCCCAAAACACAAAAGTGTAATTGTTGGTTAAGATTTAACTTAAAATTCAGAAAATGAAGTGATGAAAACACTTTATCAGATACAGTAAGTAGGTAATGCAAATAGATAAATCTTACAGATCAAAATTAATGTCATTATCGCTTATATTTTGTAATGAACATTATTGTGTACAATTGTAATATTCATAAAAATGATATAAATTCACCTAATTTCGACATTCATTAGTATCTTCCTCAAGGTTTTTGGAGTGATTCTAAATGCAACAAAAATAATAAAATAAATAGTATGCCTTACGTCATATAGATATCCAATTCACAGTAACTAATCATGACATGAGCATCACAGCTTATTTTCAGCTAAACTCCAAAACTGAAGTACTATGAAAACATCATCTAAACGAATTGAAAACATGAAATTCAAAGGGGGAAATTACTAATACACAATTCAATTGTTCAAAAAACCATATAACCAAGGAAAAAGACAAATAATTGTTCGAATTGTGTGACGAGGTAAAATCGAACAGCTTACATGAAAATTTCTTCAACAGAGGAGTTCCGATTTCACGGAGAATCCAAGAGACGATCAAAGAGAGACCAAAAAGACCACAATAACCGAGCCTAGCTGATTTCTTCGTGATTGTTGATGCGGCCGATGTGCATAAACCGCAGGTCAAAGACGCACAGCATCCAACACAACACGACATCTTCAAATTGAATTATGTTTCTCGCGAATAGAAAGAAGAAAACAAGCTTCTTGCTCGCTAACTCGTTCACGCAACCGTTGTTCCGATGAGATGGATCTGCGAGAAGTTTCACGTTTTATCCGGTGAATTTGATTTGATTGTTGCAGACTGAACTCCACCTCCCAAATTCGCTTAATTTTTGACAATTTTTGTAACGACTCCGGTAAATTAACAGTTTCGTCCCTAGAATAATTCTTGATTGCAAATCTAACCCATCAACTTCTTTTAACGAAAATATAAAATTATAAACTAGTACATCAACCATAAAATAACTAACCCTCTTAAAAATCACTAACTACCTATAGTAGTTATGCTTCAACATTTAGTTAATAATTAATCTTAACCATAGTTTAAAGTAATGGTTAGCAATCCAATCATCCTTATTATAATACTAATGAGAGTTTTTAAAAAAAATATTTATATTATAATGAGCTCTCTAAGTAGTCGAATTTTGCTCTTATGATATACAATTTGTCCATTTTAAAACATTTTTATGAACGTAAATGTTTACTCGAAATAAAAATAAGTAACCTTGGCCACCAATTAATTTACTTTTTCTTTTAACATATTTTATTTCTAAAATTAAAATTACATGACTCGAAATACAAGCTCATTCATCTCAACATGGAAGCACAAATACATCATTCTTCTCAGAGGATTTAGAAAACACGTACTTCTTCTGTATCATAATAAAGGGCACATTGTTGATTTTTTAGTTTTACCTAAGATTTCATGTATGATGTTTTAGTTAAAAAAAACATTGAGTTGTCAATTAGAAACTTTATGCACCTAAATACATTTAGCCTAGTATCGGCTAAATATCTTAACAAGACTTGCGTTTATAACTTTAAAGGATTACTGATGTTATTTTGTGAACGTTTACCTAAAAAAACTATAGATATAAAAAATTCTAAAGAAATAACCACTAATATAATTCTTTTAAATAAGTACCACATAAAAATGTTGATGTAGACCTCAAGAACCGATCTATTAATTTATTCTTCAAACAAGGATAACAATAACAAAATATGATAATGATATAAAATTTATATATATATATATATATATATATATATATATATATATATATATATATATATATATATATAGGTCCGATTCAACGCAGAACCGTTTAAAAGTGCAGAACCGCAGAACCATCCTAACATCCAATGTTTTCTTGTTATACATAAGGTGTACATTTTCATACACGCTTGAACACATTTGTACATTCAATGTTTCCAATTTTTTATACACATAATATATAAATATATTTATATATTATTTGTATAAATAATTGGAAATATTGGATGTTAGGATGGTTACAACTTGTATGAAAATTTAAAACTTATTTATAACATAGAAAACATTGGATGTTAGGATGGTTTTGCGGTTCTGCACCTTTAAACGGTTCTGCGCTGAATCGGAATATATATATATATATATATATATATATATATATATATATATATATATATATATATATATATATATATATATATATATATATATATATATATATATATATTAATACAAAAAGTTACAATCAAACATTAAAAAGTTGTGATCATTATCCCTAATCTGGTGTAAAATATCCAGATAAATGCTATTGTACAAAAATTTACAAAAAAATTAATTATTTAATATATGTCGGTGAGCATAGGGCGATATGAGATAGTTTTTAACTAAAATCAAATCTCGAACTAAAATTTCGAGTTTAAAAATTACATCGGTTCGATTTTTGGTTTTTATGATCACCTGTTTATTTGTCTACCTACTTGATCAAAATATATATCAAAATTAAATGATATTGTTAAGAAAAATAATTAATAGATTACACATATCATTCTTAAGTGAATAGCAACATATATAAATAAAAAGTAAATATCAATATCATTTCTCTTTTAATACCTTAATTTATCTTGAATAGCCTACACTTTTCTAAATTTTCAGAATTAATTAATACTCCCTCCGTCCCACAAAAAACTTTCAATTTCATCCTAAATTTTTGTCCCACAAAAAATTTCTCATTTCATATATTTGATAGGCTCCACATAATAAAATAATATTATTACTAAGGACTCCACCACTAACTATCCACTAACTATCTTTCTCTCTTCAAACTAATTTTATATATTTTAATTAAAATTATTATTAATGACCCCATTACTAATTATTATCTTAAAATTTATGCACAAGTGAAATGAGAAATTTTTTGTAGAATGAATATAATTTATTATAATTTGTTGTTTACAATGACAGGTGCTGCACCTACCATCTCCCGAAAAAAAGACTAGATCGGATGAAGTGAGACACAAAAGCTAATGATCAATCGGTAATCCTCAACCGAGAAATTATCACGATCCAAACCTTATTTTCTTACCGAATCAAACTCCACAGTTTGATCAATCAGCATCCGATCAGATTCCTGAATAATATCACTCCACTGACGTTGAATTCTCACAAAAAAGGATCGAATTTCAACGGCGATAGAAACCTCAAGCTCGCCATTGTTTCGTGCACCTTGGTTCCAAATTCGATCAGTAAAGCACACCAATTCATCGAGTTCAAAATTGATAAGGAAATCAGACTTCAGAGAGAGTGAACGACGAGCTGTGGTTGTTAATTGTTGATTCAATTTCAATCCGTACAGGATGCATGCGATCAACGTAGTACAGGCTATACGAATGATGACGAGTAGTAGTACTAGCAATTCGATGCTAGGAGCTGAGATTGAATTTGGATCGGCGATGTTCTACGTTTACGTCGGAATCTCATGTTTTCTGGTAATTTTTGCCGGAATTATGTCCGGCCTTACTCTCGGATTGATGTCTCTTGGTCTCGTTGAGCTCGAAATCCTTCAGCGTAGCGGTACACCGACTGAGAAAAAACAAGCAGGTTTTCGATTTGATAATTCGAACTTTTTAATTAATAATATCCGCAATTGATTGGTTCCTATTATGTATCTAAATTTATTGTGCCTTTTTCCAGTTTTGTGATACTTGCTTGAATTTATATAACTCAATTCCGGACCCAAATCTGTGTACGGACTCGTTTACCTTTTGAAATAATTTTTTGGTTAGGAATAGGATTGATATCTAGATGACTTTATTAGGTATGATTCTTTGGAAAAAGATTGTTAAATTGTATTTGGTTAACTTTTAGGATTGAGGAATATGCCTAGTAGATGCCTGTATATTTTTGGGCTGAGCCTTTAATTCTGTACCTAAAAGTTCATCATGTTCTTAAAGATTATTATTCTGCTGGGCTACTTATGGTAAATGGAAATATAACATTTATAAATTATTGTTAATTATAATGGTGAAGATACCTTTTGTTTTCAATGGATGTTCTAACTTCTAAGCATATTCTGATCAAAGTAATTAGTGTTAAACAACATTGTAAATTAATATGCTAAATTCATGATGAAGTTTGATATGAGCTTAATCAGATTGTACTGCATTATTTTCAGTTATGTTGGATTAACTAATTACTAAACAACATTCTAATCTTTGTTTTTATGCACTATTATTATTATATTCAGCTGTCATATTTCCAGTGGTTCAGAAACAGCACCAACTTCTTGTAACATTGCTTTTATGCAATGCAGCTGCAATGGAGGTAAATATTTTTTTTTTACTAATTACTATTATTCTTTTATTATTTAATTTTTTGATAATTATTCCTAATATACACGGTTGATTTATGCTATTACAATCTGCAGGCCCTGCCAATTTACTTGGATAAAATTTTCAATCAAGTTGTTGCTATTGTGCTTTCTGTAACTTTTGTTCTGTTTTTCGGAGAGGTAGTTCAAAAAAAACAGAAGAGTTTCTTTTTCTTTTTTAATTTTAAAATTATATTTTAATATTATTTTTAATTGCATTTTTTTTTGCTTAACAGGTGATTCCGCAAGCAGTATGTACCAGATATGGACTTGCTATTGGTTCTAGTTTTATTTGGATGGTTAAGTTTCTGATGATAGTTTGCTATCCAATTGCTTATCCTATAGGCAAGGTAATATATTTTTGTAATTTGAATCATTAACTCCATAATTTATAATCATATTTAATTTAATCATATTGGTAAAAATGTATTTTTGTGATTTACAGATGCTTGATTTGGTATTAGGACATAATGATGCTTTATTTAGACGAGCTCAGTTGAAAGCCCTTGTTTCTATCCATGGCCAAGAGGTTAATTCATTAATTTATTTATTTATTTATATTTTTGTTATTTGAACATATAACATTATATTCTCCTACAAAAAGTAGTTATGAAATTCTGTTTTTTTTGTTGTAATTAATGACATTTTTAGTCTATTCCAGGCTGGTAAAGGTGGTGAACTCACACATGACGAGACTACAATTATCAGTGGAGCATTAGATTTAACTGAAAAGGTATTATACGGGTATAAATTTTCAATTTATACGAATATTTTTCATTTTTACTTGCATTTATTATGCTATTAATTTCTTAAAGTTCAATTTTTATGGTTAATTTCGTAAAAAAATTTCTCTGATCAGACTGCAGAGGAAGCTATGACACCAATTGAGTCAACTTTTTCTTTGGATGTTAATTCAAAGTTAGATTGGTGAGTTTTGTATCTCTTCATTTTTCCCTTACCATTAATAAGCTTACCATTAAAAAGTCATATTTTGATGTAAAGTTGCACATTTTGACATGTTTTATTGATTTTCTTTTCACGTTTTGATATTGTCAGGGAAGCAATGGGAAAGATTCTTGCAAGAGGTCATAGTAGAGTCCCTGTCTATTCTGGAAACCCTAGAAATATTATCGGGCTTCTATTGGTAAGTTTTAATAGATGTAGCAATTTCAACTCATTTATGGCTAGATAGGTCAATTTTTTTTTCCTTTCCAAACGAGTCATCTGTTTCAGTTCAAATTATAGCTAAAATGGAAACAGGTCAAACGGATCGAGATTTGTCCAAAGCATATACTACATGCATACAAACACCACAACGTCCCAATTTTTTTTTAAAAAAATGGTCAATATTTTAATATTATTATTTGTAATGATATTTAAAAATGTTAAATATTTACAAAAACATAAAAAGAGAAAACATAAAAGTGATTGCAGACCGGTCCAACCCAACCCGACCTGTTTTGAACTGTACTAAAAACTTACCATGTGACCCGTTAGCCGGCCCGTTCTAAATCTTTCCCTTCTGAGGTGTAGGTGAAAAGTCTTCTTACTGTACGAGCAGAAACAGAGACTCCAGTAAGTGCAGTCTCCATTAGAAGAATTCCAAGGTAACTATATATAATTTTCTTCTATTTTTCTTGTAATAATTTATGTTAAATATATTTTTTTTAATCTTGTAGGGTTCCAGCTGACATGCCATTATATGACATACTAAACGAGTTCCAAAAAGGAAGCAGTCACATGGCAGCTGTAGTAAAAGTAAAAACAAAAGGCAAAAACAGAAAACCGTTTACACTTGAAGAAGAACCAAACCGAGAAACAATCAGCATCCAATATTCTCAATCTGCAACACCTATCAGATCAAAACAGTCAGATAATGTTACAATTGATGTTGAAACTGCTGCAAGAATCACAACACAATCTAATGGAATTCCTTATCCTAGTGAAGAAGATATTGAAGAAGGTGAAGTTATTGGTATTATTACATTGGAAGATGTCTTTGAAGAACTTCTTCAGGTTCTTTTCTGCCTCTTATTGTCTCCAGTCTCCACAGGTCGGGTCATTTTTTTAATACGGGTCGAAATAGGCCCATTAGACCGATTTATAAGCAACCGGGTTGAAATTGCCACCTCTAATCTATAAGACGCTAATTCTATTTCAGTTTAAGTTGAAACGGGTAATTTCTTTAATATGGGTCAAATTGGGCAGGGTCGGGTTCACCTTTTTGCCCATTTTTATATATATTAGAAAATACTTGATGGATTATAATTAAAAAGATAGGATGTATACGATAAAAATCTAATCTTTTAACCCGTTGACCGATTTCTCTTTTTGATAAACCTTTTGATTTGACCAGTTCCTTTTTTAGCTAAACTTTTTGAGTTGACCCATTTGACATAAAACAGAACCCATATCGACCCAAGAAATTATTTCTATTTCTGTATTTTTTTTATTTCTTTAAATTAATGAGAATTTTGTTGATTAATGTAGGAGGAGATTGTAGATGAAACTGATGAATTTGTTGATGTGCACAAAAGGTACTTAATTTTATTTTAAATAATCTTCTGTGTATTCTTTTAAAAAATAATAATAACAAAAAAAACATTTGTTTTTTACAGAATACGTGTGGCAGCAGCTGCAGCTGCTTCATCTGTAGCCCGTGCTCCCTCTGTTCGAAGATTAACTGCTATGGCTGTAAGGATTTATCTTTTATAAATAATTAATCTGTTAATTATAATTACAAAAATATATACTTACATTTGTTTTTTATTTAAATACAGCAGGGAGTCCAAAATAAGCAAGCACAAACTCCAAAGAAACCTTATGATGATGATTCGACCTCAAAGTTGCAACGGGCTCTCAATGAGCCTTTGCTTCAAAAGGAAAAATAAAAAAGATTATATTATTATAGAAGCAGGTATTTATTATTATTGTTATTACTATTAATACTATATTGTAGTATTTTTGTATGAAGTTGAGTGACGTATTGTAAAGGTAATAATACCTGGAAATAGCAATGGGGGGAATTGTAAGACCTTGTATTTACTTTATGTTTGATGTTTTGTTTGGTTTATTTTTCTGTTTTTCATTTTTGGGAACCTTGGTTGACTTTGTTTATGTAAATACTCTTGGTCCTGTCTTTTATGTACATGGACATTTTGAAATAACCCGTAAAAATGAGAATATTTTTTTTATAAATAAATTGGAACAATTAAATATCGGGGACTTTTTTCACAAACTAATTAAGAGAAACGTTATTAATTTTTTATACGCCTACTAATTTAATTATGATAAGTGTTAAAATCAAGAAATAATATGAAGAAAGAGAATTACTAGATCGGAAGAAAAAAGATATTAAGAAATACATTTCTAACTAATTAAATACGTACGAATATATATTATTGAAAAAATAAAGTCATATGTTCGTTGAGAATTTTGTCTAATTGTCAAAAGTCAAAACAACAAAATCAAACTCATTCTTCTCAAACCCAAAACGAGATCTATTTCTTCTCAAATACAAATCTTCCCCAAATTTGGCAGCAGATTCAATGGGCATATCATCAAGCAGCAACAGAAGAAGAAACAACAACAATAACAATTATTACCATCAAAACCCTCCTTCTGTTGATCCTTCATACTCTTCACCGCCATACCTATACTCTGCACCGCCACCACCGCCTGCGGCGCCACTTCCTTTGCCGGGGCACCACCCTTACGATGGCAGTCATTACTCCAATAACGCGATGATAGTTAGACCTAATTTGGGGGCTTATAATCATCCTCCACAAGCTAATTACAATTACGGGTGGATGCGGCCGCCTCTTCAAATGGTGCCGGCGCCACCACCTATGCCGCCGCCGGCGTATGTTGAGCATCAACAAGCTAAGAAAGTTAAGAATCATGTTAATTTACATAAAGATACTTTGAAAGTCGAAATTGATGAAAGGAATCCTGATTGTCATTTGGTTTCTTTTGTTTTTGATGCATTGTTTGATGGCAGGTTAGTATTTTTACTACTTTTTATGTTCATTTTTTTTTACTTTGTGTTTTTAATGTATTTGATTAAGGGGGTGATTGGATATGCTTTTAGTTTAATTTACAAAATAATAGAAGTTAATTAATGATCCCCTAGTTAGTATTAACAAGATTGCTTGTGCAATGGTATGTCGTTTTAGGGAGATTATTCTTGATACATTATAGAGCTACAACTATACATTAAGAATATTAGGAAGATTATTCTTGATACATTATATGAATATTAGGAAGATTATTACTAGTTCTTTGAAAGTTAGGATTTTTAGCTATATGCGAGTTATAAATTTAAGTCTCGTTTGAGTATTTGGATCACCAGACCTAATGGTCTGATTTAGTATTTGACAAAACTAAATGGATTGTGATCTGACCTTGTAATTAATGGATAATGATCTAACAAATGACCAAACCCAACTAAACCACATTGATGATCATGACCCGGGTCGACCCATTTATTTTGATTTCAAAAACTTTACAACTCCTCGCCCGTAGTCGCTTCTTTATAAAATCTATTTTATTTTTGTTTATTTGGTCTAAGTTTGTTATCATTCCTGTAATTAAAACTTTATGTATATAATGATGTACTTTGAAAGAGAACGTGTCACGACACAATTCATATTTTAAAAATAAAAATTCATCGCTTAAAATCATAAAATCAATTGAACTAAATTGTTGATTCCATTTCAAACTTGCCACATCAGCACCACGTTGACAATTAATGTACATTTAGGCTTTAAAGAAAGTCTTAGGGGCTGTTTGGTAAGCCCTCTTAATGATTCGATTAAGAGGAAGCCTCTTAATCGGGCATATCCAGAGTGTTTTTTATAGGCCCTCTTTTTCACACGTGAATAAATAATTAAGCATCTTTTTCCTCTTAATCAACCACCAGATCATTCATACATCTGCATAATTCAGATACTAATCATCCAAATGCTACTAAACAACACCTTACCGAGTGTGGACCTAAAATGTTAATTTTAAAAAGTACGAATCATACACTAGAAATTGTCTGAAAACCCAATTAGATGTATCATCAAGAGTAGATTGTTTAGGGAATAAAACGTCTTTTTAGTATAATTTATCACAATTAAAACATGCAAACTACTAATTATTTTCCCCTAATTAAATTTCCTATTTTACAGGATAACAATCTATTACTTTGCAAAAGAAGAACCCGATTGTAAATTCGTACCCGTATACCCCGAATCATTCATACCGGTCAAAATCCCTTTCCAAAAAGGAATCGGTCAACGCTTCCAACAACCATCAGGAACCGGCATTGACTTAGGGTTCTTCGAGTTTGACTCTCTTTCAAAGCCATCATCTGGGGAAGACATTTACCCACTTGTAATTTGTGCAGAAACAACAGTACCTTTGTTCTCAACCGACGAACATGCTTACAATCCGGTACCAAATACCATTACTACCCCTCACATGCAGATTACACAAGCTGTTTTGGAGAAAAATAATGGGAACCCTTTTAAAGTTAGGGTTATGAGACAGATATTGTGGATTGATGGTGTTCGGTATGAGTTAAGGGAAATATATGGAATCGGGCAATCTGAGGAAAGTAATTTTGATGATTCGGGTTCGGGTAAAGAATGTGTTATTTGTATGACTGAACCTAAAGATACAGCTGTACTCCCGTGTAGACATATGGTAAGTTCTTGTTTCATTACGGGTCGGGTTGGCGGGTCTGTATCATTTAGCCCGTGAAAACGACCCGTGTAACTCATTTAATTGAATGGTTCAGCGGGTTGAATGGTTTGTAAACAGGTAGGCGGGTCGATCTGTTTACGACCCGAACCTATTTAGATCCAACCCTAACCTGTTAAACATTAGGTCAAGTGGGCGGGTCGAAACATGTATATTTTCAGAAAGATGTGCGGGTTGGGTAACGGGTCAAATGGGTTCGGGTCGAAACATGTGCTTTTCTAGTATGGGTTGGGTTGGGCCTACCTACAAATACTTTTATAATAATCTTTATATAAAAATTTAGTTTGTTGCTTTTGGTTACAAAAATAATTAATCATCTATTTTATCATATATGGTTTGATTAATAACTAGAACACATGGATCATGCATGACTTTTAATAGCTAATAAATAATATGACATGTGAGGCACAATGCATATAAATTATGCTTAATTGTCACCAATAATTATTATATTATGTATAATCAACCTCATCTCCTAATCATGTTATTGTATTGGAAAAATGTGTATATATTAAATAGTCTCAACTCGTAGCACATTCTTTTGTAGAATAGGTTTTGTTATATACCAATAGCTTTTGTTGAATTTTTCTAATTTTGACTTTTTTGCATGATTCAGTGTCTATGCAGTGAGTGTGCAAAAGCATTGAGGCTTCAATCAAACAAATGCCCAATTTGTCGCCAAAATATCGAAGAGCTAATGGAGATAAAAATCAATTCAAATAAATAATCGGTGATATATTCTTTTCTTCTTATTAAATCCAAAAAAAAAAGTATATTCTTTTCTTCTTATTAAATCTTGTGATATAGTTAATATTATCGTATATGTATACTGTATCTATCTATGTATGTATGTATGTTTAAAGCTGCTATCTTTGTCATTGGGCTAAGTTATGTTTCTTTTACTTTTTGATGATGAACAACAATGAACCATAAAGTCAAAGTCAATGAGCCTGACTCATGTTAAGCCATTGAGCCATGGTGCACATGGGTCTCTCTTTTTTATGATAGTGAAAGACTGGTCTGGTTATGTTTATGTCAGATGTTAAAATTACCATTTTACCCTCATCACCTTTTTCTTCTGCAATCTTGGAATGTAAGCTTTGCTTTATACCCTATTTGCCCTTTTTGTCTTTTTTATTACTTTGCTACCCTTTTAGTCATATGTCCATCCTTGTCTCAAGCTGTTTTAAAGTTCATGAGGTCGTTAAGCCGGCTTTCCACTTTTATGTTTCACACCCTATTGTTTCCTTATTAACACTTTGACCCCTTAGATTACATTTTCTAAAAGACAAGGTAATGACATGAATATTTTAGGAGGCTGTGACAAAATTGATTGTTTGACTACTACAAAATTAAAGCATGTTTAGTACGGTCAGATTAACTAACAATTTTTTTTTTTATCAATTTATAACTAAACGCACTAAAATCTATTAGAATTACTATATTATTACAATAACGGTCTACTTTTTTTTTTTTTAAATTCAACGATTTACCAAGCTACAAGTATTATCAAAGACGATCAATATGAACTTATTAAACTAGTTAGAACAAATGTCAGATATCGAGATACAGTGTTATGATGAGGTGTGATAAGAAGGCTATTATTTATTTATTAGAATATAAATAAAAAAGGCAAATGAAGAGAGAATATTTGACATAGAAGTTAGCACTGAGAGAGAGACAAAGGGTGAGAGCATCTGCAGAGCTTTTTACAGAAGGAAGTGTGGACAGCATAAAATACAAAATTGGTGCAGTAATAATATTGACTTTCTTGTATCCTTCTGCATCTATATATAATTATAATAATTATATAATATATACATATAGTTACACATATAATTGTATAGCTTGGGGACCATCTTACTTACTGTGCACTAGTCCCTTTCTTGCCTTGTCTCATGCATTTTTAGGTTAAAACTTTCTAACTTCACATAAAAAGTTAGCTTTTCAAAACTTGAATCACTTTTTTTCTTCCAGAAAACAAACAAAATTCAATGCAATCATGTTATAGCAACATGTATATCGTGCGGTGAAAGTTGTATCCTACATTAGATTCGATTTTTTGTAAGTGATAAAGAAAAAAGGACCGTTCGACTAGGGTAACTTAGAGCATCTCCAATGGTAACTTTTTCAAAAGCTTATTACTGTTACAATAAGTCTTTCAATTACTTTTTACCATTGGAATAACAAGCTTTTTCAAAAGCTTATTGGAAAGACTTTTTTTCTACTAAGAGCATCCCCAATGGTTAACCTCACAAAGACTTATTACTTTTGCCACATCAACTATCTACTAACAAAAAACCTATTTAAAAAAAGCATCTCCAATGGTTAACCTTTCAAAAAGCTTTTTCTTATTAATATTATTAGTTTACCTTTATGTATCTCAAATGTTTTATAAATCCTCCTCATATATAATTTGACCATTTTTATAGTATTTTATAATACTTAATATACCACAAAATAACAAAACTTATCATCATTCTTGTTCTTTATAAAAAATATTAAAATATGACAAAATTATCATTTATAGTTATAAAAATAATAAAGAATTCATATATAAATTTATCTAGGGTTTAAAATGTAAAATTAGTAAATATGAGGACTAAATAAATCAAACATTGAAAGATAGTTAAGAGGTTATGAAAGAATAAGTCATTGAAAAAAGCTTTTAAAAAATCCCTTCACTCCAATAGCAAAAAGTCATCTAAAGACTTATTTAAATAGTAATAAGTTTTTGAAAAAGTTATCATTGGAAATGCTCTAAGCTTTTAATCTACTTTCAATGTTTGTATTTTTTAGTCCCATGTGTTTAATAATTTTTCATTTTAAACCTTACATATATTATACTCCGTATATAACTTCTTTATTATGTTTTTATTAGTTAATAAATAAATTATATAATATTTAATGTCAATTATTATAATATTTTTGTATTAGATATTTTTAAAAATTTTATATTTAGTAAGATGTTAAAAAATTGTCAAATTATATATAGGGGGTATTTATAAAATTTTGAGATAGATAAAGGTAAATTAGAAATGTTGTAAAAGAAAAAGTTTTTAGAAAGGTTAACCATTGGAGATGTTATTTAGGAATAGCTTATTGGTTAGTGAATTGTTGATTTGGCAAAAGCAATAATCTATTGAGAGCTTAACCATTGGGGATGCTCTTATAGGCCCCCTGTCATAAAAAACAAGGTAATTAATTTAGGGCTGTCAAAACCTGATACGACACGACAAAAATGCACGAAATGAAACAAAATTGAGACAAAATCGTAAATTAAATTTGTGTTCGTGTCGTGTAAAAAAACACGAAGTCATGCCGTGTTCGTGTTCAGAGATTAACACGAAATTGACACGATAGTTATGATTAAGGGAATATTTACAAATTTATGTTACATTTTTGTCGTGTTTGTCGGGTTTTTAGCATGTACTAAGTAAGAATTTGATATTTTTGTTAGTTATCTTGTGTTGTCGTGTTTGTTGTGTTTATCGTTTTTTAATTGGGCCGTGTTCGTGTTTGCAAGATAAAACACGACTTCGTGTCGTTTTCTTGTTGAGAAAAATGAATTCGTGTCGTGTCGTGTTACCAAAAATACGAAACGGTAGCACGATTTGACAGTCCTAACTTAACTTGATGTTTAAAACTAACTGGATATAGTCTAGTGGTAGGAACATCTGAAAATCTGAAATGATCTCTTAGAGGTCACAAGTTCAATCTTTTCTCTGGTAAATGTATTTACTAGATGACCAGGAGAAAGTTTGGAAACGGCCACAACAACGGTTAGGTCATCTGCATATGAGCAAAGTTCGATCACCCTAAAAAAAACTCGTTATAAATAGGAACGCCCTTTATTTTATACTTTTTGATGTTTCAAATTGGTCATATATTTAATTGGTACTAATATGTCAACAAACTTTGGAAAATGTTATTTTTCCATCGTTCTTTCTTTCTTGTAGAATGGCTGATATGGAAATTTGAGAAATAGCTTTTTATTTTGACATCAAAATTACTAAAATGTAACGGTTTTCACCAAGTTAATGACTGAACTGGTATAAGATCAAAGGATAATGACAAACGTGGAGTTGTGACATAATTATGATTGTATATAATGTATTAGAAGTTGTTAGTTTCGACACGAAAGGACCAATTCTAGTGAAAATAATGTTGGGTGTATGTGAGAGAGTTGTTTAGTTTTTAAAAAATGTTTAATGTTGCAAATTATAGATTGCAAGAGACCCGTCATGTGGTGAGTTTATGTTTATGATAAATATGAGAGTTCCAAAGAGTGACAGAAATTGGAAGGATTATGTGTTATCCCCACACCATGTGGTATACATGTGACACACCCTTTAAAATAGTTGGCAATTTCTCTAATTGCATTAACATATCGTGTACATTTTTTCAAAAATGTTTTCATCCTTTTTAGGTATTATAAACACTAATTTAATAAATTATGATATACGGAGAAATTCTCTCTTACATACATACCGAATGAATTTCTCCTAAATGCACATGTATATGTATTTATAACCATTTGAAATAAATGATGTTTATGAGATTTATGAAACAAAGTAGTTGAATTAATCTTCTGTCTTTATTTTAACAAGGTATGTAATTATTAGTATATATCAAAATCAATGAATGTGAACTATGCATATAGGGATGTAGGCTTAAATATGATTTAAAAGTACAGCATTTTCTGGAATCAATAGTCAAAATACTCATTCATGTTTGGTATTGTTGACCAATGAGTCTTTATTATAATAAGTTTGTTCCTTTTGGGTTCAAAAATACTAGCTAAAGTCTTTGTTGGAATGTGTGATTGAACAATTTAGTAATAATCTAGGATTCTTAAATGATTTTTTAATTACAAGTTCGATTGCACTCTACATAAATATTTACTAAATAATCAAAAGAAAATTTCGAGAGCAACTGTAATAACATTTAGATTACTACATCTTAATTATAAACTCAGCTGCCCTAAAAGAATACGCTATAAATGGAAATACATTAAAAAAATTGAAATTAATGACTGGTACTTTAAGACTCGTCCCAACGGACAAGTCAGTTTCTCCATCTCCTCCAACCGATGCCTTCTCCCCATTGGGACCATAAGTCAGTTGAGCCTCATCCCCAACGCTCATCGGTTCAAGGAAGAGTAGGGAAGGAATTTGTTGGGACCCAATGTAATTTAATAGGGTATTTGGTATTTTTTGTGTGTGCATATTTAATAATGGTGGTTCCTAAAAAATTGAAAAAATGTGTGTTGATGATATGAGTATGTCAATTGAATTTCAGTTATATTTGTGAACTAACGTGATGATAATTTGACAACAACTGATAGCATCAGTTGCGTCACTATTGACACCAGTCTAATACTATAAAAATCAAACATCACTTTTTTTTTCTACCCTTTAATTTTAATTTTATTGTATTTGGTAAAAAAATAACTAAGAAGAAAGTAATTTTGAGTCTGTATATTTTTACTTGGTTTAAAAAGTACATGTATTAGGCATCAGATTAGAAACAAATACATTTTTTTTAAAGGTGTCCAATAATTAAGTTGTTGATTTATTGCTTGAATTTTTTGAATAATAAAAATTATTTTAAATTTCTATTTTTTAGTTATAAGTTACTTTTTTAAATCTCACTTTTTATTATTTATAAGTTAACTTCTAGATCTCAATTTTGGTTAATTTATATAACTTGTACTTTGTATTTTCGAACTTATAAATGTAATCATGTTATTTAAAATGTTTTTTTGGAAAAAAAAAATTAAAATAAATATGGTAGTACGTAATAGTAGTTTATATCATCCAAAGCACATATCAAACAATTTTTTTTCTAAGTAATAAATATGGTTGTAGTAAATGTTAGAATGTATATTTATTAGTTTAAAAGTTCAATTAAACTAAATACGAGAAACGTAATTTTATGGCTAGATTAACTTGTGTATGCCGGCGAAAATGAAGAAAGCAGCGCAATGGAGCTTCGACAATGAAAAAAATAAAATAAAAATTAGTGACTCATAGACTTGTTTAACTCCACATGCTTAAATAGATTTAGAATAAGGTGAGTATATCAAGATTATACGGATTACAATGTAATTGTATGCTTTTAATTCACCGGTCATTGTTTTATGAAGACTTTTAGCTGTAATATAGAACTACTAATTCACCGGTCATTGTTTTATGAAGACTTTTAGCTGTAATATAGAACTACTATTTTATGAAGACTCTAATTATATACGATCAACCAAGAGCTTGTATATATTCTATGCACAAATTTACACTAAAACTTCATTGCATTCTACATCTACAAACCAAAATAATCAACCAACGTTTGCTACTGACGATGAACGGCCATCGGTAGATACTGATGGTAACTAGTAGCACTGGTTTACGATACAGATTCGTTTAGAGAACTTGTAGTTTTGTGTATAGAATATATATAACACAAAAATGTCATATTATATTTTTTTTAAGAGAGGATTAACTTATTAAAAGAAAACTTTAGGTGCAACTAATGGAATAACATCAACCTCGATAAAAATCACATGCATAAGGCGACGAGTCAAAGGTTACGGTTTTAAATTACAAAAATATATAAGTAAAATAAATATTAAATAGTCTTTTCCATGGACAAAATAAACACTTATTTATTGGCCACTGGGGTCGATCATCCTCATTATTGGTTTTTCCGATAAAGGAACGGGACCCATTATTTGCTTTTGTCTATATAGTCTAATTCTCATTAACTCTTTAACAATATTAGACTAATTTTGTACCTTTTTCAAGTCATGTTAACTATTTTATGAGACATGTACATATTCTTTTGTTTTGTTTGATATAGATATATATATAAGATGAGAAATAAAGATGTAATTCGGCCCTAGTGAAAATCAATTATTAAATTTGATTTGGATTCAAGAGGAATATTGAATTTAAGCAAGAAACATCATGTACATGATGTTAGAACTTCAGTTGATGTGTGAGTGGTAATAATCGAACGTTGTAATAATCTAATAATCATGTTATATTTCTTAAATCGTATATTGATCACTTTCATATTATAGTAATATGCCTCGAGTAGAAATCCTCAATTGTATAATTCAGAAAATCACACTCAATTTCTAAAGTACAAGAAATCTAAGTAATATACGAGAAGTTGTTATGTTCATTCTGTCTGGAAGCGACCAATTCAATATATATAACCTAACACACTTTCTTGTGTTTCTCCCTGAAAGAGACTACATTTGATCTTGAAAAAGAAATAATGTGTTTCAAGTAACCATAAATCTCAGTAAATTAAAACAAATGAGGGGTCGTCAAACTCCACATATATACAAGTGGTTTGAGATTAAATTAGGGGTACTGAGTTCTTGGGTTGAAAAAACCAAACCGAACTGAAACCGACCAAAACTGAACTAAACCAACACCAATCATGATTTTCAATTCGATTTTTGATTTTGTAATTCAATTAGGTGCGGTACTCAGACCAGCTCACCACTAGCTTAAACCGATAACATTCACATAATATGTTGATATATCCTCACAAGTCATTCTCTAGTATCATTAAGTTGGTCTGAGGTTAAAACGATAATATAACCTTAAACATGTCTCAATATTAGGCTTCCATTTACCAGGACGTAAGTCATTCTCTAATATCATTAAGTTGAGTTTGATCCTATCCATTAATTATTTCTTCTTCTTTTTTTATATGGTAAGTTGATTTTTCAATACAAAATTTTATATCTAGGTTAATAAGAGTATATAGAGTGGGTATTTTCTGATTCCAGCGTTAACTTATAAATACTGTTCGTTAAAGTTTTACTGTTCGTTAGAGTTTTACTTCAGTTAACTTCACAATGGAAGGCCAAGGCGGCACTTGGATCATAAGAATATGATGGGATGGAAATTTTTGCTGTTCAAAATAAAATAAAATGATGGAATGGAATGAAAATACAAAATTCATTTGATCAGATTTAATGTTCACTAATGTGACTAATGGTGTGTAACAATCATATACTTTTATAAATGTGTTAATTTAGGTAAGGCACCCTTTTTATTCTCATTAAGCAGTTTTACTTTGGTAGAATTGTTGATATGACACCTATGTGGTTTACTTTCGGTAACGTGTTAATATAAAAATAATAAGGGGATAACTTTCGTGTTGCTAGCACAATTAACTCTTCTTTTTAGCTCTGCATTGCTTCATACTTCGTTTTATAAGAAATTTACCTGTTAAAAACGTGTTAAAATGGTCACAAGGCGTCTCCGACCTCTTAGACGTGTCCTCCCCTTTACAAACCCAGCTGCGCGACGC
This sequence comes from Calendula officinalis, assembly GCA_963853835.1. NCBI lineage: Eukaryota > Viridiplantae > Streptophyta > Magnoliopsida > Asterales > Asteraceae > Calendula > Calendula officinalis. The sequence goes on from OY970829.1 coordinate 75,701,942, forward strand.
GTCGTGTAACCCCATTGGTCGTCCAGACGATCATTGTGGGTCGCCTCTTTTCAAAGGAGAAGTGAGTGTTAAACTAGGCTTATATAAACCAGGCTCGCTCGACTCACTAAGCTCCATTAGCTTGTTCGATTTGAATACTTAAACGAGCGAGTCGATTTGAGGCGGGTATTATTTTGTTATGCTCGACTTGTTAAATTAATTGAGCACTAATTTATATCCGAGCTTGACTCGAACTCGTATATTATCAAGCTCGAATTCAAATTAAACGAATTCGAATATAAATAATTCGTCAATTATTCAACTCGTTAATACATAAAGGTGATATAGCACTATGTACTCGAACTACCACGATATAGTAGCATACCCTAATAAATTTTGGCAAGTGCACCAAAACCAATAATCCCATCCTCTTGCACTCTTCTTCATACTACTACTTAACTCGTATAGTACATATATAGATATATCTATACATGTAGGTACATACTTACACAACATTAAAGTTAGTGGGTCCCATTTCATCACCAACAAATTGGCCCCCCTTTGTTATCCTTCCAGTTTTTTAAGACCCCACACGTTGCCATTCATGATTTCAACTAGGGGTGGTAATTCAGGCCGGGTTCGGGTTGACGGGTTCGGGTTCGCGGGTTCGCGGGTCAGAAACGTTCAACCCGAAACCGACCTGTTTATATGAACGGGTCAGATATCTCAACCCTAACCTGTTTAACTTCAACCCAAACCTAACCCATATAACCTGTGAAGATCGAATAACTCTTCATAAACATAGATCTTTAGGCTCAAGAATAGTTAGTTCTTATCTGGAATAAGCATATACAAAACATAAAATTGCGGAATTAGATAAACAGATTTGTATAGCTAAACAAGGTTTCATCATCATCTTCTATGTACAATGATTACTAAAAGCCCCAATTCTACATATAAATATGTAGAACGGTTTTGGTTAACAGGATCATACGACCTTGAGGCTTAGGTTTTACACACGAACACGTTAAAACGTGGGTTCTAAGAACATCTAATTCTATGTCATTAGGTTTCTTTATATACTAGAAAACCTAAGACTTACAAGGAAAAAGATAATGACTAAATCTTTTAAACTAATAAAGATATACTATATCTTTTTACATTAATGATTATCTCCTAAATCTTTATTTGAATTTGAACTTCCATATCTTCAATTTAGGTCCTTGTAGTTTAATAGTTTTGACTAATCAAATCTTTAATGAATATTAATAAAAATATTCCTAACATAACCCATTTAATAAAACGGGTTAAACAGGTTATCAGGTCAAACAAGTTAAACGGGTCAAACTAGTCAAAATGTTGTTATTATTACACAAATTCATAGCAAAATACTAAACACCAAATTATTAGATAACATTATTAACTTTTATCTAACTATTAATTACGTTTTAACTAGTAAACTATAAATTAAGTATAAATATATATTTTTTAAAATATATTTTAATAATTAAACAGGTTGGCGGGTCGACCTATTTAAATTATCATTGACCCGAACCTAACCTGTTTAATAAACGGGTCAGCTGACTCAACCCGAGACTGACCCAATTATTTTTTACCTCAACCCAAACCTATTTATTTTCGTGTCGGTTTCAGGTCGGGTTTCGTGTCGGGTCAGAAATTGCCACCCCTAATTTCAACCACATTCCACCATTGAGATTCACCTTATATTAAAAAAATAGTAGTCATAAACCATGGCAATCTTTTATTATTTATCTTCTTTATAAAGAACATTTAAGTTAATAAATATTTAGTGAGTATTCATAGTTACAATCAATTACTTCTTTATCAAGGATTCATCCAAATAATTGTCTCAAATAAATTTATTACATCATCTTTTATAAGTTATGTTCTAAGTAAAAAACCGTCCTTGACTAAAACAATGAAAGATCATAAATTTGAATAATGTGTTTAAGTAAAAACCGCTCTTGGCTTCAACAGTAAGAAGCTTATGAAGCGCAAAGGAAAAGCTCGCACCAAAATACTTTCTTTATGTATTTCTTTAATGGTAGTTGATCTTCATCGAGCGTGTACAATAAAATGCGACATGTAATAACCACTTAAGAATGTTCTATCGTATTTCCGACTTGTCGTTTTTTTTGAACGGCTAAACGCGCACACACACTCTAATTCGAAAATATTTCTGTCCACGTCAGGAATTGAACCCGAAACCTTATGAGACACCATAAACACCGGATACCGCTGGGATATAAACCATTTGGTTCCAACTTGTAGTTAGTTAAGGCAAAAAATAATAGTAAATAAAGAAATTATACTATAAGTAATCTTACACATACAAACAAAGAATTTTCTCTTCAAATTTTTAAAACTCACCGTTATAAAATTATACCTAGTCTCTACCCTTCAGCTGGAAGAAGAGAAAACAGACAATTTCCAAACCGATGAGACTTGTCATTGGTTTGGCAAAACTTATGCCACCGAGAAGACAATCAAAGTACCATTGGCACTGATATAACGAGGAAAGAATTAATATATTTTAGATGTTAGATCATTATTTTTTTTAAGTAGCAGATGAAGTATAAGATTTACTTGAAAGGGAATAAATCTTTCATAAGTGAATCAAGAGGCGATTTATGGGGGTCACAAATGGGGGGAACCGGGGAAGTTTGTTTGGTTTCTTGAAAACCTCAATCTATTTTCATATTATTTCTGTTTTTCCAACATATGAACACATATATTATCATAACTCACTAGTGACTAAGATCTCATTCTTCCCCTAAAAGTTTTGATAATATATTATCATCTATATATTACTCCCCTATGATCATAATATAGGAAGAAAAAAAAAACCTAATCCATCTTTAGGATTAAGTAAAACAAAATTAAAGAAGGAAACAACTAAAGCTTAAAGAACACCCCATCTCATAAAGACAAGCGGCTGAGTCACTGAACCACCACCACTAACCGCCATTGACCACCACCATCCGATTAGAGCTTCTCACATTATGTTGCAACTTGAGGTGTTTTCATCACTAAAGTAGTGTGTGATAGGGTCACCTTGCGGTGGATGTTGGTGTTGGTATGGGTAGGGTGGGTAGGCAGGTTGATATGGTGGTGGTTGCATATAGTTAACCGCTGGCGGTGGCCGGGCATACATCATCGGGTGAAACCTCTCTCCACCGTTTGCTTGTGGTTGTTGTTGGTTCATCATTGCTTGTTGTTGGTGGTTCATCATTGCTTGTTGTTGTTGTTGGTTCATCATATGAGCTGCTAATTGTTGTTGGTAATACGCATTACCCGCCATAGAACCGCCGCCACCACCGCCACCACCACCACCACCATTCATTGCCGCCCCAGTCGGAAGTCCTTGAACTGCTTGCATGTTACCCATATGAGCCATGGCCATGGATGGATTCATTTGTTGACCCATTTGACCACCCATTCTAGGTCCCATTTGACCACCCATTTGACCCCCCATAGGCATGTTTCCCATGGGCCCCATATTACCCCCACCCCCATTCATCATTCCACTCATCATGTTTGGCATGCCATGTATACCATCATTCATCCCACCTTTCTTGCCTCCATTCCCATTCCCATTCCCATTCCCATTTCCATTGCCGCCGCCTTGACCACCTCCATTCTTATTTTGACCACCGCCACCGTTTTTATTTTGACCATCCGTCGGAGCTCCACCGCCATTCTTCCCACCGTTCTTTCCTCCACCACCTTGATTTTGATTCCCACCTCCGCCACCCCCACCGCCACCTTTCTTTCCACCTCCATTCACCTGTACCGGAATATTAACGCCTCCGCCGCCTTTCTTCCCACCATTTCCTCCATTATTCCCCATTGGAGGAGCACCACCCTTCATTTGCTGAGGTGGCATCTGCCCACTTTTCATCATTTGCGGTGGCATCTGGCCGTTCTTCATGAACTGCGGCGGAATCTGACCACTTTTCATAAGCTGCGGTAACATATTAGCCATCTGACCCTGTGGACCACCGCCGGCCATCATCACCGGTTTCTTAACCGGAGCATCAAATTCCTCATCGTCAAACTCTTCATCGTCATAATCATCGTCAAACTCATCATCATCAAAGTCATCTTCATCACTCTCATCATCTTCCTCAACCACCTTCACACCCTTTTGTGCATTCTTCCCACCACCACCGCCTCCACCGCCGCCACCTCCGCCGTTGTTACCAAAAGTTGGTATTTTCGTATCCTTAAATTGTGGATGCATTTTCAGATCTTGAAACCCTTTCATTTGCTGAAGCTGTTGCAAGTGCTGAAGTTGTTGAGGCGTCGGACCGCCACCTCCGTGCGGCGGCGGTTTCTGATTATTATTATTATTATTATTATTATTATTTCCACCGCCACCCCCTTTCTGCCCCTGATTTTTATTAGTCCCGCCACCTCCACCACCACCGCCGCCGCCACCCTTACCACCTTCAATCTGCATGTTTTTAAACTGATTATTGATCTGTGGATTTGGCTTAGGAACACCCCAAGGCTCTGCAAGTTTTCCGCTTTTTGCAAGTTTCTTGATGAGTGTATCTGGATCAACATCTCCGGTTACTGTAACCTTGCTCTGTTCTGGATCTATACTAATGGTGTAAACCCCTGTTTAAAAAAAAGTAAAATTTAACCAAAGAAAACATAGATTAATCAAATTAAAACAAATCCCAACTCAGATTCATCACAGAAACATCAAATTTACGGAATTTAAACACAATACCATCAATTTTCTGAAGGATTTTCTTCACTTTTCGCTTGCATCCATCACAGTGGATGTTCACTTTCAGAGTACAAGTCTGCATGCAATAAATAAATAAATAAATAAATACTTAATTAAAGAATCAAACACCATTGAATTGAAGAAAAAAATTACAAAAATCCCACATAAAGAAAAAGCAAAAAAGGTGGTTTCTTTATCTTTATTCTGTTAATATACATTTTATTATGAATTAATTGAGTATACACTGTCTGTGTAAAAAAGAGAGATAATTAAGAAGTTAAAAATCAACAAAATGTAAAGTCAAGTTTGAAGATTTTTTACTTCACAAGCAAAGCATTGTAAGAAGCAAAATTATATAATAAAAGCACACATTTTTATACTTTTTTACAGACCAACAAAATTATAAAAATGCTACATATGTACCTGAATCTTCACAAACTCTTCTTTACTCATATTTTCTAGTTAAAACAAACAAAGCCCAGAAAAAATTGAAACTTGGGAAATGGGATTATGGGTTTGACAGATCTGAATTGACAAGAAACAACAGAAATTGAAGAACAATCAAGAATCTGTTGTGAAAAGAAAAAAAAAAACCTAAAAATGGTATTTTTTATGGGTTTCTTTGATTTGAGTGAAATGAGAAATCAAGAAACTAAAGGGACTGTTTTTGAAAGCACAACAAAGAGAACTTTGATAACAAGATTCAGAGGCGTTTGGTAGACATTAAAAACCTCTCTGAAATTAGAATACCAGAGAGGTAAGAGAGAGAAAGAGAGATGAGAGAGAGAGATATGAAGGTGAAGGAAGCTCACACACACTCACTCACACAGTGGGTATTTTTGGGTTTATTTATTTGGGTTTTCTTTTCAATGGGTACATTTATAGTGAATTTTAAGCCGGCTTAAAGATTTGGCTTGGCTATGGCCTATGGGTTACTTCTTCTTTCTTTTATTATAATTATTAATTATTAATTAATGAATTCACATTTAATTTTATTTTGCTAAATATATGAAACATGGTAATCCATCACCAGATTTTAATGTACTTAAGTGTCAGTTTTTTACCAATTTATATACGAATTATAGATTCTTTATTTTTTTTTAAATGTATACAAAGCCACTACAAAAAAAATAAAAAATAATAGTACTTTCATATCACAATAAATGATACATATAAGATTTCACTATTTTTTAGTAAAAATATTAAAGTGAGGGTTAAAATATACTTCATGCGTCCCACAAAAAAATTCTCATTTCTCCTAATAACTTTGTCCCACAAAAAAGTTCTCAAATCTCAAATTTAAGGGTCCCACTTAATAAAATAATATTATTACCAATGATTTCACCACTAATATACTTTCTCTCTCCAATCTAACCTTATATTTTAATCAAAAGTATTACCAATGAGCTCTCCACTAATTATCTCTTAGCGCATCCCCAATGGTTAAGCTCTCAATAGCTTATTGTTTTTGCCAAATCAACAATTCACTAGCAAATAAGCTATTCATAAATTGTGGGACGGAGGGAGTATATTAGAATAGATAATTAGTGAAAAATTGTCTGGGTCCCACTACTTAGGAAAAATATGATATTATTGATGCTCAAAGTAAAAATACGCGTAAAAGATAATTTCATTACATTAAAGTAAATAGTTAGTAGAGTATTAGTCTCACTTTTTTACCAATGTAAATTTTAAAATGCATCTTATTTTGAAACACACATAAACGAAAAGTTTATCATTATCAATCGTCCTTATGGTTAGTACCAAATTTCCCTCATAATCATGTAGTTTCAAAACTTACACTGATTGTACTTATTTCTAAAACATTTTGCACCCGTTTACCTAAATGGATGTTAAGTTTTTCTGTCAGGGGTATCTCCGAGATTTTGAAAGCCCTGTGCAAAAACACGAAAATAGGCCTCTTAAATACAAGATTTTTATTAAAATTTAGACCTTCTAATTTTGTCTCTATTAAACTATTAAATTGGCTTAAATTTTAATATTATATATATAAAAATTGGACCCCAATAAAATATGGGCTCTGTACGGTTGCACCTCCTCAAAGACACCCATGTTTTCTGTTAAGTTAAGACATGTGCAATGCATGTGAGGGTGTCTTGGTTCTCTCTCTCTCTCTCTCTCTCTCTCTCTCTCTATCCCTCCCTCCCTCCCTCCCTCCTATTTGTGTTATCTCTCTTCCCCTTCTCAATCGTCCATTCAAAATGAACTTAAAACCACCACTCCAAATGTAACACCTCAAATTTTATAACAAAATATTTGGCCAAAATAATCATTTAATATAGAGGAGAACTATCCCAAAATACGGATTTACAAAAACCTTTGGTATGAAAATCAGAGTGTAAAGTTGGTGTTACAAAATAGATTAAAACCAAAGCTAAGTCTAAATCCGTTCTAGTGTTCTTCTATTCTAGGCCCCGCATCTCTATCCATGCGCACCTATACCTTCGATCCTGAACCTGAGTACATAGCAAAACAAACAAGGAGTACGTGAGACAATAAAGTCTCGTGAGCTACATGGGTTTAGACCCAACAATAATGGTAAGTATCATATAACATGTAAACATAGAACAAGTAACTCATCCATCTATCTAGTCACCCTATTGTGATTCTATCAACCTTGCTTCCTAGCAATCATATCTAGTTATCGGGTTGCCCCCGAACTAACTAGAACCACATTAGCTTATTAACCGGAATCCATCGCCATTAATAAGCTTCAAGATACCGGCAAGAGGGATTCGCCCAATCTACCGATACCTGCCTTACTCGCCGGACTACCTCCAGTTAGCAAGACTACTACTGTGGTTGAGTCGATGGGAATCCACCCAACTGCCCCTCACACCACACCTCATGACCGGGGGTCCCCCGTGCCATCACATCATCACTATCATATCATAACTCATTAGTTATGCCTATCTAGCTCTCGGCTATCACATCGTCATCAAACAAGTTAGTCCAATATTATCAATAATATCTATCACTAACTCAACATGCCATAAGTCTACACAAATAAGCAAATAGACTATAACACAAGTAATAAAATAATTCAAGGCTATGTACTCAGTAAAGTCCACACGTACTCACCTTAGCAATAAGATGCTCAAACCGTGTTCTTGACACCCAATCTCTTGCTTCTCGATCCAATCAACTTTCCAAGACTTCACCAAAAGCCTAATACAATTATCACAATATGATCAACATCAATTACTACTACTAACGTGTTCATCCATCTCTAGATAACACTTACTAACAACTTCCCCCAATTATGGTGATTTACCAAACCCTAGGTTTAACCAACCCTTAAGATTCTTACAAATCTTAACCATACACTTGATTTCCTTGTTAATATACCATCTATTAAGTGTATACAATATTTATTTCACCATAAATAACCAACCCAAGAACTAGGGTTTCAAACCCTAGCTTCAAGATCCATAGATCTTGAGCTACAAAGATGAAAGAGTGAAGATATACCTTTAATCTTCCACTAGGAGTGAAATCTACCAAGGATTTGTGAAGAAATCAACCCAAACCAGATGCTATGCTCGAAAATCACCAAAGAGAGAAACTAGAGTTTTGATATGCAATAAATGAGCAAAATCCCGTCTTTAATGCCTGGTCGGACAAGTTCGCGCCGCGAACTGGGGTTCGCGCCGCGAACTTCCCTGTCGCGAACTTCTTCCCGATCGTGAGCTGGTCGTGAACTTCGATCACCAAAAACCCAATGTTTCTGTTCCAAGTTCGCGATCGCGAACTAGAGTTCGCGCCGCGAACTCCCCAGGTCAGCAGGGCTGCAGTTTTCATCAAGTGTCTCGACCCGGTTTCGCCCATAACTTTCTCATACGGTGTCCAAAAGACGCGAAACCAATTTCTACGTGTTTTATATGATTTATCCATAATTATCATATTTTTACATATTTTATTTATTTACAAATTTCGGGTCGTTACACCAAAATGAGACCACCACCGCCGGCCACCCTGCACAACAACCTTCAAAAGACAAAAATAAAGTCCCAACTCCACTCCACCCACCCCCATCATCGCCACAATCCTCTAATTAGACATGCATCTTCTCCGCCACCACCTAACTTCTTCCCCAATACAACCTTTCATTCTCCCTCAAATATAGACATTAGGTGGCGATGGCGGTGGTTTAAGGTCTTCATTACCACCTCCTACAAACCCTAGATCTACCATCTTTTAGGGTCTTCATTACCGCCTGCTACAAACCCTAGATATACCATATTTTAGGGTTTTCATTACCGCCTCCTACAAACCCTAGATCTACCATCTTTTAGGGTCTTCATTCTCCCTTTGCTAATACGTGTCATCTTCGAGAGGAGAGGTGATGGAGCTGGAGATGCTAATACTAATTGTCATCTTCGATATGAGAGGTGATGAAGCCGAAGATGGTTGTTCATGGAGGAACAACCGGTGAGATTTGGGGAAGTTACGAGTGAGAGTGTGAATGAGCAGGTGGGAGTGATCGGTGATATTTGGTGGTGGTGTCGGGTGGATTAGGACATGTTTTCCAGGTGGAAGTTTATGTGGTAGGTTGGTGGTTTTGGAAGTTTAGTGAACGTGCAAAGACGAAAATACCCTCATTTGCAATGCAAATAGGGGAGTTAACTAGTTAACTAAGTCTTCTTCTACACTAAATAATTAAAGATGCAACATGGTACCCTGTACTTGACAAAATTGTCGATTTAGTACACCGACTCATTAATCTGATCCTGTTTTCTTGCTTGAATTGCTTTAGTTAGAGCTTTTAACGGACCAAAATATAAACGTTCATCTCAATATATTGGAAGCAAATCACGTGAAAAATAAGATCAAATTAGCGGGTCAAAGTAATAAATCAACCATTTTGCCAACTTTAATGTATCATACCGCACCTTTAATAATTCACCTCCTGCCGTCATTACCAGCAACACCCTTACACCAACCAGCAACACTCTTCCATGAACATTCATCATTCGTACCTTATGCTAAAACGAAACTAACTTGTCTAATAATGAACCAAATCGATCTACAAAATAATTGATATTTCTATATCAGTTATTTAATACTCCCTCCGTCCCACAAAAAAGTTCTCATTTCTTTTGGCACAATGTTTTAGGAGATTATTAGTGGCGGAGTCCTTGGTGATACTTTTGGTTATATATAAGGTTAGATTGGAGAGCGAAAGTGTTTTAATGGTGAAATCATTAGTAGTAATATTATTGTATTAAGTGACCCCCTCAAATTTGAGAAATGAGAAGTTTTTTGTGGGATAAAATTTTAAGGAGAAATGAAAAAAAAAATTGTGGGATGGAGGGAGTAATTTTTAACCATAGTTTCTGTATGCATTATTTTACATATATGACAAGATCTGTTCATCAATGAAAGTTTATACATAAATATACTTTCTTGATAACTTAAAGTCATCACATCATTCAATACCTCTTTAAACACAAACAAAAAAGAATAGGTAAAAACTAAAATGGAAAAATGAATAGAATGGATATAGTGTAAAGGAAGATGGGAAGTACTTATACCTCTTTAAACACCAAACAAAGATGCTATCGTACAATAGATCATTGTATGTATAAATTCGTCTAAATCAATGGATACGTAAAAAATTGTTTTGGAAATAGAAGAAAAATAAGAAAATCTAGAGAAACAACCTAAGATGGTAAGAGATAATAGAAAATTTTAGATATCATATTGAAGAAGAATAAATGGGTAAATGGATGAGGTTTTTCATGTTTCGGTTACCTGGGGAGGCCGAGTCTTTGACTCACATGTACGATGTCTAACCGGAGAATCTCCTTTGTTGTTCCCTAACCATTATTAGGGAAAACTCAAGTCTTAATCCTTCATCAAACACAAACCAAAATACTTGCACAAATTGCAACATCAAATCATAAAAAAATATAAATGCATATGTTTCTGATTTCTTAAAGATATAGAGAAGAGAACATATCGGATTAAGAATGATAAAAATGCATTAGAGAAATGAAATTTAAGCCGCTTTATATAAAAACTGAGTGGCGGCATGAGTAACTCTTTTGGAATAGACGGTTATGATTTAAACCCTAACATCGTACGTTGAAATATATGGAATGCACGGTTGTGATTTAAAATTGATATCACATGTGTAAAATATGTCATCTTAATCATTTTACTTATTAGGGATGAGATGTAGAACCGCAAATCTGAGGCGGAACTGAATCAGTTGGAATCGGATTACTATAAATCGGTTCGGGTATCAGGTCCAACTTTAACATAAAACCGGGTATCAAGTCTTTCAGGTCCGTGTCCATCAGACATGAAACAAATCGTGTCTAAGAATCGGAATGGAATTTTTTAACAAATTTTAATTATAACCTTAAGAATACATATGATCATGACTCGTGTACATGGCGAAAGGTATAATATAACTTATTTGTATAATTTGTGTATAGAAATTATTAAAAATTAACATGTTATAGGTTGGTGTTGTTAGGTGTTTTCGGGATTGAAATATCTAATGTGGCATTCGAATCGACTTTTTTAATGACAAATATATTAAAACACAAGCTAGACGCTAGAAACAATACAATTACAAAGTTACAAGCATAGTAAAGGCATATAGTAAAGGCCTTAGTTTGCACTCTTATGTGCATCTCATTCTTTCTCTCACTCTCTCCCTCATACATGAAGAAACCTTAGAAATTATCCTTAAACGCAACCTCTTTGAAGAAACCCTAGATATGTTCTCTCATACCGATCTGCTCTTTCTCTCTAAAGAAGATGGTGGTGCGTTTGGGTTTCACCGAAGAAACCCTAATAGGCCCTCTACACCTTGATGGTCTTTAGACTTGATGAGATACCATTACGAATATGAGTTTATGTATTTTAGCAACGGAAACATATAAGTTACTTAGAATGTATAACTTTACATGTGTAAGATTTATATATATATATTATTTACCATCAGATGAACAATGATTTTATGTTTTTTCTTCAAAAACTGAAATTTATGTTATATTGATAGAATATAGATTTTCTTACATAATTCTTGGTCAAGGTAACTTGGATAATTATTATTTGATATGGCCTTTGGAAGACGTCCAACTAGGGGTGAGCACGGTCCTAAAACCGTACCGAACCGAACCGAAACTGATAGAACCGAAATTGAAAACAATGAATTTTTAAAACCGAAACCGAACCGATAACATGTTATCAGTTTTGGTTCGGTTCGGTTTGGTTTCGGTCTAGTTCTGTTTCGGTTCGATTTTTTTAGGCAAAATACTCATCATTGTCCGAAGACCGAAACGAAACCGAACCAATAACATGTTATCAGTTTCGGTTCGGTTCGGTTTTTTCGGCCCAAATACTCACCCCTACATCCAAACATGTCGAATTAATTGTAAATTTACTTAATTTGAACACTATAATTATGTAAAATAATTTCAAATAATAAATAAATCAAATCAAAGACTATAAAAAACTACAATTATTATATAAAAAAAATACATCATTCAAACACTATATAAAAAGAGACTATTTAAAAGATACTATAAAAAAATTATTATTATTGTATAAAAAAAGATACTATTCAAACGCTATAAAAAAGTATTAAAAAATGCACTATTTAAAAAAGGGTTTTGATAATGGGTTGTCAATAAGAGTATATATACTTTTTATAATCCCATTTTTTTCTTAATAATAAGTTTAGATTGTTAATGAATAGCCCAAATAGTAGGAAAATATATTGAATCTTGGAGACAAATATGGATAATATATGAAATCTAATTAGTTTTTTATTTTTTTTAAATCACAATTTTAATTGTTATTGACAACCCTAAGGATTATCATAATCCTTTATAATATTTTTTATGTACTCTCTCCAAAATGTAAAATGTAAATTTGTAAACTATTTGTACATTTTAACCCATTCATACTATAAAACAGTAATCCAAATTTATTATTTTGATTATTCTAATAATTTCTTATCACAAAATATAGTATTTGAGAGCAGAAAATTTAATATCTTTAAATATTTGACGATTTTAATCTAAATACAAATTAGATAATATGTTTTTGAGAATGGATTCTTTATCCTTTGGAAAGTAAAATAAAATTTCTCGTATAAATTAATAGGATTGTATATTTTCTCATGAGAAACGTTCAAGGAGGTCCATCATTTTACAAAGTCCCGAGCAATAAATCTCAACCATTGATTTTTCAGATTTAATGGTCAAGATTAATCACATATTTTATACATGAAGGGGTATTTTTGTCATTTGGTACTTAATTTTTTTTTTCTATTTTTGATTTTATAATTTTTAGATTTTTGGATTTTTTTTTTATTTTTGATTTTTTTAGTTATATTTTTCGTTAAAAAATAATATTTGTTTGATAATTACGTGTAGTACTTAATCACATGTGATTTTAGTGTAAAATCACATGTGATTTTATATTTAATCACATTTGATGTTTTAGTCAATTACATGTGATTTAGTACACAATCACATGTGATTCAGTATGCAATCAAATGTGATTCAATATACAATCACATTATTTGTTATTAATGAAAAATTATAATTTAAAAAAATAATAATAATAAAAAAACTAAGAAAAATAATAATTATAAAATAAAATATAAAATATAAAAAATATTTTTTTTAAAAATGACCAAAATACTCCTCAATGTATAAAATATGTGATTAATTTTGACAATTCGATCTTATTAATCAATGGTTGAAATTTATTTCTCAGGACTTTGTAAAAATGACGGACCTCCTTGAACACAACTCATTTACTCATAACTATATTTTCTATCACTACTTTGACAATTTTGAATATTGGTTCCTTTTTAGTAGCTAATTATCATAAAAAAAAGTGAGTTTTATATTTGATGTTGCGTTTAACTATCATGATTTAATTACCATATATTATTAAAGTTTAGGTAAACAAATGGAAAATAATATAGAGAAATACATATATTAAAGCTTTCATACCAAAAGTTTTTTTTTTAAATTAAAGCTAACATTACTTGATTAATATATTAAAAGCCAAAAAAAAATATTTGAGTTTCATGTTTGATGTTGCATTTAATTATCATGATTTAATTACTAAATATTAAAGCTTAGGTAGACAAATGAACAATGATATAAACAACCACATGTATTAAAGCTTTCATTCCAAAAGTTTTTATTTAATTAAAGCCAAAAAATATATTAAAAGCCAATAAAATCAAAATAATTAAGTCAAATAAATGGTAGAAGTTGAAGAATTTGACGTTACCTTTTAAGTTTACTTTATAAACATATGTTTGAAAATTCACACTCAAAATTTCACTAGCAATATACTTACTGATTTGTCTTCAATATAAATAAGTTGTCAAAGTTCTTTACAATAACACTCACAATATCACTACCAATATTTACCGATTTGTCTTCAATATAAACAAGTTGTCAAAGTTCCTTAAAATGTGGATCAAAGATTGTCTTCAACATAAACAACTGTTTGCATCTAATTTAATTACCATGAATGTAGCATTTGGTAATTAAAATTTTTAATTACTAATTTAAATAATTTGTTTTGTATTAGTTATTGTTCTTATGATTTGTTAAATATTATGATTTATTGGTGTTCCTATGTTGTTGCTTCTAGGATTTACTTTAAGAAGTTGATTATGATTTTTTTTTTGGTGGTTTATGTTATTGAATTTTTTACATCAAGTTTGACCTCTTACAGTCAAATGGGTTAGAGTTGGCATAATTAATCAAATGATTAAATAAATAAACAAAAAAAAAAACTTAACTACAACGTTAGATTGGTCAAAACAGGTTTTTCAACACCATACCAACTTTGGCTTCAATGGACATGTAGCATAAGATTCACAAAGTTTAGTTTGATATGAGTTTTTTGCCTATATGATTTGTTTTAAGTGCTTAAAATTTTTTCCTTAACAATCATTTTAAATAATTTTTCTGACTTGGGAAATTTGATTATCTTTTAATGTTGTTTTATTGTTGGATCACAGTTGATGCAATGATGTTCTAAATTATAAAGACTTCTATGAATTTTTTTTATTCGTGTTAATCTGTATTTTTATATTATGATAAACTAATTCTGATAAAAAAATATCCTTAATTGTTATATTCATAAAATTTCATCGTGTGTTAATTATAATTCTATATATCAATGGATATATGTGTTAGTGGAGCTAACTTCTATATTATAAATAATGTGTTTTGTGTTACGCCAGTAAAAACGATGATATTTGTTACTTTATCCTTTCCTTTGACATATCTTCTTATTTAGTAGAGTGCCGGCAATTAAAGCCAAACATGTTAACGATCATGTTTTAGATGATTTGCCAGTACCATCAGTACAATGTATACGATTTACGTTTTAAAAAAACTCCTTATCAGAAAAACTATTTATCATGAACAAGATATTGTTTATATAACATCTTGTAATCTAAATATTCATGATTATTAAGCTTTTTAAGTAGTTGATATATTTTTAGCCAATAAATGATTATTTTGCTTATATAATCAGTTCCTCAACTTAAATCAATCAGTCAATTACAACTAATATTTAACAAATTACACTCAAGTTATTTTGTACAACATCACTAGTTACAGGAGTTGTATTCTAGGGAGTCCAAAGGATTTGTCTAGTCCCAAGGAATAAATCCTAGTCGTTGGATCAAGATGGTCAAGATCAAATCCCCCACCTACAGCCACCGACGTCCGCCGCCCCCGGCCACCTCCGGCCGCCGGCCGCCGCCGCCTCCGGCCACCTCCGGCCGCCGTCCGCCACCGCCGGTCGCGGCCGTCCACCGCCGTCCGCCGCCGGTGGCCGACGGTGGTGGTGGTGGCTGACAGTGAAGGTGCTGGTGCTAATGGGGGTGGTGGTGATATTAATGTATCGAAGCACATGTGCTTCACTAAAACACAGCATATTACTTCGAAGCACATGTGCTTCAGGTCACGAAACACATGTGCTTCAAATCACTAAAAACATGAGTTTATAAACACACAAGGGAGCATACGAAACACATGTGCTTGACGTTATGAAACACATGTGCTTCACTACACGGAAAAAAAATCAAAACAAGTGACGAACATATCATTATGAAGCACATGTGCTTCATAAAGCCAAACACATGTGTTTTTGTTCCTGAATACATGTAACTTACAAGCAAGTCATTTGTGTTTGAATCACGAAGCACATATGCTTTACGTTATGAAACACATGTGCTTCACTACACAGAAAAAAAATCAAAAATAAGTGACGAACATATCATTATGAAGCACATGTGCTTCATAAAGCCAAGCACATGTGCTTCATAAAGCCAAGCACATGTGCTTCATAAAGCCAAGCACATGTGTTTTTGTTCCTGAACACATGTAATTTACAAGCAAGTCATTTGTGTTTGAATCACGAAGCACATGTGCTTGAAGTTATGAAACACATGTGCTTCACTACATAGAAAAAAAATCAAAACAAGTGACGAACATATCATTATGAAGCACATGTGCTTCATAAAGCCAAGCACATGTGTTTTTGTTCCTGAACAAATGTAACTTACAAGCAAGTCATTTGTGTTTGAATCACGAAGCACATGTGTTTGACGTTATGAAACACATGTGCTTCACTACACAGAAAAAAATCAAAATAAGTCACGAAGCACATGTGCTTCCAGTCACGACCACCACCACCGGTCACCACCGTCGGCGGCCACCTCCGGCCGCCGTCCTCCGCCGCCGGCCGCCGTCGTCCGCCGCCGCCGTGTCCGGCCGCCGGAGAAGCACATGTGCTTGTAGTGGTGGTGGTGGTTTTGAATCTTGATCTTGACCATTAATTTTTCTTGATCCAAGGGCTAATAAATGTCCCTTGAGACTAGATAAAATTAGATATATTATTATATATAAATTCTTTACTTTTTTAATATTTGCAATGTAATGTTTCTATCTATTTAAATATTATTGTCCATTATTATAATATTTTTGTATGAAATATTTCTAAAAAATATGAAGTTTTTTAAGATGTCAAAAAATTGCCAATTTATATATAAGGGGTATTTATGAAACATTTAAGATAGATAAATATATACTAGAAATATTATTAAAGAAAAAGCTTTTGGAAAGGTTAACCATTGGATATGTTATTTAGTAATAACTTTTTGGTTAATGGAATGTTGATTTGGCAAAAGTAATAAGTTTTTGTGAGGTTAACCATTGGGGATACTCTAAGTAAGTATACCTATGAGTAGACACAAAGTATAAGCATGAATATCATTTCTCTTCTAAAAATTGTTTATATATCATCTTATTTAACTTACAAATAAACTCATAAAGTTTGGTCTTCAAAAAGAACTTATATTACATTGGTTCATATTTAGAATGTTTTTAATTATTTTAAATACATTATCGTATGATAGATTTTGATTCTGCGTATAAATTTAAGGGGGTGATTTTTCTACCACATATTTTAGTGCATCTACCACAATAGTTGCATCATATATTTGTACAGTATGCAGAAATACTTGTACAATGTGGTATAAACATCAAAAAGTGTGGTAGCAAAATTAATTCCCATAAATTTATGTTTTTACTAAAGTTGTATGTGTATGATGTATAACTTTAGACTAGTATTTAATAAGAAACCAAAAATACAAAAAATATACTTTTTAAAGTACCATACTCTTACGCCAACTTTTCTTTTTAATTTAATTCCTAATATATAATCCATAAAAAGATTCTTCTATTCACACATACATGTGAATATTTAGATCTTATATTTGTTTGTAAAAGTAGCTAAGCCGTAAAAGGTAAAATAATATAAATAAAACTAAAACGTGAATGTATATCATAAAGTAAGCATTTTCTTATAGTAAATTACAGAAATTGTATATGTTTTATTACAAATTATATGATTTTGTCAATGTATTTTTAATGTTATTTTTTTATCTATGTACTTTCTAATTTCATGATTTTATCCCACTACTATTCAATTTTTTTTGCTCTATTTTAACTTAATATGACCAAAATACTTTTGTTTTTGTTTTTTTTGCTTTTAATTTAGTTTCTTTCTTCTCCGAAATTCCGGCAATTCGTAGTCACCAGTTCCTCCCTCCACCCCTGTTTTCTTTATTTTTTCAATTTTTGTTCTAGATCGCCGTCGACAACTGTTCTTTGGAGATAATAACCACTAAAAACAAAAAATATTAAAAGTTGGGATAAAATTAAAATAAGGGTGTTTTTATCATTTTAGGTCCAAAAAAAAAAAAAAGAGAGAAAAGAAATTTGAAGACCACATGGACAAAAACCACAAAATTATAAAATACAGAGACAAAAAAATGAAATTAAAAATATAAGGACAAAATTATACAATTTAGAAAACCAGAGGACAATTTCTATAATTTACTCTTTAATATATAAAAATTTTACCACTGTAGATAAATTAATAGATTTTATATAAGAACGGCCTTGGATTTTATATAATTTACTCTTTAGGTATAATGAGTATAGATTTTACAATGTATAGCGCCAAAAAAATATAAAGTGTAAAAAATTGTTGATATATATTTATCGGTTGAAATATCAGTTGATATGACGTTGTTATTTTTAAAAAAAAAAAAGTGTGAATACATGTTACGGTTGAGAGAGTCTTAAACCGGTCCCAACCATACACAAACTGACACCATCAGTTTTTGCCAATCAGCGGCACGTCAGTTCACATTTCAACCGACATTAAAATATCTCCCCCCCTTCAGTTTTTGGGACCCACAATTATAAAATACACACATAAAATACCCCTTTAGGCACTACCTCACCAACCGATATCTCCTTCATTCGCGTCCCCAAACCCACGGCAATAAACCGATGCCCTGTACTGAACCCACTGTGCCAACAGTGAGTCCACTTTTTTTTTTTGCAAACCGACGCCGTCGGCCACTGCCAACGGCAGTGGTCTTAGCTCATCAACACATTTTACAGTGATGCGTGGGACACGAAGAAGGGTGGATGCACCAGATTACTGCCCATTCCGACCCCTTACTTTGGCGTAGAGTAGTGGGCGTTGTGCTTATGTGTGTCAGGACTAATTGAATTAAGCAGTACCCTTTGGTCTTGGTCTTTTCACAGCCGTATGATTTGGGTTTGATGTGTTCCCCTTGTGTTTATGTGAGATTTTGTCACATTTATTGTGCTAATTAATCTCGAGATCTGAAAATGTTATGGAGCGTTAAGATATACACCACCGTGATCAAACTCGAGTTTGGTCCAGAGTGTTACGTTAATATTTTTTTTTTTTTTTGTTCATATCAAACAAATAAGCAAATACTCGTAGTGGTGAACAAACACAAGCTAAATCTTAAACTTATCACTTATTATGAATAATATACAAACAATCAATACATAGTTACATTCAATCAACTACATCAAGGGTTATTTGGTGGGGGGGGGGGGGGGGGGGGGTTGTCTTTAAAAGGTCTTAGGTTCAAGACATACTTAGAGCATTCCTCCGCAGTTTAAATAGGAGGTGAGGTTTATTCCCCTAAAAAGATGATATATTCGAGGAATGCATGTTTACCCGTTTGGATGTCACTGCATATGTCAAATACTAACTTACTAACTTGGCGTTTAAAAAAACAAGCAATCAACTACATCAAACCCATTACATTCGGTCTTAGGATTTAACTTAGGAAAATCACATAATTATCACATTTATTATAGGGTCTTATTTCTTTCACAAAAATATATTCATATTTCTTTTTATGTCACATTAACTATATAACATTTAAGTATCAATAAAGGGTTACTTTTTGTCTTCTAGTGTTTTTGTCTCTTTTTATTTATTATATGCGGTATGTTGATCGTATTTAATTTGTCCAAGCTGGTAGATGCATATGATCTTGAGCTGCAGGTCTTGAGTTTGATTCTAGCCAGTCTTTTTTATTTTTTTTTCTCTATCCACTTCCAATTAAGTTTGTAAAATTTACAATTAATCCCTTTTAACTTTTCTTAATTTACAATTTATTCTTCAACTTTAACTTTTTTTTAAATAAAAATTTACTATCATGCACTTTATTGAACAATATCTAAATCTTTCTAAAAATGATGAGTTCATTTAAAAAAACTTAAATTTCAATATAACGATAAACTCCTATATGATTAAAAATGATGTTTTTCTTTTAACTGTTATTATTGTAACTTTTATTTTTATTATGATAAATGTAATTAATATTTTTTTAATTTCACTTATACTTTTAGTATTACCATTAGTAATATTCTATATCAAATTTGTTTCAACAACGCCTAAATATTTCAACATAATAAATTATACTCCCTCCGTCCCACAAAAAAGTTTACATTTTCACTATAAATTTTGTCCCACAAAAAAATTTACATTTCTCAAATATGAGGGACCACTTAATAAAATACTATTATTTTTATGTACTTTACAACTAACTTTCTCCTAAAAGCACTTTCTCTTTCCAAATAACCTTATATTTTATTCAAAAATATTACAAAAGACCCCAGTAATAACTATCACCTAAATACTTGTGCCCAAGAGAAATGTAAACTTCTTTGTGGGACGGAGGGAGTATGATTTTATTTTTTACCATAAAGTTTTGGGTTTATAACATAAGCAGTACAAACTCATACAAAAAGTAAAACTAAATGATACAACTAAGGATAAAAAAAACAAATTAGATACAAATCATGAGAAATGTTCAAGGTAGTCCAAGAATTTTAGCTAGTCCCAAGGGACAATTAATAGTCATTGGATCAAGAAAAAGTCAAAGATCTAGATCAAGATTCAAACCATACAAGCACATGTGCTTCAATACATCAATACCCCACCCACCTCCGGCGGCCGGAGACGGCGGCGGACGGCGACGGCAGACGACAGCTGGATGCGGCGGCCGGCGGGTGGCTGTAGGTGGGAGATTTGATCTTGACCATCTTTATTCAATGGCTAGGATTTGTCCCTTGGGACTATGCAAATCCCTTGGACAGCCTAGAATACAACCCTACAAATCATACAATAAGGCGAATAACACTAACTACAAATATAGTTAGACGTCGTACAGCTGAAACATTTTCGAACCTAAAACATCTTTTCGTTGTCGTATGAAAATACCCGCAGCAACGCACGGGTATACCTTATTAGTTGATCTCTAAATACATATAACCACCCTTCAATAAAGTCGCTATATCTATTTTTTTGGGTTTTTTTCCTTAAAATACTCTCTCTGTCCCACAAAAAATTACTTTTTTTACTATTTTTTTTATGATATATAACACAATATTAGGCGGTTAATATAATGTCAGATTTTTTGTTATGAGATCTTCAAAACGATATGGCGTGTCAAGAAACAAGCTACAAGCCTACAATAGATGAAAAACGATTGCTCAAAAGTTCTTGAGTTTTTTTTGTTCAAAAATATGTTTTTGGTAGTTTTGGTATAGTATAACTTCCCATTGTATACAACTATATTAGGCATATTATATACCATTGGATTCAATGTCATGGGAACTTCAAAATAGTATATTATATGCCAAAAAACGATTTATAATGAACGAGATACTAATCCTCAAAAGGTGATATTTGTAGTTTTTTTTACTTGATTCTTGTATATCTTTCAACTCCCATATAGTTATAATCAATACTTACACAGTGTTACACATAGGGGTGAGCAGAAAAAGCGGGTAACCGGAATTGGAACCGGAACCGCTTTGGAACCGTCGGTTCCGGTTCCTAAAATTATGGAACCGCCCTAAGAGGTTCCGGTTCCGGTTCTCAAAATTTAGGAACCGGTAACCGGTGGATAACCGGAACCGGCGATTATTCGGTTTATTTTTGTTAAAATATTATATATTTGAGAAATTTAATGTCCAAATTTAACAATATGATAAATTTTGTGTAATTTTGAATGAGTTTAGTCAATAATTAGTCTGAATATAGTGTTTTAACAATACAATAAATAGATAATCATATGTTTAAGTGGTTGGAATCTATGATTATTCAAAGATTAGTAGATAAAATGATAAAAAAATGATTAATATTTAAGTTTTGCATCTTATTTGTATTTTACGATTTTAGAGACAGGGTAACCGGAACCGGCACCGGAACCGGAGGTTCCGGTTCCGGTTCCGAAAATTGAGGAACCGGTACAAGAGGTTCCGGTTCCGGCCGGAACCGGCGGGTATGTTATGCTCACCCCTAGTTACACATCACTGAAAACATATATACATTCATCTCAAATACAAAAACATGAAAGATTTAAACCCTAAAATACACCATTAATACTACATATGTTAATCATTTCTTGTGACACTAAAATGAATTGTATCTCTGTTTTAAGCAGAACAGTCTAGAAAAAAAAAAGTTTTTCATTAGTAGAAAATTTATAATTTTGCATAAATGATGTTACGTTTACCAATATTCCGAGTTTTTTTTAATGTTAGTCGGTTTTAGTCAGCTTAACCCAAAACCAATAAAGGTAAGTGGTCTTAACACAATACCCGATGTTAACGTCGAGTTTATCAGGTCAGATTAAAAAAGTTGATATTAACATAAAACTCAAATATACACGACCCTACTAGCATAATCAGATTTGTGTTCAAATCGATTTGATCATTTGGACACTCCTGACCACTACCATGTGCTTTAGACACTCATATATTAGTAGTATATGACGAAAAATAGCGATTTACAAGTCACAAACTTTTTTTACTTGTGTTATACGTAATATAATACTTTAAACGTAATTATTTTGAAAGAAGTAGAAAAATAAAAATCAAATGAAAGATTGTTTTATTTTAATGAAAAGTTAAGAGGATGTAACATGTAAAAGTGAGTTATTTTCGGCTTTTACTGGATAAAGCTTTGGTTAAGTGTTTAAACACAATCATTATGTACCTGACAGAAGCGATTGTTTTCCCTTTCTCTCTGTTTAGAAACTTATTTAAACAAAAACATTTTTTTCCTGTTAATTAGAGAATGTTTAAGAAAACTTATTTAATAAATTTTTGAGCATATTAACTTACACAAGTTTAAAATAAGTTTGTATTTACAAGTTTAAGATATCTTCAAAGTAGTTTTTAAAATTTTGTAGTCACATGATACATATCTCAACTATTAATTAATAATAATTAATGTTCAAGATTAATTACATATCTTTTACATGTAGGGATATTTTGGTCATTTTTATAAAAAAATAATTAATTTTTTATTATTTTTATTATTGTTTTATTTTGTAAAAAAATTATTTATTTTCGTTAATAACATATTATATGATAATAACATATCATACACATTTTTTGGATCTCTAAAATTTATACTTCCTCCGATTCAAAATAAGTGATAAAATTTGGGTTTCACGGTTTTTAAGGTAAAAGATTATAATGATTGTTAAAATAAATTAATTAGATGGTTAGTGGGGAATGAGTCCCACACTTTTTAATAAAGTATGGTTAATGATGTTTAAAAGTAAAGTAAGGGTAAAGAGGTCACTTCACTTTGTTAAAGTAGATAGTTAGTGGATGAGGGTCCCACTTTTTTTTTGCCAAATAAGGTAGTTTTCTTAAAGTGTATCACTTATTTTGAATCACCCAAAAAAAAGTGTATCACTTATTTTGAATCAGAGGAAGTACATAACATAATTTTTAAGATAACTAAATTTGTACACATTATTAACCAATAACCATGTACTAAACCTTTTAATTATATTAAATTATATTTTTGTTTGTATCTCTTTTGAATAAATATTATAAAATCAATATTATGAGATTAACTACAAACTATGCTCTATGCAACGAACGTGGATTCGTAGTTATATTTTTATTTATATCTTCTCTTAGAAGAAACTATGTACATATATGTAACATCCCAGAAATCAGAGGAAATTTAATAATTTAAAAAAAAAATAAACCATTTTGCCCCGAAAGTACAATTAACTCAAAGGTCTCAACTCATAGATAAAAATATAAAACCGTCTCGTGGTTTAAATGCGGAATAATTAAAGGTTTTAAAACAAAACATATTTGACTCGAAATAAATGTTTTAATCCAAATCCATAAATATAAAAATAGAAACACGGCTCATCAACCAGTGACCTTCTCTTTGCCCTTTCTAGTACCTGCAAAATGGGAGGGAGTGTTTGGGGTCAGCCACCGCTGAGTGAATAATCAACACAATAAACATACACACACAAACAATCCACACCACATAAGTGATCCCTAAAGACTTTACTCAATTCTCGATTATTAGGCCTTTTATTAAATTTCACTTGGTTCGCCAATGCCGTGACGATCCCAACGCCCACCAGCGCCTCGCCGCAACACCCCCTTCCAACACCCACCAGTGTCCCGCAGTACCACGCTGACAGTCGTGAATTGTACTTGGCTTACCCTGGGAAGAGTTGGCTAACCTCATGAATCTCAAATATAGTTAGTTAGTTTTATTAACGTGTTGACCCATTACAACATGTACTCATATAAAACTAACAGCTCAAGCTCAAGTATATCATCTCATAGATATATAACCACATAGCACAACTCAAGTGTATAACAACTCATAATCAAAATTCAAGTACACAGATCATTCACATAATGATATGGTACCTAGCTCGGTTCCTCAGTATCCACATCTCAGTTCAGAATACGAGTAAAATAAATAACACATAGCACATCAACAAATAACAAGTTCATCTCATGGCAATAGCAATTCATGACATATATCACATAATCATGAAGTGAATGTAAATGCAAGTTTATAGTGAGATCACCCACCTCGAATAGACGTATGCTCTTAGAAGTATCCTCGGCACGTACAAGTCACAACTCAGTTCCTAGAAGATCCTACATCACATAATAAGGCTAGGATTAAAACTCGGCTCAAAACTCAACTCATAGTAATCTGCCAGAACCCGACACCCCCGCGGGAACTATTATAACTCCCAGACCGTGTGCTAGATTATTCTCAAATTTAAACCATTGCTAGAAAACTCGGATTACTACAATTTACTGTCTCACGATCCCTGTCCAAAGAGGACTCGGAAAACTAGAGACCTACGTGGGCCAAAAATCCAAAAGGTTAGTTTAAACCAATTAAAAACACACTCGAACATCAGGGCAGATTCTGCCAAAAACCTTATTAAAAATAAAACCAGTTTAGCAAACCCAACCCGTTACCGGAAAAACCCGAACACCTAAACTTGACAGCCGACATAATTCCCAAACCACAACCTAATCTCAAACTGTTTTGAACACAATTGCTCTTTTCCAAAACAATATAAAATGTCAAACCCGAACCAACAACACCTCTAGAAATTAAATGCACTCTAAAGCAAAACGGAAAAAGGCATAAAAAGGAGAACTACCGAAACACCAACTCTCTTGGCTCGGGATCTTCTCAATAACCGCTTGGCTCGCAACAGCTCTCGGGACTCGGTTCCTGCTCTCTGCCACTCGATCGCTGCTCAACTCCAAGACGGCTGTCGATCGACCAAGATAGAATTCGGAAACGAAAAACACACATGTTACGGTTCGAATCAAAGGAAGGAAGAAACGAATTTAATTTGATGGAATATTACCTGGTCGACACTTGTGGCTGATGAATGGGTTCGAACGAACAAAGAAGGACATAAGAAAAGTCGTATGAGGATGTCGGCTCTCAAGGGATGGAAAAAAAAATAATAATAAAGGATTTAGCCAATCACATGGCAGATTCAAACTTTTCATTTGAAATAAAGAAAAACACCTACATGCTTGCTTCGTGACTTGGTGCAGATGACAAGAACAATTGGCAAGTGAATTGGATTTAGACCTGATCATTCTTATAAACCGCTTACGTCTTTTCTTCTTGATGAACGGCCAAACGATAAAAGGGATTAAGGGGATAATAGGTTTAGGGTATAATGAGACCTAATTAATCAAGCCCACCACTCAAAAGCTCGGGCATTGGCCTTTGGCTAGACCGGCTCAAAAGAGCACAACCCATCTCTTGCGATTACCTAACTGGTCAAAACCCGAACGAATTGTTTAATTACATATAATAATACTAGCTACAAAACCCGCCCGATGGGCGGGTATGCTGTAAATTTTAGTATGTAGAAAAATGTCCAAAAACTTTATATACTTCTAAATGACATAATAATCGATAGATGTGATGATGATTTTGTACAAATGTTACATATAAATGTTACATATAGTTATTTGTTTGCTTCGCTGATTGATCTTTTAAATATTTATTTGTTTCCTTGTATGTAGGATCTTTTAAATAGTTATTTGTATGTACGATCTTTTAAATAGTTATTTGTTTCCTTGTATGTAGGAATCCGTATATGGAGCATATAAATGTAGACCGTAAGCCGTACCAGATTCGTTTGCCGTATATGGAGCATATGAATGTAGACCGTAAGCCGTACCAGATTCGTTTGCCGTATATGGAGCATATGAATATGAATGTAGACCGTAAGCCGTACCAGATTCGTTTGTATTAGTGCAAATGATGTGGACCAATCAGGGAATTCCAAGTGGCATTATGGACGAATAGGAATGCTTGGAATTGCCATGGTGTCAAAACCTCTTCAAATTTAGGCCTCATATATAGGGTAGGATACGGACGTCTATTAAATTATAAAGTGACCAAAAAGTTGAAACGTCTACCAAAACGAACCGTCTATTTACAGGCCGTTTAAATAATTAACGCGCCTAATAAATTATTGTCTAATTTAATTTACGTCTAATAAAAATGAACTGTTTAACTTCATTAAAAGTAATTTAATAATTATTCATTACGATTAAATTAATATTATTTAACTATTAAAATTTCAGGGCGTTACAATATGCAATAAAATCGTAAATTATATTTTAAGAGAAACGCTCAAGGAGGTCCCTTATTTTTACGTAAACCCGATGGACAAATATCAACCATTGATCAATAAGATCTAATGGTCAATATTAATCACAAATTTTATACATGAAAGGGTATTTTGGTCATTTGGCACTTAAAAAAAATTCTGTTTTTTTATTTTTATTTTTATTTATTATTATTATTATTATTTTATTTTTGTTAAAAAACAATATTTATTTGATAATTACGTGTAGTGTTTAATCACATGAATCACATGATTGTATATTTAATCACATTTGATGTTTTAGTACAATCGCATGTGATTCAGTACACAATCACATGTGATTCAGTATACAATTACATATGATTCAGTATTCAATCACATTATGTGTTATTTGTGAAAATTAATTTTTTTTAAATAGAGAAAAAAATAATAATAATTCTAAAATAAAAAATAAAAAATATTTTTTTTAAAAATGACTAAAATAGTCCCCCATGTATAAAATATGTAATTAATCTTGACCATTACTTATAATTAATTAACCATTGAGATTAATCCCTTAAGACTTTATTAATATAAAATACTTCCTTGAATACGACTTTATATTACTCCGTATAAATTATCGTATTTTCTTTATAAACAAATTTTTTTTCAGCATTCAATAGGTGGTGGGAGGGGTGGTCTCGCTGGCCCACATCGATCTTTTCTAATATAACGTCGGATATCAGCCCAAACTTACGGGCTCTTGTGGCTCACCTCAAAATAGAAATGGAACTTGTTATTTTCTTGTTTTTTTCAGTAAGCTTATATACGGGGACGGGTAACCTTAGTTTTTGACGATATGGAATTTGGGATAAACATGCCCCATGTTTGCAAGATTTTTTCCATTTTATTTTTTGTTAAACACTTCTCTGAGTTATTTTATATAAATTGGCTAAGGCTTGATTTATAACAACAATATCTAATCAGCTAAAATTATGATATGAAAGATGTGAGATGTATATAATCATATCTTTAAGACTTTATTTATTAACACTTGAAATAAAATATGTTTTCAAGCTCTTAAAATCTACGTATAACTAATATATATGTTTCTTACTCAAAATTACATTTGTTTTCAATAATCTTGATGTTCATAAAGAAAGTGTAGTAAATAATATAAAAGAATATGCATTCAGTTGGATTTGTAATCGTAGTTTAAAGTTAGTTAGATAGATTGGTTAAACAAATCCGTAAAACTTATTGTAATTGTTTGTTTCTAACTTCTCGCTAGCTTTTGTTAATTAAAAGCGGTTTAAAAAAAAGATTTTTTCTAAATATTTTCAAACATTTAAACTAAATTCCAAAAAGTTTATATTCGTCTCACAACCCAAACTCTACCAAAAGACGTGTAACCGATTTTGAACTTGGACAGTGTCTATAGATCCAACAAACGTTTTCGAACCTAAAATAAAACAAAAAATAACGATCTTACGTGAGATCGGGTGAGGATTCAAAATCCGGTGAGGACTGCGAGGACAAATCTCGTGCGTTCATCTAAAAAAAATATGTGGCTCAAATTTTTTTATTTTTTTAGAAAATTCGTAGTGGCATTTTATGTAATTATTATGGATTTTTTCTAATTTTCCTCCAAAGGTCAAAAGTTTAAGGGTGTAATTTGAAACTTGTATTCTTCAGCAATCTCACGCACCACCACTCTCCCCTCCCCCACTCTCTCCCACTCTCGGACACGTGTCGCAATATGATTGGCTGGAGAATTTTTTTTTTCCAACCACTTGTGTTTTTTGTCTGTAACTTTTTTTTCCTTGATAAAACAAAATTCTGAAAAAAACAAAGTTCTTAAAATTAAATTATCTACAAAATGAGCATAGACATGAAAATTTGAAAAAAAAAATATTTTTTAAATTTTTTAAAATTTGAATCATTTATTTATTTTTGTATCATTTTGCTAATTTTGGATTATTTTGTTAGACAATGTGGTACTTTAAATTATTGATTCTTTTTACAAATGTTATTATTCAAAACTTGTAACAATTCAAAACTTGTAATGATTCAACATTTAATTGAATATATAATGATCCAAAACTATATTATTTAACATGTATGATTCAAATATAATGACTCAATATTTTTATTAACTCGAATATTTTTACGATCTAAAATGACAGGACTCAATGATCCGATACATGTTTATATGATTCAAAATTATTTAGATCTATGTTAAATTTTGAATCATTTTGAATCATTTTGTTGATTTTGGATCATTTATTTAATTTTGGATCATTTTATAAATTTTGAATCAATGTAAATTTTAGAGCATTTTGTTAATTTTAGATCATTGTTAACTTTTGGATCATTTTGTTATATTCGGATCATTCCTTAATATTTGGATAATTTTAACTCAGTGTTAATTTTTGGATCATTTTGAAAAGAAAAAAAATCAAAATTTCATGACTATACTCATTTTGTAGAAAAGTTAATTTTAAAATTTTTTGGCATTTTTAGATTTTTTAATATACACAATTAATTTTTTACATAATAATACTTCGTCTAATAGTATGTATATCAAATTCCCAAAAGTTATAAACATATTAATTTATATAATACTCCCTTCGTCCCACAAAAAAGTTCTCATTTATCTTGGGCACAAGTTTTTAGGAGATAGTTAGTGGTTGAGTCCTTAGTAATACTTTTGATTAAAATATAAGGTAGATTGGAGAGAGAAAATGTTTTATTGATGAAATCATTGGAAATAATATTATTTTATTAAGTGGACCCCTCACATTTGAGAAATGAGAACTTTTTTGTGAGATAAAATCTAAAAGAGAAATGAGAACTTTTTTGTGGGACGGAGGGAGTAATTCATATATGAAGTAAATGTTATATATCAAATTTATAATTATAATTATACCTAAGGCTTGTAACCTAGTGGTATTAGAGGAAGGTTTAAGGTGTTGCCCATGACCTATAGGTCATGGGTTCAAGTCTTGTTGTGGATAAATAGGTGGCAGGTTCGAGGGAATATATATTGCCCCTTGTGGACGTCACTGTTTAGGCTCGAATCACTAACTTACTAACTAGCCGTTCAAAAAAAAAAAAAAAAAAAATCTAATTTATAATTATAGGCCCTGTTTTTTTTAAAGGGTTTTAATTTCATACACGTCCTTACAAACTTTTTATATTACGTATATATCCTTGCAAATTTCATTATTACGTATATATCATTCCCAAATCTCAAAATTCTCATATATATATCTTTTTACCTAATTTAATAATACTTAAATCTTTTAAAATTAAAAAAATATAGATCCTAATATAAGTTAATGGTAAAATCGCCTAAAACCCTTGACGAAATAAAATGTAATAGTTGAATTTGGCAAGAAAATACACTTGATAAAAGAAAATAACCCTTGACAATTACGGGTATTTAGGGCATTTTAGTATTAATATAGATTAGCATTTATGTTTTATTAAATTTTAAACGATTTAAATATTATTAAATTAGGTAAAAATATATATGTGAGAGTTTTGAGGTTTTGAATGATATATACGTAATAATGAAGTTTGCAAGGATATATACGTAATATTTGAAATTTGCAAGGACGTGTGTGAAATTAACCTTTTTTTTAAAGTACAAATTTCATAACGCGGCAACAACAATAAAACTCGCGCTCGCTATTCTTTATTGCAAATTATCTTACAATACGATTAATACCACCTCCATGAGTTATTTTATAATATGGAGTCATAGTATGTATAATCATAAATATTTGATTCTGCAAAAACAGTCACCATTACATTCACAATACTTAACATTAACAAAAGACAAGTCAAAGTTAAAAATTAATAATTAAAGTTGCATGCATGTCTAATCCAAAGTTTCATATAAAGATGAGATTATAATATGTAAACAACAATTATTAAAAAGACGTCAACACTATAAAAATAAAGACTGATTCATGGAAATCTGTTGCATTTCCGGTTTGCATTTTTTATTAATATTTTATGTTTGTGGGGCAGGTAGCAGAAATTTGATGTACTTGGGTGGAACAAAGTGGCCACTAACATTTTAACTCACACGTTACAATAGCACCTTTATTGTTTTATGTATATCATCTCACTTTTAATTTCTGCTTTATTTGTTAATTTTATCTTATTACGTGGTACATCTCGTTAATTAATCAAAAAAGTATTTGAAATACTATGAAGTCCTGAAACTAAATTATTAAAAAATATATTTAGATGACAACTTTTGTGACCAAAACTCATATATTGAGACGTAAAATTGAAGGCTAATGTAACGACCCAAATTTTGTAAATAAATAAATTGTATAAAAATATGATAAATGTGGATAAATCATTTAAAAGACGTAGGAACTGGTTTCGTGTCATTTGGACACCGTTTAATATGGTTAAGATCGAAACCGGGAAAAATTAGACAACAAAAAGTCGCAGCCTAGCTGCCTGGAGCACTTCGCGACGCGAACTATAATTCGCGATCACGAGGATCAGACAGAGAAGTTGGGGTTTTGAGGATCGGAGTTCGCGGCTCGTTCCCAATCGCGAGGAGTTCCCGACACGGGAAGTTCGCGATCGCGAACCCTGACAGCTGTATAAAAACGGGTTTGAGGCTAGGGTATGGACACCTACACCCCTACTACTCTAGCAGCCGTTATTTTGAAAGAAGATATCGGTTCATGGTGTTCTTGAGCTCAAATCTTCATATTTCTTGGAGATTGTTGATCTAAGGTAAGAATCCTTGTTAGTTTATGCATCTCTTTGGTATTTCAAGCTTTATCTTGGGCATCAATGGTGGTTTGGACAACTCTCCATGTCATCTTTGGGGAAGATGACTAAACATGAGTGTAAAACACTCATTGTAGACTTGTGTTCAATGTGTACAAGTTGGATTTGGGATTTATTGATGAGAATCTTGAACTAGGGTTTGAGATCCCAACAAGTTGGATGAACTTGATGGTTGTAAATATAGTTATAGATTGTTTATGGCTAGTTATGGTTAATAACTAAATTATTTGTGTAAATGATGATTAGGTCTTAAGGACTTAAGGATTTGGTGATACTCCTTCATTCAAGGAGTAAGGATTTGTGTTTACAAGCGCAACTTTGGGATAGCATTGCTACGGTGAGTACATGTGATCTTTTCTGAGTACATAGTAGACGAATTTTAAATGATTAAAATGATTAAAAGAGTCTTTATTGAATGAATGATTTGATAAAGAGATTGATTGAAATGCTTAGATGTTATGAAATGAAATGTGATCTTGATATGACGAAATGATGATTGAAATGGAGCAATGGCTCATGTTTGTTGACCAATTATATGTTAGTCAAATTTCCGGAAACGATAACCCATTCGTGGGGGAGTTGAGATTACTACTTGGGGCGGTACCTCCCTGCGCAAGGGTAGTATATCTATGTGAACGATAACCCGATATTAGGGGGACTGTGATAACCCGATAAAAAGGGGGATTACGATAACCCGCGATACGGGGGAGTGATGATCTCGGTAAGTTTGGGAGAACCCCAATTACCATGAGATCTTTTGATGATAACCCACATCGGGGGAGTTTGCTTCGGGATGACCCGTATGTGTGAGCTTGGGATAAGCTCGAGACTATGTTTGACTTATGTGCAATGTGTTAATTATTTAAATATTATTTAATTTGCAAATGTTTAATAACGGTTCTAAAACCCATGTTTCTCACGAGACAATCTTGTCTCACGTACTATGTTTTCTTTTATGTTTATGTACTCAGGTTCGGGAGCTAAGGATTAGGCGGCCCGTAGTTGTAGCATTGGATGATTAAGCTCGGTGTACCTTTTTAATTCCCTAGACTATTGATTTGATATTATTGTAACACCGGTTTTTGGCACTTGATACTCATTCCAATGTTTTGTTTAAACTATATTTTGGATGTTAGAAATTTTGAATGTTAAACTTTAAATATTTAAAAGTTTAAATTATTTTGAAAAATTGAGGTGTTACAACTTAGTATCAGAGCTTTAGTTTAAGTGAATTAGGTTGGTTTACCACCCTAGAC
Organism: Calendula officinalis; assembly: GCA_963853835.1. Classification (NCBI taxonomy): domain Eukaryota; kingdom Viridiplantae; phylum Streptophyta; class Magnoliopsida; order Asterales; family Asteraceae; genus Calendula; species Calendula officinalis. The sequence continues at coordinate 75,734,610 of OY970829.1, forward strand.
TTAGACTTTGCTAGGTGGGACATTATGTGCCATAGAAAGTTAGGTTGACCTTTGTGAACTAGGGTTGACCATTAAGGGAATTATTATAAATCGAGCTTTATTGAAACTTTATGCAACTATCTAGTTGAATAATTGGATTCTAGTTTGGTGACATCTTATGTTAGTAAGATGGCTAGAACGAGAAGTGGTCGAGTCGTACCGGATGGAGAAGGGGACTCAAATGTGATTCCCAATGTGCCTCGAAATGGGAATGGGGGAGCCGCATCCGGTATTGGAAATAACGATGCATCGGTAATAATAGAAGCTATTCAATTTATGCTCACCCACATGAGGGAGGTGATGCAACAAGATGTGAACCGGATCATTAACGATCGGTTGAATTGGAATGATGACGAGGAAAGAGACGAGGATGGGGGTCGTGGTGAGGAGGAAAGGGAAGAGAGGGAGGATACTCCTCCTCTGACGAGGACCAAAACGGGAGAAAGTGTCCCAACCGAGAAATCCTCTAACGAGGAAAGAAGTGTTGACAAAATTGAGCGTGAAGGATGTTCTTACAAGACATTCTTGGCATGCCGACCCGACAACTATTTCGGGAGTATGAAACCGAAGGATACTATGCGTTGGATCCGGGAGACGGAACACGTGCTTGAGAGTAGCAAGTGCAAAGAAGAAGACATGGTGACATATGTCTCACGGTTTCTTAAGGATGGTGCTTTGACTTGGTGGGTCACCGTGTATGAGTCGTTGGGAAAGAAATCCGTCTACAAGATGTCATGGGAAGAGTTCACTAGGAGACTCAAAGAAAAGTTTTATCCCGAAAGGGAGTTGGAAGAGTTGTTGGAAGAATTCTTGCATTTCAAGAAAGGCAATTTGACTTTGGATGAATATACCAAGAAGTTCACGGGATATCTCCCGTTTGTGATGAACACCTACCCAACCGAACGTAGTCGTGTTGTTCGGTTTGCTAATGGATTACCTTGAGAATATGAACTTGAAGTGAAGAGGGCGGTGACTCTTGATGAAGCTATTAATGTCGCCCGAAGTGTTGAGAAAGTTAGTAAGAGAAGGATTCAAGAGAGGTCGGTGGGGAACGAAAAAAGGAAGTTTGAGAACTACTCGGGGCCATCAAAGAAAGGAAGGTTTACCCCGAGCGGGTGAAAGCAAGGAAGTGGTGGTGGTTATGTGAAATGTGTGAAATGTGTGAAATGTGAAAAGACTCATCAAGGAGAATGTAAGCTTGAGTCGGGAAGTTGTTTCAAATGCGGAAGATTCGGCCACAAGGCTAGAGATTTCAAGGCCAAGAGCCTTGATGAGGTGGAATGTTTCTCATGTCATGAGAATGGGCATTATAGCAATGTTTGCCCAAAGAAAAGGACTGAGATGTTGGTGTCGACCGCTCACAAGAAATCGGAGCCGTCGAAGGTCAAAGGGAGAGCTTTCCAACTAACCCGAGAGGAAGCAAGAGAGACACACGATGTCGTGTCAGGTACACTATTTATAAACTCCATACCCATTACCCACTCATATATTATTTGATTCGGGTTCTACCTATTCTTTCGTGTCTCATGATTTTGGTGTTAAGTTCAATGTTCCATTAGAGTTACTTGATGAATTGTATGAGATTGAGGTTGCCAATGGAAAAACCTCCATGATCCAACAAATTTATAGGAATTGTGAACTAGAAATCGATGGTAAGAAGTTTAAGGTTGATTTGATGTCTATGGGAATTAAGGCATTCGATGTGATCATCGGGATGGATTGGTTGGGAATTCACCAAGCCAAGATTTTGTGTGGGAAGAAGTTAATGTCGATCAAGTCGCCCGATAATGAGAAGGTGTACATTTATGGAGAAAGGAGGCATCATATGCCAAATCTTATCACCGCCATTAAAGCAAAAAAATGTTTGTCAAAAGGATGCTCATCATTTATAGCCTATATCCTTGATGGAAGGAAAGAGAAGAAGGCGGTTGGGAATGTGAAGGTTATCCGAGATTTCCCAGAGGTTTTCCCCGATGACTTACCCGGTTTGCCACCGGAGAGGCAAGTCGAGTTTCGTATTGATTTAGTTCCGGGGGTGACGCCGATTGCCCGAGCCCCGTAATGTTTGGCTCCGACCTAAATGAGGGAATTGATGTCTCAATTACAAGAATTGCTTGATAATGGTTTTATCCGTCCTAGTTCGTCACCGTGGGGTGCACCGGTTTTATTTGTTAAGAAGAAAGATGGGTCATTGAGGATGTGTATTGACTACTGAGAGTTTAACAAAATGACAATTAAGAACCGGTATCCGTTGCCAAGGATTGATGATTTGTTTGATCAACTTCAAGGAGCAGATTACTTCTCCAAGATTGACTTGAGGTCGGGTTACCATCAAGTTCGGGTTAAAGAAGGTCATACCGAGAAGACGGCCTTTAGAACTCGTTATGGGCATTATGAATTTTTGGTAATGCCATTCGGTTTGACGAATGCCCCGGCTATATTCATGGATCTCATGAATAGGGTTTGTAAACCTTTTCTCAATAAATTCTTTATTGTGTTCATTGACGATATTCTTATCTATTCAAAGACCGAAGAAGAGCATGAAGAACACTTGAAGCAAACTCTAGAAGTGTTGAAACGGGAAAAATTATATGCAAAATTCTCAAAGTGTGAATTTTGGTTGCGGGAAGTTCAATTCCTCGGTCATGTGGTGTCTCGAAGCGGGATAAAGGTTGACCCGTCTATGATTGAAGCGGTGAAGAATTGAGAGGCACCGAAGACTCCAATCGAAGTAAGGAGTTTTCTTGGTTTAGCCGGTTACTACCGAATATTTATTGAAGATTTTTCCCGAGTGGCGGTCCCACTCACTATGCTAACAAGAAAAGATGTGAAGTTTAATTGGGAGAAAAAGCAAGAAGATGCATTTGCCTTGCTAAAGGAGGAATTGTGCAATGCATCGGTCCTTACACTACCCGATGGTATGGAAGATTTCGTAGTGTATATTGACGCCTCGAATAAGGGTCTTGGTTGTGTTTTAATGCAAAGAGGAAAGGTGATAGCTTATGCTTCAAGACAATTGAAAGATGCAGAAACGAGGTATACTACTCATGATTTAGAGTTGGAGGCGATCGGTTTTTGCCTTGAAGATTTGGAGGCATTACTTGTATGGAACGAAGTGTACAATGTACACGGATCATAAAAGCCTTCAATAGGTGTTCACACAAAAGGATTTAAATATGAGACAAAGAAGGTGGATCGAATTGATTAGTGATTATGATTGTGAAATTGTTTATCATGAAGGAAAGGCTAATGTGGTAGCCAATGCATTAAGTAGAAAAGTTCACGAGAAGCCGGTCAAGCCTAAGTTGATGCAGATCGAGGTGATGTCTAGTATTATTGAAGGGATAAAAACCGCACAAACCGAAGTGATGGGAAATGATGAGTTTAGGCAAGAAAGATTGGGAAAGAACCAAGTATTTGAAGAAAATGTTCAAGGGTTGAAAACCGTAAATGGTCGGATTTGGGTTCTGAAATTCAGTAGAAATCGAAAAGTGTTGTTGAATGATGCTCACAAGTCCAAGTATCCGATTCATCCCGGAAGTACAAAGACTTATCAAGACTTAAAGAGAACTTATTGGTGGCCGGGGATGAAGTCGAGAGTAGCAAAGTACATCTCAAAGTGTGCCACGTGTGCACAAGTGAAAGTCGAGCACCAAGTGCCCTATGGAGTTGCACAACCGTTGCAAGTACCGGCCGGGAAATGGGAAGACATCACCATGGATTTTATTGTTGGCCTTCCAAAGACAAGTAGGAATCATGATGCCATTTGGGTGATTGTTGATAGGTTAACGAAAAGTGCGTTATTCCTAGCAATTCGGGAAACTATGCCACTTGAGAAGTTGGTAAAATTGTATGTTGATGAAGTGGTTCGGTTGCATGGAGTGCCGATATCAATCGTATCCGATAGAGATGCGAGGTTTACCTCGAGATTTTGGAGATCACTTCAAGAGGAATTGGGAACAAAGTTAAGATTGAGCACGGCTTACCATCCGAAAACCGATGGTCAAAGTGAAAGGACGATCCAAACGATCGAAGATATGTTGAGATCGTGTGTGATGGATTTTGGTGGTAAATGAGATGAACATTTACCGTTGGTTGAATTTTCATATAACAATAGTTATCATGCAAGTATCCAAATGCCACCGTTTGAGGCATTGTATGGGAGAAAGTGTAGGACGCCTTCTTGTTGGTTAGAGGCGGGTGAGACGAAACTCATGGGTCCCGAGATTGTGAAAATAACAAATGAGAAAATCGGAATAATTCAAGCAAATATGAAAGCCGCACAAGATCGCCAAAGGAGTTATTCGGGTTTGAAAAAGCGACCTTATTACTTGAATGTTGGTGATATGGTGATGTTGAAAGTGTCGCCTTGGAAAGGCGTGATGAGATTCGGTAAGAAGGGAAAGTTGAGTCCACGGTATGTTGGACCGTTTAAGATTTTGAAAAGAATTGGACTTCAAGCTTTCAAGCTTGAACTCCCACCCGAGTTGCAAGGTGTCCATGACACGTTTCATGTTTCTTATTTGAAGAAATTTTTGGGAGAAGTGGACAATCTGATCCCACTTCAGGATTTGCGGGTCGATGCACCCAACCGGTTGATTGAAGAGCCCGAGGCCATTTTGGAGGCCCAAACGAAGAAATTGAGGAACAAAGAGATTGAGCTAGTGTTGGTCAAGTGGAAGCATTCACTTGGACCGAACTTGACTTGGGAAGTCAAGGATGAGATTCGGAAAAGATACCCGGAGTTCATAAACTATGATGAGATTCCGAAGACAGAATCTTCTTAAGGGGTAGATAGTTGTAACGACCCGAATTTTGTAAATAAATAAATTGTGTAAAAATATGATAAATGTGGATAAATCATTTAAAAGACGTAGGAACTCGTTTCGTGTCATTTGGACACCGTTTGATATGGTTAAGGTCGAAACCGAGATAAATTAGACAACAAAACATTGCAGCCTAGCTGCCTGGAGCAGTTCGCGACGAGAACTATAGTTCGCGATCGTGAGGATCGGACAGAGAAGTTGGGGTTTTGAGGATCAGAGTTCGCGGCTCGTTCCCGATCGCGAGGAGTTCCCGACACGGGAAGTTGGCGACGCGAACTCGAGTTCGCGAGCGCGAACCCTGGCAGCTAATTCAGTTAATGTTGATTCAGTTAGTGTCTATCCATTAGCACCGCTCCCTTATTTCATGACTGGTATTAATGGTAGAATTATAATTAACAGTGGAATGTTAATTGTAGTATGTGCATATGTTTTTTAGAGGTTAGCTATAGTGGGTTTGGCTAGGCTTCGTTACTATTGGATACGGTACTCGAACTCATTGCGTATGTGTTATGTAAGGAGGGATTACCATGCCAATAGTAAAGGGGCTATCGGTAAACTGTTGTTAGGCCGACAATAGTTGAAGGTTCTGCGCTAGACCGCCGGTCCTCTCATAACGTCCAATTGCTTGTGGAAGTTTGGACTGGTTACAAGATTGATTTCTCAATGTTTCTAATTTGTTGTGGTTATATAAATTGTTGGTTTATCTATTCACTTAGCTTTGTGCTAATTCGTCATTTATGAACTCTTTTCAGGATGTTTTGGTTGGCGATGACTAGAGTCGGGTTTTGTAAGTCTGACCGTACTCTGATTTTGTAAATCGAGTCGAGCCTTATTTTAGTAACACCATTTGAATGTTTTAATATTTGGCTAATATGTAAATAGTTTTACGACGTGTAATAATTAGGACTTATGGCTTTCTTAAATCGCTTCCGTTATGTTTTTTTTAAAAAGGCTCTTAAATCGTGGTGTTACATTATCCCCATTGGGAAGGGTTGGGTTGGGTCATGACATAAATATAGAGAATCGTTCAAGGTAGTCCATCTTTTTTTGTGAAGTCCTGAGGGAAAAATCCCAGCTCTTGGATCAATCAACCCCAAATCACCATCACCACCACATGTGTATTAAATCACATGTTATTCGACACCGCGGACCACCACCACCACCCCCACCAACCTCTGTCGGCCACCGTCTCCACAGCCGGCAACCTCTCGCCATTGTTGGCTGCTTTCAATCACATGTGATTGCGTATCCAGTCACATGTGATTGCGGCGGCGGGCGGTGGTTAGCGGTGGCAGTGGCCGGTGGTGGTGGTATTGGCCGGCGGTGGTGGTTGTGTATTGAATCACATGTGATTTAGTGATGGTGGTGATTAAGGGATTTTTTGATTCAATGACCAAGATTTATCCCTTAGGAATATATTTATAAGGTGGACTTACAACTCCGTAAATATAATAATAAAAAAATTAAGGTGTTATCAATTGAGTGGCCTAAGCCCTGAGGGAGGTTGAGACACCAAATTTTGGGTTTCTTTTTAATATGACATGTAGTTTTGTTATTGGTAGTATGGATATTAAATAAATAAAAATTGGCTTGTGTTAGGTTATTAATGTGTGTGAATATAATCGGAGTGGGTTGTGGATGTGAAAGAGGGGGAAATTGTTTTTTTTTTTTAATGAAAATGTTAAACTGAGTTATGTTGCTAATAAGAATAGTCTTATAAGATCGGCTGATCGGGTTACAGGTTAATTTTTTGTACTCAGGGCTGTCTATGGGCATGAGCGACAAGGGCGGTCGCCCAGGGCCCACAAAATTTAGGGGCCCACTTTCATAAAAAATTAGTCCATGTATACGTATATGTGAACTTATTTGAATAAAGGTAAGTGCAATGAAATATTGAAAATACACGGACTACATGATCTAATCTGGACATTTTACTTGGATCGGGGTGACAGTTTTAATTTGGCGAAATTTTTTTATTTATTTGGAAAAAAGTAACTTTCGAGGGCCCATTTTTCAGATTTTATCCAGGACCCACAGATTAATTGGACCGTCCTGTTTGTACTCCAAACTCAACTGATAAATCCAACAATAACTCTAACCCGATCCAACTATTAAATTCACATCCCTATCGTTACTGTTTGTTGTATGGGCTTGGAGGGTAGGAAGCCGACCACAGAAATCATAATGCATGAAACAGGGGATAGTGAGGTGGGTCAACGAGGGGAGTTGGAGTCCATACACTTTTTGTATAATTCAATTCTCATACGAAATAAAACTCAAGAGGGGACATTATTTTGGCACCAAATCACAACAAACAAATGCTTTAGTTATATAATAATAAGGTTTTTGTCCTTTTATTTGAAAAATTGTTCCCGAAAATCATATTTGAAATATATTTATATCTATGCAAGATAGGTAAATGTTCAAGGTAGTCCAAGAATTTTAGCTAGTCCCAAGGGATAATTAATAGCCCTTGGATCAAGAAAAAGTCAAAGGTCAAGATTAAGATTCAAACCATACAAACATATGTGCTTCAGTACATCAATACCCCACCCACCTCTGGCGGCCGGTGACGGCAGCTGCCGTTGGCGGATGGCGGAGGATGGTAGCGATGGGCGGCTGCCAGCGGCGGCGGACGGCGGCCGGAGGTGGCCGCCAGCGGTGGTGGTCGTGACTGGAAGCATATGTGTTTGAAACACATGTGTTTCACCTTTTGAAACACATGTGTTTTGAAACTAAATGAGTGTATATGTACGGTCAAGCACATGTGTTTCATAACGTGAAACACATGTGTTTCGTTTCTAGAAGCACATGTGTTTCACTCATAACAGTTTTGAATATAAATGAGTGTATATGTACAGCCAAGCACATGTGTTTCAAGTAATGAAGCACATGTGTTTGTAAGCTAGAAGCACGTGTGCTTCACTAATAACAGTTCTTTTGAAAATAAAGGAGTGTATATGTACAGCCAAACACATGTGTTTCAAGTAATGAAGCACATGTGTTTGTAAGCTAGAAGCACACGTGCTTCACTAATAACAGTTCTTTTGAAAATAAAGGAGTGTATATGTACAGTCAAGCACATGTGTTTCAAGTAATGAAGCATATGTGTTTGTAAGCTAGAAACACATGTGCTTCACTAATAACAGTTCTTTTGAAAATAAAGGAGTGTATATGTACAGTCAAGCACATGTGTTTCGTGACTTGAAACTCATTACCACCAGCACCTTCATTGTCAGCCACCCCCGTCGCCGCCGACCACCGCCGGCGGACGGCGGCGATAGGCGGCGGCGGACGGCGGTGATCGGCGGCGGTCGGCGGCGGTCGGCAGCGGCGGGCGTTGGTCGGAGGCGGCCGGCGGTGGTGACCGGTGGTGGTGGTCGTGACTGGAAGCACATGTGTTTGAAACACTGTGATTTGATCTTGATCATTTTGATCCAATGAATAAGATTTGTCCCTTGAGACTATGCAAAATCCTTAGACTTCTTTGAAGACAACTCATGCAAAATAATTGAAGTTGGTTTAGAAGATTTTAATACGGAGTAACTATTACAAACTATGAAATAAATTACTGTAAATGTTTTTGTGTCTACGAAGAAATACATATTTAATAACTATCCATATAAATATCTTAATTTTAAAGACTTGGAAAAATATATAACCTAAATCAAATAAACTTATACTTCAACCGTATCAAAATAAGTGACACACTTTACATTTTATAGTGTTTCAAAATAAGTGACACACTTTGAAACTTTCTTTATTCGGTAAAAATAGTGGGACTCATACCCACTAACTATCCACTTTAATAAAGTGACCCGTATACCCTTACTTTTATTTTTAAAACTCATTTATATCACTTTATTTCAGAAAAATTGAAATCATCATGCACTAACTATGTACTTTAATCTATTTTAACCTCTATTTTAATCTTTTACCTCAAAAAATGTGTAAATTAATTTGTGTCACTTATTTTGATATGGAGGAAGTATCTTAAATAGTTAAATTGTTATGTTGATATAACAAATATGAAATATAATAATTACATATTGTTTTGCATGTAGCTACTAATAATTTCCATGGAAAAACAGATAAATAATTTCCAATAAAAATTTATGCTACGAAGCTAGTATGATTTATTATTCGAAACATGCTTAGATTCCAAGTGATTTCTCCTTTATGGTAGATTGGAGAGATCTTTATCAATCAATCACTTGACCAAATAATTGACATTGACTGTTGATTAAAGACAGTTATATTTATCTATATTCTTTTAACATTCTCTTTCCCGTATTAAAATTCTAAAGCATAAACGATTATTAAATCAAAGTCCCAATTTTATACTTCCTCTGATTTTAAATAAGTGATACATTGTTAGTTTCACGGGTTTTGAGACAAAATATGATAATGATAATTAAATTATATTAATTGGATAGTTAGTGGTGAATGAGTCCTATAAATTTTGAATTAAGTGAGGTTAATGATGTTTAAAAGTAAAAGTAAGGGTAAAGATGTCATTTCACTTTATTAAAGTAGATAGTTAGTGGGTGTGGGTCCCACTACTTTTTACCAAATAAGGTAAGTTTTCAAAGTGTATCACTTATTTTGATACATCCAAATATAGAAAGCGTATCACTTATTTTAAATCGGAGGAAGTATTTGATTCGGTCGATTTGCTTGGATGACGAAAAACTCTTGTTGCTCCCAAAAAATCAAATAATCGTGAACTCAGTTGAGCTAAAAGAATCATTTCTTATAAATTATAATAATCAATATTTATATCTTTCTAAACCACTTTTAACAAAATAAAGATCTACATAGAAGAAGGATAAAATTGATATTTCACATCTAAAATGCTATATGTATCACTTTAATTCGTTACTAGCATGGTACCCGCGTAATGCAGCGGCGTGTACCCTGTGACAATAATTGAAGGCGATCAATTGGTAGCCAGTGGAAGTGGGTGGTGGTAATTTTAACTTTATAAAGTCTGAGGGACTAACAAAGATAATTTTGTGTCGAGTAAAAAACATATGGTATAATATCTTAATTGCTTAGAGCATTATGTCAATAAGACAGAAATATTAAGTTCAAGTCCTACACGGTAACACGGTATATGCTTTTGATATACAAAAATCTATTTCAATAGAAAAATGTAATGACTGAAAATTAAGTTTTTCTAATTTATAAACCTACCAAATGCCTTATATGAAAACATGTTTTTAAGATCCGAATTTTAAATTTGTACCCAACAAATTAAAAAACATATATGAATCTTTGACTGATATTCAAACTCCTCATGAGTACCATTATATTTAGCTCTATTTTTTATTACTAACCTACAAATCTGTTCTGGCACGCTAAACAATTTCACCTACAAATCTATTAATTTATATTGGTCGAATCTTGTTTACCCCATTTAAATATGTACAGGTAAGGGTTACTATTTCTGACCCAGGATTTAAAACAGATCAGATTGGGTACTATTCCACTAACCCGAATCCGCTAACACAAACCTAACCTAATAGACCAAACTGGGAACCGATTTTACATAAAATTAGAGATTAGTTCGGGCCATATTGCACATGCCTAATTCACGTAAGGCAAATATGTAACTTAACACTTTACCTATAATATCTTCAAATTCCCATCATGTTTAGCAAGTAAACACAATGGCTACAAAAATTTACAAAAATATCCTTTGGGCCATATAAAAGACATACTTATATAACATATTAATGTCTATACATATATATACATACTGTCTCGTTCAGTGCTCTCTTCGAATACATCTACGCCACCTGAAGCTCTTCGTTTGTTGGTTAAGTTCAATGTTTTTAAGATCTCTCTGAAACCGAAGGCTGAGGCCAGAGCATACCTTTGTGCATTAATTTGCTTTTCTTTGGTTGTTGTATTTCCTTTTAAGCTATTTTATTTAATTTTACATGTTGACCCGTTAGTGATAAAACATAACCCAAATCAACTCATTCACAACTTAACAGATCATAATAGACCGATCTAGAGAATAAAATACATACCATAAGTTTCTGAAGCTAAGTTTCTATGAACCCATTTAGCAGCTTCACTATAACCCTGTTGAGTAGCTCGAAATACAGATGGACTAAATCCCGTTTAGAGGTTGTATGCATTAAGTACAATTTAGGAGGTTGCTCCACTTTATATTAACAACGGCTGCAACAAAAGTTATTCCAACCTCAAAAAATTGGCATATAAATGTAAATTAATTTTAAATATTCAACAAAAAGCCTTTAACAATACGCATTCTTGGAGTGCCAATAGCTTGGAAGTCGCCACAGATTCATCACATGAAAACTGCAAGTGTGGATATAATATAATTCAATTTAAAACTTATGAGAAAATTAGCAAATTTCCCAGTATTTTTGTAGATTTGTAAGCGTAGGTTATTAAGCACATCCTGATGCGAATTTCAGGATATAAGACCTGCCCCGTTCCCTAATATACTGTGAGGTCCTACATTTTTTACATAATAAGATATTGACAAAAAAGACATAGTAACTAAAATAAAAAGCTGAGTAGCTGTCTTTAGAAACTAAAAACAAACAAGCAGTTAGTAACTCTTGAAAAAAAGAAAATATAGTTTAAAAAGAGTTAAAACAGAATGTAAAATAAACTGTATTTGTAAACTCAACTCAATCGCTAGTACTTATTTCACAGCTATGTTCGCATACACATTTCAGCAAACAAGTTGTGGGCACTTTTGTCGAATTTTTTAATTGAATGCAAAACTATAAGATTAAATAAAACTTACCTTTACAACTGCAGAAAGTGTTCTATATGCCATAGAATCCATGTAATCTTCCTCTGTTACTACTGCCTACAACAAGTATGATTGTTACCTCTTTTTGAATCTAATAGTATGATTGTAATGCTTGATGAAATAGAGAGAATGATGTGAGATTACCGCAAAGTTTAACAGTTGTTCCTCACACAATCAGTGTATGCTTTCTATTAAATTAGTAGATCTGTGTGTCCATTTCCAATGGCAAAAACTTGTATCAAATAATAAAATTGAAGAGAAAAAACAACAAAATTAAGAAAAAGAAATACATTAAGAACCGTTCAATAGTCATACTGAATGAACATCGAATCTAAACATTAAAATCAGTATAAAAAATTGATTGAAGAACATTAAGAACCCTAATTTCAGTATATAAAATCGGATTGAGATACAAATAAAAACAAATTAAGAACGCTAAGCGAATTGAGATACACTATATAAAATGAGATTGAGATACTGAATCAAAATCGAATTGAACACTTACCAGAAAAATCGATGGATGGTGAGGGAGTCTTGGGCCGGTAGGGGTTGTGTGAGCGAATCTTCGGCCTTCGTGTGAAATCATTCGTAAATTTTGAGAGTTAGAGATTATCTTTTAATGTATATTACCATCCCAGATGGTAATCTAAGGTAGGGTGGAATCGAGGAGGCAATGGTGGAACCGAGGAGGCACTGGAATTTATTGGTTAGGCAAAGAAATAATCATAATCATGTTGAAGAAACCGAGGAGGCAATGGCTTCAAGTTTGAATTTTGAACGAACGGAGAATCAAACAGGCGGATGTCTTGGCCCGAAGGCCAGTCAAGTCAATTGTGTTTGTGGGCCGAAGGCCACATCCCAGATAACATTTAAATGATGGGCCGAACAGGTTATTAGATTTCGATTTAGGTATTGAAACACTACCAAAGGCTTGCCCTGGTGGTTTGGGCGTAGTTAATTAACTTGTAGGTGGCGTGTTCGAATCATGGTTGTAGTGCTTTTTTTAGTAAAATGATTGAATTCCAAAAATAGTAAGAATTTGACTGAATTTTCAGCCAGCTATCTAGGGAAAGATCATAAATGCATTATAGATAGTAGAGATAATTAGCATTTTTTTAGTCCGCTTATAATTTTATGGCATCATTATAGATGTACTTGGTATAAATAAAATGAATATATATATTTAGCTAGCTTATATAATTATTTAGATCATGATTAGCTTTAATAAACAAAGTTAAATATTTGAATGGCCTCCCAAGTATTATCCTTAAAATAATTGTAACTATTAACTTATATTTACTGATTTTGTTAAAACTGTGTTGAGTCGCTGAAATCATCCCCCACTGATAGAGATTTAATGAAGATAAAACGACAAATAGTTAGAAGACGGTCTGAAGATTAGTTCTTCAGATTGTGGCTAACTATGAATCTGATCTGTTCGGATTTCAGTTACCTGACTACATTATCTGATCATCATCCGAAGCAACGATCAGTTCCCCGTGCGGAATCAGAGACTGATCAACCAATCAGATAGTTGTAGTAGGTTCAGCGTACACTTGACAATAACGCTGAGCCTTGAGTACAGATACTTCTCTAAGCAAAACTCTTAGTGAAGGTCACTGAAGCTGTCCGCCGTCTGAAGAAGGATGAGTATCCGAAAGCTCATGATGATCTGAAGCGTATAAAGGTCTGAAGTTTCAGTGACACAGAAAGACACAAGTAGAGCACAAGTTTGTATGACGCGACAAAGGGAATCCTATGCAAATCTTCTAGAAGATATCAGCGATCATAAAACGACAGAAAGTACCATCAGAATTCCGTTAGTAGTGCTCGTCGCATGAAATATCCTCTGCACCAACGGAATTCTCACACGTGGATTCGTTCGTACATTCCTTAGCTGTCATGCTTCTCAAACACTATAAATTGAAGACTTAACGAACGAATTCGGTGTGCACCGAACAAGTTCTCACTTTGCTAAAAGCTTTCTCAGATATCATACTTTGACCAAAGTGTGAACAACCAGTGATACCTTCTGTTACTTGATTTGAGAATTGAATTTTAGTAACAAAGGTGTCTGCTTTGTGCTTGATCATTTGTTGATCAATACTTGTCTTAGATAGTATTTGTTATTGTCTACATCTTACAAGTAGTTTAGTTAGGATTTGTATTCTTGACTATTCTGTAACTACTTGTATATTTGTTTATCATTATTGATTAATAAATAAGAGTTTATAAATTGTTGAGTGTTACCATAATTTTTCTATGGTCAGTGAAAACGTATAAGTATAACAAACTGTTTAGAATAATTAAACAAATATTTCAAATGCATATTCATGTAAATAGATTTGACAAAGTATGAGAAAATATCTTAATCATAAAAGAAGAAAAAATACATTCTTTAATCGGTTTCCAGGATTATAAGAACTGCTTTGAAAAAGTTGCCTTCATATAAATAATAATGAAAGAAAGTAATGATCACTCAGAATTATACATATATTTAGGCATGTAAACGAAGCGAATGAACACGAACGGGGCCTTGTTCGTGTTCGTTTGTTAAGGAAAAAATGTTTTCGTGAACGGTTCACGAATACTTATCGAACGGAATTTTGTGTTCGTGTTCGTTTGTTAAGAAAATTTAGTGTTCATGAACGGTTCGCGAACAAGGGTAACAAACATAAACGAACACAAACGAACATAAACAAACACAAACGAACAAAGTGCAGAAAAACATGTTTCTACCATTTTCAAAACCACCTTAAGGATATCAGAATAATAAGTTGCATAACTGAAAACATGAACCATCCGAGATTGTTAATTCTAAACACGTTATGGAGATCTAGGGTTGTGAGTTTATATACGAATTGAGCAAAAAGTCTAAACCTATGGGCTTTATATATCTATACTTTTTTTAATTTTAATTATAATTAATCAATATTATAAATAACGATTTTTATTTAATTCAAGAATAAACGAACACGAAAACAAGTGAACACTAACAAACGAACGTAAATAAACGAACACAAATGGATGTTTACGAACGTAAATGAATGAACAAGCCTATGTTCGTGTTCGTTTATTTAGGTATACGAACGGAACTCCCGGTTTATTTACATGCCTACATATATTCAACTGTAGGGGCCAATGAATATTCAAATACGCAAAATGCCAAATTCTACTATTTTAGCTGACTAATTTATCCTCTTAACTAGGGGTGTTTACGAGTCGAGCTTTTCACGAGCTACTCGAGCTCGAGCTCGTTTATGTCGAACTCGAGCCTATACTAATTCAATATCGAGTCGAGGTCGAACATAAAACAAGACTCGGTTAATCTCACGAGCCGAGCCTAATAGTTTAATACTCGATTCGGCTCGTTCGATAGCTCGTTTAATCTCGAGCCGAACGAGCCAGACGATCTTAACGAGTCGATCTTAACGAGCTGAACAAATGTTTTATACAATTAGTATAAGTGTTAATACAATGAGTACAAGAATATACATATATTAATAGGGTGTTAACGAGTCGAGTAATTAACGAGCTTTTCGAGTTTGTAAATGAGTTATTTTCAAAAAAAATATAGAATCATAAACGAGTTTTGAGCTCGAGCTCGAACACTATATAAATATTTGAGCTCGAGCACAATTTTAAAAGCTTATTCGAGCTCGAGTCAAGCTCGAGCCGAGTAATTACTAAACGTGCCGAGCTAGCCCAAATTTCCTGATAATCGACTCGACTCGAATCGTTAACACCCCTATTCTTAACCATATAAACGCGATATACATAATCCGCATGACTATTTCCAAAATATTTAATGGTCACGTGTGATCCATATAAACAACATGTGTATCCCTATGGTCCTCGAAGAAATAAAGAGTTCAAAACCTTTCCGAGTAAACAATTTAGAACGGTTAGAGAAAAATCTAGGAATGGTTATTAGAAATACCGGTTAAGCGACATATGCTAAAGCCAAATGATCGACTTCATTCGAGTTAGCCTCGACAATGATACCTCTTTGCAAATTTACTGTTGAGTAAATTATACAGAAGGTTCTTGTGGTATATCACTTATTACAACCTCAGGACTTGAACTTCGCTTACTACATTGATGTATATATTTTGTTATATTGGCGGTCCCTACTTTTCGAGCAACGGTTGTCAAACACAAAGACTAGGTGACGTCAACCTTGGATCTCCTGTGATAACCCCAGTGCAAAACCCAACAAGTTCTTGGCGAACCTAGGGTGATCAAGGTTGAGTACGAGCGTGAAAGTGAGAGTATCCGAACTCTGTGTTTTAGGCTTTCTGAGTCTGTTCTCAGATGAGATTTAGACCGTGTATTTATATGGCTAGTCCCAAATATATGGAAAGTTGGCCCATTAATGATGATCGTGAACGCTTGAGATACGTTGATCATCAATCGTCTAATGCAACGCCCATTAAAGTGTATTTATCATGAAGCACCATTATGACGGGCGTCAGCCAATAAGACACGCTCTTTCAATGACAGACGCTGACAATCCTGACAGGCGGTGATAGCTTGGACATGGTTGACAACTCGTCAAGTAACAAAAGTTGTCATCCTGACAGTTGTAGTGGCGGGCTTTAAATACATCTTGACAGTTGTAGTAGCGGGCTTTAAACACAAAAGCCCATCATTATATTTAGGGTTTGGGAATTTACCTATATATACATAGGTAATCCTTACTAACCTCATCATGCACCCGAGTTAGGATTTGCCAAAACAACAGTTTGCAAGTTGTAACTACCATTACGCGTAAGTTTTCTCTCGTTTTTTTTTCCTTTCGAGTGAACCAACAGCGCAAGACGTCGGTACAAGACAATCGGCGGACGCAAGGCAGCGCACCAAACCGGCGGCGACCGGAAGTCGATCCGCGACGATGTGGGGGACCGGCTGCCCAAGACAGACCGGCGGTCACAAGGCAGCCTCAAACCGGCGGCGACCGGCGGTCGATCCGCGACTAGGTGGGGGACCGGCTGCCCAAGGCAGACCGGCGGCCGCAAGGGATACGACCGGCTGCCCAAGGCAAACCGGCGTGCACTGCTCAAACCGGCGGCAACCGGCGGTCGATCCTTGATGAGGTGGGGGACCGGCTGCCCAAGGCAGACCGGCGATCGCTATTTGGTTCGGTAAACACTCTTTTTCCAAGTTTAAAATCTATCATAAACAATTAGTGTGCACGAAGTCGGAACGACGGTCGCAAGCTGTGCAGACCGGCGGTACAAAGCAAGGCCGGCGGTCGTCGACAGCAGACCGGGCGGCGGTTACGAGTTAGTCCGGCGGATTAGGGTTTATGCTAAGTGGACCGGCAGACCAATTTGTACTCTTTAAATAATTAACTCCTTCCTAACTGTAATTGTATTTCTTGCTGCAGGTTTAGCTGGGTGGCTCGCTACCTTACAGATACGTATTTGTCCCTCCATTGCGTTTGTTTTGTTTACACCGCTGTTATTGATTAGGCATACTATAGTTTTCGTTGTTTTAACATGGGAGAGCCAGTGTCAGAGGCGATTGTGGTGGAAAATCCATCAGTTGCTCGGAGCCCTAGCACAGTCAATGTCAAAATGCTAACAAAACTATGGATGAGTATCCATGCCTTAGGAAATATAATGCGATTGTACCTATGCCAAACCAACGAGCCCATTCCCCTCCGCAAGGAAAAGTAGCCCTCTATATCCATTACCTGTCCCACTCCAATTTTAGATTTCCGGCCACCGCTTTTTATTTGAGTGTGTTGAATTACTTCAAGTTGGGATTTGCACAGTTACACCCAATAGCTGTATCAAAAATCACGACATTTGAGATGTTATTGGTGGCAATAGGAATAAAACCCTCAGTACCCTTGTTTAGGGCGTGTTATAAGCTGATGAAATCTCATGATTGGTATTCTGTAGAGTTAAAAGAGACAAAGAACAAATTTATTCGGGAGTGTTTTACGAGTCATAGGAATTGGAGATATAAATATGTGTTTGTGAATGCCGCTTTCAGAAATATTTGGGCTAGTAACTTGTTTAAATGGAGAACTGGGTTTGACAAATCGTTAAACGATGCTCCAGCCCTGACGCCTCAAAGCGGAAGGCTGTGCAAGCAGATTATACGAAAGTCAATTGTATTTCGAGTTTATGAGGAAGGTGCCTTGGTGTTAGCTGGTATTTCGGATTATTGGGCTGAAGGGATGAAGCCTGTGATAATGGACTCGGAGACCGGGATATGTAGGTTCTTGTTGTTATATTGTCATGCTTTTATATTATCTTTTTACAGGTACTGACTCATTGTACGTTTCCTGCAGCCATGAGCTTGAGGGATTTCATGGAGGGAGATCCTGCCTTTATGGAGTATGAGATTGAAAGTCATCCTGCTGATGTTACCCTTGGTGAACAAGAAACTGGTGCCTCTTCGCATGTTAATTCTGGGATAAACACGACCTCAACCAACGAGGTGACATCAAACTCGACACCAGGTAATTGCACAATCTCGACACATATGTATTTACTATGGTAAAAGGTAAGCGTATGCTTTATGTTTCACAGGTGCCGCTGATAATGAAAAGTCACTGTCCAGGACTATTGCTGAGAGTGACAACGAAGATGAAACAGGTAACACTATAATTATAGTCGTTGCCAACTTATTACCTTTTACTTAACGATCTTATTGTGAATATGCAGAGGGCTTCAATTACCTGGGGGCAACGTCAATTCCAGATCCCAGGTTGGATGACCGGGATATGTTAGGACTTGGTAAAAGGGCGGTGAGCCTAGATGTAAGCGATTATGACATCCCTTTGCCGAAGGTGCCAAAAGTGACTTTCCCCTCTAATCTTCCCTCAAATGCTACTTTGGTAAATCGCGGGGGTAATACTGGATCACATGGACCAAGCGCCACAATTGGTTCAACCGGTAGTATATTTGGGACGATCAGCGCTCCTTTTGGATCTACCATCTTAGCATCGAGCCGAAATTACGGCATGACACAGTCTCCCGCTTTGCAATGTACTACCCTGCCTATTTCAACTAGCGAGGGTGTGTCATCAAGATCTATAAACAGGAGTGCAGAGGGTGTAATAGGTGCAGCGGATATAAATATGTTCAATTCTTTTAAGGATTATGTCCGACAGCTTGTAAGCAATGAACATGGGGAATTAAAGAGGTCGTGCGCCGAGTTGCAGGTGCAAGTTGATAATAGCAAATATGAGATTACCTCTCTAAATAAAGGTCTAGTGCTGGAGCAGACTACAGCTAGTCGTTGTCAAGAGGAAGTGCGCATGCTTAGGGAGATAATATCCCAGCTGGAGGTCATTTTGACTAAGGCTGAAACGGAAAAATAGGAGATGTCAGCAACCCTGAGTGCCCGTGATGAGTAGTTGGCGCAAAAAGAGAAACAGGTAAAGGAAAAAGATGTTGAGCTGGAGACTATGAGGCAAGCGATGGTCAAGATGCGTGAAGAACGCGATGCTGCCATGCTCATGAGGAAAGATTTAGTTGCTGCACTGCCTCAGCTATTTGATTTGATGCTTAAACATCCTTATGTTGCGAATGTTCTTAACGACTTTAACCGTGCCTCTCATATGTTTGGGAGACATCTTGCCAGCAAAAAAGTGAAAGATGCTGTAACACCTCAATTTTTAAAACACTTTTTAAATCATATTAATACGGTTTAACAAAAAACATTAAAAAGTTTATCAGAGATTAAAACCGGTGTTACAAAACAATATCATAACCATAGGATAAACGGGATCTACCAGCGAGCTCCCGAGCTAATCAACACTAGGCCACTTCTATCGCGACCCTCCAATCCTTCGGTCCTGAACCTGAGTACATAGCCAAAAACAAAGTAGTACGTGAGACAAAATAGTCTCGTGAGATACATGGGTTTTCGACCCATTCTCAAAAGATTTATAAAATAATATTTATATCAAAATAAATACTTATCCTCATCATTTCTATTAATTCAAGACTTTTCTCTTATTCATTTAATCGCATAACTAATAAGCTCGCCATAAGCTTAATCATTATCTAATCACATATTTGTAAGCTATCTCCAAGCTTACACCTTCCTTATCACATATGCAACGGACCTCTCCGAAGCCAACTCTCCCGATATGGGACGTCATAGGTAAACTATCAAGGTAATTGGGAACCCCCATCTTACCGAGATTCATAAGCTCTCCCTGTTCCCGGGTCGTCATGCTCACCCAACATTGGGTGTCGTAAACTGTGACATTCTACTCTTTGCGCAGGGAGGTACCACCCCAAGTAGACGTCTCATGCTCCCCCATTACTGGGCGGTCTTATTCCGGATATCTCATTAACACTTATGAGCCTCAGCTCCTTTCATCAAAATATGAGCATTAGCTCCTTTCATCAAATTCATCACTTATTAGAATACACCTATTCTAATTTATCATATTATTCTCTTTACTTATTCAGTCTCAATCTCGACTTTACCAAGTCCTTTACTAATTTAAAACATATTTATCTTTTATCAAAATCATATTACTTTGACTCTTCTTTGACTAGAATACATGTTTATTACTAGTCACTTATTACTTATTCTCTTAGTAATTCGATAACTACTTTCATTAGTATAATATACTAACCGATACTTATTACTTAAAAAAAATCATTGTCTCAAGCTTTACTAATACATATTATTAATAAACCGATTATCAAGCTCTTTTAAATCATTATCTTTATTCATGCATCTTATTAATAAAAACTCATTAATTACTTTTCATTATCATAATCTCTTTCAAAATCATCAATCATTTAGACATACTAAAATAGTCTATTACTAGCATTTTCTCATCATATCACTCCTATCTTTATTTAAAACGTTTATTAATAAAGACTCATAAAACATCATAGTTTTCAAAATCATTTGCTATGTACTCAGTAAAAGTCTCATGTACTCACCTTGGCCAAGCTAACTCCAAATCGTGTCTATTAACACGAATCATTGCTTTCCAACTTGTGAAATGTCACCAATCTTTAGGTCTTCTTGACCTACCATCAATATCATCACAATAACTAGTTATTATTCATAACTAATTACAAATCAATCCATATCTACATCCCAAACCACCAAGTTCATCCAACTTGGTGGAATCTCAAACCCTAGTTCAAGATTTCCATCAATAAACCCAAATCCAACTTGTACACATCGATTACAAGCTTACAATGAGTGTCCTACACCCATGATTAGTCATCTTCCCCAAAGATGACATGGTTGGTTCCCCAAACCACCATTTTTACCCATACAAAGCTCACAATCAAGGTAGATAAGCAAGGCAATCAACAATTGTAACGACCCGAAATTTGTAAATAAATAAATTGTATAAAAATATGATAAATAAGGATAAATCGTTTAAAGAACGTAGGAATTGGTTTCTTGTCATTTGGAGATCGTATGAGAAAGTTATGGACGAAACCGGGTTGAAACCTAGACAGAAAAGTGCAGCCCTGCTGCACAGGCAAGTTCGCGGCGCGAGCCTGGCGCGAGCGAAACGCGAGGTTGAACAGAGGGACCAGAGCTGGAACGCGAGCATCTCGCGTTGACTTCGCGTTGACTTCGCGGCGCGAGCCAGGCGCGAGCCTGGCGCGAAGTCTGGTAAAAGCGGCGACTAGTGGGCAGACCCGCGTCTCTTCGCGGCGCGAGCGGGGCGCGAGCTCTTCCGACCAGAACATAAAAATCGGGTTTTGGCTCATTTGATGCCATATCAAAACCCTAGCTTCTTCTTTGGCGATTTTCGAGCTTGGAGACCGATTGGGGTCGAATCCTTCACAAACCTTTGGTAGATTTCACTCCTAGTTGAAGATTAAAGGTATATCTTCACTCTTTGATCTTTGTAGCTTAAGATCTATGTATTTGGATGTTTGGGTTTGAAACCCTAGTTCTTGGGGTTATGGGTTATGGTGATAAAAATGGTGTATACATTTAATAGATGGTATATTAACAAAGGAAACAAGTGTATGATTATGATTTGTAAGAACCTTAAGGGTTGGTTAAACCTAGGGTTTGGTAAATCATCATATTTGGGGAAATAGATTGATGGGTGTTATCTAGAGGTAGATGAACACATTGGTAGTAGTTTGTGATGGTAACCTTGTTGTGATAATTGTTTTAGACATTCGGTGAAGTGTTGAAGTGGACGAATTGTGAGCAAGGAACCGGCGGAAGGAATACGGTTAAAGCATCTTTGTTACTAAGGTGAGTACATGAGACTTTCAAACTGAGTACATAGTAAATAGTTTTGAAAATACATATGATATTTTATGGGTCTTTATTAATAAATATGTTGATAAAGATAGTGACTGAAAATGTATGAAAGTATGTAGAATGTGATACTAGAATATGTCTAGTATGATTGATGAATTGGAAGTAAAATATGATAGATTCAAGTAATTATGGAATCTGTGTTAATGAACAATAATAAGGAAGTAATTGATTAAAGGAATGTATACGGAGCCTTTATTAATAAATATGTATTAGTAAAGCAATTGAGAATGATTTTATAGTAATGAGTACCTATTGGTAAGATATACTAATAAAAGTAAAGAACGAATGTATATGAAAAAGAATATGATGTGACTAGTAATAATTGTGTATTATAGTCAAGGAAGAGATAAAATGTATTATGATATCGATAAAATAAGAAATGTATCTTATGTATAAAGTAAGTATGGACCTCATAGGGTTCATAGATGTAGAAGCAAATGTGGGTTGCTGATGATCGGGTCCATGGGACCATACAGGTACGTTCACACTGTGTTGAACTAATTATATGTTGTTATTATTAGATAACTAACTTGTTTGATGATTGATGTGATAGCCGAGGGCTTTGATTGGAATAACTGATGAGTTATGGTAAGAACGAGATGATGTGATGCTAGTTAGTTCGGGGGCAACCCGATAACTAGACATGGTAGTGCTTCTAGCTAGTTCGGGGGCAACCCGATAGTTAGATAGGATAGTGCTTCTAGCTAGTTCGGGGGCAACCCGATAGTTAGATAGGATAGTGCTTCTAGCTAGTTCGGGGGCAACCCGATAGTTAGATATGCTTGTGATTCTAGTTAGTTCGGGGGCAACCCGATAACTAGATATATATATTGGAGTTCTAGTTAGTTCGGGGGCAACCCGATAACTAGATATATATATTGGGGTTCTAGCTAGTTCGGGGGCAACCCGATAGTTAGATATGTTGAGATTCTAGTTAGTTCGGGGGCAACCCGATAACTAGATATGATTGCTAGGAAAGCATTGGAACGATAGGGTCACTATAGGGTGGCTAGCTTGTAATGATGTAGTATATGTATATATATATATATATATATATATATATATATATATATATATATATATATATATATATATATATATATATATATATATATGTTCATACACATCTATCTATGAAACGACTATTATTGTTATTTGGGTCTAAAACCCATGTATCTCACGAGACTATTTTGTCTCACGTACTACGTTTGTTTGTGGCTGTGTACTCAGGTACAGGTTTGAAGTGATAGAAGGTTGCACTAGAAGTGGACTAGAGATGTTTAGCTCGGGAGCTATTAGGTAGATCCCGTTGCCTATGGTTTTGATATAGTTGGTGACACCGTATTTTTGTAAACTCTGATATAGGTTTTAAAGTTTTTGTTAAATTGTATTTTGGACAATATGTCAAATATTGGAAAAATGTATTTTAAATGATTTAAACGTTGTTATAAAAATACGGGTGTTACAACAATACTTACCCTTGATGTTTCAATCCTTCATGATGGTGAAGATCTGAGCTCTTGAGCTCCAAAAACGTCCATGAATGCTCCCAAATCGGCTGCACTATGTGTGGGGTTGAAGATGAAATGAACCCTAGCTTACACACAAGTTTAAGTATTCCTGACGCTCCACGCGCCCCGCTCGCGCCCACCTCGCGCCGCGAGGTGACGCGGCTTTGCCTGATGGTTGCCACTGAAATACAGGCCTCGCGTTTCGCTCGCGTTTCGCTCGCGCCTCTTGTCTGAACTCGAGCCTCAACTCGAGCTTCTCGCGTCTGAGCTTCTGAACCCACTGTTCGATCTAGCGTCTGGCTCGCGCCTGCCTCGCGCCGCGAGGGCTGTCTGGGTCAGTTTCTTGCCTTTTAAACTTGTTTCCATCCAAGTCTTGACCCATACTTGGTTACACCAAGTCCCAAACATCCAAACACTCGATAAAACACAATGGAGACTCGATTAAATATTTTACCACTTTTATTCCGCAATATTTCCATTTAATTCATTAACCGAAAATTTCGGTCGTTACAGATGCACTCCCCAATATTTCTCCCGAGAGCTTGCCTTTTTTGGACCCTGCAACGCATGGTAACATGACGCGTGCGAGCGGGAAATTTGCAGACAGGGCTTTTCCCATTATGACGACCCTGGTGCAAGATTTGGAGTTGTCACTTCTAGCTATTATTGCCTTATTGTCGGCACAGCCACAACCTTAGCTTGTTTGTCCATGCATGTGATACGTTATGACTTTGTGACTTGGTTTATTTTGTGTTTGGATTATTGCTTTGTAGCCTTTGAATAACTTTGTGGAATTTCTTATGATTGAAATTACGTGGTTTCTTTCTATGCGTGTACTTTGCTATAGAAATTATGTATGTATTTGTTGGTGAACCGGTGAAAAAATGTTTTACTCACGAGGATGTCGCTTCCGAATAGGAAGTGCTTATCTTTTATCAAGTTGATAAAAAGATGAAATTGAATGCATGTGTATAGACCAAGCAAAGGTTGTTTGTTTGACTTGGTATAATTTATATTGAACGATGTTCTTGACTATGTCATTTGGGCATGCATGTGTTGTAACATTGTACATGATAAGAAGTGCTATCGTATTGATTTTATTGAATTAAAGTTAGGATACATGATCAAACTAAATTATTAAACATAACACTTCTTCAAGTTCATGACATTCCATGTCCTAGGAATAGCTTGTCCATCCATGTTTGACAAGGTGTAAGACCCATTTCCATTAGCATGAAGTACTCGATAAGGGCCTTCCCATGTAGGGCCTAGCTTACCTTGACTTTCCACCCTGCTGGCCTCATTCTTCCGCCATACCAGATCGCCTGGCTGAAAAGAGAGAGGACGGACTCGCTGATTGTAATATTTGGCCATCTGCATGTGACTGGCGGCCTGTTTGATGAGAGCGATCTCCCTACGCTCTTCTACGATGTTTAAGTTTTCTCGTAGTGCTTCCTCATTCTCTTCAGGGTGGAATTCCATAACCCTTTGGGTCGGATGAGTAAGTTCTGGAGGAATGACTGCTTCCGTGCCATAAACCAAGCTGAAAGGTGTTTCAGATGTAGTTGTACTTGGGGTGGTTCGATGAGCCCAAAGGATACCTGGTAATAGATCCACCCATGTAGTTTTGCGCCGGCCCAATTTTGCTTTGATTGCTTTCACGATGGCTTTGTTCATGACCTCGACTTGGCCATTGGCTTGAGGATGTGCCACTGACGTGAATGTCTGTTGTATGTTCATGTCAGAGCACCAAGCCTTGAACGGACCTTCTGCAAACTGCTTGCCATTATCGCTTACCATGACATGCGGTACCCCAAACCTGCAAACTATGTGTTCCCAGAAAAAATTGATAACTCGCTTCCCAGTGATAGTTACCAAAGGTTTTGCCTCTATCCACTTTGTAAAGTAGTCGACAACAACAATGAGAAACTTGACATTGCCAACGCTGGGTGGAAATGGCCCAACAATGTCGATCCCCCATTTGTAAAATGGCCACGCAGTGGTAACAGGAATAAGATCTTGCTTTGGCAATTTGGCGACAGAAGCATGTTGCTGACAGGCTGTGCACTTTTCGATTTCCTCCCTTGCATCTTGATGCATCGTTGGCCAAAAGTACCCCAATCTCATGATTTTACCAGTGACAGAGCGTGGACCTGCGTGGAGGGAGCATGTGCCGCTATGTACAGCTTCAATGATACTTTTAGCCAGTGTTGGGCCAACACAACGCAGGTGTGGCCCCAGATAAGATTTGCGAAACAGGCAGTTGTCCACCAACGTGTACATTGGTGACTTCATATGAATTTTTCTTGCTAGCTGTGGATCAGCCGGTAGTACATCATGTTTGAGGAAATTTAAGATCGGAGTCATCCAGCATTCTTCCTCTGCAACAGTGGTAACCTCCTTTGGTCGCGCAATGGACTTTTCTGTCAAGATCTCCACCAGTAATTCTTTTTTAAGATGGGCAAAGGCGGACGAAGCCAACTTTCTTAGTGCGTCAGCTAACTTGTTGCGATTTCTGGGCACTTGCTCAATGGTAAATTTCGTGAACTCTGAGATCACCTTTTTAGCTTTTTCTAAGTATAGCTGCATGAAAGTTTGGTTCGCAACGAATGCGCCACTGACTTGGTTAGCAACAAGCTGTGAATCTACAAATACAGATATACTTTTCACCCCCATTTTCCTGGCAATTTTTAAGCCTGCTAACAAAGCTTCATACTCTGCTTCATTATTAGTTGTGGGAAACTCGAACTTAAGGGCATAAGTATACTCATTTTTATTGGGGTCTGTAAGAATTAAACCAGCTCCAGAACCCTCCAAGTTAGAGGCACCGTCAGTGAAAAGTGTCCACGGGGTATCTTCATCCTCCTGCACTTGCCTTTCCTTTTCTTCTCCGTCTATCTCGGCAAGGAAATCAGACAAGATCTGGCCTTTCATAGAAGTTCTTGGATGAAAAGAGATTTCATGCTCCCCCAATTCCACTGCTCACTTAGCCAACCGTCCTGACACCTCGGGCTTTCCTAGTACGTGCTTGATTGGTTTTTCTGTTAAGACATGAATAGGGTGAGCCTGAAAGTAACGACTCAAACGCCTAGTTGCATGTACCAAAGCAAGGGCTAATTTTTCCCAGCACGGGTAATTTATTTCTGGACCCTTCAACACCCGGCTAATAAAATAAACTGGCATTTGGGTAGACCCACGTTGCGCCATCAGAACTGCGCTAACACATTCCCTAGATGCAGCCAGGTATACCACCAATGTTTCACCTGGTACAGGGGCTGTGAGCGTAGGAAGAGTGGCCAAAAACTACTTTAGCTCTTGAAATGCTGATTCAGCTTCAGGTGTCCATGAAAAATCTTGTTTCTTTATGCAGCCTTTCAAAGTGTGGAAAAATAGTAGAGACCGATCGGCTGCCTTTGAGAGGAAGCGGCTGAGTGCTGCTAGCTTACCATTCAAGCTTTGCACTTGCTTTTTGGTGGATGGGGAGACCATGTCTAAAACAGCCTGTATTTTCTGGGGATTAGCTTTAATACCCCTTTGTAACGCCCTGAAATTTTAGAGAAATAAATAATATTTAATTTTAATTTAAATTACGTTTTAAATTGGATTAAGAGTGGATCGTACAATAATTATGTGACGTTTGGTGACTATGTGATTTAGCGTGTGACATTTCGTGAATAAATAATTAGAGTATTATTTGTTATTTGAAGATAGTTATGAATACCATCTAATGTGAATAAGTAAAGGAGTACAATTCACTTGTGACTATATGATTAAGGGATTAATTACGTGACGCCTAGTGTTTTAGATTAGTTATATGTGGTCATTTAGTAAAGAGACGTCTTATATATATTTCCGGGTTTTTGTATGTCGTTCCTTCTCGAGTTTTATCCAACTTTTGTGCATTCCGGACTTCTATCTTGTTATCAAGAATCATGAGTGAGGCTTAAGAGGGGGCTGGCCTAGGCCAAGGCCCAACTTCGGTGTTTTTCTTCCAGCCTAGATCGATTTAAATTATGGCCTAGGGCCCGATTACTTTAGCCAGTATTAGTATACATCAATAAACCTACTTTTCCTTGATCCTTTTCCTATTCAGCCGACATCACAACCTCTTCCTCCTCTTTTTTTCTTTTGCTCCCGGCAAAGCAAAACCACGGCCACCATCCCTTCCCAATCCTTTCCGTTGTTGCGAGCAGAAAACGAGAACGCAAGGCTGCAGGCCTGATCGAGCACCAGGAAAGGACCGGCAATTATCAAGGCTTGAGCCTTCGTAAGCAGTGGAGTTTCGAGTACTCTCCCAACGTTGTAGAAGACGTATAGCAAAGTCTAGAGTCATGCAAGCAGGTTACCTTCAAAGGCAACAGTAAACGGGACTGTTGAGCCGCAATATCAATCGACTCGGTAGTTCTTCTTATTCTCTTTACCGCTGGATTCTGTTTTAATTTTTATGTTACTAATTCTGTGATGTGTAGGAGTTGTTGTGTGATTTTATTGGCTTCGTTTCGCTTATCGTTTTGTAGACTATGTTTTGTTTCCAAAGTATTAATCCGGGTCTAATGTTAGAATCTGTTTTGTTTCGGGTCTGTGTTTTATATGTTGAATCGTTGTCTTGGCTATGCTTGTTGAATTTGTCGGTTGCTCGATCCTAGTATTCATTCCAAACATTCAAACCGAGTCTTTTACAAACTGTTTTGGTACCGTTTATATTGGTTGCTGATTTTTGTCATCGTTGGTCAATGACTCCATAAGTGTCGGGTTGGGTAAAACTGTTGTCATATTGGCTAAACGTTTTAATAACAGAAAAACCGGAAACCGAACCCGTAGGGTTCTTGGTTTCCTAATCCGAAAGGTTTTATTAAATAAGTTTAATGGTATTTTGTGGATATAAGTTCCTGTAGTAAAAGTGATTTTGGATTTTCGGGTATCTCGGGAATAAACGGGTTGTTGTTGGGGTTTTGTTCGGTGACAAGTCAGGTTGTTAAAACAAGTTTTTATAAGTAACATTTTTGGCAGAATCTGCCCTCCCGTTCTAAGCCGTTTTTGAAGTACTTAAATTAACCTTTTGAGCTTTTGGCCGGTGTTGGGACCTTGTTTTCTGAGTTAGCTTTTTAATGCCACAACCCTCTTGTCAATCCGAATTACGGTTTAAAAGTTATAACCATTTTAATATGCTGCTGTTAGGAAAATGACCTGTACAGCATGACTGTCTTGCGACACAGTTTTGACGCCCTTAGGTCTGTTTTGACCAGTGACCGTCTCACAAAGATATGTAGTTCTGGTCGTCTACTTTACATGGTAAAAATTTGGGATTAATCTACTGTGCAGTTTAGGAATTATGGCAGTTTCCGTGAGACCGACGGGTGCTGCCAGTTTTCTGAAATAGAGTTAAGAGTTGGGTTTTTAATTCCGGGTTTCGCTTTTTGGTTTTAGGACCGTCTAGGAGATAACGTGCTGTACTTCTGATTGTTGGGAACCCTTTGGAGCTTACGTATCTCGAGGTGAGTATTCTCACCGTGTATTCAGTTTTAACGTTATACATGCATGACTTACGTGTGATATTACTTGTACTTTAATTGTTATCTGAGTTTCATCTGTTATCTGAGTTTGATCTGTTATCTGAGCATCTGAGCAGCTGTTTACTTATTCATGATCTGAGACATTGTGCCTGGGTAACTGAGCTCGGCACAGAGTCATTTTGTGCTATTACTTGCTAGGGTAATCTGAGATAATTATGTTAAAGAGATAATAAAACATAATAACACACATCTGAGTTTTGGGATCACCTCCCGTCTGAGTTTTTGGGATTATTCCCGTCTGAGTTTATATCTGACTTGACACCGAAGAGCACTGGTGTCAGACGTTTTGACTTGGCACCGAAGAGTACTGGTGCCAGGCCTTTTTAACTCAACGCCGAAGAGTACAGGTGTTGAGGTGGTGTGAGGCGGGTCGAGGTTGATCTCTCGGCCCAAGTCACACTAGCGCACTATATAAATTAAAATCTGAGTAATAAAATCTGAGAAATAAATCTGAGTAATTAATCGAGTAGATTCTGAGTAGGAGTACACCGATGTGCCCTCATGTGTTGTATGTTATGATTGTTTGCATTTTGAGAATTATTCACTCAGCTTCCCCAGCTGACCCAAACTTTCCCCCACATTGTTTCAGGTACCAGCAAAGGAAAGGAGAAGGTGGATGGTTGACCGCTGTATCTTTTTATTACTGATGTGGACATCATTTAATATTTTAAAACACTTTACTTTATCTTAACTAGTTCCGCAATAAATACGTTTTACATGTTAAATATTAATATCTGAGATTTATTTATGGGACCTTTTGATTATAACTTTATTAACAAAAATTTTAAAAATCTTGTAAATTTTTGGGTGTTACAAGTTGGTATCAGAGCTCTGACTTGAGGGATTTGGGTTCGCAAGGGGCGAATTCAAACTCAAGTTTGAGTATCGAGTTTTTCAAACGAGAAACGAGTCAAATATTTTTCTGAGAAAAGTTTCCACATCGAACATACAGCATGTCACGTCGACCTCTCGCTTCCTACTGCCGGTAATACTTAAGAGTATTATTTAATTGAGATTTTTGCTATATTCTGAGTATAGACGAGTAGCATATTCTGAGAATCTTCGGGTTATATCCTGAGAGAATTACTTATGATTGTATGGCTAACATATATGTATATAGATATACTATTATGAGATTCCATAATTTTGTGAATAATTTAGAGCATAATTCTGAGTAAAATTCGGGATTTAATTCCCAGTGTTTAATATATTTATGCTTATACAAATACGCATACTTGAGGAGTTATAAATTTTAATAATAATAAAAGTTTCCAATTTAGAGGAACACCTAATAGAGTTGAGATGAAATTTTATAAATTCTGAGAAATTCGAACCAAAAGTGTAATAAGGGGATATTAATTTATTATATAAGATCCATAAGCTGTGTAATGAGAAATGAGGAAATCATTAACATTAAAGAGGAGTACTTAATATTCGTATTGGGAGCATATTAAAATCTTTCATATGGGAGAGAACACTTAATAGACTGAGTCAATTAAAACGAGTAAATCAGAGATTAGTAAATCAAATTGATTAAGAATATTTTTAAGAAGATTTACCAAGTTGAGTAAAAGAAAGAATTATTAAGTCAATAAAATGGGAAATAATTACATTTAGCTAAACAAGAATTATTAGCAGGATCTAAAAGAGAATTATTGATCAGGGTTAAAAGAGAAGTTATCTAAATGAGAAATTTAAAATTTTCGTGAATACAACGAATCACGAGATATAATAGTAAGCAGATTCCATATTAAAGTCAGCAAGTTAGTATTTAATTAAGAATCATTAAATTGAGATAAAATGGGAAAAACATTTCGAGTAAGTAGGTTAAATTGCCGAGTGCAAAACTAAATGTGGTTGACAAGTTAAGTGACAGATTAATGAGTTCACACTGATAGCTTAAAATAAACTATGTAAGTTTAATAGACTAATTAATTGAGGAATTGCTGAGTCAAATTAATCAGATATTATTGAAGCTCATCTTAAAGAGTAATTGTATAAGGGGATTAAGAGAAAGCTAACGTCATCAATTTGATGATGATTTATTTAAAAACGAGTTAAAAGAGCGATAAATTGAATCAAATTAATCGAGGAACGCAATAACTGAGAACTCTGATCAAAAAGATATTAATAGACATGCTCACAAATTCCAATAAATTTAATATAACTGTGAAGAGGATATAAGTTATATTTATGAGGAATGATAAATGACATATCCAAATGAAAAGTTAAAAGGAGATTTGTATTGTGAAAATAACTAAGTGGAAATATTTCTATGAATCTGAGTTATCCGAGTATCGCGTACGAGACTAAATATACGCATGAATTTCTGAGTAATGTTTATGAGGTTTTGAGTACCCACAGCTGAGTGCATATCTGTACTTATCAAATTATCAAATATGGGAAAATAATTTACTTTTCTTCCTTCGGAATATGATTTATTGGTGGTTTTTTATGTGGGAAGTTGTGAACTTTAGGATTTACTCGTGGCCAAACAGAAAGTAGGTGTCGAAAGTAATAGAGGGCCCCTATTATCGTACACACCGAACTTTTGGTTGGTTATGGGGAGATTTTGAAGGGAACGATGGACCAATGCTTGTTATTGTGAATTTAGTATGTGTATCCTAATTGTTTGTGCGAATACAATACATGCTTGTTTATTTTGGTAGACAATACTAGTTCCAAACTCGAGGACGAGTTTTCTTCAAGTGGAGTTGAGTAGGGGTAAAAAGGAAAATTCTCAAGAAATAATTATCATTAATTATCACTTATAAATATTATGAGCATGATGCTTATGCAGAGAGATTTTGTTGGTATGAATTTAAAGTGCGAAATCTAGATACATATAATTGATCAAATAAATTATAAGAGTAACTATCAAATCAAGCAGTTGAGAATAATTAAATTTATTCTTGGATGGTTATAAATGTGATAATGAGAAATCATTAAATTAAAGTGACGAGAACTTATTAATGAGTTGAATATGAGAAAACTACTACAATGAGATTTTGAGGAAAATGAGTTAAAATGAGATTGGTAATTTGCTGGTAATGAGTTATTATTAAAACTAACTAAATGATAAAATTTTATTCTGATTAACTAGGGAGTAATTTTGAGTTATAAGAGATTTACAAATCGAGTTACATAATCAAATTAATAAAATGAGTCAAAAGAGAAAAGTATTAAATTAACGGGAAGTTTTATTCAAATTTTTGAAGTATTATAAAGTGTTATGAGTTTTGAGGTATTATAAAATTATATGAGAAAACTCTACTTATGAATAATTATTAAACTTGAGATGAGATCAACTATTCAATAAATTTATATTAAACTTAGGAGAAATTTTGAAAAGACGAGAATGTACTGAATTGATGAACCATGAGTAAACCGTAAGATTTAGAATAAAGTGTAACTGCGAATTGAGTAAATGAGAGCTAAGGAATAAATTCGTAATTTGAGTAACGAGAAATTATTATAAATAAGAGTATGAAATTTAATTGGAATTTTTAGTGGGTAACATGAAATTAATGAGTAAAGATGGTCAAAATAATTAAGAGACATTTTAAATTGTGTAAAATGAGTGAAACGGTCTAGTAAAGGATCGTTAAGCTAGATGAATGAGAAAACATCTATTAAAATATTATCGAGAAACCACTAAATGTAATAGGATGGGAACCTATTAAAGGGAATTAAATGGCAACATCGTTAATTTGAACTATTTAAAGGGTTATCAACATCGGTAATATGCAAACCTAATAGAGTAAGGTAACAATATAATGTTAAAGAAGAGTTATTTTGAGAACATATAACACGGTTGAGAGAGAGTATATCATTCCAAGTATTATAAGCTGGTAAATTGGAACACGCGAGTAGTAACAAGAATGAGTAAAAAGGTGATTTATACCTAATGCTATTACTTGTAAATATTATTACCTTATGAGTTGTTACTGAGTTAGAGTTGTGGGTTTGCTCCTGAGTTATACATTCTTGAGTTATACTCCTGAGATATGTTTTGAGTTTATTTCTGAGTGGAACTTCTGAGTTATATTTCCAGATCATATTTTGGAGTTATATACCTGAGTATATGAGCATTCTGTGTGATAGGTACATCTCTTGTGAATAACTTCCTGTTTTTGTATTAACTGATAACGGTGTAAACTACTAGATTGCTTCCTTGCCTTATGCAAACTAGTGTCCCATAGGGAAGAGGACCTTTTTGGAGCCACTACTAATATGGAATTGACAATAATAAATTTTAAAATGTTGCAAATATGTATAAGTGATTATTACTTGATGGTGTTGCGCGGGAAGTTATGTCCCATATATTTTTTGTCATCGCCATAAGAGGGTCGTGTGTGGTCATGGAGCTGTATTGAATGACCAGGTTCCACGCCGAGATCATCTAACATCATCAACAGATCCGTATCAAATCTCCAAGTGGAGTTGAATCGGAGATTCAACGCGACACCAAGAGCTGAGTGCAACAACTGTGCCTGACTACGAGAGCAAGAAGACACCTTCAGCAGAGTAGCATGAGTTACTTTGTGTCGTTCTCGATATCCTTCCATCGATAAACCGAGGCCCTTAGAGAGTATTTCGATTCTATTTCGTGTAGCCTTATCTTTTTGCGCCGTTGGGGATGGAAAAGTGTATGAGCAGTTGCAAGATCCAGATTTTATTCTGATCGAGAACGTCACCCTAAAGAGTTTCCTTTCATTAATAACTCTATTTTCTTCCAATTTGAATACATGTGTCGTGGTGAGCCTGAGTTGAGATGCGAGATCGCTACCCTGAGTTTCTTCCGAGCCATGACTTCGGGGACGAAGTCTATTTCAAGTGGAGTTGAGTTGTAACGCCCTGAAATTTTAGAGAAATAAATAATATTTAATTTTAATTTAAATTACGTTTTAAATTGGATTAAGAGTGGATCGTACAATAATTATGTGACGTTTGGTGACTATGTGATTTAGCGTGTGACGTTTCGTGAATAAATAATTAGAGTATTATTTGTTATTTGAAGATAGTTATGAATACCATCTAATGTGAATAAGTAAAGGAGTACAATTCACTTGTGACTATATGATTAAGGGATTAATTACGTGACGCCTAGTGTTTTAGATTAGTTATATGTGGTCATTTAGTAAAGAGACGTCTTATATATATTTCCGGGTTTTTGTATGTCGTTCCTTCTCGAGTTTTATCCAACTTTTGTGCATTCCGGACTTCTATCTTGTTATCAAAAATCGTGAGTGAGGCTTAAGAGGGGGCTGGCCTAGGCCAAGGCCCAACTTCGGTGTTTTTCTTCCAGCCTAGATCGATTTAAATTATGGCCTAGGGCCCGAGTACTTTAGCCAGTATTAGTATACATCAATAAACCTACTTTTCCTTGATCCTTTTCCTATTCAGCCGACATCACAACCTCTTCCTCCTCTTTTTTTCTTTTGCTCCCGGCAAAGCAAAACCACGGCCACCATCCCTTCCCAATCCTTTCCGTTGTTGCGAGCAGAAAACGAGAACGCAAGGCTGCAGGCCTGATCGAGCACCAGGAAAGGACCGGCAATTATCAAGGCTTGAGCCTTCGTAAGCAGTGGAGTTTCGAGTACTCTCCCAACGTTGTAGAAGACGTATAGCAAAGTCTAGAGTCATGCAAGCAGGTTACCTTCAAAGGCAACAGTAAACGGGACTGTTGAGCCGCAATATCAATCGACTCGGTAGTTCTTCTTATTCTCTTTACCGCTGGATTCTGTTTTAATTTTTATGTTACTAATTCTGTGATGTGTAGGAGTTGACGGGGATAATACCGAGCCATTGAGGGCTCGGGTTGCTACTTGTTGTGTGATTTTATTGGCTTCGTTTCGCTTATCGTTTTGTAGACTATGTTTTGTTTCCAAAGTATTAATCCGGGTCTAATGTTAGAATCTGTTTTGTTTCGGGTCTGTGTTTTATATGTTGAATCGTTGTCTTGGCTATGCTTGTTGAATTTGTCGGTTGCTCGATCCTAGTTTTCATTCCAAACATTCAATCCGAGTCTTTTACAAACTGTTTTGGTACCGTTTATATTGGTTGCTGATTTTTGTCATCGTTGGTCAATGATTCCATAAGTGTCGGGTTGGGTAAAACTGTTGTCATATTGGCTAAACGTTTTAATAACAGAAAAACCGGAAACCGAACCCGTAGGGTTCTTGGTTTCCTAATCCGAAAGGTTTTATTAAATAAGTTTAATGGTATTTTGTGGATATAAGTTCCTGTAGTAAAAGTGATTTTGGATTGTCGGGTATCTCGGGAATAAACGGGTTGTTGTCGGGTTTTTGTTCGGTGACAAGTCAGGTTGTTAAAACAAGTTTTTATAAGTAACATTTTTGGCAGAATCTGCCCTCCTGTTCTAAGCCGTTTTTGAAGTACTTAAATTAACCTTTTGAGCTTTTGGCCCGTGCTGGGACCTTGTTTTCTGAGTTAGCTTTTTAATGCCGCAACCCTCTCGTCAATCCGAATTACGGTTTAAAAGTTATAACCATTTTAATATGCTGCTGTTAGGAAAATGACCTGTGCAGCATGACTGTCTTGCGACACTGTTTTGACGCCCTTAGGGTCTGTTTTGACCAGTGACCGTCTCACAAAGATATGTAGTTCTGGTCGTCTACTTTACATGGTAAAAATTTGGGATTAATCTACTGTGCATTTTAGGAATTATGGCAGTTTCCGTGAGACCGACGGTGCTGCCAGTTTTCTGAAGTAGAGTTAAGAGTTGGGTTTTTAATTCCGGGTTTCGCTTTTTGGTTTTAGGACCGTCTAGGAGATAACGTGCTGTACTTCTGATTGTTGGGAACCCTTTGGAGCTTACGTATCTCGAGGTGAGTATTCTCACCGTGTATTCAGTTTTAACGTTATACATGAATGACTTACGTGTTATATTACTTGTACTTTAATTATTATCTGAGTTTCATCTGTTATCTGAGTTTGATCTGTTATCTGAGTATCTGAGCAGCTGTTTACTTATTCATGATCTGAGACATTGTGCCTGGGTAACTGAGCTCGGCACAGAGTCATTCTGTGCTATTACTTGCTAGGGCAATCTGAGATAATTATGTTAAAGAGATAATAAAACATAATAACACACATCTGAGTTTTGGGATCACCTCCCGTCTGAGTTTTTGGGATTATTCCCGTCTGAGTTTATATCTGACTTGACACCGAAGAGCACTGGTGTCAGACGTTTTGACTTGGCACCGAAGAGTACTGGTGCCAGGCCTTTTTGACTCAACACCGAAGAGTACAGGTGTTGAGGTGGTGTGAGGCGGGTCGAGGTTGATCTCTCGGCCCAAGTCACACTAGCGCGCTATATAAATTAAAATCTGAGTAATAAAATCTGAGAAATAAATCTGAGTAATTAATCGAGTAGATTCTGAGTAGGAGTACACCGATGTGCCCTCATGTGTTGTATGTTATGATTGTTTGCATTTTGAGAATTATTCACTCAGCTTCCCCAGCTGACCCAAACTTTCCCCCACATTGTTTCAGGTACCAGCAAAGGAAAGGAGAAGGTGGACGGTTGACCACTGTATCTTTTTATTACTGATGTGGACATCATTTAATATTTTAAAACACTTTACTTTATCTTAACTATTTCCGCAATAAGTACGTTTTAAATGTTAAATATTAATATCTGAGATTTATTTATGGGACATTTTGATTATAACTTTATTAACAAAAATTATTCACACTAGCGCGCTATATTAATATCTGAGATTTAATTTATATAGCGCGCTAGTGTTGAGGTGGTGTGAGGCGGGTCGAGGTTGATCTCTCGGCCCAAGTCACACTAGCGCGCTATATAAATTAAAATCTGAGTAATAAAATCTGAGAAATAAATCTGAGTAATTAATCGAGTAGATTCTGAGTAGGAGTACACCGATGTGCCCTCATGTGTTGTATGTTATGATTGTTTGCATTTTGAGAATTATTCACTCAGCTTCCCCAGCTGACCCAAACTTTCCCCCACATTGTTTCAGGTACCAGCAAAGGAAAGGAGAAGGTGGACGGTTGACCGCTGTATCTTTTTATTACTGATGTGGACATCATTTAATATTTTAAAACACTTTACTTTATCTTAACTATTTCCGCAATAAATACGTTTTAAATGTTAAATATTAATATCTGAGATTTATTTATGGGACCTTTTGATTATAACTTTATTAACAAAAAATTTAAAAATCTTGTAAATTTTTGGGTGTTACACCCTTGGCGTGATGATGTGCCCTAGGAACTTGCCTTCTTCCATGCCAAAGCTGCATTTGGAAGGGTTAAGATTCATATTGATCCTCCGGAGTGCCTCAAAAGTTTCTTTTATATCTGCCAACATGATATCCTCCGCTTTGCTTTTGATGACAATGTCGTCGACATAAGCTTCCACATTTCGTCCAATCTGATCCTTGAACGCCCGATCAATCAAGCGCTGGTAAGTTGCACCTGCATTTTTTAGACCAGATGGCATTTTTTTGGAAACAGTAGATACCTGACCAATCAAGCGCTGGTAAGTTGCACCTGCATTTTTTGTAAACAGTAGATGCCCTGGTCTGTATGGAAAGCTGTCTTATCCTCGTCACTACGCTTCATGTGGATCTGGTGATAACCTTTGTAAGCGTCCAAGAAACATTTTAGCCGGAAGCCATCCAAGGATTCTACCTTCCAGTCAATCTCTGGCAGTGGGTAGTTATCTTTAGGACATGCTTTATTGATATCTTTGAAGTCGACACATAACTGCCATGAACCATCACTTTTCTTGACCATGACCGGGTTAGCAATCCAGATCTGGTATTTCACCTCCCTGACGATTCCACTTTCCACCATTTGGTTGACTTGTTCACATGCGGATTTGCTGCGATCAATCGCAAGCCCGCGTTTTTTCTGCTTGATTGGGATAATGTTTGGATTGGCATTTAGAGCGTGCTCGACAAAACTCCTAGGGACACCTGTCATATCAGATTTCTGTCATGCGAAAACATCGAGGTTGGATTTTAACAAACTAATGAGTTTGTTTTTTATCTGTGAAGGTAATTGTGAGCCAATAATGACAGGTTGATCAGGAAAATTGGAATTGAGTACTACCTTGGTTTCTGGACCTTCCGTGACCTCCGCCTGCATAGCCCGATCGGTGCTTTGCTTTGGCTTTTCGACTTGCTTGCATTCCTGTGACCATGACATCTGCCCCCTGACAGTAGCAACTCCAGATGGAGTAGGAAATTTCACCATGCCGTGAATAGTGGAAGGTATGGCCTTGAACTTCTCTAGCGATAGTCTGCCAAGAAGAACGTTGTATTCTGAAGGGGCGTTGACAATGGCAAAGTCTACCATTTCAACCCTATACTGTGGATATTCCCCCATCATCATCGGTAAAGTTATTTCTCCCACATGCTAGTGTGTTTCTCCAGAAAAACCGACCAACGGTGCCTGCGCTGGTCGTTTTGTGTCCTTGACTGTTTGGGGTAACTTCCTGAAACAATGCTCAAACACTATGTCAGTAGAACAGCCTGTATCAACATAAGATTTGTTAATCTCATAATTGGACAATCGAATCTTAATGACAACAGGATTATTGGAAGTAGCTGCTACTGGGGGAAATGAAATAGGAACCATCATCCAGCTTTGGAGGACCGATGCTTTTCTCTTAGATGATACCTCGCCTCGAACATGAGTACTTGGCCATCAGGTGGTCCAGGATGATCACCATTGTCTCCCTTCTTCTGCCAACTATAAGCCTTTTTGACCGGATTTTTTGTTGCCTGTTGTCTTGCCCCTAGTACCAGATGTTCTAATTTCCCCTCCTCTAAAACACGCTTGATTTCAGCCTTTAGCTCTCTACATGCATTGGTATCATGACCATAATCTTCATAGAAATCATAACGTTTGCTCATATTTTTCTTGTGTAACATCTGAGGAGGTGCCTTGAAAGATGACCCCACCTACTCTGTCTTCAATATCTCGCTTGGACTTTTACTTAGATTGGGACCTGTACCACGATCATAGGGAGTAGGCATCCTGCTACTTCTGTCATCCCGTCTGGAATCTATGCGGTTGTCTCGTCTGCTATCGTGCCTGGTGTCCTGGCGATTGTCAGGTCTAGCGCTTGACGAGGTCCCCCATTTGTCTCTCCTGTTGAGAACTCCCCTTGTGAGTGTAACAGTTTCCTTGGATCTGAGGAAATCATATGCTCGGTCAGTGGCTTTCTTGAAAGTCACTGGAGTTCACTTGATCAGCCTCTCTTACAGTTATCCTGGGAGATCCTGCCTTTATTTTGTTATATTGGTGTTATATTGGTGGTCCCTACAGTCATTATAATCTTGTAAATGACAAAACTACTATTTTAGTCCTTTGCAATAAAATGAAAATAAATGACTCTGAATGTAATTGCGGTTTCGGCGATTTCGATAAGTTTGTTATGCAATTTAACTCTTAAAATTTAAAGGATTTAGACTTTAGATGTATGAACACTTGATAAGGAATTTCGATATTCATTTATCTTTCTTAAAATGTGAACATTTACCAAACTTTGTTATTTATAAAAAATATTTAATTCCCAAAATATAAAATAAAAAATAGAAGAAGGCTATCAACCCACCATAAAAGCTAAGAGAGTTGATAGCACAATAAATACACTGTACTGAATCACACCCAATTCAAACCCGATCTCTCTCTTATTTCCTTTTTTCTGTTGGCTTTTAAAGGAACTAACTAATAATGGTGTCGAAAGCATAGCAATTCAATTCAGTCAAGAAACCGCAAATAGAAACTAGAAACATTATAATTCATTTTCACGTATTCATTTTTTTTATTTATTTTTATTATTTAAATTTTAATATCTTTACAGGTTAATATTATTTGTAGTGCAAACTGCAGAGAAAGGTATGGCTCCGTTACTATGAGGAATAGAGAATTGAATTGTATATTGATTGTATAATGATACACATATTAATACAAAGAAATATATAAATGATAGGAGGTCCTAACTATAAGCAGTAAGCTAACCATAATCTTATCTTTAACTATATGATTATTTCCATGTACACATTTTGTATATGTTAATACCCCTGGCAAGCTCAAGGGCGGGACGGACTTGAAGCTTAGAACGAAGAAACATCACCCTGCTCTTGCATAGTGGTTTTGTAAAAATATCAACCAATTGATCGGCGGAGGAGACATAAGAGATCTTGAGTTGCCCAGTCTCTATTCCTTCTCTAATAAAGTGAAAATGCAATACAATATGTTTATATCTTGTTTTGATGACTGGGTTTTTACTTATGAGGATAACACTAACATTATCATATAACGATATAAGAGTAAAGGTGGATGACTTACGGAGCTTGAAGATCACTACCCTTACACACCAAATACATTTGCAAAACGTACTCATTAATGTGTACGTTTATAGTGCATTTATGGACATATAAATAAACTATATAGTAGTGGGTTTTTTTAGAGAACGTTGCATCGTATTGAAATGAAATCATGAAAAAGAATTTTTTTTTCTCTTATTATTATAAAATTCTGTATGAATATTGTCAATCTAATCCACTGTATTTTACTTTAATGTAAGGGTGGGTGTGGTCTAGAAACCAAACTGAATCGCATGAAAATCGATAGGACCGAAATTGGTAATAATGTAAATTTCAAAACCGAAAACCGAACCGAAAATCACAATGGTTTGGTTTCGGTCGGTTTTCGGTTCGGTTCGGTTTTTTCTAGCCCAAATACTCCCTCCTATCCGAGGATCGGACCGAGCCGTACCAAAACCGAACCGCACCAAAATCAAAATCATGAAATTACAAAAGCGAATTGAAAATCATAATTGATGTTGGTTCAATCTGATTTCGGTATGTAATATAGCACTATTTAAAAGATGTTATGACAATTTTAAATATTTTTTATTTAATGAATGTTAAACTTGATATAACTTATAATTTATTATGTGTATGTTTTTAACAAGTTTAAATTATATTAATCTATCATGTAATATAATTGTAAAAAATATTAGTGTGCTAACATCATAAAAAATCAGTGGAATCAAATCATTAATTCAGAATTGAAATTGCACCTTAAATCATGTAACTAAGTTGATATCATACATATTTGCTGATGAAATTTAAATTTAAATGAGGGGGAATAGCCACTAAATATGTATCGAATCAAATTTAAATTCAATACATAATTCCACCACATGCTATTATCACTATTTCCTAGGGGTGAGCATGGGGCGGTTTGGGGCGGTTTTTAACTAAAACCAAACCCCGCCCCGAAAGTTCGGGTTTTAAAAATTACACCCCGTTCGGTTTCGGGTTTTTCGATTTCGGTTTTTCGGGGTTTTCGGGTTTATCGGTTCGGTTTCGGGGTTTTTTTCGGTTTTTTGTTTTCCTTTAAATTTACCAATTTGTTACCTTAAAAATTAATATTATAATTCAAACTCCCAAACCTTAACTTATTTCGTTATAAATAAAAAACAACTAGTAAGTTTAATATAATGTAGTAAGATTAATAATAGAATATTATTATTTAAAAGATAATTAAATGTCAAATCTTTTATAATTATAAGAATATTTTTATAAATTTGAAAGATATATAATGGCGGGGCGGGGTTTTCGGTCGGGTTTTTCATATGCCCCCGAAAACCGCCCCAAACATTCGGGTTTTCCAAAAATCAAAATCGTTGACATCGGTTTTTCAAATGGTTCGGTTTTTTCAGGGCGGTTTTTTCGGGTTTTTCGGTTTCGATTCGGTTTTTCGGTTTTTATGCTCACCCCTACTATTTCCACCCGTATTAATTGGTCACTGCAATATATAATTAAAAGACACTCTGTATTGCACGAGTATTTTTAGTTAAGAAATAGCAAATGTGTGACTGTCACATACCTAAGTTAGGTGTGGAACCACTTAAAATTATGTAGATTTTGACTTAAACACTTAATTTTTACATACGTTTGTTAATTTCTAATCTTACTACTTACTAATGC
This sequence comes from Calendula officinalis, assembly GCA_963853835.1. Classification (NCBI taxonomy): domain Eukaryota; kingdom Viridiplantae; phylum Streptophyta; class Magnoliopsida; order Asterales; family Asteraceae; genus Calendula; species Calendula officinalis. The sequence continues at coordinate 75,776,649 of OY970829.1, forward strand.
ATTTAGGACTACCATTTTAAGGAATTTTAAGGAGCTCCTTAGTTTTAAGTTTAAGGAGATTTCCACTTTTAGTAAGTTCTTCAACTAAAATAAAATCAAATCAAAAAGTGTTGCTTACGGGATTCGAACACAAGACCTCTTCTAAGTAATCACTATGTGTTAACCAATTGCTATAAAGTACACTTTATTTCAAACCACCAAAACAAATTATAAGAGGCTGTACATCATCGCATTTGACCAGCCCTTTTATTTTTGTTTCATTTTATATTTCCGGAAACTATTGACTATACTAAATTGTCTTACCATCTTTTATTTCCATTTCGGTTTATATTTCCGGAAACTATTAATTGTCTTACCACCGAATTAATTGACCTTTGACTATACTAAATCTTCTTCACGCATATCTTAACAATATAGAAAGCTTTTGTTCATAACGCCTCGACCAAAACGCCTCGACCACAACCTACACATAAACACAACCTACACATAAACACGATGCTACAAATCAGGCGACGTTATACCCGCCTGCGATTTCTGGCAACATACCCATGACATATGCTCCGGTGTTAAGGTTTGTTGTCCGTTTAAGATCATATATGTATTAACAATCGATTGTTATCTTCTCATACTAATTTTCTTTAACTTTGCATATTTCAACTGTCTAGGTGTAAGCAACTAAAATGTCTTCAACCACACATATTGGTACTTCAATGCTCATTGCACCACCACATCCACATGCAGGGGATTCAACTTTTGAGGCTCATGAGGTACAACTTTCATAACAAATTTTGAAATACTATTATGTCACATTGTGATCAATAGGTGTGTATTACCCCTGGGGGTATTTTATTCTAATGGAATTTTTTCATTCTATTTTTGCAAGGCTTTTGGACCATACGAGACAATTGAAAACTTTCAAGACCTCTGGAAACCTCAGTACTGGTACAAATGCAGATGTGTCTGCGTTGAATATGTTTGGTTTGACCACAAACAAAACAAACTATATTTGTTTTTGATTGACAGATTTGTAAGTAACTACTAATTGTGCACGTTAATTATGTAACGTTGAAATAAGGAAGTATTCGTATCTTTAGCAACGTTGAATTTTGTATTTAAAGACGTAATAAATATTTAAATTTAACAAATTTATCTATATCTATATCTATATCTATACTATCTATAAAGCATTTAGGACTACTAAACATAGCAACTCCTTAAACTTAAACTTAAACTTAAGGACATTTCCACTTTTAGTAACTTCTTCAACACCACAAAAATAAAAAAGTGTTGCTTCCAAGATTCGAACACAAGACCTCTTGTGAAATCTGACTGTGTGTTAACCAATTGCTCTAAATGACAATTTGTTTTAGAACAAATAAACAACCAACTTTAAATAGAAAACATATTGTATCGAACTTTCCATGATCAAGGTATTTTTTTGTGTGCTCACATATTCTTTAATTATAATCCTTAAGTTTGTTGGTTAACTTGAATGTATTATTATGTTCTAGATGATAATGATTACTAATTGCAATTTTTAAAGACGGAAAAAATAATTCATTTGCGCAATTATTGTTGGAAAAACCATGTAAACGAACAACACTTGCTCGCCACGAAATATAGTTTCTGTGTACCCGCCGCCGCATTGCGCGGGTACCCTGCTAGTCATATTAAAACACTTAAATAATAAAAAAATCCATACCAACATATGTACATGCATTCAATATAAATATCATTTCAAGAAACATGAAGTTTGAAACATCATTACAATAAAAAAAAAACATAATTAAGACAATTTTGAACAAGGGGGTTTATATGGGTTTTAATCACCTATGCCATGGGTTTAGATGTATTTTGATGTACAAATGAGTTTATGTGATGAATTTCAAGTGTTTTAACCAAAATTATATTATTTTTGATGGTTTCATACCTAAACTTAGGTATGTGACAGTTACACACTTAATTTTCCCTTTTAGTTATTATGTATAAAACAAAGTGATTATTGTTATTATTTGAAAATAAGAGAAAACAGAAAATAAAGTATTAAGCCGATTGTGTTATATGTGCCCTGCCGAGCCAAGCCGTGTGCAAAAAACTAGAAACGGAATGGAAAGGAATGAAGGGGACGAGTTAAAGGACAAAACTCCAAAGTAAAATATGTTGGTGTTTGGTTAACAGCAAGTAATGTCTGTTAGTTAGCCTCCTGTGAGAGAGAATCTTTTCTCTCTTTTTCTTTCTTCCAAAATCTATATTTTTGTTTCAGAAATGGTATTAATTGTTTAATACATTTTATTTTATGATAATATAAAATATGTAATTTATTATCTATTTTATTAAATCATCATTTAATTTTAATATTTATTCGTGATTAATTAAATAGATACATATATAATTGTCAACAATATCATTTATCTTTTTGTTTTTCCATTATTTTAATTGGAACTTATGGGTCCCACCTCAAGTTCCAATGAAAAACATCATCACTCTCACACTTTTCGTCATCGTTATCTTTATTCTTCTCTCTGTTTCGCCGCTTCTACATATGCAATTTTTTATGTTTCTTACCTATTTTCTTTATATATATAAAAGTAACGTTTGGTTGGGAGAAATTTAGAAAAAATGAAATGGGTTAGAGAAATAAAATACTAGGAAATGAAATGAATTCTACAGTTTAGTAACATCAGAGAATCGAGATGAGGAATTAGCTGATAAATCATCTCCCCTGTTTGGTAGCAAAATCAGAGAAATGAAATGATTTCTTATCGTGTTTAATCTTGCAAGTTGAGTATGTAGAGTAGATCCAGTTTGAGGAACAAATTTAACACCCTCCAAAATCACCGTACGCATATTCAAATGAATGCAATGAATCAAATAAACAAGATTTGAATAATAAAATAAACCAATCTTATTATCTCTTTGTTTTCCATTTCATCGGACGCACATTCAAATGAAATTTTTTTTCACCCAGAACAGTTCTTTCAGACACCAAATCGAAGCAGCTGCATATCTTTTGTTTTTTAATTAAAAAAAATACTAAATACTCTATCATTCATTTCCATCTGGTTCTTTCAGACACCCAATTTAATATTTCACCCTAATCTTCAAGAACACAAGAAATAGATAAAAAAAATTTCATAAAAGGGTTCCAATTAGAAAGTAAAAAACACGTACGAAACCTTAAATCCCTATAACAAATCTCAATAAGATCCACAAAGCTCAAAACATTGAGGAGTAAATGATCGGAGCTGTTGGAGTTGGTGGAACACAGTGAAGAATGGTGGATCGCCAAGGCTGGATCAGATTTTCAGTTTGTGTTCAAATGTGCATATCACGTGAGCTTTTTATTTATACCCTCTTTCTTACCATTTCTCACTTGAACTAACACGGAGAAATCAACGAACAAAATCCATTTCACCGTAAAAGGTGAAGAAATCAATTTACAAAGGGATGTATTTCTCGAGATATCGATTTCTCCGTGTCCCTATTTCACAGGGTTAACCAAACAAAGGAAAAGAAATAAATTTCATTTCTTTGGCTTCAACTCTCCCTACCAAACACACCCTAAGAGCATGTTTGATTAAGCTTTTCAAAATGATTTATTGGTTTATTAATTTTTTGAGAAGTCCAAATCAAGAAGTAAGAGACTCCTTACTTCTTGATTTTAGCTTTTCAAAATGCCAATAAGTCAATAAGTCATTTTGAAAAGGCGCATCCAAACACCCTCTAAGAAGTAAATTGAAAAACCAAAAATACAAAAACTTACGTAGATGGATAATGTTTATTGAGTAGAGTGTACTCCGGGTGATGTTGTATTTATTTTCATACGATACATAAAAGATTATTTATATTATTAAATATTTCAGTTGTACAACGTCTAGTTAAATGCACATCTTGTATTATTTAGTTGATTGTATATAATTTATTTTTATCTTTAGTTATTATACAGACCATATGTTCTAGTTTGCTTTATATAAAATTATGTGCTACTCATGTTAACCTCATAATGGTGGAAGTTCATGGTGCAGACCATGGCATTTGTGAGGTAAACAACGAGGCATTTGTGATTATAAGTAGCGTTGAGTTGAAATATGATATAATACTGATTTAGTATTCTATGATAATTGCAGTGTGTTACTATATCTAATGCTCTAGATGCTATGAGGCTATATGAGAAAATATGAGAATAGCATGCATTATTTCTTATTCCGTATAATGTTTACATAGACTAGTTATTTGACGGATCCTTAGAAAAGACACACAAAGCTGAAGTAAGATAATACACGTTTCATGAATAGGGGTGACCTCGTGGTGACTATAATGCTCTAACTCACATGACCGTGTTGGCGCATGAGGTCATTCCGTCATTCAATAGCAACCTACATTCTCACCCACTTAAGTAAAATCACTATCAACGAAACGAAATTTAGGTCACTATCATTGTCAGCCACTTAAGTGAAATCACTACCCAACCAAACACTTATAGTTTTGCTGTATAAAATGTTAAAAGATGTGCCTCTTTAATCTGTGATCATGGGTTCTAGTTCCCTGTGGATAAAATGTTGTATATTTAAGAGTAATTTAGAAGATTTATATTTCGTTATTAAAAAAAATCACTACCCTTACACACGAAATACATCTGCAAAAAGGAAAAAAAATACAAGGACAAAAGGGCATTCGCATTCACACTCAAGAAAGCCCGTTTCAAGTCCGAACTCCTCTATTGGAGAGCCGTTGACAAGAATAGAAATAGACGAAGATCTCAAATAAGCATCTACCCAAGTACCCAACAATCATGTTTACTACTGAACCCCATTTTCCTCATAATTTCCTACAAAATTCTTCAAAAATTGATTCGTGTTTAGTCTCCGATCTTCGCCTAGTCTTCGAACCTGCACTGTATAGAGGGGAACAAGCTCAGACATATAGCAAGACTAGAACTCCTATTGCATGCATCGATACCAGACCAGACAAACTAAAGCTAGCCCACCGAGGTCCTAATTGTACGACTTTGGTATGATGTCCTTCCAACGTGGATTCACGTAGAACATCGCGCCACCATACGAACATGGTATATAGGATAAATATTAGGCCCAAACTGAGAAGTGTTGCACCCCCTTGAAATGAGTGCATGTACATCACACCTCCTACGGTGGTTGCCAAAGCTCCGAGTGAACCCGAAATAGGCCATGGACTTGGATCTACCAAATGATAAGAGTGCCTCTGAGATTCAATCATAAACAACTTTGCCTCGGTTGCATGTAAACCCCCCCTTCACCCCCGCCCCCTAAAGTGGTAAAGAAGGCTCTTTGGGGAGTTGTTGTCTTTCATGTGGCTTGGACCCTTTAAGTGCCTCTGAGGTAAGATTCTCGCTACTCAAGAAATTTAGTAAGTGAAGTTCTCCTATCAGCTTAAAAAGGGCTTTCTCAGGTCGACCTTTCTTTAGCTTAAGTGGCGTGTAGCTAATCTCGCTAATATCTCAGATCGGGGGACAACTCTGTCTCCGCTTCTGCTCGTGCACTCGTTAAAGCAAACTCATGGCCTAGTTGGTGAATGAGCCTACAAGTGGTAACCGCTCTGTATCCGTCATCTCTTTTGAAGAAGCTGCTGAGCTAGATGCGGCGGGGCCGGCGGCTGCCCGTGAGCGGCTTTGTCGCCAAGGAATACAAGAAGGCATTGGTTGAACTCAGTACTTCATGAGTCCTAAAGATGGGCGGGTAAGCTGGCAGCTTACTGTGGTGCTTGAGTTCGTTCGGGGTGCGAGTAGTGACCCCCCGAACACGCCAACCGAACGATGCGGCTCCATACCCTTAGTAGTGAAACCGGATATACCCGTAGGGGAATCCTGGAACACTTACTAGTACAGGGGAGGTGAGCGGAGTGAGGGCAAATTTTAAAAAATAAGACCTCTCCTTTTATTTTCCCTCAGCTGCTCAAATTTTTTTAACCGGTCTAAAGTCACCAAGCTAAAGTCACCAAGCTCAATCGGGCCTGTGACTTAGGAATACTGGTCACAAATAGATTGAATTATTATTTTTTTTTGGAAACGGCTTTCAATAAAAAAAACTAGCAGAACGCTAGACGAACAAAACAACTGTCAATTACATGGTAAGATAAGCCATTCGGCCCAACTAACTTTATATTTAGCTCTACGATTACAAATCCATAAAAACGCCACTTCTTTTATAGCCTCGACAAGCAAATTTCTTCGAGTATCTCCATTGTTGAACGTGATAGCATTCCGGTGCCGCCACATTATCCAAACCACCGTCAAAACTACGGCCTCAATAATAAGTTTCGATTTATTGCTTAACGAACTAGAGTCCACACTAGCCAAAAATTCATCCAAGTCTTCCACATTTATGTCAACCACTTGTAACCAATTCCCAATAGAACGCCACACATTTTTTGTGACATCACAACTCCAAAATATATGCTATGCATCTTCAACACCATCGCCACACATAACACATTTAAGATCATCGAAAGGAATTCCTTTAAGTAACAAATTCGATTTACAAGGAAACCGGTTCAAATTAACCTTCCAAAACAATATGTTCACTTTCCGGGGGACTAACGGGTTCCATCTAGTCTGAACAACATGAGAAGGCAATATAAGATTATCAATCCACCTTCTCGTACTCTTCACTTCATACCTCCCTTCATCTCCAATGTCCCAAAACCAAGAATCCGGCTCATTTGATAATGATAACCCATCTAGTAAACCCTTCAATTCACCGACTTGAGCCTCTTCTCGGCCCCCCCTAATGTTCCTACGCCACCCCCATTAAACCACACCGTCCATCAACCTGTCTGCCACCGAACAATCTTTATCAATTTCAAGCAAATAAATTCTATTATAAACCAACCTCAACGGACGTTGACCCACCCACTTTTCCTTCCAAAATTTCGTGGATCTCCCATTACCGACCCGTTTATGCAAATGGGCTAAAAGATCCATACCGCTATCTTTAAATTTCCGAACCATCTTCAACATTTGCGCCCATGGTTGTGGCCCAATAACTCGGTCATCTGATACATCTAACGCCCCATTATCGCCATATATAGACTTAATCACGTTTGACCACAACGTATCACCACTCTTCACAAATCTCCAGACCCATTTTAACACAAGAGCAATGTTAAAAGCATATAAACTACCAATATCAAGCCCTCCGTTTTGTTTAGAAGCCAAAACCAACTCCCAATTGACCCAATGAATCTTCCTTTTTTCCTCGGTACCACCCCAAAAAAAAAGAAACTCTCAACTTTTCTAAAACCGAGGCAACCACTTTAGGCATCACGAACAAAGACATATAATATATGCCCATACCACCCAACACCGATTTTAAAAGCATAGAACGGCCGCCTACTGATAAAGTGCTTACTTTCCACCCCGACAATTTATTCTTGAATCTATCAATCAATACCTCCCAATTCTTCTTCTTAGACATACAAGCCCCAACCGGAAGGCCTAAATACATAAAAGGTAATTTACCATTACACACCCCAATTCTATTCGACATCTCAATCACTTCTTCATCCGGTACCCCAATACCATATAAATTAGATTTATGAAAATTTATTTTCAATCCCGACGCCATATGAAAATAATGCAAAATAATAAGTTTTTGCAAATTATTAAGCGACCACTCTCCCAAAAAAATAACATCATCCGCATATAATAAATGCGAAATATTAACTGAATCCTCTTTGATTTGAATACCTTTAAATAATTGATGAGAAATTGCTTATTGAAATCATGTATAATATAACTTGACGATACTGGTTTTGATTGTTTTATACATTAATAAAAGCATACTGATAAACATACCATCAATTCTCCTTCGCTTAAGTATAATTTAAATTGATTTTGCAGTAAAAGATACAAAAAATCTAATATCTTCTTTATATTTTCTAACAACCAAAGTTTAAAGTATATATTATTTGATTTTAAATTTAATACTGGATTGTTAAGAAAGTTGTTACTGTTATTTACTCATTTACTGTGATGTACTTATAGTTTTAAAAGAGTGGGGTATAAAATGCACGGGATAGCCGGATAGGTGAGTGGTAAATGGTCAAATCCCCACAATTGTTGTTTTCCTTAAATTGGGTGAAACTTAGGACTCTCACACCACATACAATGCAATGTAAAATTAATGGTGTCATTTGACTATCTTGTCCTTAAATAGACTAATGTGACCTCATTCAAATTTAAAGTCAAATTAATATCTAAGTGTATCCAATATACACATAAATGATATTATGTGGTAATTATTTAAATTTTAGTGTAAACACCCGTATTTCATAATGGTTTTACGAAGATACATATCATATTTATTTTAAACTTACTATTCTATAGTTCATTTACCACTATTAAATGTTATTTAGGTAACGCCATTTGATAAGTTACATAGAAAATATCTTTGAAGGGCTAAATAAGAAGATTTCAAAGTAAGCTAAAACATAAACATGTCGGAAATCATAAAAAAAGAAAAACTAAAAAGTTTTTCGTACGGTATGAATCGATCTAGTTCAAATTGACCACATTATCATTGTGTCGATTCTGAGAATATAAACACTGATATGAAAAGCTTCTTAGAATAAAGATGTGGAATAAAAAACTTATGTATCAAGATCAAACTTATACTGTAATACTAATAATGTCACAAGTGGTAGTTAGTTATAATTTGAGTCAACACTTGGTGTTAACAAACTGTTTTTAGAAAATTTGAAAACATAATAGAATATAATTTGGTATTTGAGTTGTCCCAATAAATTCAGTCTTTAGTTTTATTTATTTAAAGTAAGTATGTAAAAAGGTCTTCTTTAAGATTATTGAAAAAGGTCAATCTATTTGACTTCCACTCATGTCACATCTTTAGTGGTTTTATAAACATGAGATAAAGATCACGATACAGTAAATTTAAGTGTAAAGCATGAAAGTGGAATACTAAATAAAGGCAAGTGGTAATGTGGTGTACATTATAATATAAGAATAGGCCCACATTTAAGTATTTTTATCTTAAAAATGATATTTTTGTTTATGTGAGGGTTCCATGTGGTATTTGCTCCTGATTTACCCAATCTAATTATTGCCTTAATCATTTCCGAATATTCCCCTCTGGTAGATGTTTACTTAGAGAGGTATTAAATAAGTAATCTCTATAAGTAATTCGAAAGTTTTTATCTCCAGGTCATGACATCATCAACACATTGTTAACAATAACATTGCATACTGAAGATAAGAGCCATTTTTGTTTCTTAATTGCCAAATCACAATTAAGCAAGATATCTCTAACTTAAATTTCTCCAAGGGTTGTCAATATTTGTTAATTAAAATGGTTTATTCCGTTGTGTTTATTACTCATGGTAAAACAAAATGATAGCACCGATTCCATTGTCTCACTGAAAAGATTTTGTAAAAGGGATTAAGAATATCTTTGTGTTTATCTCAAAAAGTCCCCTTCTTCTCCAACCGAAGCCATTTTTAGGCTGGTGGGTATGGGCACCACATGTGGTGGTGCCCTTTTCTGGTGCATCATCGCCACCTCAGCAACCACACCACCACCACACCACATCATCTCTAGGAAATACCCACCACACCACACCACACCATTTTATTCCATTTAATTTTAAATAAAAAAGAAAAGAAAATACCCATTAACCAATCATAAGCCACCATCCATCAAAAAAATCCCTCCCACGCCCGTGCTATGCCGTTGCCTGCACCCTTCTTCCTCCACGCCGCACCCCCACGCCGTTGTGGGGGGCGGTGTTCCTCCTAAACCCCACGCTGTGGCTGCCGAGTCACACCCCCACGCCCTTTGTGGCGTTGGACCATACCCAGCAGTCTTATCATTGGCACGCCCCATCAGTTTCATTGCTTCGGTTGAATTCTTCCTAGAACCGAAAAGATGAGAGGTTTGATTATGTGGGGCCCAATGTAATTTAATGGGGTATTTCATATTTGGTATTTTATGTGTGTATATTTTGCAATGGTTGGTCCCAAAAAACTGAAGAGAATAGGTATTGTTAGCATGAGTATGTCAGTTGAATGTCGGTTAGAGTTTAAGCTAACCTGATGCTGATTTAGCAAAAACTGAAGATACCAGTTACTTGGGAGCAGTCTTAGCCCAACAAAAAGGCTTTTTCAATCCATTAAAAAAACAAAATTCCAGCTATGCATGTATCTATTTGACTATTTATACTAGTCGCCAATCTAAGAGGGTTTCATTTGGGCATTCATGAGATCCCTGATAAGCTTATAAGATTTTATATTAGACTGCTCCCAATGGAGCCGTGAGTTTGGTTTTACTTTTCAAGTGACGGTATCAAACTATTGGCACGCCCCGTCAGTGATACTGTCGGTTGGGTTGACGTGAGTTTGGGGACCGGAAGGAGGGGAGGGATTGGTTGGTTGGTGAGGTGCGGCCCAAAGGGGTATTTTGTGTGTGTGTATTTTGTAATGGTGGGTCCCAAAAAATTGAAGGGAAGAAGTATTGTTAGCATGAGTATGTCAGTTTAATGTTGGTTGGAGGGTGAGCTGGCGTGACTCTGATTTGACAAAAACTGATGATATGAGTTTATGTCACTGTTGGTAGCGATCTTAGCTTTCTCAAATATGCACACATTTATATTGTAAATACATAAAGTCATACACAAATGTCTACTTCAAAACTTAGGATTTGTAAGTTTGTATATATGGTTGACATCATATCCGCTTTCATTAAAGTTCTCTTGTGTAAAGCCATCACAAAAACAAAATGTCTACACAAATGTCTACTTCACTACTTAAAGTTCTCTTGTACATATATATTTTAGCATAAAACAAAACACAAAATACCGATCATTATCACACTATTAATACTTTTCAAGTGACAAAGACTAACTTATATTGGAGTTTCTCCAACAAATAGATACAACTTTTTAGTTTAAATGATGCATACTTAGTTAAATTTTTTGAATGGCAATAGGGAATTAGACCAAGATCTTCGGCAATAATCATTACCCATTTGATTAGAACCGGAGAAATATATATACCAACAAAAAAAATGTAAACTTCAATAGTTTTTTTTTTTTTTTTAAATAACAATAAGGTCTTTGAGTTTTTTTAAATTGATATTTAACCCTTTAAACTTTAGTACTTCAAAAATAATTAAATAGACCTTATTCAAATCAAGGTTACATTATTACTATTCTTATCGTTGTTCTAATAACTCTTGACTCGTGAAACATAAACTAAACGCAATATTATCGGATCGAAATTATGACAATTTGCCTTTATAATTACATTCATAGTCTCAATTATAGATTATATGCGTTGGACCAACAACACTGTATAAATTTTTTGTTACTCCGTATTATTCAATTCTGAAATGATTGGATAACTAAATGGCGAATTATTTATATTTAATCTTTAAAAAAATTGAAAAGGTTAAAGTTACTTAAACAGTATCAGTTAGATGTAACTATCGCATATGAATGTATGAAATCATAATCTAAAATTCATCTAGTTTGAAAGTATGAAATCATAATCTAAAATATTTCAATTCAAATCTCATATGAATGAAAAATTGTCATCAACTTCTTTCAGCCCACTATTTTATTATTACCATTTTTATGAAAAGGTGGGATTCCCATTATAAAGTCTTATCCGAGGTAGCTGAGCTTTATTCATGATGTACGTAAATGAAATATTGTTGTGATATTTTCAAATTTTTTTTACTAGATTATCTGGTAAATATGAAATAATTTGATAAATACATACTTCGTCCGATTCAAAATAAGTGTTACACTTTGGGTTTCAAGGTTTTTGAGGCAAAAATTTATATGATGGTTAAATTAGATTAATTGAATGGTTAGTGGATAATGAGTATCACACCTTTGAATAAAATGGGATTAATGATGTTTAAAAGTAAAAAAATAAGGTAATGAGTCATTTCACTTTGTTAAAGTGGATTGTTTGTTGATATGGATCCTACTATTTTTTGTCAAATAAAATAATTTTTTAAAGTGTATTACTTATTTTGAATCACGCATATATGGAAAATGTATCACTTATTTTAAATCAGAGGAAGTATAATATATGATTAGCTTTTGAAAGAAAAACATGAGATTAAATATGATGTCATGTCGACGACATAATATTTATGCGCATAAGTATATTATTGCATATTTGCATGTGCAATATGTGACAAATTAATATAGACGACAAAAACAATCTCATCCTATACCCGTGAAAGATTTTGGAAAGATGTTATATAGATTGTGATGGATAGGGGCCCATTTCAAGTATCTCATCAAGCCCTAACGGCCCAATCTCATTCTAAATTTATTCATGATATTTGCAGTTTTGAATTTTTGATCTAATAAATTCGTGTAAATTCTTTTTTTAAACAAAAAACATTCATTGAAACTTAAAGGTTGTCCAAAACAAGATCCGAAATAGCAAGACGAATTTGTATTATTTAAACAAGCAAATGACCATGTATATACTTATAGTTACTTTAACTTCCCTTAGGTATTCTTATTTATAACAGTCTCATTTAAAGTGACCGAGCTTATTCTCGAGATGTATTTGACTTAATCAATATAGTCGACGTTTCAAATCTTCCTAGCCATCTTGTAAATGTTTACAAAGAAATGATTGAATCCATAACTTATTGGAAGTTGTTCGAAAGCTCTAACAATTGTAAACCTTTTGGCTTTTTATACTACGGGAGCAACTAGGGCTGTCAAATCGTGCTATCGTTTCGTGTTGCTGGATAACACGACACGACACGACACGACACGAATTCGTTCAACACGAAAACGACACGACACGAAGTCGTGTTTTATTTTACTAACACGAACACGACACGACACGAAGTCGTGTTTTATTTTACTAACACGAACACGACACGATTAAAAAACGATAAACACGACAAACCCGACAACACAAAATAAATAACAAATTTCTTACTTATTACATGTTAAAAACACGAAAAATACGACAAACACGATAAAAACGACAAAATCATAACTATCGTGTCAATTTCGTGTTAATCTTTGAACACGAACACGACACGACACGACTTCGTGTTTGTTTTACACAACACGAACACGACACGAACACGAATTCAAATTTCAGTTTCGTCCCAATTTCGTTTCGTTTCGTATTTTTGTCGTGTCGTGTCAAGTTTTGACAGCCCTAGGAGCAACACACCATTTGATCGATGGATTATGTGTCGGTTGAAAATCTAGCCAATTGAAAAAATTGCAATCATAAAAAGATATGAGTATAAAACGTGTTTACTTTTGCTTCACTTTTTAAAAGATATATTTTTATAGCATGGATCCTAGATTTTCTTGTCACTAATATGCTAATAATTACTTTTGTCCTTTAAGCAATGAACTCATTGGTGGATTGTAATATCGATATTACATTGTTTATCATAATGATTAGGAGTACACCTTTTATATATACTTGGTAAGTTTTATTTTTTTCAATTTTTATATAAATTTTGTAAATACATAACATCTTATAAAAGACTTCATTATTAATAATTGTACATTTATTATTAAAAAAAATTGTACTCTCATTAAGTGACCTATGTCGTAAAATCAAAGCTTGGTGAATGCACGTTTTTAGATTAGAATTCTTGACACAATGTAATAATTGAGAATTTGAGATGCTGCTATTGATTTATAACATGTTGATATTTATCTATAATGTATTTGTCATAAGAAAAGTACTATTTATTTCAATTTCCTAATGGAATAGATTCAAGAGTACATGGTTGTATATATTTGAAAAAAAAAACAACAAAGTTGATTTTTAATTTTATCTCTGACTATTTACGATTAAAAAAAAAAAAAAACCTAACATCTTAATTTAACCTCTACTTGGACGAAATGAAATATAATTACCTTTAAAAAAAATTTACCATTAAAAAGGTACTGAAGTACAATCTTAATGAGCATAGTATTACAATACATTTTATTTTTACATTATTTTATGAAAAAAAGATATAGCTTTGTATACAAGTCCTATTGGTAAAATTTTATTTTAGATACGAATTATTATATTTATATTTATCATTACACAATTAAAAGTTTTGTTGTAATTGTTAAATTGCATCGATGTTATTGATGTCTACACTTCTCAAATACTCCCCCGTCCCACAAAAAACTTCCTATTTCACTCTAAATTTTTGTCCCCTAAAAAACTTCTCATTTCTCATATTTGATATGCTCCACACAATAAAAAACTATTATTACTAAATATTTCACCACTAATATCCACTAATTATTTTTCTCTCTCCAACTCAATCTTATATTTTAATTAAAAGTATTATCAATGACCCTACCACTAACTATCACCTAAAAACTTGTGCAAAAGGCAAATGAGAAGTTTTTTTTGGGACGGAGAGAGTATATTTCTTCTAATGAAAGTTCTGAAATTAAATGATAATTTGTACTATATAATCTAAAGAATATGTTTCGGAGGAGTGTTATTTTTGTTATTATATGCAGGTTAGATAGTTCGATTAAGATTTTGTTTTGAAAATGTAACATTTTTACAATGTTGTATTTTAAATTTAACGACTATAACTATAGATTTGACATGGGTTGTCTATAAACAATTAAAAATAAGGGTTTGAACTTGGGTCACAAGTCTAATCAAACCAATTTAACGAATAAAGATCGAGTTTGATATATTTTTTCAACTTTGCAAATACAAGATCAAGCTTTACATATTGATTCAAACCAACAATGTTTTTTTTTGTTTTACACCACAACTATATTATTACGATAATAATATGAACTTAACAACAAATCGATTTAGAACATTTTATCCATCTGTATACATTTGAAATGACTTTCAACCTGTTTGACCCACTCAACGTATTTGACCCGTTCTTGTTTTAATTTAACCTTTTAGCTTAATCACTTTGACCTGTTAGAGATAAAATTTGTATATAAATGGGTCAAAACCACCTCATCTAAGAAATACCAATAAATTTATATAATTAAATCTAAATAATAATTAAATACCTTGAAGAGATTTCTCATATTTCTGCAACTGCAACATGAAACCTGAATTAGGAGCAGCGACATTTCGTTTACTTTTTACAAGGTTTAAAGCTTCAGATAATTTCATACCGTTCTTCTTCATTAAATAGGCCACAATAATCGTAACGCTAGATTAAAAAAAAAAATATATGCCCTTTAATTCATATGATCATAATTTAGTACGGGTCAGGTCAGAATCAAATGGATATATTAAACGGGTCAAAATCATCACCTTCTGGATCTTCCTGCAAAGCAATGGACCAACACGCCACCTGTTCTTTTAGCTTCATTAATGAAATCGAAACACTCATCAAAAAATTGTGCAATATTTACTTCTTCTCTGTCCGTTACTAATAAAAAACATTCAACAAATTAATAATAATACTTGCACAAATAAGAAACTAATTTTTTGATTAACACAATTATCTTACCATTAATAACTTTGTAGGTGAAATCAGTTGGGTATGCAGGCGGCAATGAAGTTGCAACGGTTATTATGTGAGTGATGTTTAAACTTTTTAAAAGAGTCTTATTATTAGCAGCTCCAACAGAACCCAAATAAAGACCCTAAAACTATAAAATTAAATAAAAATAAAAAATTGGAGATTTGATTTTTTATTGTTATTTACCTCTTCGATTTGAGCTGGAACAATGTCATCTTTAACATATCTTGCTGCATAAACTGCTCTTAAAAGTGCAGCCATTCGTTCTTCGTAGAGTGCTTCAGATTTATCCATTACAACAAAACTGAGGCAATCTTCTGGTTTTTTACTTAATTTAGTTAACTTACGAAACTAAATAATTGTTTTTAGATGTGTGCTAATCATAATTGTTTTTAGATGTGAGCTAATCATAATTGTTGTTAATTCACCCAAAATGAAAGCCAATCTGCACAAGTGAATTATACGTCTTATTACGCAATAATTAATCAGTCTATTGAACTCTCAATCTAGCTTAAGACAACACTTTCATCAGATATTAATCATTCTTTTATGATCTAGATTACCTATTTCATCCTATTCTTTCAAAGGATGGAATTTTAAGAACCAATATTCCCAATTACGAAGCAAAAGTGGTTAATCGATCGAATTAGGGTTACATTTCATGATTGATTTGAATCTAAGACATATATAACAGGACAGGGCAACATCAATGGTGGTGATAAACTAATAATAATTTAATCGATTAATTAGTGAAAGAGGATTCCGATTACCTGATTCGATTGAAACGAGTGTGGAATCCTCTTCGAACCCTAATACTTCTCAAAATTAAGAATTGAAATCAAAATGATCCTATCGTATGTAGTGGACCGAAGAAGAAAAGATTGTGTTGTTTGATGGAGTGATTACTAAAATAATAACTAATCAATTGGTTATTAAGTGAGCATATTCTAGAATTAAAAATGGGATTTTCTAACTCGTGCTTAAAGGCATGAGATTAGAGGTACTCAGGTGGTGTTTATTTGCAACTTAAAGAAATCATCAGTGCTAAATGTTGAATCATTCATCATTTAGTGCGTTTGTTTAACGCCTCTTAATGAAGTATACGTTGAATGAGATAACAAAAAATTGCTGAATCATTGATCCTTAAAACATATGCTGAATCACTAAACAGTTAGAAATCTCTTAAACAAATTCCACACAAACTAGTTTTATACAAAACTTCTTAATTATTCAGACCGCTGAATCATTCAGCGCTTAATCATTTTGTTCATATCAAATAGCACCTTAATGAACTACAAATTTCTTAAATAATTAAAATTGCATTTAATGAATCTCATGAATTAATAAA
Source organism: Calendula officinalis (assembly GCA_963853835.1). NCBI lineage: Eukaryota > Viridiplantae > Streptophyta > Magnoliopsida > Asterales > Asteraceae > Calendula > Calendula officinalis. The sequence continues at coordinate 75,793,497 of OY970829.1, forward strand.
AAATGAACTTCATTAATGATTATTTATACATTTTTAGGAATGTTAAGATTATTAAATGACTCTTATTTCATGCCCTTAGAGCATGAGTTAGACAAACTCTTAAAAAATAAGTGACATGTTTTAAAAGTTATACTCCCTCCGTCCCACAAAAAACTTCTCATTTCACTTGGGCACAAGATTTAAGGTGATAGTTAGTGGTGGGGTCATTGGTAATAATTTTGATTAAAATATAAGATTGGTTTGGAGAGAGAAAGATAGTTAGTGGATAGTTAGTGGTGGAGTCTTTAATAATAATAATATTTTATTATGTGGAGTCCATCAAATGTGAAATGGGAAGTTTTTTGTGGGACAAAAATATAGGATGAAATGTGAAGTTTTTTGTGGGACGGATGGAGTATTATTTATTAAAAAAGTGAGACTTATCATTTATTAATTATCTATTTCAATATAGTGAAATTATTGTTTATCTTTACTTTTACTTTTAAACATTATTAATATTATTTTATTCAAAAAAAGTGAAACTCGTCATTTACTAACTATCAACTTTAATTTATCTTAACCTTTACTTTAATCTTTGTGCTAAAAAACCGTAAAACACCAAGTATATAACTTATTGTGATGCGGAGGTAGTACACATTTTAATACCTTATTAAACTTAAGCTATCAATTACCCTGAACTATTCTGTTTCCAAAAAAAACTACCCTGAATTATTCTGTTTCCAAAAAAACTACCATGAACTATTAAAAGTATAAAACTTATACTTCCTCCGATTCAAAATAAGTCATACACTTGGGGTTTCACGGTTTTTGAGGCAAAAGATTATAATGATGGTTAAATTAGATTAATTTGATGGTTAGTGGGGAATGGGTCCCACACTTTTTGAATAAAGTAAGGTTAATGATGTTTAAAAGTAAAAAGTAAGGGTAAAGGGGTCATTTTACTTTGTTAAAGTAGATAGTTAGTGGGTGTGGGTCCCATTTTTTTTGTCAAATAAGGAAACTTTTCAAAGTGTATCACTTATTTTGAATCACCCCAAAAAGGAAAGTGTATCACTTATTTTGAATCGGAGGAAGTACTTTGAATTTAAAAATAGTCAATTTAGTAGTCTGACTCATTAATTTAGTCTTAAATTCTTATGTCATTTGTTTTTAACTTCAATATATTGAGATGAACTTCAATTTGTGGCTATTGGTATGGTTTTTTATGTGTGTTTATTCTATGTATAAAAAATATTAAAAAAATGTATTATTGATATAAGCATATCATTTGAGTTTCAGCTAAATGTATAGCTGATAAAAACTAAAGTGACTACAATTGTGAGTGATCTTATAGCTAAATTTTAGGAGTGAAGAATGGGAAATAATTGAAACATGCATGTACTAATTGAGTAGTAAACCTAAATGCGCACACAAACAAAAATGAAAGATCGATCTTCTCCCTTGACTACGCCCACGTGGGCCCAGTCAAACCACGTACTAAATTCCCAAAGATTAATATATAAGCCATCAACTTCTTCTACGCAATTCAAAGAACCACATTTCATTTGCAGAAAACGTGTTCACCGAAGGTAGTATAGATCAACCACCATTGTTGTAACTTGTAGTGTAAGGGCCATTTCCTCCCCTAATGCTCCACATGGATATGAAATTTCCAATAAAAGAATATACCTTTTTACTATGATGTATAAAATCTACGAGATAGTTACTTGTCACAACATTATTAATATAATAAGCCACAATGAGATTATTTGTATTTATTCCCAAATCACGTGAGAATATAAAAGGTACTCTAAAACCGTTCTACAATTTTAAATTAATTTATTAAGCAATCATGATTCATGATTAGTTAGTCAATAATAGGCGATTCAAACTTTGTTTACTATATTTTAAAAGGAAATCTATTTGATTTAATGATACTACTTATCACACGTAACATTGGGCCATTGGGTGCCATCGCATTCTTCGGCACCATTTCAACTTGGAAGGTCAAATGGAGCCGTTGTTTCGGCACTACCATGACGCCCCGGCGCTATTTCCACTGCTAGAGTAATGGTGCAGCGTTATTGTTGACAGAACGACTAATTTTCACATGATTTCCTAAAGTTTGTTTGCATGTTGGTTCAAATCGCTAATTTTCAAGTTTTTCTTTGAAACTACTACAAGCATTTTTACACACAAACTATATCAAAAAAATGTCATAACATGAAAAACACCCAAAGGGGATGTGTTCCACCCCTTTGATGTTAGAAACTTTGTATTGAATTTTGAATGTTTGGATCACTGTGAAATCGTGAAATATTTTTAAATAAAAGTATAATTTGTCAGTACTACAAAATCTCCTATCATATACAATCACAAAGTTTGCAAGAACGGAGATTGTTTTGAGAGTTATGAAAAAAAAAGTACCATGAAGAAGATGACTAAACTGGTGATATCCACTACTCCTGGCGAAAACTGTATGTTGACAGTTACAAAACAGCTCGAAACCCGGGTCCGATCCACTGGGTCAGAAAACCGTGTTTGAATTTAAAAATCTGTTTTTCTATACAATTTTTATAACGGAATAATGTCAGGATCGATTAACTATAAATAAGTTAATAAACACCTTAGATCTAATTGATGATAGAAGTTGCAGCGGATCAACACTATATCAATATATTAAGAACAATAAACTGTATGAACAATATGCAAGAATATTAAGAACACAGTTTCACAAAAAGCTTCAATGTATATTATTGAGTTAACAATACACACGTACGTTTACAATTCGTAAGGAACTATTTATAATAGTCCTTGAAGCTAAACTATTTACCCTAGTTATTCTAGGACTTGATTTACATCGAATAATAATAATATACATTGATTTACATTCTATAACTATCTATACGAAGATCTCGGACTTGATATCTTCCATAAACGCGTTGTCAGTAGTAAAACTCATCACCAGTAGTAAATATGTAACATCAGTAGTAAGTCTGGTGATCAGTAGTAAGTCCATAATCAACGTCAGTAGTAACTACAATGATCAGTAGTATCTTCAATCTTCTCATGATCAGTAGTAACTTAGTTATAGTGAACACCAGCATCAACTTCATCAGTAGTAATATGTTCTGCCCCATCAGTACTAAGTATGTCAGTACTAACTGCAGCATCAGTAATAAGTTGATCTGTGTTTTGCTCCAACAATCTCCCCCTAAACTTATTGATTATCTTTTAATCAATCAAGTTTCTTTTGGTCTTCTTGTTCTTTTCTTCTCTTCTCTAGGGTTCTTTGATTTTGTTGAAGTCTTTGTTCAATAATATATTTGCTGTTCCTCTTTGTAAAGTAATTCAATTTATTTTGGAACATAACAGCATCATAAGGTTTCATCAAAGTGTTTATGAATATCTGATACATAGTCTTCTCAGAATGTGGATATTCTTTCTCATATAAGTACAATTCACACACTTTGCCTGATTTCTCAAAGAAGTACATATTGGCAGAAGGAATGACATTCCAAGCATACATATTACCTGGATTTGTAAATTGTTCTGGATAATTATCTGGATAAAATGCAGCATCAATCATCTTTGTTAAATATCCAGCTCCAGATTCTTTCCATGATTTCTTTGTCATTCTTGGTTTACCAATAATCAAAAGTTTGATTACATCACTTCTTGAACATGATCTGATTAAGGGTAACCATCCAGTGAATCTTTGTACTACTTTGTCTTCCCTTATGACCTCTATGACATTGTTCTGCATCACTCTCCAGTTAATAATTTGATTATTCTGTAATGGAGCAACTGGCATTTCAAGAACAGGTATAATTTGTTTTGACTTCTTCTTAGAGCTTTGTTCTTGATCAACAGATTTTCTTTTCTTAGATTGGGGAGTTGAAGTATCACCAACAGTTGAGACACTACCAGCCTTGAGTAAATTTAAGCTGATTAGGATTAAAGTTTTGGCTTTGGCTTTCTTTGATTCTTCAGCTTCTTGTTCAGCCAAGTCTCTCTTCTTTGCAGTGCAGTATTTTTCAATTATGGTTATCATCTTCATTCTTCCAAAAGATTTTGCACTGTGACCTTTTGTCTTTAGAAAGTCTATCATAAGAGACTTCTGTTCAAATATATCATCTGGTAAATCACCTTTTGTTCTTTTGCATTCTGCTACAAGATCTTCAAGACAGTTTAGATGTTCTTCTTCTACTTTTCTAAGCCTTTTGAATTCTGCTTCTTGGGCTTCTATCTGAACATCTTTAATTTGAACAGGTGCTTGAACAGGAATTTCTCTTTGATCCTTCTTTTGTTCAAGAGCTTGATACTTAGCTACCTTCTCCAAATATCTCTTATGCTTCACCTTCCATTTGGACTGTTTGTCAGCTCTAACAAGATTTATCTTATTTACCATGTAATGACCAAGAGTTCTGTTAGGGTAATATTCATCATATATTTCTTTACCCTTTCCAATATGTGCTGAAGGTGGAGGTGGAATATATTTCATGTCTGGCACTCCACTTATTATAACAGAAGGAGAAAATGATCTAAGTTCATCTTGTTGAAGTATTTTTGGATGTGGAGGAAGTGAGCACTCATCAACCTCAAACCAATTCACATTATCATCAATGTCAGGTATGATAAGTGGTTGATCAGGTGTTGGTGGTTTGGTAATGATGACATGTCTCTCTCTTTCAATAAGCTCTGGAAAATGTAGTTCTTCCTCTTCAGTAGTAGCCAGAGTAGTTACTACTGGTGTAACTTCAGGAGTTACTACTGATAGGGCATCAGTAGTATTTGTTGCTTTTAATTCCTCTTCTTCATTTACTACTGCTATTACCTCAGTAGTGGGAGTTACTACTGGTATTTCTTTTTCAACTTGTTCTTCCATAGTAGCAGTAGTAACAGGTTCATCTTCTGTAACCATCATCTCTGGGCTTTCATCAACATTTGTTTCTTTTAAATTTAAGAGGGAGGATGCTGCTGCTGCAATAGATTCATCAATCATTGTCTGTATATTATCTTTCTCCCCCTTAGTGAGCTCAACTGGTGGAGCCTCACTATCATCAAGTTTCTTCTTCAATTTTCTGATGATTTTGGTTTGTTGATGAAGCCTTTGCTCATAGAACCGCATTCTTTTGTTGATGGTATTCACATGCCTTTTCATGGCAGCCATAGTTTTTCCTTGATTGGTTAAGTACTTGAGACAATCTTGTACAGTGGATTCCAAGGAATCCACTTTAGCCGTCAATTGGTTGATTTTAATACTGCCCTCACTCCATCTAGCAAGATCATCGGGCTCACTAACAGGTACATTGGTTTTAAGGTTTTCCTTCCTTTCCATCAATTCCACAGATCTGCCCTCATCACTGCTTGGTGATTCATTGGGTCTTTTAGACATTCTCTTCTTCCTAGAAGAAGCAGAGATGCCCCCCCTTGTGGTTTCTTGGCACCGGGGTCCTTTGAGTAATTCCTCAAAAGAGTCATCACTCAAAGTTGCCGAGGTTTGGGTCCTAATGATGTTTTCACTGTCCTGTGCACCCACCTTTGGGGCATCAGTAGTGAAAGCCCTCCCCTCATGTCCTCTCTCCTCCTTGGAGGACAACTCTTTGAGCCTGGGGTGTGACTCGATTTGTCCCCTGGTGTCCTTTAAAGAAAATTTCTTTCTTTTATAAATTGTGGAAATGTTTTGGGTTTTGTCTGGTAGGTCTTCCACAGAGTGAAGAGTAGCACTCTGCAGATTTATATCAAGTTCCTGGGACACATTCAGGACTTCTGTTTGGGTTGGTGATTGAGTGGCTATTTGGATTGGTGTTTGGGCTGTATTTGGGGGTGATGGAGTGGGTTGAGGTTCAACTTGGGTTGTAGCAATGGTTGAACCCTCTCCAATATTGGGTTGATCTTTGATCATGTTAGGAAACAGAGGGGTTTCCTTGCCCGAAAATTTAAATTGTTTTCTCATATTTGAGAAAACTTTCTTGTTCAACTCAGGTAATATAAAAATGTTTTTAGGAGTTGACAAGTTTTGTAATTCACAGTTTATGATATGTTGTAGAAATCTGGGATACATTAAAAATTTAGAAGAACTAAGATTTCCCAACATACCATCAAATATCATGTATGAAAAATTAAATACTTGGTCTGTGCATAAACAGACAACAGCAGAGGCTATTGCCTTATTAAACTCATTCCAAGTACTTCTTTTTGGAGAAATACAATGCTGAATGGTATGTATCAAAAATTTCCATTGTGGGGAGAGAAGACCCTTTTGAAAGGTTACTATGTTCAGTCTTCCCTCATATCCCATTTTTTTGTAAAATTTCAGCAATGTATTCCTTAGGAAGAGTGAACATACCTGAATCGTCATGTAATTGTAGATGGTGTCTGATGGATTGTTCTGTTACTGTGATGTGCTTTCCATCTACTGTTGATTTGATCATTGAAACGGTTGTTCCTTCTGTTCGTTCAGCATTGGTCCAGAAATCCACCAAGTGCTGTTGATATGATTTTGGTTTGACAGTTAAGGCAAACTGTATATATGAATTTCTCAAGAATTTTACGATCGGACGGAAATCTTTTGTTCCGTCGGGATTCTTTAAAAATGCAACCATATTGTGAAATTCTGAGTATTTGAGATCGGTTTGCACATCGAGAGCTTGTAAAGTTGCCATTGTTGTTGAGTTTTTGCAAGAATTTTGTTGCTGATGAAGGGTTTTTGATCGTAAACTAGGGTTTATCGAGAGGTTTTAGCAAATCGAAGTGAAGATAATGCTAAATTAATCGTCTGCCGCCTTTTATATCTTTCGATTTAACCTGCAAAACTACGAAAATAGCCTTCGAATCATAACATAACGGTTATTTTCATGGGGGTTAGTTTGGTAATTGTGTTTATGAAAGACCAGTAGGAAATAAGATATCAGTAGTAAAACGTCAGTAGTATCTACTAACATCAGTAATGACTAAGGATTTTGACATCAGTAGTAACTATAGACATCGGTAGTAACCATTAACACACAAGACCAGTAGTATATGTGAGTACCAGTAGTACTGACTTACCAGTAGTATTTATGTAAACCTAATACACACCAGTAGTAATTAGCTACCAGTAGTATTTTGTGCACATACATACATACCAGTAATATAGAAATACCAGTAGTAAAACACTTAAATAAATAAATGACTTTTTACAACAAAACTTTACACATGATTTTGTTTTGAGATTTTAATTTATCAGAATCATTCCAATACTGCTAACCAAGAAGTTGAATCTTCCTACATCAAATGCTTTTGTAAAAAGATCTGCTAATTGATCATCAGTATGAATTTTAACTACTTTGATTAATTTCTTTTCATTGCAATCTCTTATAAAATGAAATCTAATTTCAATGTGTTTGGTTTTAGAGTGTTTTACTGGATTGTTCACAATACTAATAGCACTTTGATTATCAATAAAAATAGGAGTTTTAAGAATAGAGATACCAAAGTCTAGAAGCTGGTTTTGAATCCAGAGCACTTGAGCACAGCAAGCAGATGCCGCTACATACTCTGCTTCAGCAGTTGATGTTGATACATTTGTTTGCTTCTTACATTGCCATGACACCAGTCTTGATCCAAAGAATTGACATCCACCAGTAGTGGACTTTCTATCTTGACATTCACCTCCATAGTCACTATCTGTATAGGCTATTAGTTCAAAGGGTGAGTCATGTGGATACCATAGACCTAGTGATGGTTTGCCTTTCAAGTATCTGAATATTCTTTTGACAGCTTGCAGGTGTAGTTCTTTAGGTCTTGCTTGATATCTTGCACACACACAAACACTATACATGATATCAGGTCTTGAGGCAGTTAAGTACATCAAGGAACCTATCATTGATCTATATAAGTGTTCATCTACATCCTCCCCCTCAACATCAGGATGTAGGTGTTTGTGTGTTTCCATTAGTGTACTAGCACTTTTACTGTCTTTCAAATCAAACTTTTCCAAGATGTCTTTGACATATTTTGATTGATTTATCAAAATACCATCAGTTCTTTGATTGACTTGGAGTCCAAGGAAGAAGTTCATTGGACCCATGGAGCTCATCTTGAATTTAATTTGCATCAGTTCTTCAAATTCTTTGCATAATAAATCATTGGTTGAGCCAAAGATGATATCATCTACATAAATTTGTACCAGTAGTATATCATCTTTGACTTTCTTTGTGAACAAAGTTTTGTTAATGGCTCCTCTTTTAAAGTTGTTCTTCAATAGGTATGATGATAATGTGTCATACCATGCTCTTGGTGCCTGATGTAGGCCATATAGAGCTTTATCTAATTTGAACACATAATCACCATGTTTTGGATCTTCAAAACCTGGAAGTTGGCAAACATAGACCTCTTCTTCAATTTTCCCATATAGGAAAGCACTCTTAACATCCATTTGATAGACTTTGAATTTCTTGAATGAAGCATATGCTAGAAATATTCTTATTGCTTCAATTCTAGCAACAGGAGCATATACTTCATCATAGTCTATTCCTTCTTCTTGAGTGTATCCTTGGGCTACAAGTCTGGCTTTATTCTTGATCACTATACCTCTTTCATCTTTCTTGTTTCTGAATATCCATCTTGTTCCAATGGCTCTTTTTCCTTTGGGTAGTGGTACAAGTGTCCAAACAGCTTGTAATTTAAATTGAAGGAGTTCTTCTTGCATTGCCTCAATCCAGTTTGAGTCCTTCATTGCTTGTTGGATCTTCTTTGGTTCATCCTGAGACAGAAAGCATTCATACATACATTCATTAGCAATTAAACTTATATTACACATATTTGCAGTTAAGCTTTTGTTTAATTTGCTTCTTGTTTGTAGTGGTGAGTTAACATCACTTAGAACAAGGTCTAAAGGATGGTTCTTCTGAGTCCTTGTAGTTGTAGTTTTATCAACTACTAGTTGATTTTCAAGATTGGACTCATTTGTCTCAGGCAGTTGTTCATCTTGTGTTCCTTCATTGTCATTGAAGTTTGGTTCATCATCATCTTGGTCAGAATTACTACTGCTATTGTCTTCGTTGAGATCAGTAGTATTGTTGTTGTTACTGGTATCAGTAGTATCTTGAGAATCTAGGTTATTGTTGAGACCAGTAGTATTTTGAGTACTATTACTGGTATCAGTAGTATTTGAATTACTACTGTCCTCATTCTCAGAGTTACTACTGGTTCCAGAACTTGAGTTATTACTGACATCAGTATTAACTACTGGAGCAGTATTAACTACAATGTATCTCATTTCCTCTTGACCAGTATTAACTGATGATGTTCCTTCCTTTTGATTGTGACAGTTTGAATTACCTGCATTGAAATTCATATTAGAATTAAAGGATTTGGTTAGATTGTCTATGTCAAATAGCCAATCTGGACCATTTCCTTGTTCATTAGGTACATTTTCATTAAAGGATACATTGATGCTTTCTTCAATTATCCTTAGTCTTTTGTTGAATACTCTGTATGATTTGCTTTGAGTAGAGTATCCCACAAAGATTCCATCATCAGCTTTGCAGTCAAATTTACCAATTTGTTCTCTTGTAATTAAAATAGTACAAGGACAACCAAATGATTTTAAGAAACTTATAGAAGGTTTTCTTTTATTGAACAGTTCATATGGTGTTTTAAAATGTGGCTTCACTATTAATACTCTGTTCTGAACATAACAAGCAGTATTAACAGCTTCTGCCCAAAAAGTGATTGGTAATTTTGAGTCTGCAAGCATTGATCTTGCTGCTTCAATGATGGTTCTATTTCTTCTTTCAGCTACACCATTTTGTTGTGGAGTTCTAGGTGAGCTGTCTTGCCTGTCAATACCTTTAAGATCACAAAAGTTAATTAAGTTAGCATTTTTAAATTCTGTGCCATTATCACATCTTATGGCTTTCACTTTTTGATCAGATGTGTTTTCCAGTTTGACAATTAAGTTCTTTATGAGTTCACTTGTTTCATCCTTTGTCCTGAGAAAGAAAACCCATGTATATCTGGAAAAGTCATCAGTAATAACAAGACAATATTGTTTCTTTCCAATACTCATTACATTTGTAGGTCCAAAAAGGTCCATATGTAAGAGCTGTAAAGGAACAGAAATAGAGTTAACAATTTTGGACTTATGAGAAGTCTTGTGTTGTTTACCTTTTAGGCATGCAACACAGTGATGATCACACATGAATTGTTTTTGTGGTAGTCCAATAACCAAATTTCTTTTTACTAAATTATTCATGTTTTTGAAATTAGTGTGACACATCCTTCTATGCCATAGTTCTGATTCAGTGGTGTTTGCCTTGGATATAAAACAGTTGACCTCATTTGTAGAAATGAGTTCTCCCCCTATATCTAGGCAATACACATTGTTTCTCCTAGGAGTTCTTAAAACAACATATTTTTCATCCAAAATAAAATCAGGAGAAAGAATGATGCACTCAATGTCTGTGAACAGAATCTTGTTCTTTTTATCACAAACTTGAGACACACTGACAAGATTGTATTTTAGTTCAGCTACATAAAATACATCATCAAAGGTAATTTTTCCATTAGTAACAGTACCTTTACCTGTAATTTTACCTCCCTGGGGATTCTCACCAAATGCCACATATCCTCCATCAAATGACTTGAAATCTTTAAGAATTTGCAGATTTCCAGTCATGTGCCTTGAGCATCCACTATCAATATGCCATGTTCTTCCTTCTTCTGGGATCTGAATGCTCTGCACAAGTGAGTAAAGGATTAGTTAAGTTTGGGAACCCAAGCTTTATATGTCTTGGGTTCATCCTTTGAGAAATGAGCTTTTGGGGATTTAACTTTAAAGACTTTTGGTACCCATACTTGTTTATTACTGGTGTTTTGTTTTACTACTGTCCTTATGGAGTTATTACTGGTGTGAGAATTTCCTACTGATCTTGGTTTATACCTATTGTTTTTAGCTTTTGAATACTTTACTACTGATAGACCAGTAGTATTTGGGTACTTACCATGTTTAGAATGACCAGTAGTGTTTTTAGAGTTACCACCAGTAGTATTTTTGAAAGTTGTTTTGGGAGCAGTAGTATTTTTTAAATTAGGGTTTTTACCAGTAGTATTCTTGTACTGGTACCATACAGCATTATAATTAGGGTTAACACCAGTAGTAAATTTGTTAGAGTTTCTACTGGTGTTGGAAAATTTAAAATATTGTTTATTTTGATTAGATTTTCCATTATTCTTGAAGTAATTGCTGTTCTTTGGGCTGCCAACTCTTCTGTTTTGCACAAATCTTGGTGCACTTCTTCCAAATCTTGGAGTTTCAGCAATTTGAGTTTTGATTGTATTTACTACTGAAGGACCAGTAGTATTTTTTAACTTTTGAGTTTTTGATCCTTGTTTAAAAATTTTAAATTCTTTTAACTCTTTGCAGTTTATTGGATTGAAGTGACAATCCTTTGCTAAATGGTTCATTTTATTGCATATAACACATCTTAATTTCTTATTTTTAGCACCTTCAGGTATTCTTTGATCTAAGAGTTGTGTCTTATTTCTTTCATTCCCCCTTGTTAAAATTTTTGGTACATTATCTGCATTATATTTGGGAGATTCATTTGGACTTTGAGCTGTGTGAAAACTTGTATCAATTGATTTTGGTGATTCACTTTGAGATATTGTAAATTCAATTGATTGCTCATCATCAGAAGAATCATTTGATTCAGATGTTTCAGTATTAGATTCAGTTTGATTTTCAGTTTTTAATTCATTAATTATTCTTTCTGAACTGTTTTTAAGTGGAGGAATGAATTTATGTGGAGGTGGTACAGCATGATATCCCACCCCATGAACAACCTTTTCTGTAGTTTGATTATTAGTTAATTCATCTAGGATTTTAGTGCTTCTTTCAAACTTTTTAATTGTTAATTTATTTTGTTCAATTTCAAGCTGACATTTTTCTAATTTACTTGTTAGTTCTTTATTTTTTGTTTCATAGAACTCTTTCTCATCCACAGCTTGAAGCAATTCTTCCTTGATCCGTTGATCAATCATCTTGTACACCTTTATTTGATGTTCTTGATCAGCAATCACACTATCAAACTCATGATTTCTTCTGATTGCTTTTGCTAAATCTTCATTTAATTTAGTGTTTTCTTTTTCTAGATTTTTAATAATTTTAGCACATTCAGGAGTACAAGGTTTAGATTTTACCTCAGTTTTGTTGTCAGTAAAGGCCATGAGAGCTTGATTTTGAGTATGCTCTTCTGCTTGGAAGCTCCAGTCATAGCCTTGTCCTTGTTGTGACACAAGAGCAGTTGATTTTGATCTTTTGTCTGGTTGAGGACATTCTTTTGCAAAGTGACCAAGGTTGTTACTGTTGTAACACTTGACTTTAGTCTTGTCAAATCCTGCTTTGTCACCTTTGTTGAAATTGAGGCTTGTCCTACCAGTTCTTTTTAAGAATCTTTTGGTCCTTAGGCTCAGCATAGCCATCTGCCATTTAAGATCCATCTCCTCAAGATCATCTGGATTCAATTGTTCCAAGTCATCACTAATCAATGCAGTATGCACATGACTAGTGAAGAAGGATTCTCTTGCAGTATCCTCAGAATCTGCAGCCTTTCCTGTGGAGGTTTCTTGCCCTTGACCTGTACTCGACACAAATGCAGCATTGTTAGAAGAAATAGAAGGGTTTTTGTGATTTACCTCAGTTTCAAACACTCTGAGATCATTATAGAGTTCATCTAACTCCTTTTCTTCTAGAGCATCTCTTTGTCTATACACCACTGTGTACATGGCCCATTCTTCACTAAGAGACCTTAGGAACTTCATGTTGACATCTTCTTGATCCATCTTTACACCAACTTGGTTGAGTTCACCAATTAGTTTGTTGAATCTGTCAAACACTTGAGTGAGTGTTTCATTGGGCTTTCCTTTGAAATTTTCAAAGTCTTGTTTGAGAACAGACTTCATGTTTCTTTTTGTACTCTTTGTCCCAACGAATCTCTTCTCCAGTGCTTCCCAAAGCAACTTAGCATCATCATATTCAACAAAGAGATGTTGATAGTCATTAGGAATGGCCAGTAGGAGAGTGCTTAGAGTTTTGAGTTCGATGCCTTTATCTTTCTTCTCCTTCTCACATTTAAGTTTGTCTGCCTCAGTTACAGAGCTGCTTGCTTGAACTTGACCAGTTTTGTTTCCTTCACAAACGACTTCCCACATGGAATAATCTGTAATAAGCATGTATTGCTTAATACGATTCTTCCACATCCCAAAGTTATTGGGAGTGAGCATAGGGATTTTGTTGGCCTGAGTGCTTTCATTATTATCAGTCATGATTAATAATGTGTGTGTTTTAAAGATTGAAGCTTTTTGTTGTTCTTAACAAATAGTAGATCTAGAACCAATAAGCTCTGATACCACTTGTCAGGATCGATTAACTATAAATAAGTTAATAAACACCTTAGATCTAATTGATGATAGAAGTTGCAGCGGATCAACACTATATCATTATATTAAGAACAATAAACTGTATGAACAATATGCAAGAATATTAAGAACACAGTTTCACAAAAAGCTTCAATGTATATTATTGAGTTAACAATACACACGTACGTTTACAATTCGTAAGGAACTATTTATAATAGTCCTTGAAGCTAAACTATTCACCCTAGTTATTCTAGGACTTGATTTACATCGAATAATAATAATATACATTGATTTACATTCTATAACTATCTATACGAAGATCTCGGACTTGATATCTTCCATAAACGCGTTGTCAGTAGTAAAACTCATCACCAGTAGTAAATATGTAACATCAGTAGTAAGTCTGGTGATCAGTAGTAAGTCCATAATCAACGTCAGTAGTAACTACAATGATCAGTAGTATCTTCAATCTTCTCATGATCAGTAGTAACTTAGTTATAGTGAACACCAGCATCAACTTCATCAGTAGTAATATGTTCTGCCCCATCAGTACTAAGTATGTCAGTACTAACTGCAGCATCAGTAATAAGTTGATCTGTGTTTTGCTCCAACAAATAATGACCAAAATAAATAAAAAATTCCACCCTAACCAAGGTCTCTGCCCCTTGGATCCTGCCAGGGGCGCTGCCCCTTGGAATCCCGTTATCGGGGGCGCTCCCCCGGACCCCATTAAGTCAGTGTATCTTAATCATAATAAATTCAAACAAGCGTGTACTCCGCACCACTCTTATTTGTTCAATATTTATTAAAATTACATTTAGTCAATAAGTTTATCTCATTACACTTAAATCATATTGGTGATACAAATCACTAATATTTGATCCGCTTGATCTCACCGGATATGCCGAACTATCTAGAGATGGTGTGAGACCACGTCCCCCCGGCAAACCATGTGGGAAGCCGCTCAATCGGTGTACGAGGTGGCAAAGGAGAAAGAATGTACAATAACAGTTAGAAGAAATGATGTTTCTCGGCATTAGCACTGTTGGGTTATCGGATGAGGATGCCTACATGATCAACATGCAAAAAGAAGAAATTCATCGAAGATATAGACGTGACAACTAATTATCGTATTATTTTTTTTGTATTGTTTTTAATCCTTTTTTTTCCGTATGTATTTTTATTTTTGTATTACAATTTGTATTTTATTTGAATGAAAGAAAAATTACTTGGTTTGAAAAAATGGAAAAAGAATTGTATGTTCAAAAGGATGTTTTGGCTTGAGTAATGAGTGATAAGATATTTGATGTACAATGTGAAAATGACGAATTTTGAGATGACTGATATGACAAAATGGGCTTGAGCAATGACATACAATCCTCTTAGAAGACATAAATTTTGATGTACCTTTTTAAGTTATTAATTAACAAACAAATCACGAATTCATGAGTCATTAGGTAGCAAATTGTAGGTTATAGCCTAGTGTTATATGAGTGGGTTATCGACCAATAAGTTTCGGGTTTAAGTTTCATTAGATATTTGTGAGGTACTAAATTATACTCCCTCCGTCCTTAAATAAAGTTCCCATTTGTGTTGGGCACAACATTTTAGGAGATAATTAATGGTGGGGTATTTGATATTACTTTTGATTAAAATATAAGGTTTGATTGGAGAGAGAAAGTGTTTTAAGAGATAGTTAGTGGTGAAAGTATCTGTAATAATATTATTATATTAAGTGGACCCCTTATGTTTGAGAAATGAGAACTTTATTTAGGGACAAAACTTGAAGGGGAAATGGGAACTTTATTTAGGGACGGAGGGAGTAATAGATATATAAATATTTGCATTTCAGAATAAAATAGCCTAGTGCAGGCTGTACAAACTTTGTTTACTATATAAAATATAAAAGGAAATCTTTTTTATTCATTGATATTTGATAATGAGGATGACACTTGAGACGTGACATTGGAAATACATAAATTTTTATGAACCTTTTTAAATTATCCATTCGGAACACAAGGCTTGACAATGAAATTACATTAATATGTATATATTTAAGGTTTTCTCTAAATGATCGAGCATGTGTTTCATGGAACTAAAAATGATCACTACACTATTGTTGTTGTTTTCAATTTTATTTTCAGTTTTCTTTCATTCTCGACCAAAAAAATATTCTACTCGACTTCCACCGGGTTCTTTGGGGGTGCCCTTAATCGGGCAGACCTTTGGCCTTATAAAGGCTATGAAAGCCGACATGGTCGAGGAATGGTTTCATGAAAGAATAGCTAAACACGGTCCTATGTGGAAAGCCCGTGTTTTTGGATACCCGACAATTTATTTACATGGTACAACTGCAAATAAGTTTATATACACTTGTGATAGCAACAAACTTACCAACAAACAACCACCATGGGTTAGCCGAATCTTGGGTTCTAAAACTATACTAGAGTTAACTGGCGATGATCATAAACGAGTTAGATCAGCCATGGTTTCGTTTTTAAAGCTTGATGTGTTGAAGCAATATGTCGTGAAAGTAGATGAAGAAATTCGAAACCACTTTAAGACGCATTGGCATGGTAGAGATGAAGTTCAGGTAAATAATATTTACTTAATTATATGTTCTAGAATAAATATGTACATAAATAGAGTTGATGTTCTTATATGATTTCATGCATCTCGCTTTATCAAGAGTTGTTTTGTTTTTTCTACAACGTTATAGGTGCGGCCCACACTTAAGACCTTAACCTTCAATGTAATTTGCTCGCTTCTATTTGGGATCGAAAGAGGACCAAAAAGAGAGAAATTGTTACCGCTTTTCCAAGATATAATGAAAAGTGTGACAACGGTTCCAATAAATTTACCCTTCGATCACTCAATTCAATCGTGGAGTTAAAGCAAGAAAGAAACTTGTAACATTGCTATTAGATCTTGTACGCGAGAAAAGGGAGGCACTTAAAGAAGAAAAACGACAAGGATGTAGTTTTCATAAAGATCTCATAACGTCATTGCTCAACATTCGTGACAATAATGGCTCACCAACAATGTCCGATGAGGAGATAATTGACAACATTATCATTGTGATGTTTGCGGGATATGATACAACTGCCATCCTAATTACGGTTTTGGTTAGGCTTTTGGCTTGCAACGAATCTATATACTTCAATATAGCACAAGGTAACCATTGCAAAAGTCACATATTAATATAATAGCTATTGTGTTGTTTCAATGCATTGATTTCTTAAACACTTACTACCCCAAATTATAACTAGTTCATGGAATTGAGATTGTAGAACACAAAGAAATTTCTAAGAATAAAGCACCCGGGGAAGCTTTGAGGCACTTAGAACAAATCCTCCAGTGGATATAACATTTCGTCGAGCTGCCCAAAATATCGAGTATGGAGGATACATAATTCCCAAAGGATGGCAAGTATGTCAAATAGTCACTACTTAACACTAACAAAAACAAAAATCATATAAAATATCACTATAAATACTAGATTAATTTGGTATTATGTAATTTCAGGTGATATTATGCGCGTCCATCACACATATGGACGATAGTATTTTCCCAAACCCAACCATGTTTGATCCAGCCCGTTTTGAGAAAGATGCACCAACGCCACCACCTTACAGTTTGTTGGCGTTTGCAGCTGGACCAAGAATGTGTCCTGATATGGAGCTTGCAAAGATGGAAACTTTGGCCACGATTCATTACTTGGTGACACAGTTTAAATGGTGTCTTGTTAAGAAAGAATCCAAACGGCGGAATCCGGCCAAGATTTGTTTGTTCGGATTAAACCCATAAAAGAGACATTGTTGCAAGATATATGTATTATGAGAGCATAAATTTTGGTGTCATGTTCTTGCATATACATTTATTAAATAAGGTTGTTAGTTTAATAACCTAAAATATGAAAACCATTGGTAGGCTTTTCACGCTTGAAAATGTAGGCCTTTGTTACAACATGCATGTACGCCCGTACCTATTATAGATGCGTGAATTTATTAAAATAAAAAACTAAAAAGAAGATTTAGAAATATATTTTGGGTCGCTTTTCATGGTATTTTGTCTTGGTAAAATCTCATTATAAATTGCATTTTCGAATTTTTTAGCATCCCCTACTTTTCAATAGTCTATAGATCCCGAATGTTACTGACCAAGTACATAAAAACCAGTTTATAACAGACTGTTAAAACTTGCCAAAAAAACTTTTAAGTGAAAGATGAATTATGACTATTTTAAAATATTTAAAGACAACATTATAACAATTTTGTGATCAAAAAACTATATCAACTGATTATAACAAAGTTTTGGTACTTGCAAAAAAATCCCCCACTGTCAAGAAAACATGTTCACCCAAAACCACATCAACAGCAGGCTGATTTTCAATGCAACCGACATTAATCTGCAATTTAACAAACATCAAAAGTCAACAATCATTTCTTAATTCAAAAAAAAAAAAAATTAAAAAAAAAATTGGATACAAACCTTCCCCTTTCCCAGGTTAAATTCTGATCTCAGATTACTGTGGTCCCTTGACTTCATATAAACGCACAGCCCGTTTGCATATTTTGCATTTCCTGACACAAAAAAAAAAAGTTTTTGTTTTTCTAAAAGTTATCTTCTAATTATTAAAAAAAAAAAAAAAAACTTTTACCTGCATACAATTCGATAATTGCTTTCTCGTTAAACACTAATGCAGCTCTTGACAATGTTATCTTAAAGTCAAAACCTGAAATGTTATTGTAAGTCTCATCAGCAATGAGTACCTGCAAATTTACAAAAGAAAGTAGTATATGAGATATATAAAATATATATATAAAAACATAAAAATATATAAGAATAAAAATTATTTGAGAGGAATTACAGCATGTGATGGAATCATGCTAAAGTCGAGTAAAGGTGAGCCTAATGCCTCTTTGATGTATGTTTCCTGTAAAAAAGAAAATACAATTATAATAATTGCAAATTACATTCTTTACTTTTATCTATTATAATTAACTAATTAAGAGGCTTGTTTAGTAAAATTAGGGTTTACCTGAGATTTCAAAATTTGGGCAGAAACTGAGGGATCCTTATCCAGTGATTGAAAGTAGACTTCCACTAAATCGGTTGGTTCAAGTGCTGATGCTTTCCTTAGTTTTTGGATTCGGTTAACAACCTAATAACAGTAATTTTTTATCAGAAATTAGTTTAAGAAGCATAATTATGATAATAATCAACCAAATAATTTTAAAAAAATAATAATGATACCTCACGTGCAAAACCAGCTTCGAGTAAAGACTCATCAGCACGCAAGTCCATTATAACCAAAACATCACCTACATGTATGTAATAAATTCATTTTATGTACAAATATATTAATAAAAAAATTATAATATGACATCATAAAAATGTCATGACTCCTTACCATCACTAGCTGCATCCATTTGTTCTTCTGTCACACCATCAGGTCGTTTAAATCCGCGCACAATCTATATTAAAGCCAAAAAAATGTTAAAAAATCAATTAAAAATATAAATTCCTTTTTTTTTTTAAATTGCACTAACTTTGATATCAGTGAGCTTTAAGCAATGATCATGAAAAGTAATTTCCCCTGATTTTTCAAAAGATAAAATATCTTCTTGTGACATTGCTTTAACTGCCTCTGCAACTACTCTCATTGATTTACCAAGTCTTCTACCCAATACACTGATAAATTAAAAAAAAAAGTTTAAGAAAATAAAATAAAATATTTCATGATTCATACATAAAAATATTTATAAGGGACAAAAATCACGAATTTAATAAGCAAGGGGAACAAAAAACGAAATTATAAGTATAGGGACAAAATTGTAGAATTTGAAAGACCACATGGACAGTTTCTGTAACTTACTCAAAAATAAAATAAAATATTTTATGATTACAAAATTGAAAAAAGAATAAGAATTTAACAGTACCTGAAATCAGGTTCAGCACGCAGGGAAGAATACATCAAAGGATCATTACATGGAACAACAGCTTTAACATTGAGTTCCTCTAACACATACTGCATTACAAATCCAACCAAATTATTAAAAAAATCAATTTATTATATTACAAAAAAAAAAAACTAACCTCTTTCAGTTTACCAGCAATATCATCAAGAAATTCAGCATCCGGATGGACAAGAATCATCTCTTTAAGTGGAGTTTTTAATGGTTTATTATGTCGTTCACGAATATTACGTGCAACATCGATAATTATCATCATTCTATTTACACTTTGTTCAATACGGTTTCCCCCCTAAGACAACGGAATTAATCATCAAATATTTGAACCAACATAAAAAAAGGACAAAAAAATATTTTAACTAACATAAAATAGTACCTTTCCTTCTACTTCAGGGAAACTGCAAAAATGAATACTTTCCTCTGATCCATTTGATATTTTTCTCAAGTTTCTATAAAGAACCTCTGTGAAGAACGGTGTGAATGGAGCCATTGCTTTACAAGTTGTTAAAAGCACCTATAATAATTGTGTGATAATTGTAAGTATTTAATACATCATTAAGTATTTAAAACAGAATATAACAATTGTGTGATGATTATATATCCATTTTTATATGTAAAAAAGCGTACATGGTATAAAGTCGAAAGTGCAGTTCTGCAGTCTTCTTCTCCAGTTCTACCTTTAAGTCTTTTTCGGTTGAATCGTACGTATATATTAGTTAAATTGTCAATAAATTTCAAAAGATATGGAACCACCTGCAAATTTACTCATTATATATATACATGCATATATACATATATGATATGATATATATGTAACTGACTTACGGTATATAGTCGATAAGCGTCCATTTCTTGTCTAACAAAATGAACAAGACTTTGAGTAGCTGAGTTGATCCATTGATCAAGAACATTAGCTGAGTTAAGAAGAGTGACTCGGTCAAGAGGAACAAATGTTGCAAGCCCTTCAATTTCAAGTCTTTTTGCATTTTGAACAAGAAATCTATACGCATTGTACCATGGTAAAAATACATCTTTGACCTAAAAAAAGTCAACCAGCATTCCAATTACCCAAAATTAAAAAAATTAAGAGTGATTATAATTAACTATAAGATCATAAAAATTACTTACAACACCATAAACTCCATCTTTTTTGAAGCGTAAAGGTTCTGCACGTACAACTGGTGAATTTATAATGTATAACCGTAGTGCATCCTGTAAATATATTTAAGAAGTTTATTAATAAAAAAGGTTGAATTTATAAAATAATAATGATTATATTTTATTTAATTTGGATTACTTACTGCACCATAATCATCAATGACTTCAGAAGGAGGAGGGTAATTTTTCAATCTTTTACTCATTTTTTTACCGTCCTCAGCTAACACAAGACCGTTGCAAATGAGATTTCTAAATGCAGGTTTTTCAAATAATGCTGTTGATAAGACCATGAGAGTGTAAAACCTGCAATTTAAATTATTATTTTGTGTGTTAATTATAATTACAAAGAAATATATTATAACAACAATAATCGACTTTCTGAACCATTTACTTATAATAATATAAGGAGTAAATTAAAGAAATTGTCCATGTGGTCTTTCAAATTCTACGATTTGTCCCTGTACTTTTAATTTCATTTTTTTGTTCTTGTATTTTTTTAATTTCGTGATTTTTGTCCCTATGGTCTTCAAATTTCACTTTTTTCGTCCATCTTGAACTAAAATTGCCAAAATACCCTTATTTTTTGAAAAGAGAAAAAGATTATAATTTCAAAAAAAATTAAAATTTCAAAAAAACTTAAATAAGGGTATTTTGGTCATTTTAGGTCAAAATGGACGAAAAAGTTTAAATTTGAAGACCATAGGGACAAAAATCACGAAATTAAAAACATAAAAGGACAAAAATAATATTTAGAGTATAGGAACAAAATTGTAGAATTCGAAAGACCACAGAGACATTTCTGTAATTTACTCTAATCTAAGTTCTTTTATTTTACCCGTCCATTACTAAACGGGTTGAAATTGACACCTAGTGACTAGGATAATTAAAAAATATTAGAAAAAAGGAAGGAAAAGAGAACAAACCATCCACGAGTTTGATCTAAACCCTCAGCCACAAAATGTCCAGGAAAATTCTTATTAAAAAATTCTTTATTTTCAAATGGGTAGTGAATATATGCATAAGGCATGGACCCACTTTCAAACCAGCAGTCAAACACCTGAAATTAGTCAAATTACATAGCAAAAATGTCATCAATCAAGTTTAAAGATCCCTCTAACAGAAAAATAAAGATTAATTTAATATGATATTTTCTTACATCTTCTACACGATGAAGAACACCGAATTCGGGACCACGTGGGCTAGGAATTGTGATGTGATCAATTTTATGTCGATGTAAGTCTGTCACCTGTGAGAAAGACAGTCGCAATTAGATTATATTTTTAATAAATTATAATCCATAAAATATTGTTTATTTTTTTAATTCGATTAAATATTGTAAAAAATACAAACCTTTTCTCCAGAAAGTGTTTCAAGCTCTTCAACAGAACCAATAACTTTGATATCAACACCATCGTTACTAATCCAAATGGGTAAAGGAGTGCCCCAAAACCTACTTCTACTAATAGCCCAATCTCTAGCATTTTCTAGCCAATTGTGAAACCGTTTTTCCTAAATTATCAACATCGGTCAAAATTGGTCAAAATCAGTCAATATCGGTCAAAATCGGTCAACCTTGATGATGTCCAAATAAATATCTTACCTTTACAAAAGCAGGAACCCATTTTGTTTTCTCATTGTTCTCTAGCAATTGATCTTTCAACTTCTCTACTGCAACAAACCTACAACAGAAAACAAGAATAAAATAATTATAAATGGTAAAAAATTAATTTTAGATTAAAAAAATTAATTAAAAAGATAATTAAGACATATACCAGCTAGGAACTGCTCTGTAGATGAGAGGAGTATCAGATCTCCAGCAAAAAGGATATGAATGTGTAAAGGTTCCAGTTTTCACCAACCTGCCTTTTTCCTGCATTATTTAAAACCAAAAAAATAAATAAAAATTAATAAATAATAACTTGCAAAAATAAAAACTTCTGTTAATTTCAATAATTCTTGCCTTCACGGCTTGAATAATATCTCTATCTGCCTCTTTCACATAACGACCATTAAAATCAGTTATTCTCTCTGTAAAGCAGCCATCATCATCAACTGCCATAACTAAATTTTCTCCCTTATTAATTATTTGATTTTCCAGACAAACACGATAATCGTCTTCCCCAAAAGCTGGAGCACAATGCACAATTCCAGTACCACTATCAGAAGTTACATAATCATCTGCAACTACTCTGAATGCAGTTTCTGTGAAATCCTTAAAGTAATCAAATAATGGCACATACCTGCAATGGTTTTTTATAAAAAGTTAAAAAAATTACAAATAAATTGTAAAAATAAACACAAACACTCACTTTTTACCCACTAGTGAAGATCCTGGAAACTTATCCAATATTTCATAAGAGACCACTGAAGTTTTAGATTTTCCACCAGTAGACCCCTTAGTTTTGGGAGCTGAATTTTCATCTGCAGCTCCATTAGGTGCTCCTTTTTTAGGTTTTTCTACTGGTAGTTCTGATAATCGTGATTCAGCAACTACATAAATTTTCCCGTTTGATTTGCTCTTCACCTGATTTTATTACAATTTAACATTAAATTTGCAGCAATTTCAAATAGAACACCAAAAAATCGACTGAAAATGGCACGATGAAAGGGTGACTTTTAACCAGCAGTTTGACCGCTTTGAGGTAAAGCGAGGTCAAAATGGGTCAAAACTACCACCTGTACCTTTTGACTAAATCATATTGGCAACTAACCTTAACATATACAAAATTGGAGTTAACACAAAGTGCAAGATTGCTAGGTAGGGTCCAGGGTGTTGTGGTCCATGCAACAAGTGCAGCACCATCTTGATCATCAATAATTGGAAAAGTTACCATTATTTCAGGATCAGGGACTTCCTGCTCAACACAAACAATCTGAATGAGTTTAAGTCCAAATGACAACCAAGAAAATTTTCATTTCTAACCTTGTAATTTGAATTAGCCTCAAAATTGGATAATGGAGTTTTGCATCCAGTACTGTATGGCATCACCTGTTCAACAAATCAGAATTTGAATCAACAACAACATCAAAAGTGTTCATAACAATCTATATCATTATATCTCATTATTTGATTGAATTAAAGTAAGTTATTTGAATAAACAAACTGACCTTAAACCCTCTATAAACAAGGTTCTTCTTAAACAGCTCAGAAAACACCCACCAAACACTCTCCATGAAATTCAAATCCATAGTTTTGTAATCATTTTTGAAATCAATCCATCTGCCAGTTCTGGTGATCACCTTCTCCCACTCACCGACATATCTAGTAACAATACTCCTACACTCCTCATTATACTTATCAATCCCCATCTTCATCACATCCTCTCTGGTTTTAATCCCTAGCTTCACATCGATCTCATGCTCCACCGGTAACCCGTGGCAATCCCAACCGAACCGCCGTGTGACGTGGTGTCCGGTCATGGTCTGGTACCGTGTGACGATGTCCTTGATAGTTCCGGCGAGGATGTGGCCGTAGTGAGGGAGGCCGGTGGCGAATGGCGGTCCGTCGTAGAAGATGTATTCCGGTAGGTCTTTGGTTTTCTCGAGCTGTGTTTCGAATGCTTTGACTTCAGTCCACCATTGTAAGATAGCTTCTTCTTGCTCTGGGAACGAGAAAGCCTTCCCTTCACATACATCTTCCATTGTTTGCGATTGATTAAACCCTAATTCTTAGAAGATCGGAGAGTTAGCTAGGAGGATTGAAGAAATGTGCGTTTCAAGGGTTTCCGTTTTGGTTCAAGGTTACACTACAGTAACATTAATTGCCTTTATACCGAAATTACCCCTACAATGTCATCAAAGGGGTTTCGGTTTCGAGTTTCGGATTTCGGTTTTTGGAGTCCGGGTTAATGGGTATTTTTTTTTTATTTGGGCCTTGAAGTTTTTGGGTCTTGTGTTTGCTGGGTTAAGTTTATGTGCACCAAAACTTGGTTACCCTGAGATATCACATTGTTTGATGAATTAACATTTGTCAACGAAAAAGGTTTCGTTGCTATTATCGTTGGTAAGAAGCCATTAGCAACAAATTTTGGCCGTTGGTGTTGTCTTGTTTTTCTAGCAATGCTTATAAACACTTTAGTCGGCGAAAATAAGATTTTTCAAATAACGACCCTGGAATTCGTTAACTTCAATGGAAAGAGATCACACAGAATCATGTACCATAAATTTGAAGATTATAAAATTTATTTGGAAGGGATGAAACTATATAAAATACCAAAAGTACCTAACAAGTTCTAAACAAACAATTTTGATGTTAATTTTAATTGTTTATAGTAGTATATAGTGTGTGTGAGTGTCTTGAAACGAGTGTTTATAACATGTTCGGATGCGTAACTCTTGCTTCTGGTACATCCTTGCTCAATCCTCAACCGTTGACCTTTAGATAAAACATCAAGATAATTATATTATCAACTTTTAGATAATGTAAGGTATGACGTGACTATACGATTAAGCTTCAAGCCTTAAAGCTATGGAAGACCATAACATTTCCTAAAGTGTGATGTAAGATAATAATTTTGTACATATATTATAATTATATATATACAATTATATAAACAAAGATGAAAAAACACAAAATTATAAATTTATAACATAGTTCATCAATTTTTTCTTCATATATATTTGATGTATCCAACTATTCATATAACTAATTAACTATGCATATTTGACATATATAGCTCATTTGTTTTAA
This sequence comes from Calendula officinalis, assembly GCA_963853835.1. Lineage (NCBI taxonomy): Eukaryota > Viridiplantae > Streptophyta > Magnoliopsida > Asterales > Asteraceae > Calendula > Calendula officinalis. The sequence continues at coordinate 75,818,706 of OY970829.1, forward strand.
TACGTCTAAAAACACAATTTATTATGGGTAAATGTGAATCAAATTGGATTTTAAGCATATGCAAGTCTTGATACATGGCGCGACATGGTTAAACTTTAAGCCTTAACAAGCCATGCATGACAGATGTTACCATTAACTATTTCTCGATCTTCTATCCATTTTCTAGCTTAACTAGACCATAAATATTACGTTACCAAGCGAGTTTCAAAAAGTCAAACTAAAGACCAAAGAAAAAGAACGTTGACTTTTCTATATAAATTCAAAAACTAAAGTTGGGAATATACAAACACTCAAAAATGTTCTCCCTGCTAAAACTAATTGTTCTCTTTGTAGCATTCATTTCACATGAACATGAATCCATAGCACAATATGTACCACCTTACAATTCCATGGTTAGTCCAATAACCAAACATACCGATACTGCAACACCTCTCTATAGCGTTCAAATGGATACCGTGTGGGAATACTCACGAACCACACACGCAAACTACCTAATAGACATCGACTCTCCTTTCATATGGCACGACTGCATCGTGAAATGGAACAAAAAACCGTTCACTTGTCCCATGAACATGGTTTGTGTCTCTCCGGTTTCTTGTAAAGAATCTCAATGCACCAAGGTACGAACCTCACACTTGTACAAGAATCGTTCCTGCCATTTGGAAACCAACACTTCGATCTTACCGGGTTCGGGATTTTGTTCGTGTCCGGTCAATGTGGTCAACCCATTGACTAAATCATGTCACCAAGCTCTACTCAACTATGACAATTTGATAGTGACCACGACTAACGGTAGAAATCCGTTTAAGGCTTACCCTTTTACCGCCCTTAATGGTGCGTGTGCCCCTATCTCGTCGTTTAAATTCTTCCCGGCTAATGTTACGGGTGTCATGGCACTTTCTAGGTCTCCCTACGCGGTTCATACATTCTTTAAACAAGATGTCAAAAGAATATTAGCTCTATGTTTGCCTAGAAAATCATCGGGTCACGGGGTTCTCTTCTTTGGAAGTGGTCCTTATTACTCGTTTCCTCACTCGGATATTGATGTAAGAAGTTTACTTTCTTAGTGTGACAACCCTAAAATTTAGACATTTAATTCGACATTTAAACCCTAATAGCGTCCTAAAACCCTAATTTAATTTATGAGAGCATTTATTTAAGTAGAGCGATAAACCCTAATGTCAATTATTATATTAACTAGACTGCATTTAAGTTAGTGAAACCCTAGAAATCATGTCATCAGTGCACATCATCATTTGATACATTAATCATTTTGTTGCATTTAGTCATCAGTCAGTCAACGAGTTGGTGACACAACATAATTATGAATCAAATAAAAATCATAACTTTTATAGTTCATAATAAATAATTAGTTCAACCAAGTCAATTGGTACAAAAAGCAATAATCAAGACATTTCACATAATTATAAATTACAAATAAACACAGAGTTTACTAAACAACACTGAGAGTGACAAAATAAATACCCAAAGAAATAAATTGTTATCAGTATATGACCACCGTCAAAAATTGAGTAAAACCTCGGTAAAAACATATTCACAGTCAACTGTACCAATATAATATTTTATATTTAATATTACAATCACAATTACGATTTTGAAAACATAAAAACAAAATCAAATAATACACACTCGGCTGAGTGCACCCACATCACACATAACACCTTTCTCAATTAAATTATTCTTTTTCCAAATATCTAGACCAATCACGTAAATGCTTCCAAACTTATTAACCAATTAAAAGGACATTACCATATTAGTGTTAAACGCTGTTAAATATCCTACTCTATTTATAATTCAACCCTATGTCGTCTCTCCATCTCTACGTGTAAACCCAGAAAAGAAACAATCTTCATATATCTCCGGCGAATCCTTCAGCTCTCCCTCTCTCTTTTGTTTCCGTCGCAATGCTCCGGCGAGACCAACAACAGGCCATCATCTTATTGCATCACCGTTGAGGACCCACAATCTTCTTTGCGTTTTCCGGCGAGCTCAGCATCCTTCCAGCGAAGCACAAGCAACTCCGGCGGCCCTATTTCCTCGGTGATCTCTGTCTCCGTAAGTAGATATAAACTCCTTGATCTCTTTACATGTATGTGTGTGTTATTGAAACTGTGTTCGTCCATCATGTTCGTTTTGCCGACTGATCACACACACATCGATGTGTGTTTGTCATGTTGTGTGTGTTCTGGTGTTGTGTTCTTTCCGGCATACTCGCCTTTCCGGCGATTAGACTTCGAACGCCACCGCAGGCCATGGCCTTCGGCTGGCCTGTCGAATAATCTAGCCCAGTATAAGCCTAAAACCCAATTGATGTCTTAGCCCATTTCGATTTAAAACAATCAGCAAGCCCAAATCAAGTTTACTATATAAATTTCTTTTAAATAGATTTGACATTGAATTATATATATATATATATATATATATATATATATATATATATATATATATATATATATATATCTAATAAGAGTACTTATTTTTAAACAAATAAATATTTTTTTTTATTTATTATTTTTATTTATCACAATTTAATTTAATAATTGAAACAGTCAGTTAACCATTTTTATCACTTTCATTTACTTTTACTTTTCCTGAATTAATAAATAATTTGATAAATTAATAAATATTTAAATTCATTCTATTTAAATAATTATCCATTATACAAAACCCATTATTTTCAATCAAGCAAAACAGTTTATTAAACTTATAAAATACAATTCAAAATATGCAAAGTACAATATTAAATGATCAAGTGTCACCATCATAACGCTCATTTAGTTCATCTTTCTATGCATATAGGAAGCTATCATTGTTTGGTTGGAACCATCGTTTCATTATTTGAATCTTTTGGAAGAATTGCATCAGGTGAGTCCACAGCCCCACTTTTTACCGTATTTTATTTACTGCTTTTACAAATTTTTGAGGTGAAAAACATATCAACTACTTTTACAAATATTTGCAACATATCAAATGTTTTATAAATATTCACTTTATTCATAACTGTTTATTTTATTGTGATGATACATTATGCAAACCATGACAAACAGTCTTTATGCTCGGACTAAGTAGGTGTAGTGCATAGATAGATGCTTACATGCGATAATCTTAGCTAGTTGCGACTAGGCCCTGGATATGCAGATGGTACCATTGGCTGAGACTCTTCCTCCCACATTTTTGTTGTTACTTTAACGGTTCTACCCAACCGTCAGGGGAGTGCATATCTTAGAGAACAGAAACATCACACTCAGAGTTGCAGTTTGATTATGGGCTTAGGGTCGGCATATTAACTCAATGGCTTAGGTAACTGTTGGGGACACCAGTCATGCATTTTCAATATTTACTACTCTTTACAATCTTACTATTTTATTTGCTTACATGTCTTTACATATAAAATTTTATTACAACGTTTCTCTATATCAAATTATGTTTGAACATATTATCATCACACATATTTTTGCCATGTTAGCATATAAACATTTTGGGTAACTCAAATCTATATTTCATTTTACAATTTATGCCGGTTGGCATACAAAATCTTTGTATTTCAAATCATTTTCAAATAATATTTTACTACACTATTTTCCCATGTTTGACTTACAAAATCATGTATTTCAAAACTAATATTAAACCTGTGGATTCACTCAACAATTTTGTTGATCGTTTTATATATGTTTTTCAGGTAAATAGGAGGAGCATTGAGTCCTTAGACTTTGGTCATGAGCATGCATATTGTCGCGATGTCACGAACGTCTTTTCATTTCCAAACATTAATTTTTATTTTAAATTTTATTATAAGATATAAATTTTGGATAATACTTATTTCAAGTATTTAAGTACATTTTAAATCTATTAAATGTTTGCAATAATCATAGTTGTGTTACTCATGAATGTTACATCCCGTTCTTCCGCAAATCATTTACTACTATTTAATCATTTTTGGCGGGGTGTGACACTTAGAGCATCCTCAATGGTTAACCTCACAAAAACTTATTACTTTTGCCACATCAACATTCCACTAACCAAAAACCTTTTCATAAATAGCATCTCCAATGGTTAACCTTTACAAAAGCTTTTTCTTTTATAATATTTCTAATTTACCTTTATCTATCTCAAATGTTTATAAACACTCCCTATATATAATTTGACAATTTTTTGGAGATCTTACTAAATATAATATTTTTTAAAATGTCTTATACAAAAATATTATAATAATTGGCATTAAATATTATATAACTTATTTATTAACTAATAAAAATATAATAAATAATTTATATATAACATATCTAAGGTTTAAAATGAAATGTTATTAAACACAGGGGACTAAAAAAAGACAAATATTGAAAGATGGTTAAAAGGTTAGTAGAGAATAAGTCTTTGCAATAAGCTTTTCAAAAAGCTAGGTATTCCAATAGTAAAAAGTTTTTCAAAGACTTATTGTAATAGTAATAAGCTTTAGAAAAAGCTACCATTGGAGATGCTCTTACACTCCGCTAATAAAGCATCCAGATTTTTTTAGATACTTTAGTGTTAACAATATTACACTTAAAAAAGATCTATCGCTATACCTACAAATGCCACTACCAAACTTAGTACAATTGAGCCTTACACCACTCTTAGAACCGACATTTACAATCAAGTGGTTAGGAGGTTTTCAAAGCTTACAAAACGGCTCGTGACCGTGAAACCCGTTGCACCATTTGGGCTTTGTTATAGTAACTTAACCAATGGTACGAAAACTGGTTTAAAAGTTCCTGATATTGAGTTTGGTCTACAAGATAGTAAGAAATGGGGTATATCCACGGTTAACTCGATGAAGCATGTAACGGATGATGTGGCGTGTTTAGCGTTTGTTGATGGTGGTGCAACGAGTGAACCCGCGATTGTGATTGGGACGTTTCAGTTTGAGGATAACTTTGTGGTGTTTGATTTGGAGAATTCGAGTTTTGGGTTTAGTTCTTCGTTGTTAAGGAAACAAACTTCTTGTTCAAACTTCAATTTTACTATCAATTCAAGCAACTAATGCTAGCTTTTATCGAAAGTGGGTATTTAACTAGAAATGGATTCATATTTATCAGTTGTTTGCTTATACATTTTGTTTAAAGATTGCCATGTATATTAACTAGTACATTTTTATCCCGCGGTATCACCGCGAGGAATTTTAATATGATGTTGAAAAGATTACTTACAACACCTAAAATCTTATTGTTGCATTGATAATAATAAAATAATATATTTGTTGATAATACTTATATAATTTAAATTATATTAAAGTAATAATAAAATTAACGTAATTATGAAATATATTACAGTATCTGTTAAATTATATATGGTTGACGTTTACAAAATCGTTAAAGTGAAAACAAATTAATTAACTAAAAAAAAAAATTGTTAAAACTGAAAATAAAGATAGCCAGGAAAGAAAGAATAAATAAATGAGCAAAATAAACTATCGTTAACAATAGTAGGCATAAAAGAAAAGAATAAAAAAAAATGAGGTGCCACTGTTCATGTCTTTGCAAAATGTGTATTAGTTAATTGGGTTTTGCTCCATTGTATTTAATTTATAAAAATGGGTTTTGTTAATCACAGCCTTTAGGGCTGTTTCTAATGTGAATAAAACGTTTGTACATTCATTGATAGAGTAGTGTTCCTAAAATTCAGGGGTTGTTTTTACCTTATTTTTACCTTATTATTGTCATTATCATTTTTCTATAAAAATACTCGATTCTCAATTCATCGCCATATTTATTAGCCGATCCCTCTAATTAACCAAAGTCTTGTTATAATTGATCAAAAAATATCACATTAAAAATATTTGACAGCTGTGGGATTGGAACCCACGCCCTTTCGGGCCAGAGCCTAAATCTAGCGCCTTAGACCACTCGGCCAAACTGTCTTGATGTTTTATATTGTCTTTTTCTTTAAATAACTAAAGTGGAATAAAATTCAATTCGCCCTGAATTATATCACTTTCCGCTCTTGCACACCCTACACACACAAAAAAAAAAGTAATTTAATATTAGCATGTGTCACCGACTCACCCAAATCTGTCTTTTTTTCTCTCTTTTTTTCTATAAAAAAAACTTTCTAAAACTTATTTATCTTTTTAATCCCAACTTAGAACCATGACCAACCACACCCCGCCCCCTCAACTACTCAAGCCCCCTCCCAATTTGATTTAGATTTGATTGGTATTTTGAATTAATTCTTTGTAATCGTACAATCTTAATCAAGTAAATCTCAACAAATTGCTCGAAAAACCTTGGTATTCCAAGAATCAATTGGTATTCTAAGAATCAATGAGATCATTATCTGTCATCATTTTTTACTCTAGCTGACTTGCATTCTTAGACTACTGATCCATACGATGCTTGTAAGCCGTTAGCATAGGTTCAGAATTTATGTGTTTTTTTTTATCTTGGGCTGTTGGTGCTGCTTGGATTCACATAAAGTTAAACGGTTATTTATTTCTTGAATTCACATAAAGTGAAATAAGATTGAACAAGAACATCATACTAGGAAAGAAAACGGTTATTAATAACTTCCAATTACAGTTTCAAGGGCTAGGGGTAAGGGTAAAGTTGAAGTTCGAGCAAGATGTCTGCTTACGTAACAACGATGAACTGAACCCGAAAGTCGAATTCTCCAAATCAAACACCACAAAGTTATCCTCGAACTGAAACGTCCCAATCACAATCGCGGGTTCACTCGTCGCACCACCGTCAACAAACGCTAAACACGCCACATCATCCGTTACCTGCTTAATCGAGTTAGCTGTGGATATAGCCCACTTAGTCCCACCCCCGAGATTTAATTCAATCTCGGGCACTTTTATACTAACCCGAGTACCGTTACTAGACGCGTTGAAACAAAGCCGAAACGGTGCCACCGGTGTTGCGGGAGGGATTCGTTGTGTAACTTTTATAACCCTTCGAATGACACCGTTATAAATGTCGGTTCTAAGAGTAGTGTAAGGCTCGATTGTGCTAAGTTTGACTGTGGTATTTGTGGGGATTTCGATAGATCTTGTTTTGATCACAATGCTATTGACACCGATAAAGTATCCGAACGAATCTGCATGCTTTATTAGCGGTGTATAAGAAAGAAAACTCGTTATATCGACATTTGAGTGAGGAAGAAGGTAATAAGGACCGTTTCCGTATAATAGGACCCCGGGAGACGATAAAGTGCTAGGTAAACATAGACTTATTATCCGTTTAAGCGGGTCGTATAAATAAGCCGGTAACGCGTAAGGCGAGGAAGAAAGTGCCATGACACCGGAGACGTTTTTCGGGAATGATTGAAATGATGAAGAAGGGGCACATGCCGCATTAGGGTAAGCACCGTATAAACCGTCAAAAACGTTTCTTCCGTTACTTGTGTTGACGGTGAATTCGTCATAGTTGAGCAGGGCTTGACTACATGAACCCGTCACGGGGTTGACCACGTTGACCGGGCATGTACAGTAGCCCCAGTCAGGTATGGTTGAGTCGTTGTTGACTTGCGGGCACGTCGGGTTTTGATCATACGAGTAAGCGGTTCGGACTTCGGTACATTGGTATTCTTCGCATGAAACCGGATAGGTGCAAAGCGTGTTGTTTGGACAACTTCCTTCGAAAGTGTTCCATTCGAGGATGCAATCGTGCCATATGAATGGAGCATCGAGATCTATGAGGAAGTTTGCGTGTTGGTATTGTAAGTTTACGTATTTTGTCATGATCTGAACACTGAACAAAGGTTTAGCTGCATCGATGTGTTTGTTTACGGGAACGACTACCGAAGAGTAACGTGGTACAAATTGAGCTATAGCTTCATGTTCATGAGAGATGAAGGCTAGAACGATAAGGATTACTTGTATATGGAAGATCATTTTTGAGTGTTTGTAATTTACTTGATCAAATGTAGTTTTGGAGAAGGAATCGAGTAGATTTATATAGATTTGTGTAGGACCTATTCGGCAACTAGTGATAGTGATTATGTTTTTGTTGCTCTTGCGTACGTTTGTACGTACTTTTTGTTGGAGCAAATCACAGATCAACTTAGTACTGATGCTGCAGTTGGTGATAATTATGTTTATTACTGATGGGGCAGAACATGTTACTACTGATGAAGTTGATACTGGTGTATACTATAACTAAAGTTACTACTGATCAATGCTTATTGAAGATACTACTGATCATTGTAGTTACTACTGACGATGTATCTGGACTTACTACTGATCACCAAGTTTACTACTGATCTTCATATTTACTACTGGTGATAAGTTTTACTACTGACAACGCATATTTTGAACAAATCAAGTCCGAGATCTTCGCAGAGATAGTTATAGAATGTAAATCAATGTATATCGTTTATAATTAGATGTAAATCGTATCCTAGAATAACTAGGGTAAATAGTTTAGCTTCAAGGACTATTATATATAGTTCCTTACGAATTGTAAACGTACGTGTGTATTGTTAACTCGATAATATACATTGAAGCTTTTTGTGAAACTGTGTTCTTAATATTCTTGTTTATTGTTCATACAGTTCATTGTTCTTAATTATTGATATAGTGTTGATCCGCTGCAACTTCTATCATCAATTAGATCTAAGGTGTTTATTAACTTGTCTATAGTTAATCGATCCTGACAAGTGGTATCAGAGCTTATTGGTTCTAGATCTACTATTTGTTAAGAACAACAAAAAGTTTTAATCTTTAAAACACACACATTATTAATCATGACTGATAATAATGAAAGCACTCAGGCCAACAAAATTCCCATTCTCACTCCCAATAACTTCGGGATGTGGAAGAATCGTATTAAGCAATACATGCTTATTACAGATTATTCCATGTGGGAAGTAGTCTGTGAAGGAAACAAAACTGGTCAACTTCAAGCAAGCAGCTCTGCAACTGAGGCAGACAAACTTAAATGTGAGAAGGAGAAGAAAGATAAAGGCATCGAACTCAAAACTCTAAGCACTCTCTTACTGGCCATTCCTAATGATTATCAACATCTCTTTGTTGAATATGATGATGCAAAAATACTATGGGAAGCACTGGAGAAGAGATTCGTTGGGACAAAGAGCACCAAGAGGAATATGAAGTCTGTTCTCAAACAAGACTTTGAAAATTTCAAAGGAAAGCCCAATGAAACACTCACTCAAGTGTTTGACAGATTCAACAAACTAATTGGTGAACTCAACCAAGTTGGTGTAAAGATGGACCAAGAAGATGTCAACATGAAGTTCCTAAGGTCTCTTAGTGAAGAATGGGCCATGTACACAGTGGTGTATAGACAAAGAGATGCTTTAGAAGAAAAGGAGTTAGATGAACTCTATAATGATCTCAGAGTGTTTGAAACTGAGGTAAATCACAAAAACCCTTCTATTTCTTCTAACAATGCTGCTTTTGTGTCTAGTACAGGTCAAGGACAAGAAACCTCCACAGGAAAGACTGCAGATTCTGAGGATACTGCAAGAGAATCCTTCTTCACTAGTCATGTGCACACTGCATTGATTAGTGATGACTTGGAACAATTGAATCCAGATGATCTTGAGGAAATGGATCTTAAATGGCAGATGGCTATGCTGAGCCTAAGGACCAAAAGATTCTTAAAAAGAACTGGTAGGACAAGCCTAAATTTCAACAAAGGTGACAAAGCAGGATTTGACAAAACTAAAGTCAAGTGTTACAACTGTAACAACCTTGGTCACTTTGCAAAAGAATGTCCTCAACCAGACAAAAGATCAAAATCAACTGCTCTTGTGTCACAACAAGGACAAGGCTATGACTGGAGCTTCCAAGCAGAAGAGCATGCTCAAAATCAAGCTCTCATGGCCTTTACTGAAAACAAAACTGAGGTAAAATCTAAACCTTGTACTCCTGAATGTGCTAAAATTATTAAAAATCTAGAAAAAGAAAACAATAAATTAAATGAAGATTTAGCAAAAGCAATCAGAAGAAATCATGAGTTTGATGGTGTGATTGCTGACCAAGAACATCAAATAAAGGTGTACAAGATGATTGATCAACGGATCAAGGAAGAATTGCTTCAAGCTGTGGATGAGAAAGAGTTCTATGAAACAAAAAATAAAGAACTAACAAGTAAATTAGAAGAATGTCAGCTTGAAATTGAACAAAATAAATTAACAATTAAAAAGTTTGAAAGAAGCACTAAAATTCTTGATGAATTAACTAATAATCAAACTACAGAAAAAGTTGTTCATGGGGTGGGATATCATGCTGTACCACCTCCATATAAAATCATTCCACCTCTTAAAAACAGTTCAGAAAGAATCATTAATGAATTAAAAACTGAAAATCAAACTGAATCATCTAATGAAACATCTGAATCAAATAATTCTTCTGATAATGAGCAATCAATTGAATTTACTATATCTCAAAGTGAATCACCAAAATCAATTGATACAAGTTTTCACACAGTTCCAAGTCCAAATGAATCTCCCAAATATAATGCAGATAATGTACCAAAAATTTTAACAAGGGGGAATGAAAGAAACAAAAATCAACTCTTAGACCAAAGAATACCTGAAGGTGCTAAAAATAAGAAACTAAGATGTGTTATATGCAATAAAATGAACCATTTAGCAAAGGATTGTCACTTCAATCCAATAAACTGCAAAGAGTTAAAAGAATTTAAAGTTTTTAAAGAAAATGCTAAGACTCAAAAGTTAAAAGTTACTACTGGTCCTTCAGTAGTAAATAAAATTAAAAATCCAATTGTTGAAGATCCAAGATTTGGAAGAAGTAAACCAAGGTTTGTGCAAAACAGAAGAGTTGGAAGCCCAAAGAACAGCAATTACTTCAAGAATAATGGAAAATCCAATCAAAATAAACAATATTTTAAATTTTCCAACACCAGTAGAAACTCTAACAAATTTACTACTGGTGTTAACCCTAATTATAATGCTGTATGGTACCAATACAAGAATACTACTGGTACAAACCCTAATTTTAAGAATACTACTGCTCCCAAAATAAATTTCAAAAATACTACTGGTAGTAACTCTAAAAACACTACTGGTCATTCTAAACATGGTAAGTACCCAAATACTACTGGTCCATCAGTAGTAAAGTATTCAAAAGCTAAAAATCATGGGTATAAACCAAAGTCAGTAGGACATTCTCACACCAGTAGTAACTACAAAAGGGCAGTAGTAAAACAAAACACCAGTACTAAACAAGTATGGGTACCAAAAGTGTTTAAAGTTAAATCTCCCAAAGCTTATTTCTCAAAGGATGAACCCAAGACATATAAAGCTTGGGTTCCCAAACTTAACTAATCCTTTACTCAATTGTGCAGAGCATTCAGATCCCAGAAGAAGGAAGAACATGGCATATTGATAGTGGATGCTCAAGGCACATGACTGGAAATCTGCAAATTCTTAAGGATTTCAAGTCATTTGATGGAGGATATGTGGCATTTGGTGAGAATCCCCAAGGAGGTAAGATTACAGGTAAAGGTACTGTTACTAATGGAAAAATTACCTTTGATGATGTATTTTATGTAGCTGAATTAAAATACAATCTTGTCAGTGTGTCTCAAGTTTGTGATAAAAAGAACAAGATTCTTTTCACAGACATTGAGTGCATCATTCTTTCTCCTGATTTTATTTTAGATGAAAAATATGTTGTTTTAAGAACTCCAAGGAGAAACAATGTGTATTGCCTAGATATAGGGGGAGAACTCATTTCTACAAATGAGGTCAACTGTTTTATATCCAAGGCAAACACCACTGAATCAGAACTATGGCATAGAAGGATGTGTCACACAAATTTTAAAAACATGAATAACTTAGTAAAAAGAAATCTGGTCATTGGACTACCTCAAAAACAATTCATGTGTGATCATCATTGTGTTGCATGCCTAAAAGGTAAACAACACAAGACTTCTCATAAGTCCAAAATTGTTAACTCTATTTCTGTTCCTTTACAGCTCTTACATATGGACCTTTTTGGACCAACAAATGTAATGAGTATTGGAAAGAAACAATATTGTCTTGTTATTACTGATGACTTTTCCAGATATACATGGGTTTTCTTTCTCAGGACAAAGGATGAAACAAGTGAACTCATCAAGAACTTAATTGTTAAACTGGAGAACTCATCTGATCAAAAAGTTAAAGCCATAAGATGTGACAATGGCACAGAATTTAAGAATACTAACTTAATTAACTTTTGTGATCTTAAAGGTATTGACAGGCAATACAGCTCACCCAGAACTCCACAACAAAATGGTGTAGCTGAAAGAAGAAATAGAACCATCATTGAAGCAGCAAGATCAATGCTTGCAGACTCAAAATTACCAATCACTTTTTGGGCAGAAGCTGTCAATACTGCTTGTTACGTTCAAAACAGAGTATTAATAGTGAAGCCACATTTTAAAACACCATATGAACTTTTTAATAAAAGAAAACCTTCTATAAATTTCTTAAAATCATTTGGTTGTCCTTGTACTATTTTGATTACAAGAGAACAAATTGGTAAGTTTGACTGCAAAGCTGATGATGGAATATTTGTGGGATACTCTACTCAAAGTAAATCATACAGAGTGTTCAACAAAAGATTAAGAATAATTGAAGAAAGCATTAATGTATCCTTTAATGAAAACATTGCTAATGAACAAGGAAATGGTCCAGATTGGCTATTCAACATAGACAATCTAACCAAATCCTTTAATTCTAATATGAATTTCAATACAGGTAATTCAAACTGTCACAATCAAAAGGAAGGAACATCATCAGTTAATACTGGTCAAGAAAAGATGAGATACATAATAGTTGATACTGCTCCCATAGTTAATACTGATGTCAGTAATAACTCAAATATTGAAAGCAGTAGTAACTCTGAGAATGAGGACAGTAGTAATTCAAATACTACTGGTACCAGTAATAGTACTCAAAATACTACTGGTCCCAATAATAACCTAGATTCTCAAGATACTACTGATACCAGTAACAACTTCAATACTACTGATCTCAATGAAGATGATAGCAGTAGTAACTCTGACCAAGATAATGATGAACCAAATACTAATGACAATGAAGGATCTCAAGAAGAACAACTACCTGAGGCAAATGAGTCCAACCTTGAAAATCAACTAGTGGTTGATAAAGCTACAACAACAAGGACTCAAAAGAACCATCCATTAGACCTTGTTCTAAGTGATGTTAACTCACCACTTCAAACAAGAAGCAAATTAAACAAAAGTTTAACTGCAAATATGTGTAATATAAGCTTAATTGCTAATGAATGTATGTATGAATGCTTTCTGTCTCAGGATGAACCAAAGAAGATTCAACAAGCAATGAAGGACTCAAACTGGATTGAGGCAATGCAAGAAGAGCTTCTTCAATTCAAGTTACAAGCTGTTTGGACACTTGTACCTCTACCAAAAGGAAAAAGAGCCATTGGAACCAGATGGATCTTTAGAAATAAGAAAGATGAAAGAGGCATAGTGATCAAGAACAAAGCCAGACTTGTAGCCCAAGGATACACTCAAGAAGAAGGTATAGACTATGATGAAGTATATGCTCCTGTTGCCAGAATTGAAGCTATAAGAATATTCCTAGCATATGCTTCATTCAAAAGGTTTAAAGTCTATCAAATGGATGTGAAGAGTGCTTTCCTGTATGGGAAGATTGAAGAAGAAGTTTATGTTTGCCAACCTCCAGGATTTGAAGATCCAAAACATGGTGATTATGTGTTCAAACTTGATAAAGCTCTTTATGGCCTACATCAGGCACCAAGAGCATGGTATGACACACTATCATCATACTTATTAAAGAACAATTTCAAAAGAGGAGCCATTGATAAAACTCTATTCACAAAGAAAGTTAAAGATGATATCCTACTAGTACAAATCTATGTAGATGATATCATCTTTGGCTCAACCAATGATTTACTATGCAAAGAATTTGAAGAACTGATGCAGATTAAATTCAAGATGAGCTCTATGGGTCCAATGAATTTCTTCCTTGGACTCCAGGTTAGTCAAAGAACAGATGGTATTTTGATTAATCAATCAAAATATGTGAAAGACATCTTGGAAAAGTTTGATATGAAAGACTGTAAGAGTGCAAGTACTCCAATGGAAACACACAAACACCTACATCCTGATATTGAGGGGGAGGATGTAGATGAACACTTATATAGATCAATGATAGGTTCGTTGATGTACTTAACTGCATCAAGACCTGATATTATGTATAGTGTTTGTGTGTGTGCAAGGTATCAAGCAAGACCTAAAGAACTACACTTGCAAGCTGTCAAAAGAATATTCAGATACTTGAAAGGCAAACCATCACTTGGTCTATGGTATCCACATGATTCACCCTTTGAACTCATAGCCTACACAGATAGTGACTATGGAGGTGAATGTCAAGACAGAAAATCCACTACTGGTGGATGTCAATTCTTTGGATCAAGACTGGTGTCATGGCAATGTAAGAAACAAACAAATGTATCAACATCAACTGCTGAAGCAGAATATGTAGCTGCATCTGCTTGTTGTGCTCAAGTACTATGGATTCAAAACCAGCTCCTAGACTTTGGTATCTCTATCCTTAAAACTCCTATTTTTATTGACAATCAAAGTGCTATTAGTATTGTGAACAATCCAGTAAAACACTCAAAAACCAAACACATTGAAATAAGATTTCATTTTATAAGAGATTGCAATGAAAAGAAATTAATCAAAGTAGTTAAAATTCATACTGATGATCAATTAGCAGATCTTTTTACAAAAGCATTTGATGTAGGAAGATTTAACTTTTTGGTTAGCAGTATTGGAATGATTTTAATAAACTAAGTCTCTTAAAATCATGTGTAAAGTTTTTGTTGTAAATTATTATTCATTCACTTAAGTGTTTTACTACTGGTATTTCTGTACTACTGGTGTGTAGGTATGTGCACAAAATACTACTGGTAGCTTATTACTACTGATGTGTATTAGGTTTACATAAATACTACTGGTATGTCAGTACTACTGGTGTTCACATATACTACTGGTCTTGTGTGTTAGTAATTACTACTGATGTCCTTAGTTACTACTGGTGTCAAAACCATGAGTTACTACTGATGTTTGTGGTTACTACTGACGTTTCTTACTGGCATATCATTTACTACTGGTCCTTCAAAATCAAAATTACCATACTAACCCCCATGAAAATAACCGTTATGTTATGATTCGAAGGGCAATTTAGTCTTTTTGTAGGTGAAATCAAAAGATATAAAAGGCGGAAATCGTTTAGTTTATCATTATCTTCACCTCGATCTGTCAAAACCTCTCAATAAACCCTAGTTTACGATCAAAAACCCATAGTCAGTAACAAAATTCCTGCAAAAAATTCAAAACGATGGCAACTCTACAATCTCTTGATGTGCAAACCGATCTGAAATATTCAGAATTTCACAATATGGTTGCCTTTTTAAAGAATCCCGACGGAACAAAAGATTTCCGTCCAATCGTCAAATTCTTGAGAAATTCTTACATACAGTTCGCTCTAACTGTAAAACCAAAATCATATCAAAAGCACTTGATTGATTTTTGGACAAATGCTGAACGAGTTGAAGGGTCAACAATGCCCATGATCAAATCAACTGTCGATGGAAAGACTATCACCATCACAGAAGAATCCATCAGAAATCACCTTCAACTACATGATGATACAGGTATGACCACTCTTCCTAAAGAAACTATTATTTCAAACTTACAAAGAATGGGTTATGAAGGAAGACTAGACATAGTCACATTTCAAAAAGGTCTTCTTTCACCCCAGTGGAAATACCTTGTTCACACTATTCAACACTGTATTTCTCCAAAAAGAAGTACTTGGAATGAGTTCAATAAATCAATAGCATCTGCTGTTGTTTGTTTGTGCACAGATCAAGTCTTCAATTTCTCAAAAATGATTTTTGAAGGAATGCTTGGAAACCTATCCTCATCAAAAATTTTAATGTATCCAAGATTCCTATCTCATATTTTCAACTGTGAAATTCAGGTTCTATCTGAACATAAAAATCTTTTTCTCTTTCCTGAATTAAACAAAAAGGTGTATGCTAATATGAGAAAACAATTTAAGTTTTCGGGCAAGGAAACACCTCTGTTTCCTAACATGATCCAAGATCACACACAAACTGGAGAGGGTTCAATCATTGCTACAACCCAAATTGAACCTCAACCCACTCCATCACCCCCAAATACAGCCCAAACACCACCCCAAACAGCCACTCAATCACCCAACTTAGAAGTCCTGAATGTGTCCCAGGAACTTGATATAACCCTGCAGAGTGCTACTCTTCACTCTGTGGAAGACCTACCAGACAAAACCAAAAACATTTCCTCAATTTATAAAAGAAAGAAACTTTCTTCAAAGGACACCAGGGGACAAATAGAGTCACACCCTAGGCTCAAAGAGTTGTCCTCCAAGGAGGAGAGAGGACATGAGGGGAGGGCTTTCACTACTGATGCCCCAAAGGTGGGTGCACAGGATAGTGAAAACATCTTTAGGACCCAAACCTCGGCAACTTTGAGTGATGACTCTTTTGAGGAATTACTCAAAGGACCCCGGTGCCAAGAAACCACAAGGGGGGGCATCTCTGCTTCTTCTAGGAAGAAGAGGATGTCTAAAAGACCCAATGAATCACCAAGAAGTGATGAGGGCAGAAGTATTGATTTGACGGATAGGATGGAAAACCTTCAAACCAAAGTACCAGTTAGTGAGCCCGATGATCTTGCTAGATGGAGTGAGGGCAGTATTAAAATCCAACAATTGACGGCTAAAGTGGATTCCTTGGAATCCACTGTACAAGATTGTCTTTATTATCAAACAAATCAAGGAAAAACTATGGCTGCTATGAAAAGAAATGTCAATATCATCAACAAAAGAATGAGACAATATGAACTTAGGCTTCATCAACAATCAAAGCTTATCAGGAACTTGAAAAAGAGGATTGATGATAGTGAGGCTCCTCCAGTTGAGCTCACTAAGGGGGAGAAGGATAACATACAGACAATGATTGATGAATCCATTGCAGCAGCAGCTTCCTCCCTCTTGAATTTAAAAGAAACAGAAGTTGATGAAGGCCCAGAGATGATGATTACAGAAGATGAGCCCATTACGACTGCTACAATGGAAGAACAAGTTGAAACAGAGATACCAGTAGTAACTCCTACTACTGATGATATAGCAGTAGTAAGTCAAGAAGAGGAATTAACTGCACTAAACACTACTGATGCCCTATCAGTAGTAACTCATGAAGTAACACCAGTAATAACCACCTTGGTTACTACTGAAGAAGAAATTCCTGAATTTCCTGAACTCATTGATGCTAGAAGACATGTCATCATTACCAAACCACCAACTCCTACTCAACCACTTATCATACCTGACATTGATGATAATGTGAATTGGTTTGAGGTAGATGAATGTACCCTTCCTCCTCACCCAAAAATATTACCAGAAGAAGATCTAAAATTGTTTTATCCAAAGTTACTAATGACTGGTATTCCTGACATGAAATACACTCCACCTCCATCAATTTTGCCTGCTTGTGTTGGAAAGGGAAAAGAAATATATGATGATGATTATCCAAACAGGGCATTAGGGCATCACATGGTCAACAAAATCAACCATGTTAGAAAAGAGAAACAATCAAGATGGAGGATAAAACATAGAAGATTTCTGGAGAATGTAGCTATGTATCAAGCTATTGAGGAAAAGAAAAAGAAAAAGAAAACTGAAAAACCTCAAAAGACTGAAATACCTGAGTTAATGAAAGATGGTCAGATTGAAGCTCAATTGGCAGAATTTCGAAGATACAGAAAAGTAGAAGAGGAACATCTTGATTTGCTTGAAGAGCTAGTAGCTGAAAGCAAAAGAACTAAAAGTCCCTTAACAGATGATGTGTTTGAACAAAAAGCACTTATGATTGACTTTCTGAAGTCAAAAGGGCACAGTGCAAAATCTTTTGGCAGAATGAAGATGGTTACTATTATAGACAAATACTGTACTGCCAAGAAGAAAGATTTAATTGAACAAGAGGCTGAAGAAGAAAAGAAATTGAAAGCAGCAAAAACCTTAATCCCAATAAGTCCAAATTTAATTAAAGATAATAGTGTGTCTACTATTGGTGAATCCTCATCTCCCCAGACAAAGAAAAGAAAGAATGAAGCTCAAGAACAGAGTTTTCAAAAGAAAGCAAAACAAGAAAAAATTATACCTGTTCTTGAAGTACCTGTTGCTCCACTTCAAAATAACTCAATACTAAACTGGAAAGTCTTGCCCAATAATGCTCTATTAGTTGTAAGGGAAGACAAAATCATTCAAAAGTTTACTGGATGGCTACCTTTGATCAGATCCTGTACAAGAAGTGATGTGATTAAACTTCTGATCATTGGAAAACCAAGAATGTCAAAGAAATCTTGGAGAGAATCTGGAGCTGGATACTTAACAAGAATGATTGATGCAGCTTTTTATCCAGATAACTATCCAGAGTTATTTACAAATCCAGAAAATGTGTATGCATGGAATGTTCTCCCAACTTGCAATATGTATTTCTTTGAAAGATCAAGTAAAAATTGTGAGTTGTACTTATATGAAAGAGAATATCCTCACTCAGAAAAGGAAATGTATCAGATATTCATCAACACTCTAATGAAGCCCTTTGATGCTGTTATGTTCCAGAATAAATTGAATTATTTTATCAAGAAGAACAGCAAATACATAATTGAACAAAGACTTCAACAAAATCAAAGAACATTAGAAAGAAGAAAGAAAGAAGAAGAAGAACAGAAGAAACTTGATTGATTAAAACATAATCAATAAGTTTAGGGGGAGATTGTTGGAGCAAATCACAGATCAACTTAGTACTGATGCTGCAGTTGGTGATAATTATGTTTATTACTGATGGGGCAGAACATGTTACTACTGATGAAGTTGATACTGGTGTATACTATAACTAAAGTTACTACTGATCAATGCTTATTGAAGATACTACTGATCATTGTAGTTACTACTGACGATGTATCTGGACTTACTACTGATCACCAAGTTTACTACTGATCTTCATATTTACTACTGGTGATAAGTTTTACTACTGACAACGCATATTTGGAACAAATCAAGTCCGAGATCTTCGCAGAGATAGTTATAGAATGTAAATCAATGTATATCGTTTATAATTAGATGTAAATCGTATCCTAGAATAACTAGGGTAAATAGTTTAGCTTCAAGGACTATTATATATAGTTCCTTACGAATTGTAAACGTACGTGTGTATTGTTAACTCGATAATATACATTGAAGCTTTTTGTGAAACTGTGTTCTTAATATTCTTGTTTATTGTTCATACAGTTCATTGTTCTTAATTATTGATATAGTGTTGATCCGCTGCAACTTCTATCATCAATTAGATCTAAGGTGTTTATTAACTTGTCTATAGTTAATCGATCCTGACACTTTTGACAAACTTTTATGTTCTGAAATAAAGTCAATGTTCTTGGAGAGACTAAAGGGTATATTCGAAGAAAGAATAATCTATTCACCCCTTAGTAGATGGCTTTAAAAGGAGGAAGTCGTCTTTTGTTCCTTGAGGTAAAGATTGTGAAGTGGCATCATTAAAATGTTCATAACTTTTGTTACGTGTTTCCATTTTAAGCGTACATTCAGCTAAATCGAAGCCAATAATGAGGCTTATGTCCTAGTGGTTTACGAAATTTTAGGCCTAAAAACAATGTACTTTGAAATTATTTGTTTTTTAAAGTTTTTTTAGTCAACTTTTTGCCCATCTGGAAATCGAGGTCGTATTTAGAGTTTGTTTGATAAATTAGAGGTTTAAGTTTTGAATTAGTATGAAAGTTGATTTTTCTCTAAGAAATTGTGTTATTGAGTTGAACAGTTTTAAATCAACAACAAATTTTTAATCAACATGGTTTTGGATTAAGGATCGACGGAACCAGTCTGTTATTTGTTTTTTACTCTACATTATCCATCCACAAGGGTGGTGGCATATTGGTTGGATTTTATCTTTATAAGAGTGAAATTCTCAAGATGTCTCGGTTTTAATCCTTTTGAGCAAAAAAACTACCTTCTTGTGGACATAAATGTTCACCCACACCAACTCTGAGTCTCTGGTTATTCGCAAAACAGGTGGTCGTCATGTGATAAATCAACTTGCAAGTTGCAAAGCGAGTTATGTTACCTGAAAAGACTATAATCGATGCGTGAAAAGCACAAGATTCCATACTTGAGTGAAAAGAAAGATATATATATCTTATTTACAAATATATTATATAAATAATATCATATCAGTTTAGCTACCGAAGATCAAGTCGTCGCCAGAGTTGTGATAAATAGGAGCATGACTCAATTTTGCGGTGTAAGTTATGGAACATGGCCATATGCAATAGTTAATTATATGGATCGACACATAATTAAATCGCAACGTTTCTTCAAAGTCGGATTTTCACAGGCAATTAATTTAATTGTTAAATGTATCGTAGCCAAGCAACCCTAAGAAACGTAAGTTTTCTTATGAAATCGGTCCATAAAGTTCGTTGGAAATGTTTTCCTTGCCTTTTTTGCCGACGGAATATTCTATCACTAACCCGTCAGGAAAGGCATTTAGCGACGGATTTGCCATCGGAAAATGCCCTGTTTGGTGTATTGTCTTCTCTAAATGACTTGATCTCTGTCGCTATAATATAATCCTAATCAGTGACCGTACAAATTTATCAACAACATAATTCAGTCGCTAACAGTGACCAAATTTGGATGATTAATTTCTGTCATTGAAGATCCATCAATAATTTGATTACGGAGCATGACAGAAAATTGTCGCAACTTAGTGACCAATCTAGTTTGGTTAATAAATAGTACTAGAAACAACGGGAGTCAAAACACTGAAGAATTTGGTTAAATTGTTATTATATATTGAATTCACATAAAATGAAATAAGACTGGTTAATTTCGACTATACATAAAACATTGAACAAGAAGTTCATTATTTAGAAGGCAAACAAAATGAAAGGACTAAATCCGCAATTCTGAGCAAAATACAGAGACAATTTTTGTAATTTATTTCTATATTAAAATGAGTAAATTACACGGATAGTATCTGGTTTTGCCAAAAGTTTTTAAATTTACTCGCTAAGTCTTAAAAATTACATGAATAATCCTAAGTAGGAAACTTGTCACGCTTTTGGTTCATAATACGAAACTTCGTAAAAATTGTTGTTAAATTATCTTAAATGACATTTTTACCCTAACCCATATCATCTCCTTCATATCTCATTCATCTCTATGCACACGTACACAGCCAATGGCAACTTAAATTGTGGAAGCTACCCACCCACACATGAATTTTCCAAAAATCTTTCATCTTTCTTCAAACAGAAAGTAGATTCCACTGCCAACTGTGTGTTCCAAATTTCATTTCAATTTACCAATTTCTAATTTTCCATATTTCAGTTGAAGAAATTGATTGTTGTTTGTTTGTGTAATCGATTGCTGTCTATATATTCATGTAATACTAAAAAGCAATACTAATAGTCCCTGCTGTTTATTTGTGCAATTTTCCATATTTCACCGTAATTTCATCCCTATCAAAAAGAAATCTTTTGATTTTCGGTTAAAAAATGGCCGGCGAAGATGATAACGACGTCGTTTTAAGTGATGTGGAAGAAATCGAAATCTGTTGGGGTTGCGATTTGTTACCTGCTGTAGTGCTGTTTACCCGTGCGTTTTAACTTGGTGACCTAAACGACGTCGTTAGAGATGTAAGACCGATCTTGGTTTTACCATGGTTAAAGATATCTTGGTTTTCATAATCATGGTTAGAAATGTAAGACCGTAACTAAATTTTTTGACGTATAGGACTTTTACTGTTTTACATTGGAGTTTCTATGATAACCCGCATGCTAAAATTGGTAACATTCTTCTTCTTTAGAAAGATCATACATTTATATTTTAGTATTTTTGTTTTATTCATTTATTACTCTAAATTATTAAATGTGTAATATGATAAACTCTAACTCATAAATTGATTACATTTTCTTACATGATTTTATTTCCCTTATAATTTTATAAGTTTATCTTAATATATTAAAATTAAACAAATGACATGAGGATTCAAGACCAAATTAGCGAGTCAAAGTACTAAATAATTATTTTTTCAAGTTTAGGGAGCGCTAATTCATGCTAGTTGATGACCCATCAATCAAGTTTAAGATACTAAAATATATTTTGGAATGGTATTAGTGTCATTTAAGGATACATATATTAATATTAGCATCAGGGTTTTAGTGATATTTTTTCTATTTTTAGTGACAAATTATCTACTTTTAGTGGCAGTTTTTGGAATATACTTTAGAGTCGTGTTATATTTAGTGGAAAATAGTACTTATATATGTCAGGTTACCTTGAAGCCACGTTATATCAACTACGCGTTAATTAACTCATCCGGAAGCAGCCAAATCCAAAGAACAATGCAATTAATAATATTGACTAGATTCCTTGTTCATTTTGTCATATACTTTGATTTTTTAAGACAACGACAAACATGTATTAATCGCACATCTCATAACACAGTATGAAGATTCCAAGAGTATAATCGCTCGTATTATTGTATTTTTATTATCAAGAAATTCTTTTATAGGATGTCATTGAAAAACATGCATATTTTGATGTAGTAAAATATAATAACACATATTGGTGTAGTTAATTCTTAAAAGTAGCAAGGACAATCTATTCAAAAATTACTTTAATAAAAAGAACAAATTAATTCAACTTAAAAACACAAGTTTTGAAGAAAAATAAACGTTCATATGAAAATGTGAAACTTCCAGTTTGTCAAACTAACTCTAAAGAAGACATATATTTGTGAATGGGTAAAAAAGACAAATATGTCAAAAATCTGTCCACAAACAAAGTCTAAAAATTAAATAAATTTTTAAAAATGTCAGATAACTCCCAAAATACAACGTTTTGGGCACGAATTTTCCGTTAACCATCTACGTCCCAAGCTTCGATTTAGCTGATTGTGTATCTGAAACATACACTTATAGTAAAAATTATGTTCATTTTAGTGGAACCTCCTTTCTTACACGAAGTCTCAAATAGCAAAAGGCTCTGTTCCTATCACATTTGGGCACGCATCACATTTTCTTACTTTGGTGGACATGAAAGCTTAGCGAAAGGAGGTTGAGAAACTTATATGGGGTCTTTATGATTCTAAATGAGGAGAGGAAAAATAAAAATTTCATGGGATGTTTTACT
The DNA here is from genome assembly GCA_963853835.1 of Calendula officinalis. Classification (NCBI taxonomy): domain Eukaryota; kingdom Viridiplantae; phylum Streptophyta; class Magnoliopsida; order Asterales; family Asteraceae; genus Calendula; species Calendula officinalis. The sequence goes on from OY970829.1 coordinate 75,842,010, forward strand.
TTAGTTATGTAAATGATGTTTTGATAATTGATGACGTATCCTAAATGCCGTATAAGAGACGTTGAAATTGGTCGTTTTTCCGGTACAAACAAACATCCATTAAAAGGGTTGGCCCACCTTGATAAATTGGCTACCAAGTCTTCCGGTTTCTGCAATGCGGTCAACATAGTCTAACTTTTGACTTCTTGACTCTTGTAAGTCGGCAACCACCTACGTCCACTTGTGTCTATGTCCTTAACCTCTATATATCATGGTTCAACCCCATAAACAACGAAATTTAGCAAATTAGAAAATATATCATGGTTCAACCTCATATGCTAGCCGCCATTGTTGTGGTGATCATGAGCTTGATACATGTTCTTGATGGAAAAATAGAAATAGGAGTGGGTGTGATTCTAGATTCGGATACCAACATGGGTAAGATGAGCAGAAGTTGCATTTCAATGGCGATACAAGAATTCTACGAAAAACACGAAAACTACACCACCATAATCCGCCCTCACTTTCGCGATTCCAAACAAGACAATGTCCAAGCCGCTTCTGCCACCATCGATCTCATGAAAAACTCCCGAGTCACGGCGATTCTAGGGCCCGTTACATCCTCACAAGCCGATTTCGTGATTGAAGTCGGCAACAAATCGAAGGTTCCTATCGTATCACCTGCAACAAGCCCGTCTCTTTTGCCAAACGACAATCATTACTTCATCCGAACCGCACCCGATTCTTCCTCTCAACTCAAACCTATAGCCGAATTGGTGAAATACTTTAATTGGAGAGAAGCTGCGTTTGTTTACGAAGACGACGAATATGGAAGAGGCCTAGTTCCTTACTTATCCGACGCCATGTTGACAATCGGCACAAAATTATGTCTCGAGTCGTCATATATCCTTCCGATACCGATGATCGGATCCTTAAAAAGCTCTACAAACTAAAGACGATGCAAACTCGGGTTTTCGTGGTGCACGCGTTACCGGATTTGGCGTCACATTTTTTCAAGAAAGTGGACGAGGCGGGAATGATGGAAGAAGGGTACGTTTGGATCATAACCGAAGTGCTCGCCAGCCGTTTGCATTCCTTGGACCGTACGGTCATAGATTCGATGCAAGGCGTACTAGGCGTGAAGTCCTATATCCCGAGGTCCAATGAGCTAACCAGATTCGAGAAAGGATGGAAACGGGAATTCCGGAGTCGGAATCCGGACTATGTCGGCATTGTAGAATTAGACATGTTTGGAATATGGGCTTATGACACGGTTTTCGGGCTAGCAATGGCATTGGAGAAGGTGTCGAGTGAAGTCAATACCAATTACCGACGAGAAATAACAGAATCCACGACGGATTTGGATGCCATTGGAGCCTCGGAATTAGGGCCGAGGCTCGTTCCATGGATTCGAAATTTAAGATTTAAAGGGCTTAGTGGCGAATTCCATGTAACCGACGGACAATTAGAATCGTCGGTTTACCAAATAGTAAATTTAATCGGCACCGGAGAGAACACGATCGGGTTTTGGACTCCGAAAACTGGCATTTCAAAGAAGTTGAAAAGTCAAAGGAAGGATCTTGGGGCTATCACGTGGCCTGGTGACAGTCATAAGGTCCCCAAAGGTTCCCAACGAGCAATGAGAACAGGTTACGAGTCGGGGTTCCATCAAAAGCTGGATTTGCTCAGTTTATGGATACCATAATCGACCCTGAAACACAACAAGTTAAGGTCCAAGGTTTCTGCGTGGACGTTTTTAACGCCGTCATTGGTGCTTTGCCTTATGCTGTTCAACATGAATTCATACCTTTTTTAACTTCAGACGGCAAGAGACCTGCAGGAAGCTATAAAACCTCTCCCATGGGGTAATCAATTTCTTTAATTCACCTACGTTTTGACTGTTTCCAGTTAGTTATAAGAGTAGTAGCTCGGTTTCCTGGTTTCATATTTTGTCAAATATTGAACATTACTCAACATTACAAGTGGTTGAATTTTTTTTATTATCTTTTTTTGTATTTTTATTTTTATTTTTAATAGACGCGATTTGAATTAGTTTAGTACCTAGCAAGTTGCTAGACGCAAACAAATCATGAAAAATAGTATATAGAAACATTACAAAAGATCGGATGTTGATGAACTTGGATTATAAATCTATATGTATGTGGGGTTCCAACTTAAAAACCAATTTGTTGTAAGAAAATAAATACATTACAAATTCATTGTTTGTGTAATGTAGGACATTAATTACTCTACACAATCTAAGTTAACCATCACATTAGTAAATATTTTATACTAATGTCTATCCTCAATAATATAACAGGTCTATGATGCGGTAGCTGGAGACGTTACAATACTTGCAAATCGTTCGGATTATGTTGACTTCACATTACCATACACAGAGGCCGGTGTTACAATGGTTGTTCTGTTGGAGCAAAACACAGATCAACTTATTACTGATGCTGCAGTTAGTACTGATCATACTTAGTACTGATGGGGCAGAACATGTTACTACTGAAGAAGTTGATACTGGTGTATAGTATAACTAAAGTTACTACTGATCATGCACAGATTGAAGATACTACTGATCAATAGTAGTTACTACTGACGATGGTTTCTGGACTTACTACTGATCACCAGATTTACTACTGATGTTACTTATTTACTACTGGTGATTGCAGTTACTACTGATACGCGTTTTTGGAAGATATCAAGTCCGAGATCTTCGTAGAGATAGTTATAGAATGTAATTAAATGTATATCTTTTATAATTCGATGTAAATCAAATCCTAGAATAACTAGGGTAAATAGTTTAGCTTCAAGGACTACTATAAGTATGTTCCTTACGAATTGTAAACGTACGTGTGTATTGTTAACTCAATAATATACATTGAAGCTTTTTGTGAAACTGTGTTCTTAATATTCTTGCATATTGTTCATACAGTTCATTGTTCTTAATTATTGATATAGTGTTGATCCGCTGCAACTTCTATCATCAATTAGATCTAAGGTGTTTATTAACTTGTCTATAGTTAATCGATCCTGACAAGTGGTATCAGAGCTTATTGGTTCTAGATCTACTATTTGTTAAGAACAACAAAAAGTTTTAATCTTTAAAACACACACATTATTAATCATGACTGATAATAATGAAAGCACTCAGGCCAACAAAATCCCTATGCTCACTCCCAATAACTTTGGGATGTGGAAGAATCGTATTAAGCAATACATGCTTATTACAGATTATTCTATGTGGGAAGTCGTTTGTGAAGGAAACAAAACTGGTCAACTTCAAGCAAGCAGCTCTGTAACTGAGGCAGACAAACTTAAATGTGAGAAGGAGAAGAAAGATAAAGGCATCGAACTCAAAACTCTAAGCACTCTCCTACTGGCCATTCCTAATGACTATCAACATCTCTTTGTTGAATATGATGATGCTAAGATGCTTTGGGAAGCACTGGAGAAGAGATTCGTTGGGACAAAGAGTACAAAAAGAAACATGAAGTCTGTTCTCAAACAAGACTTTGAAAATTTCAAAGGAAAGCCCAATGAAACACTCACTCAAGTGTTTGACAGATTCAACAAACTAATTGGTGAACTCAACCAAGTTGGTGTAAAGATGGATCAAGAAGATGTCAACATGAAGTTCCTAAGGTCTCTTAGTGAAGAATGGGCCATGTACACAGTGGTGTATAGACAAAGAGATGCTCTAGAAGAAAAGGAGTTAGATGAACTCTATAATGATCTCAGAGTGTTTGAAACTGAGGTAAATCACAAAAACCCTTCTATTTCTTCTAACAATGCTGCATTTGTGTCTAGTACAGGTCAAGGACAAGAATCCTCCACAGGAAAGGCTGCAGATTCTGAGGATACTGCAAGAGAATCCTTCTTCACTAGTCATGTGCATACTGCATTGATTAGTGATGACTTGGAACAATTGAATCCAGATGATCTTGAGGAGATGGATCTTAAATGGCAGATGGCTATGCTGAGCCTAAGGACCAAAAGATTCTTAAAAAGAACTGGTAGGACAAGCCTCAATTTCAACAAAGGTGACAAAGCAGGATTTGACAAGACTAAAGTCAAGTGTTACAACTGTAACAACCTTGGTCACTTTGCAAAAGAATGTCCTCAACCAGACAAAAGATCAAAATCAACTGCTCTTGTGTCACAACAAGGACAAGGCTATGACTGGAGCTTCCAAGCAGAAGAGCATACTCAAAATCAAGCTCTCATGGCCTTTACTGACAACAAAACTGAGGTAAAATCTAAACATTGTACTCCTGAATGTGCTAAAATTATTAAAAATCTAGAAAAAGAAAACACTAAATTAAATGAAGATCTAGCAAAAGCAATCAGAAGAAATCATGAGTTTGATAGTGTAATTGCTGATCAAGAACATCAAATAAAGGTGTACAAGATGATTGATCAACGGATCAAGGAAGAATTGCTTCAAGCTGTGGATGAGAAAGAGTTCTATGAAACAAAAAATAAAGAACTAACAAGTAAATTAGAAGAATGTCAGCTTGAAATTGAACAAAATAAATTAACAATTAAAAAGTTTGAAAGAAGCACTAAAATTCTAGATGAATTAACTAATAATCAAACTACAGAAAAAGTTGTTCATGGGGTGGGATATCATGCTGTACCACCTCCACACAAATTCATTCCTCCACTTAAAAACAGTTCAGAAAGAATCATTAATGAATTAAAAACTGCAAATCAAACTGAATCTAATAATGAAACATCTGAATCAAATGATTCTTCAGATGATGAGCAATGAATTGAATTTACAATATCTCAAACTGAATCACCAAAATCAATTGATACAAGTTTTCACACAGCTCAAAGTCCAAATGATTCTCCTAAATATAATGCAGAAAATATACCCAAAATTCTAAAAAGAGGAAACCAAAGAAATAGAAACCAACTCTTAGAACAAAGAAAAACAATAAAGGCTCAAGAAAATAAATTAAAATGTGTTATTTGCAATAAAGTGAATCATTTAGCAAAGGATTGTCACTTCAATCCAATAAATTGCAAGGAGTTCAAGGAATTTAAAGTTTTTAAAGAAAATGCAAAAACTCAAAGGTTAAAAGATACTACTGGTCCTTCAGTAGCAAATACAATCAAAACTCCAATTGCTGAAACTACAAGATTTGGAAGAAGTGCACCAAGATTTGTGCAAAACAGAAGAGTTGGCAGCCCAAAGAACAGCAATTACTTCAAGAACAACGGAAAATCCAATCAAAATAAACAATATTTTAAATTTTCCAACACCAGTAGAAACTCTAACAAATTTACTACTGGTGCTAACCCTAATTATAATGCTGTATGGTACCAGTACAAGAATACTACTGGTAAAAACCCTAATTTCAAAAATACTACTGCTCCCAAAACAAATTTCAAAAACACTACTGGTGTTAACTCTAAAAACACTACTGGTCATTCTAAACATGGTAAGTACCCAAATACTATTGGTCCATCAGTAGTAAAGTATTCAAAAGCTAAAAACAATGGGTATCAACCAAGATCAGTAGGAAATTCTCACACCAGTAATAACTCCAAAAGGACAGTAGTAAAACAAAATACCAGTAATAAACAAGTATGGGTACCAAAAGTCTTTAGAGTTAAATCCCCAACAGCTCATTTCTCAAAGGATGAACCCAAGACATATAAAGCTTGGGTTCCCAAACTTAACTAATCCTTTACTCACTTGTGCAGAGCATTCAGATCCCAGAAGAAGGAAGAACATGGCATATTGATAGTGGATGCTCAAGGCACATGACTGGAAATCTGCAAATTCTTAAAGATTTCAAGTCATTTGATGGAGGATATGTGGCATTTGGTGAGAATCCCCAGGGAGGTAAGATTACAGGTAAAGGTACTGTTACTAATGGAAAAATTACCTTTGATGATGTATTTTATGTAGCTGAACTAAAATACAATCTTGTCAGTGTGTCTCAAGTTTGTGATAAAAAGAACAAGATTCTGTTCACAGACATTGAGTGCATCATTCTTTCTCCTGATTTTATTTTAGATGAAAAATATGTTGTTTTAAGAACTCCAAGGAGAAACAATGTGTATTGCCTGGATATAGGGGGAGAACTCATTTCTACAAATGAGGTCAACTGTTTTATATCCAATGCAAACACCACTGAATCAGAACTTTGGCATAGAAGGATGTGTCACACAAATTTTAAAAACATGAATAATTTAGTAAAAAGAAATCTGGTCATTGGACTACCTCAAAAACAATTCATGTGTGATCATCACTGTGTTGCATGCCTAAAAGGTAAACAACACAAGACTTCTCATAAGTCCAAAACTGTGAACTCTATTTCTGTTCCCTTACAGCTCTTACATATGGATCTTTTTGGACCTACAAATGTAATGAGTATTGGAAAGAAACAATATTGTCTAGTTATTACTGATGACTTTTCCAGATATACATGGGTTTTCTTTCTCAGGACAAAGGATGAAACAAGTGAACTCATAAAGAACTTAATTTTCAAACTGGAAAACACATCTGATCAAAAAGTGAAAGCCATAAGATGTGATAATGGCACAGAATTTAAAAATGCTAACTTAATTAACTTCTGTGATCTTAAAGGTATTGACAGGCAATACAGCTCACCTAGAACTCCACAACAAAATGGTGTAGCTGAAAGAAGAAATAGAACCATCATTGAAGCAGCAAGATCAATGCTAGCAGATTCAAAATTACCAATCACTTTTTGGGCAGAAGCTGTTAATACTGCTTGTTATGTTCAGAACAGAGTATTAATAGTGAAGCCACATTTTAAAACACCATATGAACTTTTTAATAAAAGAAAACCTTCTATAAGTTTCTTAAAATCATTTGGTTGTCCTTGTACTATTCTGATTACAAGAGAACAAATTGGTAAGTTTGACTGCAAAGCTGATGATGGAATCTTTGTGGGATACTCTACTCAAAGCAAATCATACAGAGTATTCAACAAAAGACTAAGGATAATTGAAGAAAGCATCAATGTATCCTTTAATGAAAATGTACCTAATGAACAAGGAAATGGTCCAGATTGGCTATTTGACATAGACAATCTAACCAAATCCTTTAATTCTAATATGAATTTCAATGCAGGTAATTCAAATTGTCTTAATCAAAAAGAAGGAACATCATCTGTTAATACTGGTCAAGAAAAGATGAGATACATAATTGTTGATACTGCTCCCATAGTTAATACTGATATCAGTAATAACTCAAATATTGAAAGCAGTAGTAACTCTGAGAATGAAGTCAGTAGTAATTCCAATACTACTGGTACCAGTAATAGTACTGAAAATACTACTGGTCCCAACAATAACCTAGATTCTCATGATACTACTGACACCAGTAACAACAACAATACTACTGATCCTAATGAAGATAATTCCAGTAGTAACTCTGACCAAGATGATGATGAACCAAACATCCATGACAATGAAGAATCACAAGATGAACAACTGCCTGAGACAAATGAGTCCAATCTTGGAAATCAACTAGTGGTTGATAAAGCTACAACTACAAGGACTCAGAAGAACCATCCATTAGACCTTGTTCTAAGTGATGTTAACTCACCACTTCAAACAAGAAGCAAATTAAATAAAAGCTTAACTGCAAATATGTGTAACATTAGTTTAATTGCTAATGAATGTATGTATGAATGCTTTCTGTCTCAGGATGAACCAAAGAAGATCCAACAAGCAATGAAAGACTCAAACTGGATTGAAGCAATGCAAGAAGAACTCCTTCAATTTAAATTACAAGCTGTTTGGACACTTGTACCTCTACCCAAAGGAAAAAGAGCCATTGGAACAAGATGGATATTCAGAAACAAGAAAGATGAAAGAGGTATAGTGATCAAGAATAAAGCCAGACTTGTAGCCCAAGGATACACTCAAGAAGAAGGAATAGACTATGATGAAGTATATGCTCCTGTTGCTAGAATTGAAGCAATAAGAATATTTCTAGCATATGCTTCATTCAAGAAATTCAAAGTCTATCAAATGGATGTTAAGAGTGCTTTCCTATATGGGAAAATTGAAGAAGAGGTATATGTTTGCCAACCTCCAGGTTTTGAAGATCCAAAACATGGTGATTATGTGTTCAAATTAGATAAAGCTCTATATGGCCTACATCAGGCACCAAGAGCATGGTATGACACATTATCATCATACTTATTGAAGAACAACTTTAAAAGAGGAGCCATTGATAAAACATTGTTTACAAAGAAAGTCAAGGATGATATACTACTGGTACAAATTTATGTAGATGATATCATCTTTGGCTCAACCAATGATTTACTATGCAAAGAATTTGAAGAACTGATGCAAATTAAATTCAAGATGAGTTCCATGGGTCCAATGAACTTCTTCCTTGGACTCCAAGTCAATCAAAGAACTGATGGTATTTTGATAAATCAATCAAAATATGTCAAAGACATCTTGGAAAAGTTTGATTTGAAAGACAGTAAAAGTGCTAGTACACCAATGGAAACACACAAACACCTACATCCTGATGTTGAGGGGGAGGATGTAGATGAACACTTATATAGATCAATGATAGGCTCTTTGATGTACTTAACTGCATCAAGACCTGACATTATGTATAGTGTTTGTGTGTGTGCAAGATATCAAGCAAGACCCAAAGAACTACACTTGCAGGCTGTAAAAAGAATATTCAGATACTTGAAAGGCAAACCATCACTAGGTCTATGGTATCCACATAATTCACCATTTGAACTCATAGCCTACACAGATAGTGACTATGGAGGTGAATGTCAAGATAGAAAGTCCACTACTGGTGGATGTCAATTCTTTGGATCAAGACTAGTGTCATGGCAATGTAAGAAGCAAACAAATGTATCAACATCTACTGCTGAAGCAGAATATGTAGCTGCATCTGCTTGCTGTGCTCAAGTTCTATGGATTCAAAATCAGCTTCTAGACTTTGGTATCTCTATCCTTAAAACTCCTATTTTTATTGATAATCAAAGTGCTATTAGTATTGTGAATAATCCAGTAAAACATTCAAAAACTAAACACATTGAAATAAGATTTCACTTTATAAGAGATTGTAATGAAAAGAAATTAATCAAAGTAGTTAAAATCCATACTGATGATCAATTAGCAGATCTTTTTACAAAAGCATTTGATGTAGGAAGATTCAACTTCTTGGTTAGCAGTATTGGAATGATTTTAATAACTTAAAATCTCACTTAAAATCATGTGTAAAGTTAGTGTTGTAAAATATTATTTTCTTAAGTGTTTTACTACTGGTATTGCTGTACTACTGGTGTGAAAGTGTATGCACAAAATACTACTGGTAATTCATTACTACTGGTGTATTTTAGGTTTACACAAATACTACTGGTAAGTCAGTACTACTGGTATTCTCATATACTACTGGTCTTGTATGTTAATGGTTACTACTGATGTCTATAGTTACTACTGATGTTAAAATCCTTAGTCATTACTGATGTTAGTAGATACTACTGACGTTTTACTACTGATATCTTATTTGCTACTGATCTTTCATAAACACAATTACCAAACTAACCCCCATGAAAATAACCGTTATGTTATGATTCGAAGGCTATTTTCGTAGTTTTGCAGGTTAAATCGAAAGATATAAAAGGCGGCATACGATTAATTTAGCATTATCTTCACTTCGATTTGCTAAAACCTCTCGATAAACCCTAGTTTACGATCAAAACCCTTCATCTGTAACAAAATTCTTGCAAAATCTCAACAACAATGGCAACTTTACAAGCTCTCGATGTGCAAACCGATCTAAAATACTCAGAATTTCACAATATGGTTGCATTCTTAAAGAATCCCGACGGAACAAAAGATTTCCGTCCGATCGTAAAATTTTTGAGAAATTCATATATACAGTTTGCCTTAACTGTAAAACCAAAATCATATCAACAGCACTTGGTGGATTTCTGGACCAATGCTGAGCGAACAGAAGGAACAACATCATCAATGATAAAATCTAAAGTAGATGGAAAGCACATCACAGTAACAGAACAATCAATCAGACACCATCTACAATTACACGATGATTCAGGTATGTCTACTCTTCCTAAGTAATACATTGCTGAAATTTTGAATAAAATGGGATATGAGGGAAGACTGAATATAGTTACTTTTCAAAAGGGTCTTCTCTCCCCACAATGGAAATTTTTAATACATACCATTCAGCACTGAATTTCTCCTAAAAGAAGTACTTGGAATGAGTTTAATAAGGCAATAGCCTCTGCTGTTGTCTGTTTATGCACAGACCAAGTATTTAATTTTTCTTACATGATATTTGATGGTATGTTGGGAAATCTTAGTTCTTCTAAATTTTTAATGTATCCCAGATTTCTACAACATATCATAAACTGTGAATTACAAAACTTGTCAACTCCTAAAAACATTTTTATATTACCTGAGTTGAACAAGAAAGTTTTCTCAAATATGAGAAAACAATTTAAATTTTCGGGCAAGGAAACCCCTCTGTTTCCTAACATGATCAAAGATCAACCCAATATTGGAGAGGGTTCAACCATTGCTACAACCCAAGTTGAACCTCAACCCACTCCATCACCCCCAAATACAGCCCAAACACCAATCCAAATAGCCACTCAATCACCAACCCAAACAGAAGTCCTGAATGTGTCCCAGGAACTTGATATAAATCTGCAGAGTGCTACTCTTCACTCTGTGTAAGACCTACCAGACAAAACCAAAAACATTTCCATAATTTATAAAAGAAAGAAACTTTCTTCAAAGGACACCAGGGGACAAATCGAGTCACACCCCAGGCTCAAAGAGTTGTCCTCCAAGGAGGAGAGAGGACATGAGGGGAGGGCTTTCACTACTGATGCCCCAAAGGTGGGTGCACAGGACAGTGAAAACATCATTAGGACCCAAACCTCGGCAACTTTGAGTGATGACTCTTTTGAGGAATTACTCAAAGGACCCCGGTGCCAAGAAACCACAAGGGGGGGCATCTCTGCTTCTTCTAGGAAGAAGAGAATGTCTAAAAGACCCAATGAATCACCAAGCAGTGATGAGGGCAGATCTGTGGAATTGATGGAAAGGAAGGAAAACCTTAAAACCAATGTACCTGTTAGTAAGCCCGATGATCTTGCTAGATGGAGTGAGGGCAGTATTAAAATCACTCAATTGACGGATAAAGTGGATTCTCTTGAATCCACTGTACAAAATTGCCATATATACTTAACTAACCAAGGGAAAACCATGGCTGCAATGAAAAGGCATGTCAACACCATCAACAGAAGAATGAGATTATATGAGCACAGGCTTTATCAACAAGCCAAAATCATCAGACAATTGAAGAAAAAGATTGATGATAGTGAGGCTCCACCAGTTGAGCTCACTAAGGGGGAGAAGGATAATATACAGACAATGATTGATGAATCTATAGCAGCAGCAGCATCCTCCCTTTTAAATTTAAAAGAAACAAATGTTGATGAAGGCCCAGAGATGATGGTGACAGAAGAAGAGCCTATTACTACTGCTACAATGGAAGAACAAGTTGAAAAGGAAATACCAGTAGTAACCTCTACTACTGATATTATAGCAGTAGTAAATGAAGAAAAGGAATTAATAGCAGCAAATACTACTGATGCCCTATCAGTAGTAACTCCTGAAGTAACACCAGTAGTAACTACTCTAGTTACTACTGAAGAGGAAGAACTACATTTTCCAGAGCTTATTGAAAGAGAGAGACATGTCATCATTACCAAACCCCCAACACCTGATCAACCACTTATCATACCTGACATTGATGATAATGTGAATTGGTTTGAGGTTGATGAATGCTCACTTCCTCCACATCCAAAAATACTTCAACAAGATGAACTTAGATCATTTTCTCCCTCTATTATAATAAGTGGAGTGCCAGACATGAAATATATTCCACCTCCACCTTCAGCACACATTGGAAAGGGTAAAGAAATATATGATGAAGATTACCCTAACAGAGCTCTTGGTCATTACATGGTAAACAAGATAAATCTTGTTAGAGCTGATAAACAAGACAAATGGAAGGTGAAGAATAAGAGATTTTGGGAGAAGGTAGCTAAGTATCAAGCTCTTGAACAAAAGAAGAATCAAAGAGAAATTTCTGTTCAAGCACCTGTTCAAATTAAAGATGTTCAGATAGAAGCCCAAGAAGCAGAATTCAAAAGGCTTAGAAAAGTAGAAGAAGAACATCTAAACTGTCTTGAGGAGCTTGTAGCAGAATGCAAAAGAACAAAAGGTGAGTTACCAGATGATATATTTGAACAAAAAGCTCTTATGATAGACTTTCTGAAGACAAGAGGTCACAGTGCAAAATCTTTTGGAAGAATGAAGATGGTAACTATTATTGAAAAATACTGCACTGAAAAGAAGAAAGACTTGGCTGAACAAGAAGCTGAAGAATCAAAGAAAGCCAAAGCCAAAACTTTAGTACCAATCAGATTAAATTTGCTCAAAGCTGGTAGTGTTACAACTGTTGGTAATACTTCAACTCCCCAATCTAATAAAAGAAAATCTGTTGATCAAGAACAAAGTTCTAAGAAGAAATCAAAACAACAAATTATACCTGTTCTTGAAATGCCAGTTGCTCCTCTACAGAACAATCCAATTCTTAACTGGAGAGTGATGCAGAATAATGTCATAGAAGTCATAAGGGAAGACAAAGTAGTACAAAGATTCACTGGATGGTTACCCTTAATCAGATCATGTTCAAGAAGTGATGTAATCAAACTTTTGATTATTGGGAAACCAAGAATGACTAAGAAATCATGGAAAGAATCTGGAGCTGGATATTTAACAAAGATGATTGATGCTGCATTTTATCCAGATAATTATCCAGAACAATTTACAAATCCAGGTAATGTATATGCTTGGAATGTCATTCCTACTGCAAATATGTACTTCTTTGAGAAATCAGGCAAAGTGTGTGAACTGTACCTATATGAGAAAGAATATCCACATTCTGAGAAGACAATGTATCAGATATTCATAAACACTTTGATGAAACCCTATGATGCTGTTATGTTCCAAAATAAATTGAATTATTTTACAAAGAGGAACAGCAGATATATTATTGAACAAAGGCTTCAACAGAATCAAAGAACTCTTGAGAAAAGAAGAAAAGAACAAGAGGAACAAAAGAAACTTGATTGATTAAAAGATGATCAATAAGTTTAGGGGGAGATTGTTGGAGCAAAACACAGATCAACTTATTACTGATGCTGCAGTTAGTACTGATCATACTTAGTACTGATGGGGCAGAACATGTTACTACTGAAGAAGTTGATACTGGTGTATAGTATAACTAAAGTTACTACTGATCATGCACAGATTGAAGATACTACTGATCAATAGTAGTTACTACTGACGATGGTTTCTGGACTTACTACTGATCACCAGATTTACTACTGATGTTACTTATTTACTACTGGTGATTGCAGTTACTACTGATACGCGTTTTTGGAAGATATCAAGTCCGAGATCTTCGTAGAGATAGTTATAGAATGTAATTAAATGTATATCTTTTATAATTCGATGTAAATCAAATCCTAGAATAACTAGGGTAAATAGTTTAGCTTCAAGGACTACTATAAGTATGTTCCTTACGAATTGTAAACGTACGTGTGTATTGTTAACTCAATAATATACATTGAAGCTTTTTGTGAAACTGTGTTCTTAATATTCTTGCATATTGTTCATACAGTTCATTGTTCTTAATTATTGATATAGTGTTGATCCGCTGCAACTTCTATCATCAATTAGATCTAAGGTGTTTATTAACTTGTCTATAGTTAATCGATCCTGACATGTTCGAATTAAGGATGAGAGGAAGAGCGCGTGGATTTTCATGAGACCGTTAGAGAAAGAGCTTTGGATAACAATCGGTGCGTTTTTCATGTACACGGGACTTGTGGTATGGGTTCTCGAGCATCGCGTAAACAAAGAATTCCGTGGCTCCCCTCATCATCAAGTAGGAATGATCTTCTGGTTTTCCTTCTCTACACTTGTGTTTGCCCACAGTAAGTGCCTATTTAGGATTTACTAATATCAATCTAGCTACACTTGTTTAATTATAACCCTAATTTGGTTATGAAGTGGTCTTACAATCCGCTTGCTCACTACACGAATTTACACCTTGGCGACCACATATATCGTCGCTATTTATAATCATATCATGTCGTTGCTATAGGGTTGACTAGAATTCAACTTTTACAAACTCTATGGCGACAACAAGTCGTTGGCATAGAGTTAGCGGGAAACGAAAATATTTACTCGGGTTTCTGAAAACACTTCCCGATGACATGTTGTCGAGATAGATAAAATTTGTAAAAGAATTTATTTTCTTTTATTATTGTTGCCGGAAAAAGAGAAACGACGATGTTTGATTGAACCCTATCTATGTCGTCGCCTTCGCTTGTCGATGAAAATGTTGTCGTTTTGTCTGAACCTATGGCGACGGCGTGGAAAATCTGTCAAGAAATATGTCCAGACGACTTGTCGTTGGTATAGACGTACCGTATGGTGACGGCACTTATCGCGACGAAAATACTAAGGTATGACGGCGAATTTATGATGACTAACCTATGGCGACGACATATAGTCGTGATACGTTTAAAATGATTAGTCGCTATAGGATGGTTCGTGACTCCACTTCTTTGTAATTTCACATTTACGTCCTTTGGTATTGTTGGTTCACGGATCCTCCGGAGGGTCGGACGAATTCTATTTCCTTCTAGATCCTGCGAACAAACGAGCAACTCTTAGTCAGATGCTCCCCGGGAGATTTCCCGTGAGAACACTCCGACGCTCAAGTTAGAAATCGAGATATATGTATGTGACGTAAGGTCTTAATTAGTGTAAATCGTATTGAATGCTAGTAGTAAATGGTAAGTGTAATAAATGTACCGGAAGCTCTCCTTCACTGGTTATGAGACAACCATATTTATAGGCAGTCTCTTTTATGCGGGAAAAGGAGACTGTAACCTTCGGACCGGTCCTTTCCGAGTTCGGTGGGTATTAGTTTGTCGCAAGAGGCTTCAGACCGGAGGGTAATACCTGGGCTTCACGTTACAGCCGCCCTAGGGACTTGGTCGCATTTATTGCGATGGCGTCCGCAAGGCGTCCTTTCCGCCATTTCCGCCCGACTCTTGGATTGTGAACCTTGGGATTATCAACACTTCTGCACTCGTAGCTTCCTTTCGTGCAGGAAGGTTGCGTCCGGCCACTTGGTCAGGAAGGTATACATGGTATACCTCATTAGGTATCTTAATAGTCTTCCTTATTTATGTGACATCCTATTGGTTCTAAAAAAAATTAACAAATTGATCACAGGAGAGAAGTTGATGAGCAACTTATCGAGGTTCGTGGTGATCGTGTGGGTGTTCGTGGTGCTTGTGTTGACATCCAGCTACACAGCAAGCTTGACATCAATGCTAACCGTACAACAGCTTCAACCTACGTACACCGATATCTTCGAGATCATGAGAAACGGAGAATCAGTAGGATACAAAGAGAGTTCGTTTGTTGGGGATATGTTGAAAACGATGGGGTTCGACAATAGCAAGTTGATAAGCTACAACACCTTTGAGCAGTACGATGAGGCCCTCGAGAAAGGAAGTAAATATGGAGGAGTTTCGGCGGTTATGGATGAGCTCCCGTATATCAGGGTCTTCTTGGCTAAATATTGTACAAAATATACCATGACCGGCCCCACCTACAAAACCGCAGGCTTTGGTTTCGTAAGTTTCATTTTCTTTCTGTAAAGATAATAAAAAACATAGTTTTGTTTGATTAAATTTTTTTAGTCTCAAAATAATAAATTTCAACAACTAATAATAGTAATAACTAATATTATCTCCGTATCTAAATAAGTTATACATATTCAATTTAGGGTGATCAAAATAAGTGATATTTTTTAAAATGTATTTTATTTGGTAAAAAAGTAGAATTCATTATCCACTAATTATCTACTTTGATAAAATTAAATTACATTTTTACTCTTACTTTTACTTTTAAATATCATTAATATCACTTTATTCAAAAGAAGTGAGACTCATTCTCCACTACTATCCACTTTATCTTAAACCACATTTTAACTTAAAAAACCGTAATTCTTCAAATATATCACTTATTTTGATTTGATACATAGTTAGTAGTTAAGATTTAATAATATATTTTATACAAGGAGAGTATTTTGGTCATTTAACGTTCACATAAATTTTAATCAAATTTTTTTATTTATTAATTTTTTAAAATTGTTAATTAATTTATTATTTTATTATTTTTAATAGTTAAAAAATAATATTATGTTTATTATTTTTACTCACATGTGATGCTTTAGTATGTACAATCTCTATATATAACATATTTGATTAGCGACAAAAAATTAAATAATAGATTAAAAATATATATTAAAAACTTTACCGAGTCTAAGTATATAAAGTATAAAACTTTCCATTTCCACTCAATTCTTGAATTCCTTACCTTAAAATATGATTGTACTGTACAAACAGGCATTTCCAAAAGGCTCTCCATTAGTCCACGATGTTTCTCGAGCAGTCCTGCAAGTGACCGAGGGACAAATGAGCAACATTTCCAAACATTGGTTCGGTGATTTAGCCAGTTGCGATCAGCAGAATGAAGCCACAGTCACATCATACAGGCTCACACTCGATAGTTTCAAGGGACTTTTTCTCATTGCCGGTTTATCATCGACTTCTGCTCTTGCCCTTTTCTTCTTCATTTTCATGTATCAAAACAGACAAATATTAGTGTCACAAGATCATTCAATTAGCCAAAAGCTTGCAGCAATTGCAAAAACATTCGATGGATTTAAGGACGATGAATCTAGAAAGACAAGACCAGAAATGAGTGACGAGAATATTGACAATAGTTCGGAAATTATGCATGTCAGGATCGATTAACTATAGACAAGTTAATAAATACTTTAGATCTAATTGAACATAGAAGTTGCAGCGGATCAACACTATATCAATGTAATTAAGAACGATGAACTGTAAATAATATACAAAAGTATTAAGAACACAGTTTCACAAAAAGCTTCAATGTATATTATTGAGTTAACAATACACACGTACGTTTACAATTCGTAAGGAACTATTTATAATAGTCCTTGAAGCTAAACTATTTACCCTAGTTATTCTAGGACTTTGATTTACATCGAATAATAAAAGATATACATTTAATTACATTCTATAACTATCTCTACGAAGATCTCGGACTTGATATGCTTCATAAACGCGTATCAGTAGTAAAACTCATCACCAGTAGTAAATATGTAACATCAGTAGTAAACTTGGTGATCAGTAGTAAGTCCAATATCAACGTCAGTAGTAACTACTAAGATCAGTAGTATCTTCAATCTATGCATGATCAGTAGTAAACTTTAGTTATAGTATACACCAGTATCAACTTCATCAGTAGTAATATGTTCTGCCCCATCAGTACTAAGTATGTCAGTACTAACTGCAGCATCAGTATCAAGTTGATCTGTGTTTAGTTCCAACAATCTCCCCCTAAACTTATTGATTATCTTTTAATCAATCAAGTTTCTTTTGTTCTTCTTGTTCTCTTCTTCTTTTCTCAAGAGTTCTTTGATTCTGTTGAAGCCTTTGTTCAATAATATATTTGCTGTTCCTCTTTGTAAAGTAATTCAGTTTGTTTTGGAACATAACAGCATCATAAGGTTTCATCAAAGTGTTTATGAATATCTGATACATAGTCTTCTCAGAATGTGGATATTCTTTTTCATATAAGTACAATTCACACACTTTGCCTGATTTCTCAAAGAAGTACATATTGGCAGTAGGAATGACATTCCAAGCATACACATTACCTGGATCTGTAAATTGTTCTGGATAATTATCTGGATAAAATGCAGCATCTATCATTTTTGTTAAGTATCCAGCACCAGACTCTTTCCATGATTTCTTTGTCATTCTAGGTTTTCCAATAATCAGAAGCTTGATTACATCACTTCTAGAACATGATTTGATTAATGGTAACCATCCAGTGAATCTTTGTATAACTTTGTCTTCCCTTATGACCTCTATAACATTATTCTGTATCACTCTCCAGTTAATAATTTGATTGTTCTGTAATGGAGCAATAGGCATTTCAAGAACAGGTATAATTTGTTTTGATTTCTTCTTAGAGCTTTGTTCTTGATCAACAGATTTTCTTTTCTTTGATTGGGGAGTTGAAGTATCACCAGTAGTTGAAACACTACCAGCTTTGATTAAGTTTGGACTGATTGGAATTAAAGTTTTGGCTTTCTTTGTTTCTTCAGCTTCTTGTTCAGCCAAGTCTTTCTTCTGAGCATTGCAGTATTTTTCAATTATAGTCATCATCTTCATTCTTCCTAATGACTTTGCACTATGCCCTTTTGTTTTTAAATACTCAATCATATTTGCCTTCTGTTCAAACACATCATCTGTTAATTCACTCTTAGTCTTCTTGCATTCAGATACCAAATATTCAAGGCATTGAATATGTTCTTCTTCAATCTTTCTGAGCCTTTTGAATTATGCCTTTTGAGCTTTTATCTGAATGTCATCTGTTTGAACAGGTATTTGAGCAGGAATTTTACTTTGAACTTTCCCTTTCTTTTCCTCTATTGCTTGATACATTTCCACTTTCTCCAAAAATTTTCTGTGTTTTATTCTCCATCTGGACTGCTTTTCTGCTCTGACATGATTTATCTTGTTTACCATGTGATGTCCTAAAGCTCTGTTTGGATAATCATCATCATATATTTCTTTTCCTTTTCCAATATGAGCAGATGGTGGAGGTGGAATGTATTTCATATCTGGTATACCCATCATCAGAAGTTTTGGATAAAACAGATGTAGTTGACCTTCTGGTAAGATTTTAGGGTGTGGAGGAAGTGTACATTCATCTACCTCAAACCAATTCACATTATCATCAATGTCAGGTATGATAAGTGGTTGATCAGGTGTTGGTGGTTTGGAGATAATGACATGTCTTTCTCTTTCAAGTAGCCCTGGGAATTGTAGTTCTTCCTCTTCAGTAGTAACCAGAGTAGTTACTACTGGTGTGACTTCAGGAGTTACTACTGATAGGGCATCAGTAGTATTTGGTGATTTCAATTCCTCTTCTTCATTTACTACTGCTATAATATCAGTAGTAGGGGTTACTACTGGTATTTCTTTTTCAACTTGTTCTTCCATTATAGCGGTAGTAACAGGCTCATCTTCAGTAACCATCATTTCTGGGCCTTCATCAACTTCTGTTTCTTTTAAATTTAGGAGAGAGGATGCTGCTGCTGCAATAGATTCATCAATCATAGTTTGTATGTTGTCCTTCTCCCCCTTAGTGAGCTCAACTGGTGGAGCCTCACTATCATCAATTTTCTTCTTCAATTTCCTGATGATTTTAGTTTGTTGATGAAGCCTGTGCTCATAGAATCTCATTCTTTTGTTGATGGTATTGACATGCCTTTTCATTGCAGCCATCGTTTTTCCTTGATTTGTGAGATATTCAAGACAATTTTGTACTGTGGATTCAAGAGAATCCACTTTTTCCGTCAATTGTTGGATTTTAATATTGCCCTCACTCCATCTAGCAAGATCATCGGGCTCACTAACAGGTACATTGGTTTGAAGGTTTTCCATCCTATCCGTCAAATCCATAGGTCTGCCCTCATCACTTCTTGGTGATGAAATGGGTCTTTTAGACATCCTCTTCTTCCTAGAAGAAGCAGAGATGCCCCCCCTTGTGGTTTCTTGGCACCGGGGTCCTTTGAGTAACTCCTCAAATGAGTCATCATTCAAAGTTGCCGAGGTCTGGGTCCTAATTATGTTTTCACTGTCCTGTGCACCCACCTTTGGGGCATCAGTAGTGAAAGCCCTCGACTCATGTCCTCTCTCCTCCTTGGAGGACAACTCTTGGAGCCTGGGGTTTGACTCAATGTGTCCCCTGGTATCCTTTAAAGATTTCTTTCTTTTGTAAAGTGTGGAAATATTTTTGGTTTTATCTGGTAGGTCTTCCACAGAGTGAAGAGTAGCACTCTGCAGATTCATATCAAGTTCCTGGGACACATTCAGGACTTCTGTTTGGGCTGGTGATTGAGTGGCTAGTTGGGGTGGTGTTTGGGCTGTATTTGGGGGTGATGGAGTGGGTTGAGGTTCAACTTGGGTTGTAGCAATGGTTGAACCCTCTCCAATATGTGTTTGATCATTGATCATGTTAGGAAACAAAGGGGTTTCCTTGCCCGAAAATTTAAATTGTTTTCTCATATTTGAGAAAACTTTCTTGTTCAATTCTGGAAGTATGAAAATGTTTTTAGGAGTTGACAAGTTTTGTAATTCACAATTGATGATATGTTGTAGAAATCTGGGATACATTAAAAATTTAGAAGAACTTAGATTTCCCAACATACCTTCAAAAATCATTTGAGAAAAATTAAATACTTGGTCTGTGGATAAACAGACAACAGCAGATGCTATTGCCTTATTAAACTCATTCCAAGTACTTCTTTTTGGAGAAATACAATGCTGAATAGTGTGAACTAAGAATTTCCATTGTGGGGAGAGAAGACCCTTTTGAAATGTTACTATGTCCAGTCTTCCCTCATAACCCATTTTTTGTAAAATTTCAGCAATGTATTCCTTAGGTAGAGTAAACATACCTGAATCGTCATGAAGTTGTAGATGGTGTCTGATTGATTGTTCTGTTACTGTGATATACTTTCCATCTACTTGTGATTTGATCATTGAAATGGTTGTTCCTTCCGTTTGCTCAGCATTGGTCCAGAAATCCACCAAGTGCTGTTGATATGATGTCGGTTTTACAGTTAAAGCAAACTGTATATAAGAATTTTTCAAGAACTTGACGATCGGTCGAAAATCTTTTGTGCCGTCGGGATTCTTTAGGAAGGCACACATGTTGTGAAATTCTGAATATTTAAGATTGGTTTGAATATTCAAAGATTTTAGAGTTGCCATTTTTGTTGAATTTTGTGAAGAACAGGAATAAATTTTGTTATTGACGAAGGGTTTTTGATCGTAAGCTAGGGTTTATCGAGAGGATTTAGCAAATCGAAGTGAAGATAATGTTAAACTAATCGACTGCCGCCTTTTATATCTTTCGATTTAACCTGCAAAACTACTAAAATGTCCTTCGAATCATAACATAACGGTTATTTTCATGGGGGTTAGTTTGGTAATTGTGTTTCTGAAAGACCAGTAGTAAATAAGATGTAACATACGTGTTTTATTTTGAGAGTTGGAAATTTTTAAGATTGATAATAACTGGTAAATGATAAGGTAATACGTTTTGTTAGATGGAAGTATTGTTAAAAATCTGTGTTTTGGGTAATTGATTAAATGGGATAAGTTAAAATGGGAGAAAAGCTGAAAATTTGCAGCATTCTGGGTAGATAGCGGCGCTATCCATAGATAGCGGCGCTATCTTGGGCAAATTTGGAACAGCAACTCGAAATAGCTAAGGGGAAAAACGCGAAAAATTTAGAGATAGCGGCGCTATCTCTGGAAATAGCGGCGCTATTTAGCGCGGGGTCGAGATAGCGGCGCTATCTTGGACAGATAGCGGCGCTATCTTGTGCAGATTAGACATAAAATCGGGATTTTTCCCCATTCCAGCTCATTTTCCTTCTTCTTACGGTTTGGTACGATCTTCAGGCGATTTTGGTGAATCAAGGACGAATTTTGGTGCAAATCAAAGAGGTTTTCATCATAAGATCAAGTTATAAAGGTATGATGCTTAGTTTTTGTTCATGCAAGTGATTTAGGGTTAAAATTGGAGAAGAATCAAGAACCCTAGGTTAGGGTTTGGATCACAAATCTGAAATTGATATTGTATGTTAACATATCAAGTATCTAGCTATGAGATTCGTAGTTATCATGTGATAATGCACAATTTTAGATAGATTGATGGTCTAGGGTTTGGTTCATCATCAATTTGGGGGAAATTGGTGATTAGGGTTTATTCTAGTTGTGATTATGGATTAGGATATTGAATGAGATGTGTATAATTATGATAGGTAATCAATTGGAAGATTGTGGTGATTGCATTGATCGGTGACATTGGAATTGTGGTTAAAGGAGTTCGTGGCTTGTGTTGGAAATTGCTTGATCCCAGGTGAGTTCATCTATGTACAACTGTATACTAGTAGTTATATATATTTAAATGCTACGTGTTTAATTGTTATTTGGTTTATTATGATCACATATGCGATGCCTAGAACATTGAATTGGTAATTCTAGTGATTTGACTGTAATATGATTAAATGAAGTTTGACTCAGTAATAGACTTTTGCTATGTGTATTGACTTGTAAGAAAATAGTGATTATTTGTAGTATGCCTTGTGTATAATCTTTTGATAGATGTCTTGATTGATGGAATATCCTTGAAGTGTCTCACTTGATATCGATTCATGTCGTATAAATTCCTTGTGTTACGTCTCGGTTGGATTGCCCTAGTATGAGATGCATTTTTATTGATTCGGGTTGTGATAATCCTATTGTCCCGGTCTCGTGGAGTCATCGTTGTTATTGTTTCGTTTGATATCGAATATGAGTTACCCGTACGAATTCCTTGAGAGATAATTTCGTTTCGTGAGGACCCACGGCGGCTTGAGTATTACTTTGTGTAATATGTTGAGCGGTGGACGCGGGAGTACCTGGCGGAGGAGTGGTATGGACCGTGGTGGTGAAGCTGGATCATGGACTCGGTTAGGGGTGCCATGATCACCTTCATCGGCCTCATTCCCTAATGGCCTAAGTGGGAATGACACACTTTGATTCGTTTGGATGGTATTGAGATCTCATTGGTTCATGATGCGGTATTGTCTATCGGTTCCGGTGGTTAAGTGATGATTCTCGTGGAGTGTTGATTCGGTGATTGGTTCTCAACTGTGGTTATTATCTTGCAAACTCTTGTTGATTCTTGCGATATAGTTGTATTCTCAATGTCAGTCATTCAGTGATTCTTGTTGATCCCGGATAAGTGTTGATACTCGGCTATGTCGGATTCTCGGTAAATCTCATGTTAAGTTGTAAAGCTTCTCGGTCAGTTATGCATTGCTGTGTACTTGCTATAATATGAATTACTTAAATAGTTTTATACCATTTTATATGTTATTATTTCTTTGTTTTGTATATAATGCTAGTATTAACTTGTACTTTATGAACTCACTAAGCTCGTTGTAGCTTACCCGTTTAGTGGACTAACTTTTTACAGGAAAAGATAAGAGTAAGCATATAAGATCTTGAAGTTGATCGGAGGCTTAGAGGTTATACTTCGGGCATATATTTAGGTATGTGGGAGTTGGGTAGTTTTGTATTCCAATTATGTAGTTAGTTGGTTTGTATCCATAGTCTTTGTTGGTAGTGAGATCTTGGCCCGTTTGTTGTATTTTGTATAGTTGTTATCTGTTTAGAATGGTTAATTGTAATTAGATAGTTTTTAGAAAGTTGTTCGTTTTGATTGGTGGGATTTCTTGGCCCGGTCGTTACAATATGGTATCAGAGCATTAGTTTGAGTGAACTAGGTATCATTGCGGTGCTTAGACTCAAACTTAGGTGTTGATGGTGGAAGTGTATGGATTATGGGTTTAGGATGGATACAAACCATAGGTTTAAGTCTAGAAAATGGGTAAAGGGTTATCAATAGGAAATGGTATGATTAATGATATAATTGTGTGGACCTAAATTTCGGTAAATCGTGGATCAAAGATGTGGTAAATGTGATCATGGGGTTTCTGAATGAGGGGAAATTTCATGCTTATCTTGAGGCATGAAACAACTTTGTTAAATGAAAGAGGAACAAGTGTTTGTTGTGAAGAGAGATTGATGAGTAGAATTGTTAATACGGTTCGTTCTATGTTTGAATAACTTAAAAAAAAAAAAGGGAGAGAAAAGTAAGTCGAAGGCTAATGTGGTGATTGAATCTTTAAGTAAGAAATTTGGGGCAATATCCTTTAAAACCTTTCGTAGCAGTGAAGCTATCGAATTTGCGGGTGTGCATGATCCTGTAGAGGCGTTGTTGAGTATTGAAAACACAGACAAGGTATTCTATGTATCACATGTCTACGGGGAAGATCAAAATGTTATGTGACCGCTAGGCTTTCAGGAAAGGCGTTGATCTGATGAATAGTTTGTATATAATATTAAGCGAGGAAGAAGAGGATCATATGATTTGATAATCGTTTATAGTTCGTTTTCTTGATTAATATAGTTCTAGTGAGATGAGAACAAGGATTGAGAAAGAATTCTTGGAAATTAGATTAGGAACAATGTTGTTAGACGAATATTAAACGGTGTTTAATCCGGAGGCACAATTTGCCACAAAATTCATCCCAAAATGGAGTAAAGAAAGTGTAAGTGCTTGTGGAAGGTTTAGATATGAAAATTAAGATTGTGCTAGCAAATATGATATTCCTTTGTCGCGAAAGTTGTTGAATGTGTTCGGAAGGGTGAGTATGATTTGAACCCAAGTAGAGTGTTGATTCTTGAACCAAAACGTTATAAAATGAAACAATTCAATTTTCCCCGCAGTTCAGTGTCAGTTCTTTTCGAAACAGGTATAAGTAAGGTCTATGTGAAATAATATATTATGTGTATAACTTTGATAATTTTGTAGTCGGGTGCAACCTGTAAACGTCGACACTGTAGTAGAAATTATAATGGACGATGTGGGAATTATCAAGAACCTTGAAGTGTTAGGGTTGTGGTGAAAACGGACATAAAAGGTTTAGCTGTCCGTACAAGGATGCAATTATTAGTCTTACGGAAAGTTGGGATACCGAAAGTGTCAATACTCTACTCTTTCTAACAAGTCGCCGAAAATGAAACTTTGGTTCATCAGTATTTTGTGACGGGTACTCTAAGCGAAAGGAGGAGGTTCCTAAGGCAAGAGGTTGTGTGTTCAAATACCTCTGAGGAAGCTTACGAGGATGCTAACGTCAAAATTGGTACATTTCTTGTTAATACTCTAATCGTTTGTAGATTGTCTGATTATGAAGAATCTGATTTATTGTGTGTTACTAGATTCGTTTGATCTTTAATATGGTTTTCTTATTCGATAATGAATCTGTTATATATATGTTGATGTTGTGAAAAGTGAAACTTTAATGGTCACAAAGGATATGAGGATTTAAGTATTGGAAATTAATGACCACAAATTCTATATTGATCTAGGGTTCATAGAATTTGTCAAGTTTAAACATTATTATTGGATCGGATTAGGTAATGAAGTATATAGACAACCTTATGTGTTTTAGAAAAGATGGACCGAAATTTGGTTGAAAGGGAATAACCCGAGTAAGTGTAGGGTGAAAATAGAATGGTGAATTAATGAATAAATTGGTTCTTGTAAGTGGTAATTCTTTTCCTATAAATGCGATAGTGATGTAGAATGGGTATTGTATGCGGAGATGATATTGGTATCCTCGACGAGTTAGATAGGCTATGAGCAAAACTTGAAACCCGAGAATAATAAAACTAAAAGAATACTGAAGTATGGAACTTGGATGAGCTAGGAACTATGGTAAGGTTAATCATAATATGAGTTTGGACTTTGATCATGTTAGTAGATGTTGACTAAACTGGAACTTAATTAGTATGAACTGAATATAATGTGGTTATTGAGGTGGTTATGATGCAAATAGTTTAACATAAATCTCAGTATCATGCATTTGGATTCAATTGCGGAATAATTAGTTAAAAATAGAACTTGAATCAATATAAAGTATTGGCTATGTATATAGAACAAGTAATTGGTTATGTTACGAAGTTTTGACCATGTATATGAGATCCAACTTTGACTTTGGGAATAGTATGAATTGAAAATTTGTTAAATGACATAAAATTTGATCTGGTCTGAG
Source organism: Calendula officinalis (assembly GCA_963853835.1). Taxonomy (NCBI): domain Eukaryota; kingdom Viridiplantae; phylum Streptophyta; class Magnoliopsida; order Asterales; family Asteraceae; genus Calendula; species Calendula officinalis. The sequence continues at coordinate 75,867,928 of OY970829.1, forward strand.
GAATAGTTTGGGAACAAAGTTGTTGATAGTGGGGAAGTGTGTAGTAATCGGTTATGGATATTTAAAATTGGTAATGTACTAGAAATAGCACAAGATTCAAGGTTAATGAATATGTTTATAAGTAAGAATTATGAAGGAACTGTATTTTGTATCTAAGCCTTGTAATGTAATTATCAATTCAGGCATGACGAATGGTTAACTACTAACCGAGTTGACTTAATAGATTGCGGTTTACTGTAATAATAATGGATAGTTTATCAATGTTCAAAAGATTGAAATGAGTTTAATGCAGGGTAAGAGTCTGAAGCAAAGGATCATGTGATGAAATTTAGTTAAAGGAATGCCGACTAATCTCATGTAATGAATGAAAAGTATGGATACCGGTGGCGTAATTGGAATTAGTCCTAGGGAATTGTCATGGGAGATCGATTTATACCTAGAAAAGAATGGAAGTGAAGTTTGAATACACTCGATGAAATGGCTCCTTTGACTGATATTGACTGAAGTCAAAGTCAACATGATTAAGAATATGAAGAAATTGAAAAAGGTATGTAATTAATGAATACCATATTTGTTAAGTTAATTGTTAAATTTTTAATGATAATATTAGGAATTTGGCCTGTTTTAAGGAAGGAACGGTTAAACATGAATCTGTCATTATATGCGTATTGGTATGGCTAGAATGTAACTCATTACATACTAAATTTTGAAATAGTATGGTTTTGACCCGTTTGAGTAATAATTTGGTTAAACGTGAATTGGTCAAAGAAGGTGGTCTTGGTTTTGCATATAAAATAAGTGTCTGATTTTGACCATGGTATGAATTAAAGAATTGCATTTCATATGAATTTTTGGCTTGTTTGAGTGATCGAGTAATATGGAAGGTATTTGTTGATTGAAGGTATTTCATATGTTTATTGTTAATAATGTAGATATATTTGGCAAAACGGTTCTTTTGACATAAGTCAAAGTTGTTAAGAAATTGGAATATGTAGCCAGTATTAGTCAAATGGAAAAACTAAAGAATGAAATGTTCATAGATGGAATGGTGATTGAGGAAAGAAAAGATGATAAAATCAAGGATGCTATTTCGTTCAAGTCAACCTAATTTCGGGACGAAATTCTTAAAAGGAGGAGGTAATTGTAACATACGTGTTTTATTTTGAGAGTTGGAAATTTTTAAGATTGATAATAACTGGTAAATGATAAGGTAATAAGTTTTGTTAGATGGAAGTATTGTTAAAAATCTGTGTTTTGGGTAATTGATTAAATGGGATAAGTTAAAATGGGAGAAAAGCTGAAAATTTGCAGCATTCTGGGTAGATAGCGGCGCTATCCATAGATAGCGACGCTATCTTGGGCAAATTTGGAACAGCAACTCGAAATAGCTAAGGGGAAAAACGCGAAAAATTTAGAGATAGCGGCGCTATCTCTGGAAATAGCGGCGCTATTTAGCGCGGGGTCGAGATAGCGGCGCTATCTTGGACAGATAGCGGCGCTATCTTGTGCAGATTAGACATAAAATCGGGATTTTTCCCCATTCCAGCTCATTTTCCTTCTTCTTACGGTTTGGTACAATCTTCAGGCGATTTTGGTGAATCAAGGACGAATTTTGGTGCAAATCAAAGAGGTTTTCATCATAAGATCAAGTTATAAAGGTATGATGCTTAGTTTTTGTTCATGCAAGTGATTTAGGGTTAAAATTGGAGAAGAATCAAGAACCCTAGGTTAGGGTTTGGATCACAAATCTGAAATTGATATTGTATGTTAACATATCAAGTATCTAGCTATGAGATTCGTAGTTATCATGTGATAATGCACAATTTTAGATAGATTGATGGTCTAGGGTTTGGTTCATCATCAATTTGGGGGAAATTGGTGATTAGGGTTTATTCTAGTTGTGATTATGGATTAGGATATTGAATGAGATGTGTATAATTATGATAGGTAATCAATTGGAAGATTGTGGTGATTGCATTGATCGGTGACATTGGAATTGTGGTTAAAGGAGTTCGTGGCTTGTGTTGGAAATTGCTTGATCCCAGGTGAGTTCATCTATGTACAACTGTATACTAGTAGTTATATATATTTAAATGCTACGTGTTTAATTGTTATTTGGTTTATTATGATCACATATGCGATGCCTAGAACATTGAATTGGTAATTCTAGTGATTTGACTGTAATATGATTAAATGAAGTTTGACTCAGTAATAGACTTTTGCTATGTGTATTGACTTGTAAGAAAATAGTGATTATTTGTAGTATGCCTTGTGTATAATCTTTTGATAGATGTCTTGATTGATGGAATATCCTTGAAGTGTCTCACTTGATATCGATTCATGTCGTATAAATTCCTTGTGTTACGTCTCGGTTGGATTGCCCTAGTATGAGATGCATTTTTATTGATTCGGGTTGTGATAATCCTATTGTCCCGGTCTCGTGGAGTCATCGTTGTTATTGTTTCGTTTGATATCGAATATGAGTTACCCGTACGAATTCCTTGAGAGATAATTTCGTTTCGTGAGGACCCACGGCGGCTTGAGTATTACTTTGTGTAATATGTTGAGCGGTGGACGCGGGAGTACCTGGCGGAGGAGTGGTATGGACCGTGGTGGTGAAGCTGGATCATGGACTCGGTTAGGGGTGCCATGATCACCTTCATCGGCCTCATTCCCTAATGGCCTAAGTGGGAATGACACACTTTGATTCGTTTGGATGGTATTGAGATCTCATTGGTTCATGATGCGGTATTGTCTATCGGTTCCGGTGGTTAAGTGATGATTCTCGTGGAGTGTTGATTCGGTGATTGGTTCTCAACTGTGGTTATTATCTTGCAAACTCTTGTTGATTCTTGCGATATAGTTGTATTCTCAATGTCAGTCATTCAGTGATTCTTGTTGATCACGGATAAGTGTTGATACTCGGCTATGTCGGATTCTCGGTAAATCTCATGTTAAGTTGTAAAGCTTCTCGGTCAGTTATGCATTGCTGTGTACTTGCTATAATATGAATTACTTAAATAGTTTTATACCATTTTATATGTTATTATTTCTTTGTTTTGTATATAATGCTAGTATTAACTTGTACTTTATGAACTCACTAAGCTCGTTGTAGCTTACCCGTTTAGTGGACTAACTTTTTACAGGAAAAGATAAGAGTAAGCATATAAGATCTTGAAGTTGATCGGAGGCTTAGAGGTTATACTTCGGGCATATATTTAGGTATGTGGGAGTTGGGTAGTTTTGTATTCCAATTATGTAGTTAGTTGGTTTGTATCCATAGTCTTTGTTGGTAGTGAGATCTTGGCCCGTTTGTTGTATTTTGTATAGTTGTTATCTGTTTAGAATGGTTAATTGTAATTAGATAGTTTTTAGAAAGTTGTTCGTTTTGATTGGTGGGATTTCTTGGCCCGGTCGTTACAATATGGTATCAGAGCATTAGTTTGAGTGAACTAGGTATCATTGCGGTGCTTAGACTCAAACTTAGGTGTTGATGGTGGAAGTGTATGGATTATGGGTTTAGGATGGATACAAACCATAGGTTTAAGTCTAGAAAATGGGTAAAGGGTTATCAATAGGAAATGGTATGATTAATGATATAATTGTGTGGACCTAAATTTCGGTAAATCGTGGATCAAAGATGTGGTAAATGTGATCATGGGGTTTCTGAATGAGGGGAAATTTCATGCTTATCTTGAGGCATGAAACAACTTTGTTAAATGAAAGAGGAACAAGTGTTTGTTGTGAAGAGAGATTGATGAGTAGAATTGTTAATACGGTTCGTTCTATGTTTGAATAACTTAAAAAAAAAAAAAGGGAGAGAAAAGTAAGTCGAAGGCTAATGTGGTGATTGAATCTTTAAGTAAGAAATTTGGGGCAATATCCTTTAAAACCTTTCGTAGCAGTGAAGCTATCGAATTTGCGGGTGTGCATGATCCTGTAGAGGCGTTGTTGAGTATTGAAAACACAGACAAGGTATTCTATGTATCACATGTCTACGGGGAAGATCAAAATGTTATGTGACCGCTAGGCTTTCAGGAAAGGCGTTGATCTGATGAATAGTTTGTATATAATATTAAGCGAGGAAGAAGAGGATCATATGATTTGATAATCGTTTATAGTTCGTTTTCTTGATTAATATAGTTCTAGTGAGATGAGAACAAGGATTGAGAAAGAATTCTTGGAAATTAGATTAGGAACAATGTTGTTAGACGAATATTAAACGGTGTTTAATCCGGAGGCACAATTTGCCACAAAATTCATCCCAAAATGGAGTAAAGAAAGTGTAAGTGCTTGTGGAAGGTTTAGATATGAAAATTAAGATTGTGCTAGCAAATATGATATTCCTTTGTCGCGAAAGTTGTTGAATGTGTTCGGAAGGGTGAGTATGATTTGAACCCAAGTAGAGTGTTGATTCTTGAACCAAAACGTTATAAAATGAAACAATTCAATTTTCCCCGCAGTTCAGTGTCAGTTCTTTTCGAAACAGGTATAAGTAAGGTCTATGTGAAATAATATATTATGTGTATAACTTTGATAATTTTGTAGTCGGGTGCAACCTGTAAACGTCGACACTGTAGTAGAAATTATAATGGACGATGTGGGAATTATCAAGAACCTTGAAGTGTTAGGGTTGTGGTGAAAACGGACATAAAAGGTTTAGCTGTCCGTACAAGGATGCAATTATTAGTCTTACGGAAAGTTGGGATACCGAAAGTGTCAATACTCTACTCTTTCTAACAAGTCGCCGAAAATGAAACTTTGGTTCATCAGTATTTTGTGACGGGTACTCTAAGCGAAAGGAGGAGGTTCCTAAGGCAAGAGGTTGTGTGTTCAAATACCTCTGAGGAAGCTTACGAGGATGCTAACGTCAAAATTGGTACATTTCTTGTTAATACTCTAATCGTTTGTAGATTGTCTGATTATGAAGAATCTGATTTATTGTGTGTTACTAGATTCGTTTGATCTTTAATATGGTTTTCTTATTCGATAATGAATCTGTTATATATATGTTGATGTTGTGAAAAGTGAAACTTTAATGGTCACAAAGGATATGAGGATTTAAGTATTGGAAATTAATGACCACAAATTCTATATTGATCTAGGGTTCATAGAATTTGTCAAGTTTAAACATTATTATTGGATCGGATTAGGTAATGAAGTATATAGACAACCTTATGTGTTTTAGAAAAGATGGACCGAAATTTGGTTGAAAGGGAATAACCCGAGTAAGTGTAGGGTGAAAATAGAATGGTGAATTAATGAATAAATTGGTTCTTGTAAGTGGTAATTCTTTTCCTATAAATGCGATAGTGATGTAGAATGGGTATTGTATGCGGAGATGATATTGGTATCCTCGACGAGTTAGATAGGCTATGAGCAAAACTTGAAACCCGAGAATAATAAAACTAAAAGAATACTGAAGTATGGAACTTGGATGAGCTAGGAACTATGGTAAGGTTAATCATAATATGAGTTTGGACTTTGATCATGTTAGTAGATGTTGACTAAACTGGAACTTAATTAGTATGAACTGAATATAATGTGGTTATTGAGGTGGTTATGATGCAAATAGTTTAACATAAATCTCAGTATCATGCATTTGGATTCAATTGCGGAATAATTAGTTAAAAATAGAACTTGAATCAATATAAAGTATTGGCTATGTATATAGAACAAGTAATTGGTTATGTTACGAAGTTTTGACCATGTATATGAGATCCAACTTTGACTTTGGGAATAGTATGAATTGAAAATTTGTTAAATGACATAAAATTTGATCTGGTCTGAGGAATAGTTTGGGAACAAAGTTGTTGATAGTGGGGAAGTGTGTAGTAATCGGTTATGGATATTTAAAATTGGTAATGTACTAGAAATAGCACAAGATTCAAGGTTAATGAATATGTTTATAAGTAAGAATTATGAAGGAACTGTATTTTGTATCTAAGCCTTGTAATGTAATTATCAATTCAGGCATGACGAATGGTTAACTACTAACCGAGTTGACTTAATAGATTGCGGTTTACTGTAATAATAATGGATAGTTTATCAATGTTCAAAAGATTGAAATGAGTTTAATGCAGGGTAAGAGTCTGAAGCAAAGGATCATGTGATGAAATTTAGTTAAAGGAATGCCGACTAATCTCATGTAATGAATGAAAAGTATGGATACCGGTGGCGTAATTGGAATTAGTCCTAGGGAATTGTCATGGGAGATCGATTTATACCTAGAAAAGAATGGAAGTGAAGTTTGAATACACTCGATGAAATGGCTCCTTTGACTGATATTGACTGAAGTCAAAGTCAACATGATTAAGAATATGAAGAAATTGAAAAAGGTATGTAATTAATGAATACCATATTTGTTAAGTTAATTGTTAAATTTTTAATGATAATATTAGGAATTTGGCCTGTTTTAAGGAAGGAACGGTTAAACATGAATCTGTCATTATATGCGTATTGGTATGGCTAGAATGTAACTCATTACATACTAAATTTTGAAATAGTATGGTTTTGACCCGTTTGAGTAATAATTTGGTTAAACGTGAATTGGTCAAAGAAGGTGGTCTTGGTTTTGCATATAAAATAAGTGTCTGATTTTGACCATGGTATGAATTAAAGAATTGCATTTCATATGAATTTTTGGCTTGTTTGAGTGATCGAGTAATATGGAAGGTATTTGTTGATTGAAGGTATTTCATATGTTTATTGTTAATAATGTAGATATATTTGGCAAAACGGTTCTTTTGACATAAGTCAAAGTTGTTAAGAAATTGGAATATGTAGCCAGTATTAGTCAAATGGAAAAACTAAAGAATGAAATGTTCATAGATGGAATGGTGATTGAGGAAAGAAAAGATGATAAAATCAAGGATGCTATTTCGTTCAAGTCAACCTAATTTCGGGACGAAATTCTTAAAAGGAGGAGGTAATTGTAACATACGTGTTTTATTTTGAGAGTTGGAAATTTTTAAGATTGATAATAACTGGTAAATGATAAGGTAATAAGTTTTGTTAGATGGAAGTATTGTTAAAAATCTGTGTTTTGGGTAATTGATTAAATGGGATAAGTTAAAATGGGAGAAAAGCTGAAAATTTGCAGCATTCTGGGTAGATAGCGGCGCTATCCATAGATAGCGGCGCTATCTTGGGCAAATTTGGAACAGCAACTCGAAATAGCTAAGGGGAAAAACGCGAAAAATTTAGAGATAGCGGCGCTATCTCTGGAAATAGCGGCGCTATTTAGCGCGGGGTCGAGATAGCGGCGCTATCTTGGACAGATAGCGGCGCTATCTTGTGCAGATTAGACATAAAATCGGGATTTTTCCCCATTCCAGCTCATTTTCCTTCTTCTTACGGTTTGGTACAATCTTCAGGCGATTTTGGTGAATCAAGGACGAATTTTGGTGCAAATCAAAGAGGTTTTCATCATAAGATCAAGTTATAAAGGTATGATGCTTAGTTTTTGTTCATGCAAGTGATTTAGGGTTAAAATTGGAGAAGAATCAAGAACCCTAGGTTAGGGTTTGGATCACAAATCTGAAATTGATATTGTATGTTAACATATCAAGTATCTAGCTATGAGATTCGTAGTTATCATGTGATAATGCACAATTTTAGATAGATTGATGGTCTAGGGTTTGGTTCATCATCAATTTGGGGGAAATTGGTGATTAGGGTTTATTCTAGTTGTGATTATGGATTAGGATATTGAATGAGATGTGTATAATTATGATAGGTAATCAATTGGAAGATTGTGGTGATTGCATTGATCGGTGACATTGGAATTGTGGTTAAAGGAGTTCGTGGCTTGTGTTGGAAATTGCTTGATCCCAGGTGAGTTCATCTATGTACAACTGTATACTAGTAGTTATATATATTTAAATGCTACGTGTTTAATTGTTATTTGGTTTATTATGATCACATATGCGATGCCTAGAACATTGAATTGGTAATTCTAGTGATTTGACTGTAATATGATTAAATGAAGTTTGACTCAGTAATAGACTTTTGCTATGTGTATTGACTTGTAAGAAAATAGTGATTATTTGTAGTATGCCTTGTGTATAATCTTTTGATAGATGTCTTGATTGATGGAATATCCTTGAAGTGTCTCACTTGATATCGATTCATGTCGTATAAATTCCTTGTGTTACGTCTCGGTTGGATTGCCCTAGTATGAGATGCATTTTTATTGATTCGGGTTGTGATAATCCTATTGTCCCGGTCTCGTGGAGTCATCGTTGTTATTGTTTCGTTTGATATCGAATATGAGTTACCCGTACGAATTCCTTGAGAGATAATTTCGTTTCGTGAGGACCCACGGCGGCTTGAGTATTACTTTGTGTAATATGTTGAGCGGTGGACGCGGGAGTACCTGGCGGAGGAGTGGTATGGACCGTGGTGGTGAAGCTGGATCATGGACTCGGTTAGGGGTGCCATGATCACCTTCATCGGCCTCATTCCCTAATGGCCTAAGGGGGAATGACGCACTTTGATTCGTTTGGATGGTATTGAGATCTCATTGGTTCATGATGCGGTATTGTCTATCGGTTCCGGTGGTTAAGTGATGATTCTCGTGGAGTGTTGATTCGGTGATTGGTTCTCAACTGTGGTTATTATCTTGCAAAATCTTGTTGATTCTTGCGATATAGTTGTATTCTCAATGTCAGTCATTCAGTGATTCTTGTTGATCCCGGATAAGTGTTGATACTCGGCTATGTCGGATTCTCGGTAAATCTCATGTTAAGTTGTAAAGCTTCTCGGTCAGTTATGCATTGCTGTGTACTTGCTATAATATGAATTACTTAAATAGTTTTATACCATTTTATATGTTATTATTTCTTTGTTTTGTATATAATGCTAGTATTAACTTGTACTTTATGAACTCACTAAGCTCGTTGTAGCTTACCCGTTTAGTGGACTAACTTTTTACAGGAAAAGATAAGAGTAAGCATATAAGATCTTGAAGTTGATCGGAGGCTTAGAGGTTATACTTCGGGCATATATTTAGGTATGTGGGAGTTGGGTAGTTTTGTATTCCAATTATGTAGTTAGTTGGTTTGTATCCATAGTCTTTGTTGGTAGTGAGATCTTGGCCCGTTTGTTGTATTTTGTATAGTTGTTATCTGTTTAGAATGGTTAATTGTAATTAGATAGTTTTTAGAAAGTTGTTCGTTTTGATTGGTGGGATTTCTTGGCCCGGTCGTTACATAAGATATCAGTAGTAAAACGTCAGTAGTATCTACCAACATCAGTAGTGCCTAAGGATTTTGACATCAGTAGTAACTATGGACATCAGTAGTAACCACTAACACACAAGACCAGTAGTATATGTGAATACCAGTAGTACTGAACACCAGTAGTATTCATGTATACCTAATACACACCAGTAGTATTTAACTACCAGTAGTATTTTGTGCACATGCCTACACACCAGTAGTACAGATATACCAGTTAGTAAAACACTTAAGTAAATAAATAATATTTTACAACAATAACTTTACACATGATTTTAAGTGAGATTTTAAGTTATCAAAATCATTCCAATACTGCTAACCAAGAAGTTGAATCTTCCTACATCAAATGCTTTTGTAAAAAGATATGCTAATTGATCATCAGTATGGATTTTAACTACTTTGATTAATTTCTTTTCATTACAATCTCTTATAAAGTGAAATCTTATTTCAGTGTGTTTAGTTTTTGAGTGTTTTACTGGATTATTCACAATACTAATAGCACTTTGATTATCAATAAAAGTAGGAGTTTTAAGGATAGAGATACCAAAGTCTAGAAGCTGATTTTGAATCCATAGTATTTGAGCACATCAAGCAGATGCAGCTACATATTCTGCTTCAGCAGTTGATGTTGATACATTTGTTTGCTTCTTACATTGCCATGACACCAGTCTTGATCCAAAGAATTGACATCCACCAGTAGTGGACTTTCTATCTTGACATTCACCTCCATAGTCACTATCTGTGTAGGCTATAAGTTCAAATGGTGAATCATGTGGATACCATAGACCTAGTGATGGTTTGCCTTTCAAGTATCTGAATATTCTTTTAACAGCCTGCAAGTGTAGTTCTTTGGGTCTTGCTTGATATCTTGCACACACACAAACACTATACATAATGTCAGGTCTTGATGCAGTTAAGTACATCAAAGAACCTATCATTGATCTATATAAGTGTTCATTTACATCCTCCCCCTCAACATCAGGATGTAGGTGTTTGTGTGTTTCCATTGGTGTACTTGCACTTTTACTGTCTTTCAGATCAAACTTTTCCAAGATGTCTTTGACATATTTTGATTGATTTATCAAAATACCATCAGTTCTTTGATTGACTTGGAGTCCAAGGAAGAAGTTCATTGGACCCATAGAGCTCATCTTGAATTTAATCTGCATCAATTCTTCAAATTCTTTGCATAATAAATCATTGGTTGAGCCAAAGATGATATCATCTACATAGATTTGTACCAGTAGTATATCATCTTTGACTTTCTTTGTAAACAAAGTTTTATCAATGGCTCCTCTTTTAAAGTTGTTCTTCAATAGGTATGATGATAATGTGTCATACCATGCTCTTGGTGCCTGATGTAGGCCATACAGAGCTTTATCCAATTTGAACACATAATCACCATGTTTTGGATCTTCAAAACCTGGAGGTTGGCAAACATAGACCTCTTCTTCAATCTTCCCATATAGGAATGCACTCTTCACATCCATTTGATAGACTTTGAACTTTTTGAATGAAGCATATGCTAGAAATATTCTTATAGCTTCAATTCTAGCAACAGGAGCATATACTTCATCATAGTCTATTCCTTCTTCTTGAGTGTATCCTTGTGCTACAAGTCTGGCTTTGTTTTTGATCACTATACCTCTTTCATCTTTCTTATTTCTGAAGATCCATCTTGTTCCAATGGCTCTTTTTCCTTTGGGTAGAGGTACAAGTGTCCAAACAGCTTGTAACTTGAATTGAAGGAGTTCTTCTTGCATTGCCTCAATCCAGTTTGAGTCCTTCATTGCTTGTTGGATCTTCTTTGGTTCATCCTGAGGCAGAAAGCATTCAAACATACATTCATTAGCAATTAAACTTATATTACACATATTTGCAGTTAAGCTTTTGTTTAATTTGCTTCTTGTTTGTAGTGGTGAGTTAACATCACTTAGAACAAGGTCTAATGGATGGTTCTTTTGAGTCATTGTGGTTGTAGCTTTCTCAACTACTAGTTGATTTTCAAGATTGGACTCATTTGTCTCAGGCAGTTGTTCCTCTAGTGATCCTTCATTGTCATTGATGTTTGGTTCATCATCATCTTGGTCAGAGTTACTACTGCTATTGTCTTCATCGAGATCAGTAGTATTGTTATTGTTACTGGCATCAGTAGTATCTTGAGAATCTAGGTTAATATTAGGACAAGTAGTATTTTGAGTACTATTACTGGTATCAGTAGTATTTGAATTACTAATGTCCTCATTCTCAGAGTTACTACTGGTTCCAGAACTTGAGTTATTACTGACATCAGTATTAACTATTGGAGCAGTATTAACTACAATGTATCTCATTTCCTCTTGACCAGTATTAACTGATGATGTTCCTTCCTTTTGATTGTGACAATTTGAATTACCTGCATTGAAATTCATGTTAGAATTAAAGGATTTGGTTAGATTGTCTATGTCAAATAGCCAATCTGGACCATTTCCTTGTTCATTAGGTACATTTTCATTAAAGGATACATTGATGCTTTCTTCAATTATCCTTAGTCTTTTGTTGAATACTCTATATGATTTGCTTTGAGTAGAATATCCCACAAAGATTCCATCATCAGATTTGCAGTCAAACTTACCAATTTGTTCTCTTGTAATCAAAATAGTACAAGGACAACCAAATGATTTTAGAAAGCTTATGGAAGGTTTTCTTTTATTAAAAAGTTCATATGGTGTTTTAAAATGTGGCTTCACTATTAATACTCTGTTTTGAACATAACAAGCAGTATTAACAGCTTCTGCCCAAAAAGTAATTGGTAATTTTGAGTCTGCAAGCATTGACCTTGCTGCTTCAATGATGGTTCTATTTCTTCTTTCAGCTACACCATTTTGTTGTGGAGTTCTAGGTGAGCTGTATTGCCTGTCAATCCCTTTAAGATCACAAAAGTTAATTAAGTTAGCATTTTTAAATTCTGTGCCATTATCACATCTTATGGCTTTACCTTTTTGATCAGATGTGTTTTCCAGTTTGACAATTAAGTTCTTTATGAGTTCACTTGTTTCATCCTTTGTCCTGAGAAAGAAAACCCATGTATATCTGGAAAAGTCATCAGTAATAACAAGACAATATTGTTTCTTTCCAATACTCATTACATTTGTAGGTCCAAATAGGTCCATATGTAAGAGCTGCAAAGGAACAGAAATAGAGTTCTCAGTTTTGGACTTATGAGAAGTCTTGTGTTGTTTACCTTTTAGGCATGCAACACAGTGATGATCACACATGAATTGTTTTTGAGGTAGTCCAATAACCAGATTTCTTTTTACTAAATTGTTCATGTTTTTAAAATTAGTGTGACACATCCTTCTATGCCATAGTTCTGATTCAGTGGTGTTTGCCTTGGATATAAAACAGTTGACCTCATTTGTAGAAATGAGTTCTCCCCCTATATCTAGGCAATACATATTGTTTCTCCTTGGAGTTCTTAAAACAACATATTTTTCATCTAAAATAAAATCAGGAGAAAGAATGATGCACTCAATGTCTGTGAAAAGAATTTTATTCTTTTTATCACAAACCCGAGACACACTGACAAGATTGTATTTTAGTTCAGCTATATAAAATACATCATCAAAGGTAATTTTGCCATTAGTAACAGTACCTTTACCTGTGATCTTACCTCCCTGGGGATTCTCACCAAATGCCACATATCCTCCATCAAATGACTTGAAATCTTTAAGAATTTGCAGATTTCCAGTCATGTGTCTTGAGCATCCACTATCAATATGCCATGTTCTTCCTTCTTCTGGGATCTGAATGCTCTGCACAAGAGTAAAGGATTAGTTAAGTTTGGGAACCCAAGCTTTATATGTCTTGGGTTCATCCTTTGAGAATATAAGCTTTTGGGGATTTAACTTTAAATCTTTTTGGTACCCATACTTGTTTAGTACTGGTGTTTTGTTTTACTACCGCCCTTTTGAAAGTATTACTGGTGGGAGAATTTCCTACTGATCTTGGTTTATACCCGTGATTTGTAGCTTTTGAATGCTTTACTACTGATGGACCAGTAGCATTTGGGTACTTACCATGTTTAGAATGACCAGTAGTGTTTTTAGGGTTGACACCAGTAGTATTTTTGAAAGTTGGTTTGGGAGCAGTAGTATTTTTGCAATTAGGGTTTTTACCAGTAGTATTCTTGTATTGGTACCAAACAACATTATACTTAGGGTGAACACCAGTAGTAAAATTGTTAAAGTTTTTACTGGTGTTGGAAAATTTAAAATATTGTTTATTTTGATTGGATTTTCCATTGTTCTTGAAGTAATTGCTGTTCTTTGGGCTTCCAACTCTTCTGTTTTGCACAAATCTTGGTGCACGTCTTCCAAATCTTGGAGTTTCAGCAATTGGAGTTTTAATTTCATTTACTACTGAAGGATCAGTAGTATCTTTTAACCTTTGAGTTTTTGCATTTTCTTTAAAAATTTTAAATTCTTTTAACTCTTTGCAGTTTATTGGATTGAAGTGACAATCCTTTGCTAAATGGTTCACTTTGTTGCAAATAACACATTTTAATTTGTTATCTTGAGCATTTATGATTTTTCTTTGTTCTAAGAGTTGGTTCCTATTTCTTTGGTTTCCCCTTTTTAGAATTTTGGGTATATTTTCTGCATTATATTTAGGGGATTCATTTGGACTTTGAGCTGTGTGAAAACTTGTATCAATTGATTTTGGCGATTCAGTTTGAGAGATTGTAAATTCAATTGATTGATCATCATCAGAAGAATCATTTGATTCAGATGTTTCATTATGTGATTCAGTTTGATTTTCAGTTTTTAATTCATTAATGATTCTTTCTGAACTGTTTTTAAGTGGTGGAATGATTTTATATGGAGGTGGTACAGCATGATATCCCACCCCATGAACAACTTTTTCTGTAGTTTGATTATTAGTTAATTCATCAAGAATTTTAGTGCTTCTTTCAAACTTTTTAATTGTTAATTTATTTTGTTCAATTTCAAGCTGACATTCTTCTAATTTACTTGTTAGTTCTTTATTTTTTATTTCATAAAATTCTTTCTCATCCACAGCCTGAAGCAGTTCTTCCTTTATCCTTTGATCAATCATCTGGTACACCTTTATTTGATGTTCTTGATCAGTAATCACACCATCAAATTCATGATTTCTTCTGACTGCTTTTGCTAAATCTTCATTCAATTTAGTGTTTTCTTTTTCTAAGTTTTTAATAATTTTAGCACATTCAGAAGTACAAGGTTTAGGTTTTACCTCAGTTTTGTTGTCAGTAAAGGCCATGAGAGCTTGATTTTGAGCATGCTCTTCTGCTTGGAAGCTCCAGTCATAGCCTTGTCCTTGTTGTGATACAAGGGCAGTTGATTTTGATCTTTTGTCTGGCTGAGGACATTCTTTTGCAAAGTGACCAAGGTTGTTACAGTTGTAACATTTGACTTTAGTTTTGTCAAATCCAGCTTTGTCACCTTTGTTGAAGTTGAGGCTTGTCCTACCAGTTCTCTTTAAGAATCTTTTTGTCCTTAGGCTCAGCATAGCCATCTGCCATTTAAGATCCATCTCCTCAAGATCATCTGGGTTCAATTGTTCCAAGTCATCACTAATCAATGCAGTATGCACATGACTAGTGAAGAAGGATTCTCTTGCAGCATCCTCAGAATCTGCAGCCTTTCCTGTGAAGGTTTCCTGACCTTGACCTGTACTAGAGACAAATGCAGCATTATTAGAAGAAATAGAAGGGTTCTTTTGGTTTACCTCAGTTTCAAATACTCTGAGATCATTGTAGAGTTCATCCAACTCTTTTTCTTCTAGAGCATCTCTTTGTCTATATACCACTGTATACATGGCCCATTCTTCACTAAGAGATCTTAGGAACTTCATGTTGACATCTTCTTGATCCATCTTAACCCCAACCTGGTTAAGTTCACCAATTAGCTTGTTGAATCTGTCAAACACTTGAGTGAGAGTTTCATTGGGTTTTCCTTTGAAGTTTTCAAAGTCTTGTTTGAGAATAGACTTCATGTTCCTCTTGGTGCTCTTGGTCCCAATGAATCTCTTCTCCAGTGCTTCCCATAGTACCTTTGCATCATCATACTCAACAAAGAGATGTTGATAATCGTTAGGAATGGCCAGTAGGAGAGTGCTTAGAGCTTTGAGTTCGATGCCCTTGTCCTTCTTTTCCTTCTCACACTTGAGTTTGTCTGCCTCAGTTGCAGAGCTGCTTGCTTGACCAGGACCAGTTTTGTTTCCTTCAAGGACAACTTCCCACATAGAATAATTTGTTGGCCTGTGTAACACCTCAATTTTCAAAACACCTTTTAAACATATTTTTTTAAATAAAAATAATACAATGTCCAATGTTCCCAAAATACGGTTTAACAAAAACCATTAAAACATTTATCAGAGTTATAAAATCCGGTGTTACAAAGATAATATCATAACCATAGGATAAACGAGAACTACCTACGAGCTCCCGAGCTAAACAACACTAGGCCACTTCTAACGCGACCCTCTACTCCAATGATCCTGAACCTGAGTACATAGCCAAAAACAAAGTAGTACGTGAGACAAAATAGTCTCGTGAGATACATGGGTTTTCGACCCATTCTCAAAAGGTTTATAAAATAATATTTATAACATAAAAAAAATATACTTATCCTTATCATTTCTTATTAATTCACAACTCATTTTTCCATTCATTTAACCGTATAAACTAATAAGCTTACCATAAGCTTATTCGTTATTTAATCACATACTTGTAAGTTATCTCCAAACTTACACTTTCATTATCACATATGCAACGGACCTCTCCGAAGCCAACTCTCCCGATATGGGACGTCATAGGTAAACTATCAAGGTAATTGGGAACCCCCATCTTACCGAGATTCATAAGCTCTCCCCGTTCCCGGGTCGTCATGCTCACTCATCATTGAGTGTCGTAAACTGTGACATTCTACTCTTTGCGCAGGGAGGTACCACCCCAAGTAGACGTCTCATGCTCCCCCATTTCTGGGCGGTCTTATTCCGGATCTTTCATTTCACATATGAGCCTCAGCTCCTTTCATCAAATATGAGCATCAGCTCCTTTCATCACTTATTAGAATACATATATTCTAATTTATCATACTATTCTCTTTATTATTTCATTTTAAATCTTGACTTTACCAAGTCCTTTACTAATTTAAAACATATTTATCTTTTATCGAAATCATATTACCTTGACTCTTCTTTGACTAGAATACACGTTTATTACTAGTCACTTTATACTTATTCTCTTAGTAATTCAATAATTACTCTCATTAGTATAATATACTAATCAATTCTTATTACTTAAAAATCATTGTCTCAAGCTTTATTAATATATATTATCAATAAATCGATTATCAAGCTCTTTCAAATCATTATCTTTATTCATACATCTTATTTATAAAAACTTATTAATTACTTTTCATAATCATAATCTCTTTCAAAATCATCAATCATTTAGACATACTAAAATAGTCTATTACTAGCATTTTCTCATCATATCAATCATATCTTTATTAAAAATGTTTATTAATAAAGACTCTTAAAACATCATAGTTTTCAAAATCATTTGCTATGTACTCAGTAAAAGTCTCATGTACTCACCTTAGCCAAGCTAACTCCAAATCGTGTCCAACAACACGAATCCTTGCTTTCCAACTTGTGAAATGTCACCAATCCTTAGGTCTTCTTGACCTACCATCAATATCATCACAATAACTAGTTATTATCCATAACTAGTCACTAATCAATCCATATCTATAACTCTAACCACCAAGTTCATCCAACTTGGTGGAATCTCAAACCCTAGTTCAAGATTTCCATCATAAACTCAGATCCAACTTGTACACATCGATTACAAGCTTACAATGAGTGTTCTACACCCATAATTAGTCATCTTCCCCAAAGATGACATGGATGGTTCCCCAAACCACCATTTCTACCCATACAAAGTTCATAACTAGCTAGATAACATCAACAATCAAGAAATCTTACCTTTGATGTTTAGATCCTTTAAGATGGTGAATATTTGAGCTTGAAATCACCAAATCCGACCTTTCTCTCTCTAGAAACGGCTGCAAGTGTTTTGGAGGTGAAAATGAGCAAACCCTAGCTCAAACCCGATTTTATTCTGCTCGCCCAAAGTTCGCGTCGCGAACCCAACTTCGCGTCGCGAAGTTCCCGTGTCGTGACCTCTTCGCGATCGCTAACTGGTCGTGAACTCTGATCGTCAGATACCCCAATTCTCTGTTTGATGTTCCCGATCGGGAACACCTAGTTCGCGTCGCGAACTCTAGCAGCCAGCAGGGCTGCACTTTTTCAACTTTATCTCGACCCGGTTTCGTCCATAACTTTCTCATACGGTGTCCAAACGACACGAAACCAATTCCTACGGTTCTGAAATGAATTATCCTTATTTATCATATTTTTTTTCCAAATTTTATTTTATTCAAATTTCGGGTCGTTACAACTATCCACCCCTTAAAAGGATTCCGTCCTCGGAATCAACTCAAGGATTTCCGATCCTCATTCCACTTCCAACTTATGATTCAATAATACTTACGCAATTAATTTCCCACTTGACCCGTTATACCCAAACGGCCAAAGATCCAAACTCGAATTCCTAACACCCGAACGGGTCAAAATTTCACAATTTAACCTTAACACTTCCCGTCATTTAACCAAACTCCTCACCCCCATTGAGATGATATGACCCAATCATTACTAATAACCATTTGACCAAAATGTTAGTCAACCCATCACTTTGACCAGATTGTCAACATTGTTCCATCTTTGACTTAGTACAAGGTCAACCATTTCTTGACAATTTCCTTACCCACTAGTGATTCCATTAACCATAAATTCCTTAACGATGGACCTTACCTTCATGGTCCAACAATAATCATACTCGATTTCTAAATTCCATTCGAATTGCCCAACGGTCAAAGTCACACCCTTTGTCTACAATTATTTCCATTAATCAATCAACCACTATCATACACACATACAGGATACATTATGCCCTTATCCTCGACTAACCTCCTTTAAACAAAAATCAAAAATCCAATTTTTACCAAAGTCAGCAATCTACTAGTTGACTAACCTTGACTTATGAATAAGTCAACTTACCTTGCTAAATTCCACATATTCTTTATTACTAAGGCATCGCTTCCCAAGCTTTTCGTTCCCAATTCCAATATTTAAATTTCCTTT